>CM069149.1:24961100-26161100 GCA_035221665.1 Okamejei kenojei | reverse complement strand
ATGGCAGTGCAGGGAATAGAGGGATATGGATCATGTACAGGCAGACGAGATCAGTTTAACTTGGCGCCATGTTTGGCACGAACATTGTGGGCCGAAGGACCCATTCCAAGACGGTCCAGTGTCACCTTATGTATACAATTATGAGAGGCGTAGAGTCAGAACCTTTTTTCCCCAGGGTGGAAATGTCACAGACTAAAGGGCACAGCTTTAAGATGAGAGTGGGGAAAGTTTAAAGGAGATGTGCGGGGCAAGTTCTTTTACACAGAGGGTGATGGGTGCCTGGAACGTGCTGCCAGGGGTGGTGGTGGAGGGAGATACGATAGTGGTCTTTAAGGGGCATTTATAGGGACACGTGGATATGGAGCTAATGGAGGGATATGAATCGTGAGCCGCCAGATGAGATTAGTTTAACTTGGCATCACGTCCAGCACGGGTATTGTGGGCCGAAGGGCCTGTTCCCGTGTTGTGCTGTTCTATGTTCTAAACATGGAACTTGCTCATTTCCCATTAGGAATAAAAAGTTTGTGACTATCAAAAGCATGTCCTCTTTTTTTTTGGATTCCACACAGAAGCCCTTGAACATCACAGAATGTAAGTGATGTTGGTTCAATCCCGGCTCAGAGGCACTTTACTGAAGTCGATTCAAAAGGACTAATAAATATTTAAATCTGCTGCATCAACTGAGCCCATGTGCGTAGAGACTGACGGTGGAGTTTGTGAAGCCCCAGTGAGAATAGGAAATGTAGCAAAATACAGGGAAAACTTTCTGAATATTTGATTTGGCTCACAGTCCGCATGAGAGGTTTGGGTTTAGGTTTATAATTGTCACGTGCACTGAGGTACAATGAAAAACGTTGTTTTACAAGGTGTCAGGGCGCCACAATGGCGCAGCGGTAGAGTCGCTGCCTCACGGCGCCAGAGTCCCGGGTTCGATCCTGACTACAGGTGCTGTCTGTACAGAGTTTGCATGTTCTCCCTGTGACCACGTGGGTTTTTGTTCCGGGTGCTCCATAGCCCTCTAAACCAAGTGGAGGAGGTTAACTTAATTTGTCATCAAGTTCAGTATGGACATTGTGGGCTGAAGGGCCTGTTTCCCTGTTGCATTGCTCTACGACCCTGTGACTCAGCACAGAAATAGAATGTTTCTTGCTCAGTTAAACTTTGTAGTACTTTGAGCTTCGACAATTAAAGACTCGAGGCAGGCAGGCAGGCAAGAAGACATGATTTCTTCTGAAAGCTCCGTGAGGGAGATCAAAATCATTTTGCAAATGAGAGCTCGAGCAACAGGGAGATAGAGCCAGACAGCTCCAACGGGGAAAAAACCCATCTCCACCCGACCATCCTTGGGATAAAGAAGCCCATTTCAATCTTCTTCCTTGTCTTGGTAAAATAACATAAAAGACATTTCAGAACAATAATGGAATCAATCCTTTCATGATTTAAATCATTACATACCTTTGTAATAGTTATGCCATTTTTACAAATCAGATTTTTAAAAGGTCACTGAAGACAAGGTCTTTAACGTCAATATTAGATGGCAGTTCATAGATTCATAGGGCTTTACAGCAAGGAAACAGACCCTTCGGCCCGCTAATTCCATGCTAACCATCGATCACACTTATCCTGCATTGTAGAGTCATAGAAAGTCATGGAGTCAAACATGCTCTTCGGCTCAAATTGTTCACACTGACCAAGGTGTCCCGTCTACACTATTCCCACTTGCCTGTGCCTGGCCCATATCCCTCTACGCCTACCCTATCCATATACCTGTCTAGATGCTTCTTGAAAGTTGCCATAGAACCTGCCTCAACTGTCACCTCCAGCAGCTTGTTCCATACACCCAACACCCTTTGTGTAAAAAAAGCTACCCCTCAGGTTCCTATTAAATCTCCCCCCCCCTCACCTTAAACTCTATGTCCTTCTATGTCCTCTGGTTTTTGATTCCCCTATTCTGGGCAAGTGACTGTGTATTTACTTAGTTTATTCCTTTTTGATTTGTACACCACTATCAGATCACCCCTCATCCTCCTGCACTCCAAAGAATAGTCAGGCCCAGCTCAACAACTCTGGCCAACATCCTGGTAAATCTCCTGTACACCCTTTCCAGCTTGACAACATCTTTCCTGCAACATGGTGCCCAATACTGAACACAATACTCTAAATGTGGTCTTATATTACCTTAATCTTATATAACTGCGACATGATGGGCCCACAATGTCTGCCGCCTTTTTGCGGCAGGGTTCCCCGAGGATCCCTTGTCAGGCCACCCTCCTCCGCTTTGTACTTCCTTCTTCGCAGCCCCGCATCCCTCCTTTCCAGAAGACCATATGACATCGGAGCAGCATTAAGCCATTCGGCCCATCAAGTCTGCTCTGCCATTCAATCATGGCTGATCTATTTTTCCCTCTCAACCCCATTCCCTTGCCTTTTTCCTTTAAACTAACCAATCAAGAACCTGTCAATCTCCGCCTTACAAATCCCCCATGATGGACTCCACCACCATCTGTGGCAATGATTTTCACAGATTCACCACCCTCTGGCTAAAGAATTTTCTCCTCATCTTCCTTCTGAAGTTACGCCCTTTCATTCTGAGGCTGTGCCCTCTGGTCTGAGACTCTCCCACTCGTGGAAACATCCTCTCCACATCCACTCTGTCCAGGCCTTTTATTATTCAGTGAGCTTCAATGAGGTCCCCCCTCATCCTTATAAACTCCAGCGAGTACAGGCCCACAGCCATCAAACGCTCCACATCCAATTATCACTGGGATCATTCTCGTAAACCTTCTCTGGATCCTCTCCAATGCCAGCACATCCTTCCTCAGATATGTCCAAAACTAGGATAGGATAAGTTTAGGGGGATGTGGGCAAAACGCAGGCAGGTGGGATGAGTGTAGATGGGACACGTTGGTCGGTGTGGGCAAGTTGGACCAGGGGGCTTGTATCCATGCTGTATGGCTATGATTCCATGACTCTAAAACTGCTCACAATATTCCAAATACGGCCTCACCCGTGCCTGATAAAGCCTCGCTGTTTGTGAGATTAAAATGTTTGTTTTTGTGCATTGCCGTGCACTGGTGAGCTGGCTGATGCTGTGATTAGAGTTCACCTGACAACATTCGCTTTGCTGCATTTTGATTGTCGATGACGCCTGGACAAGATGCCCCCAGGCGTTTCATGGTCCACTTGTGCTTGATATGTTTTATAGCAGGCAAATTCGACAATGTCCTGCAATATTCTTGGGCGATGGGGAGTGGGGGTCGGGGGAGGGTGGAGGGAATTCACCCAGCACCCACCATATTGACCACGGAATTCTCTGTCAGCTTATGTACACAAATTCAGGTAGGCTTGTCCCTGGGCGTGTCCAAGGGCACCCCATGAACATAGACACGGCACAGGAACAGGCCCTTCGGCCCACATTATCTGTGCACAATAGAATGCCAAATAATCTCCTCTGCCTGCACACAGTCCATATCCATTCCCTGCATTTCCATGTGCCTATCTAAAGTCCCCTTAAATGCCACTATCGCCACCACCACCCCAGGCAGCGCGTTCCAGGCACCCACCACTCTCTGTGTAAAAACGCAGCCCGTACATTTAGCTGCTGCCTCATGATGCCAGAGACCCGGTTTTGATCCTGACCTCGGGTGCTCTGTGCGGAGTTTGCATGTTATTCCTGTGACCACGTCGGTTTCCTCGGTGCTCCGGTTTCCTCCAATATCCCAAAGTTGTGCGGGTTTGTAGGTCAATTGGCCTCTGTAAATTGCCCACAGTGTGTGGGGAAGCAAAGGTGGGATGACATAGAACTAGTGTGAACGGGTGATCGATGGCCAGCATGGACTCGATGGAGGGACTGTTTCCATGCTGTGTCTCTAAACTAAACTAAAACATCTCCTTGATATGTTAACCCTCTCTCTCATTGACTATTTGATATTTCCATCCTGGGAAAGAGGTTCTGACTATCTACCATATCTGTGCCTCACTATGTTATATGTTACTTTTAGATCTCCCCTCAACCTACGACGTTCAAAAGAGAACAATCCAAGTTTCTCCAAACTCCATAACTAAAACCCTCTAATCCAGTCAGCGTCCTAGTACACCTAATGTGTAGAAGGGAACTGCAGATGCTGGTTTAAACCGAAGATCGACACAAAAAGCTGGAGTAACTCAATGGGACAGCTTCTTGTTCTCACCCAAAACACTGCTAACTATGGCCTGTTTCCTTTATCATCGTTACGTCTTTGCATATCTTTAATTCATTTTTCTTTATCTCTCCATATCATCGTCAATATCTCTCGTTTCCCTTATCCCCAACCAGTCTGAAGAAGGGTCTCGACTCGAAACGTCACCCATTCCTTCTCTCCAGAGATGCTGCCTGTCCCGCTGAGCTGCTCCAGCTTTTTGTGTCTCTCCTGGTCGACCTCTCCTACACCCTCTCCAATGCCCCCACATCCTTCCTGTAATGGAGTGACCAGAACCACACAGAATACTCCAAATGCATCCTGACCAAAGACTTATAAAGCTGCATCATGACATCTTGACTCTTATAGTCAATTCCCTGTCTATACCAAATGCCTTCTTTACCACTCTATCTACCTGTTGTTGCCACTTTCAGGGAGTTATATACCTAGACCCCATGACCCCTCTACACATCAGTCTGTTAAGGGTCTAGCCATCAACAGTATAACTTCCTCTTACATTTGAGGCAATTCTTTAGCCGATGCCTCAAGTAGATGCTATCAATGGTGGAGAGGGCTTGAGACTGATTTAGGAGGTGAATCCAGAGCGCGGGCACAGATAGCTGAGAGCATCGCTGTTAGTGGCGGAGGGATTATGTCTGAGGGTGACCAAGAGTCCAAGGTCAGGATCGAACCCGGGTCTCTGGCGCTGGGAGGCAGCAACACTACCTCTGCTGCACTGTGCTGCCCAATTACTTTGTGAACTAGTTCTGCAGTGTGTTGGAATTTAATTTTCTCTCTTTGTTAACGTCCCTTCTATATGGGGAACTGGAGGGTGAGTAATTCACTTGCAGTCAGAGAGGTTTATTTTCAAATAGATTATTATGTTGTAGTGTGTGGGAGATCAGAGCCTGTTCAATTATGTATAAGCACTCCAGCAAGAGTGGCAATCAAACTCCTCAGCTTCCACGACCAACATCCCCACAGCCTGTGAGTGGAGGTAGGTCTGATTTTTTTCTGAGTACCTAATGATAAACTGTTCACAAACGATGCATAAAACTGAACTAATTTGGATGCTACTAAAATGAATAGTTTTAAACGGAAGAAATAAAAGAAGTAAGATGCAGCGATTTTTAAAAATATCAGTCTGAAGTAGGGTCCCGATCCAAAACATTGCCTATCCATGTTCTCCAGAGATGCTGCCTGACCTGCTGAGTTACTCCAGCACTTTGTGACTTTTTTTGTAAACCACCATCTGCAGTTCCTCGTGTCATCAGAACTAATGTGCTTGTTTTTTGACACACTTTTACTATGTCGTATAAACAGCAGCAGGGTAAAAGAATTTTCCAATAACTTCAGTGCAGATGCGGGCTAATTGTACCAAGGATAGACACAAAGTGCTGGGGTAACTCAGCGGGTCAGGCAGCATCTCTGGAGAACACGGGTAGGAGATGTTTCATGTTGCAACCCTTCCCAAACCTGAAATGTCACCGTTGTGTCTATCCTTGGTACAATTAGCCCGCACCTGCACTTCCTTGTTACTGAAATCTCTTTCTTTTAAAAAAAATAAATATTTTTATTAGAAGCATATACATATCATAATCAAAACACATTTTGTTTATCAGTTACATATTGTTAATAGATGGGATTCCAGCCATCAAAGTAGTAAGGGGCCTCATTTATTAATTGCATATTAACTCTGCTTCTATTTGTTTATTTATTTTTTTATAGATAGGAAGAAAGGAGAAAAAAACAAAGGGATAAAAATGAATAGAATAAGTTACCAATAATACACCTTCGGAGATAGGCCCGTAGATTATAAAACATAACTATTCATCTAATTCTGGGTTCAAGCTTCAGTCAGACGTTCGTGCCGGACCAATTTACCCTTTCAAAAAGTCAATACATGGAGACCTTATTCTAGCAAATAATTCTAGTTTGTCAATTAAGACAAGTCTGGTTCTTTCCAAATGCAAGGTCTCCGACATCTCCATAATCCACATTTTAATTGTGGGGGTTGTTGGATTTTTCCAAAGTTTTAATATTGATTTTTTCCCAGTTATTATACTCTAATCAAAGAAGTTGCTTTGGCTTGTTGTGAGTTTTAGGCTTTGTTCTGATATTCCTAATATTGTTAGTTTTGAGTCGGGATCCAATTGGGTATTAACAACTTCAGAAATTATCCTAAAAATATCCGTCCAAAAATGTTTGATTTTTATACAATTTACAAAAGTATGAGTTAAATTAGCCCCTGGGTGTTGACATTTATCACAGATAGGGGAGATATGTGGGAAAATTCTATTTAATTTTGTTTTAGAGTAATGCAGCCTATGTAGTACTTTACATTTTCTTAAATAGTGTCTGGCATTTAACGAACATTGATGTTCCTATTGGGTATTAAGAATTGTTACTGCAATTTCTTGCTGCAGTTCATGGTAAATAACAAAAGTGAGCAGGTGAATTAATCTTGAAGAAACAAGGAACTGCAGAGGGTGGTTTACAACCCCCCCCCCCCCCCCTCCCTATGCCCCACCTGGACTCGTGTTCATGAATTATAGGACCAGAATTAGGCCCTTCAACCCATAGATCCTACACTGCCATTCAATCATGGCTGATCCGGAGAACAATCCTTTCTCCAAACACCCAAGATGGCGCCCAACCCAGGACACGCTGTGTGTGCTGCAGCTGAACTAAGCTAAACCAATGAGAGTAGCAAGGGACATCAGTGTTGGCTCTTGGGCGGCAGGGTGGTACAGTGGCAGAGTTGCTGCCTCACAGCACCAGAGATCCGGGTTCGATCCTGACTACGGGTGCTGACTGTAGGGAGTTTGTACGTTCTCCCTGTGATCGTGTGGGTTTTCTTCAAGTACTTTGGTTGCCTCCCGCACTCCAAAGACGTACAGGTTTGTAGGTTAATTGGCTTTGGTAAAATTGTAAATTGTCCCTAGTGTGTGTAGGATAGTGCTAGTGTACACGGTATATCACGAGTCTGCACGGACACAATGGGCCGAAGGGCCTGTTTCCGCACTGTATCTCTGAATTAAACTAAACTAAACTAACTTTAATAATCTGCCACATGCACCATGTTAAATTCTGCTGCTGGTGAATACAATTCAGTGAAAATGACTGCCTGAATGCTTGTATGAGGAGTGTGTGTGACTGAGGCCAGAATTATTCACTGCCCATGTTAAACCGATGTGTGTGCTCTTTTAAGTGAACAATACCATAGATAGGGTTGCCAACTGTCCCGTATTAGGCGGGACATCACATATATTGGGCTAAATTGATTGTCCCATACAGGACCGCCCTTGTCTCATATTTGACCGCTACTACTCGGGTCGAGGGGACTGTCGGGTCGGAGCGCCGCGTCCGGCCCCGCCTCACCCGTCTCAACATAGTGCAGCCCATGGAGTGCAGCAGCAGCGCCTCGCCCGTGGCCCCGTCGGTCGGCAGCCCGGCCAGCTGTCCGTCCTTCAGACATTCGCTTACCGCCAACGTCGCGTGCAAAGTCTGGAGCCCGGGCCAAAACTCCTCAGCTGGCCCGCTGGCTGGGCTCTGTGTGTAGTCCAGCACCCGGGCCAACTCATCATTAAAGGTCCTATAGCGGATCTGGTGGCTCTAGGATCTTTGCTCATCATTCACCCAGCCACGGCCGTGTCGGTCAACGAATTGCCGTCGGGAATTTGTCCCTTATTTTGATCTTTTGTCCCTTATTTGGGAGTGAGAAAAGTGGCCACCCTAACCATAGAGGTTGAAGACAGCATGATATGTGAGCATAAACCAGTAATTTACACATCAGGGACCAGGCAAGGCAAAAGATGACATTCAAAATCATTCTTCAGATGCTGGAAGAATGATTGAATCCAAAGCCATTAGAAATTACTTGGTTAAGGAGCAGGGACAGAGAGGGACAGAGAGGGAGAGAGAGGGGGAGGGGTAGAGGGGTAGAGGGTAGAGGGGGAGAGGGGGAGAGGGGGAGAGGGGAAGAGAGAGAATGGGAGGGGGAGATGGGGGGGGGGGGGGGAGGGGGGTGGGGGGGGAGGGGGGGGGGGGGGGGGGGGGGGGGGGGGGGAGGAGAGAGAGAGAGAGAGAGAGAGAGAGAGAGAGAGAGAGAGAGAGAGAGAGAGAGAGAGAGAGAGAGAGAGAGAGAGAGAGAGAGAGAGAGAGAGAGAGAGAGAGAGAGAGAGAGAGAGAGAGAGAGAGAGAGAGAGAGAGAGAGAGAGAGAGAGAGAGAGAGAGAGAGAGAGAGTAGATATATATATAGTGGGGAGAGAGAGATAGTGTTTACATTTCTTTATTGTACATTTTGTTATCTATGAGTCCTGTGTTTACAGACCTATTTTTATGCTATTTTTAGTAAGAATTTCATTGTTCCATTTTCAGTACATGAAAAGTATATGAAGGGCCATATTCTGTGCTTTATGAGTCTATGACTACCACAACTTTGTATAGTCAAGAGAAAAGAGCATCTCCGGAGAAAATGGGTCGCTACACTTCTTCAGACTGGCTTGAATGTCACCTATCCATCTTCCACAGAGATGCTGCCTGACCCGTCGAGTTCCTCCAGCACTTTGTGTCTATCTTTGGTTTAAACCGGCATCTGCAGTCGTATGTTATTCCATTGTACTAGATAACAACCCTTCTCTTGCCTTCCGACCTCTCTCCATCACCTTCTACTCCCTCTCCTCTCTCTCTCTGGTCAGTTATAATCAGTTTCCCGGTACATTTACCCCTGCGTTTCTCCTCATTCCCTCGGCATGAGATGAAGGTTTAGGTTTACATGTGTCACAGAGGGACAGTGAAAAGCGTTGGTTTGCACGCTGTTTCATCCAACCGACCAATACTGTACATGAATATAATCAAGCTAAACTCAAATACAATAGGTAGAGCAAAGGGGAAGATGTAGGATAGAGAGAGCAGAATGTAGTGCTCAGCATTTTGTCGTGCTTCAGACTTGGATTGCTTTCTCTGGAACATCGGAGATTGCAGGGAGACCTGGTGGACGTATATAAAATGACGAGAGGCATAGATAGAGTAGACAGCCAGAATCTTTTACCCAGAATGGAAAGATCAAATACTGGAGGGCACAGCGTTAAGATTAGAGGGGCAAAGTTTAAAGGAGATGTGCGGGGCATGTTTTTTTTTACACAGATGGTGGTGTGTGCCTGGAACTTGCTGCGAGGGTTGGCAGTGGCTGGAGCTATGATAGTAGCATTTAAAATACCTGGGATAGGCACACGGGCGCAGGGCATGGAGGGATATGGAGCACACGCGGGTAGAGGAGGTTAGTTTAACTTGGCATCATGCTCAGCGTGTAGAACAGGCCCTTCGGCCCATCGAATCCTTTGTGTAAAAAAGTTGGCCCACAGGTTTTTTGAGTCTCAACTCACACGAGCAGTGGTGGAGTCTAGGAGGTATACAGCCCTTCGCTCTTGTCCACGCTGGCCAAGTAGGCACATCATTCAATCTAATGGGGTGAAGGAAAGAGCGTCCACGTCGCGGCCCTGTTTCCACCAATCTTTCCGCCACCACGCACAAGAAGCGCGAGACGCCATTGTATGCAGAGGCCGAGAAGGGTGTTCAGCTCTGGCTGGACAATTTCTAACGTTGCGATGTGGATTTGATAAAAAGATTGAATCTAATAAGGACTTTTAATTAAAACCTGAGAGCCATCTTTTTTACACAAAGAACGGTAGTGTGTATGGAACGAGCTGCCGTGGGAGGTGGTTGAGGCACGAACTATCGCAATGGTAAAAAAAACAATTTGGACAGGTACATGGATAGGACAGGTTTAGAGGGATATGGGCCAAATGCAGGCAGGTGGAATGAGTGTAAACGGGGCATGGGCAAGTTGGGCGGAAGGGTCTGTTTTCACGCTGTATGACTCCATGATTCTAATCTACAGTAATCGACAGCCAACAATCAATCGTCATTGCTCTTAATGTAAGAGGCAGTGAGAGGTCAGTGTTTACTGCAGCTGAAGATATCCGTGAGGATGATTCCTGCAGATGTTTTCCAGGCATGGCTGAGGTAGCTGACATTCAATTGTGAATAGGACAGCTGAGCCCACATCAAGCCCTGAGTCCGTGGAATTAATGTGCTCCGAAGCTGACTGTCGGGATTTACTTTGTACATCATAATCCGAGTGCTTTGAATCCAATTGATGTGAGCACTTATTGACCTGACAAAGCACAGAATCGTTGAGCGGTACAGCACGGAAACAGGCCTTTCGGCCCAACTCCTCCGTGTTGACCAAGTGGACCATCTAGACCCCAGATTCTACCTCCAGATTCAGGTACAGTTTTTTTCCCAGCTGTTATTAGGCAACTGAGCCATCGTATCACCAACTAGAGAGCGGCCCTGACCTCCCATCTACCTCATTGGAGACCCCCAGACCATCTTTAATTGGACTTTATACCTTGCCCTAAACCTTTATCCTCCTGTACCTGTACACGGTGTATCTACACGGTTTGATTGTAATTATGTACAGTCTTTCCACTGGCTGGATAGGTTTTTCACTGTACCTCGGCACAAGTTTAGTTTATTAGTTTGTTGTCATGTGCACATGAGTTGTCCACAGTGTACAGACGCTAAACTAAACTAGTCCCATTTGCTTACTTTTGCCCCTCTAAACCCTTCCTATCCATAGGTCTGTCCAAATGCCTTTTGAAAGTTGTAATTGTATGCCTGACCTGCTGAGTTACTCCGGCACTTTGTGTCCTTTTGGGTACTAATCAACATCTGCAGTTCCTCATTTCTGCATCTTCTGCCAGCTCGTTCCATATACCCACCACCCTCCGAGTGCAAACGTTGCCCCTCAAGTTCCTATTAAATCTTTCTCCTCTCACCTGAAACCTATGCCCACTAGTTCTTGTGCAGGAAGGAATTGCAGATGCTGGTTTATACCAAAGATAGACACAAAATGCTGGAGTAACTCAGAGGGGCCGAAGGGCCTGCATCCACGCTGTCCAAACAATTTGAGGAAGGGTTGTGACGCGAAACATTAACTGTTCCTTTTCTCCAGAGATGCTGCCTGACCCGCTGAGTAACTCCAGCACTTTGTGTCTTTTCTTGGTCTGAAGAAGGGTCTCGATGCTTGGATAGGACAAGTTTGGAGGGATATGGACCAAACGCAGGCAGGTGGGACTAGTGTAGCTGGGACATGTTGGCCGGTGTGGGCAAGTTGGGCCGAAGGGCCTGTTTCCACACTGTATCCCTTTATGATTCCTCATCTTCCCCAGAGATGCTGCCTGACCCGCTGAGTTACTCCAGCATGTTGTGTCTCCCCTCTCGTTCTTGGTTCCCCCTACTCTGGGTAAAAGACTCTGTGCATTCACCCGGCCGATTGGCCTCAAGATCTAACACACCTTTCTTGCATTGAACAGGCTTCCACCAGTCTGCCGGGAAGAACCTTCTCTGTCAGGCACAAGTAAACAACACATTTTTCAACCGGGCAGCTTATTGATTTCCAATCAACCCGGATATTACAGGAGAAGGTAAATCATCTAACCGCAGACATTGAAAACAAAGCCAGAGCTTTCAGAAGATTAAATACACCAAAGGTTCGCTGGGGTCGTCACCCACAGCAGCCATTAACGCGACTGCAGTTTTTCCACCTTGCAGCTCAGTGTATTCTTTTTAACAGCTTTTAATCTTTCAAGGTTTGAGGCCTGCTGCAAGCATTAAACATCTGGCTCTCAGCTGCAGCAGGCTTTCATTGGTGTTTGAAGGTTGTTCTGAGCAACTGAGTCAAATAACTTGCCTTTTGAACACCGGCTACATGGGCACAAGTGTTCAATGGCTCACACATCGCACAAAGAGACACAAAGTGCTGGGGTAACTCAGCGGGTCGGCCAGCATCTCTGGAGAACAAGGGTAGGCGGTGTTTCGGATCAGGACCCTTCTTCAAACCTACCTTTTCACGGCACCTCGTGACAATAAACTAAACTAAACCTCGTATCTGCAACCTACACGTCACGATGGTTCACATTGTCGGAGAGTCATAGTCATACAGCACAGAAACAGGCCCTTCGGCCCAACATGTCCATGCTCACCAAGCTGCCCTGTCTACACTAATCCCACTTGCCTGCATTTTGGCCCATATCCCTCCAAACCTTTCCTATGCATGTACCTGTCTAACTGTATTTTGAATGTTCTTATTGTACTTGCCTCAACTACCTCCGCTGACAGCTCATTCCGTACACACACCACCCTCTATGCGAAAAAGTCGCCCCTCAGGTTCCCGTTTAATCTTCCCTCTCTCACCTTGAACCTATGCCCTCTGGTTCTTCATCCCCCTACCCTGGGTAAACGTGCATTCACCCTATCTATTCCCCTCATGAAAACTGAATGAAAGATACAGCATGGAAACAGGCCCTTCAGCCCACCATCCATGCCAACCAATGATCACTCATTCACACTAGTTCCACCTTCTCCCCCTCTCACTTCATTCCCCTTTGCTCCAAGGAATAAAGTCCCAGCCTGCCCAACCTCTCCCTACAAGGTGGTGGTTAGTAGGTTAGTCACCTCAGATTGTTGAATGCAATGTTCACACCGTTACGTTGTAATTATACTTGATGTGCTTAAGCCAATATTCCCTTCAGTGCTCACTCACCTGATTTGCATCATTTGGAACAATATCTCCAGCTGTTGGAATAAATTGCTGCATGTTCAGGGAGCTGAAATGGTTTTCAAGAACTAAATGTCTTTCTCCACTGCTGCACGCTGTTGTTATCTGAAACAGTGTCCGCTGTCAGCCGCGGTACAGGAACTGAAGAGCTCGGCAAACAATCCGCTGCCAAGGAATCCGAAGCCGATCTCTTGGCAGCTCAGTGGTGCAGCGGTAGAGTTGCTGCCACGCTGCGCCCGAGATCCGGGTTTCATCCTGACCACGGGTGCTGTCTGTACGGGGTTTGCACATTCTCCCAGTGACCGCGTGGGTTTTCTCCAGGTTCATAAGTTCATACGTCCTAGGAGCCGATTAAGGCCTTTCGGCCCATCGTCTACTGCGCCATCCTTGCCATCATTGCTGAACTACCTTTTCCTCCCAACCCCATTCTCCTGCCTTCTCCCCATAATCCTTGACATCCTTATTAATCAAGAATCTGTCAATCTTTGCCTTAAAAAATAACCAATGACTTGGCTTCCACCGCCATCTGTGGCAATGAATTCCGCCCTCTGACTAAAGAAATCCCTCAACAGACTTTGCACTGGAGTTGGGCGTTTCAATGCCAGCGTGTGGAGATGGGGGCTCCGCCAGAGCCCAGCCTGTGAATGCGGAGCAGAACAACAGACAGCCAACCATGCCATCTCTTGGTGCCTGCTCTACCACCCACCAAATGGAGCTCAGGGCCTGGCTGCTCAACACCCAGCTTGAGATCTAACTATCCCTTTGGTTTACGTTTCATTCGCAAGAAGATCTCCTTTCTAAAGGTAGTCCTTTTATTCTGAGGCTATGGCCTTTGGTCCTAGACTTCCACTAGTGGAAACGTCCGGGTGCTCCGGTTTCCTCCCACACACCAAAGACGTGCAGGTTTGTAGGTTAATTGGCTTTGGTAAAATTGTAAATTGTCAATAGTGTGTAGGATAGTGCTTGTGTGCACGGCGATCGTTGGTCGGTGAGGACACGGTAGGCTGAAGGACCTGTTACTGTGTAACATTTCTAAAGTCTAAACTCTTCAGGGAAAATAATTCATTTAAATAGCAGAGTCAATGGACTGCGGCAGCTAAGAGTCATAGTGTCATAGAGTGATACAGTGTGGAAACAGGCCCTTCGGCCCAACTTGCCCACACCGGCCAACAATGTCCCAGCTACCCTAGTCCCACTTGCCTGCGCTTGGTCCATAACCCTCCAAACCTGCCCTATCCATGTACCTGTCTAACTGTTTCTTAAACGTTGGGATAGTCCCAGCCTCAACTACCTCCTCTGGCAGCTTGTTCCATACACCCACCACCATTTGTGTGAAAAGGTTACCCCTTACATTCCTATTACAACAGTTCCCCTTCACCTTGATCCTATGTCCTCTGATCCTCAATTCTGCCACTCTGGGCAAGAGACTCTGTGCATCTACCCCAGTCTTCTCCCAGTAAAAGCAAGTTAACCCCCCCAGAAAAATGCAGTAAGTGGAGGATGGTCACCGGGAAATGAGGTGTCCCTTACAGTAGTGTGGTCGCCATGGGGACTGAGATTAACAGGGGGAATTACCCAACCGTCTGCATTATAGCTAACACTGGTTCTGTTACTGGATACAGCAGATTTCAAAACGGGTGCTTGCGTTTAGGTTTAGGTTTATTATTGTCATGTGTAACGAGGTGCACAGAGCAATAAGTAGAAACAAATAACTACAGATGCTGGTTTATACCAAACACTGACGCAACGTGCTGGAGTAACTCAGCGGGTCAGGAAAGGTCTAAGGAGAAAAAGGATGGGTGACGTTCCGGGTCGGGACCAGATTGCTGGAGAAGAGAGCTTTTCTATCTCAGGCAATGTTCTAAGAGCTAAAACATTCATCCGAGACATACCCAGTTTCCTCTGTTCATTGGCCTTTGTAAATTGTAAATGAGGTAAGTTATAGGAGCAGAATTAGGCGTTCGGCCCATCACGTCTACTCTGCCATTCAATCATGGCTGATCTACCTTTCCCTCTCAACCCCATTCTCCCGCCTTCGCCCTATAACCCCTGACGCCCGTACTGATCAAGAATCTAATTGTGTGGGATAGTGCTAGTGAGCGGGGTGATCGCTGGTCGGTGCGGACTCAAGGGCCTGTTTCCAAGCTGTGTCTCCAAGGTCAAAAGTCTAAGGTCTAAAGCTCACCACCCTTGAGGGGGCGAAGTGTAGATGGTATTGCCAATGGTGCCGCCCACTTGCCGAGGGATCCACAAGAAAGTGCTGTGTAGGAAGGAACTGCAGATGCTGGTTTAAAGCGAAGGTAGGCACAAATAGCTGGAAAGGCCTAATGAACCACCGTGGCCTAAAAATCCATCAGGCGAGAATGAAATGCTTGTAGAAGGAGAAAGAGATGCAGCGCACAGGCCTAGAACCAGGTGAGACGCAGGAGGAGCCCGGCCAGGACTCACCCCACAGTCCCTCCACCCACTAGAGTCTCCCAACAAAAGCAGATCCGTGGGCGGTTGCTGCTGGGACGCGTCGGGGCCTGATCAACCTCGGCTGAGTCGCCTGGGCGTAGGTGTCTGATGTTGTGAGACCCGGAACACCCGATGACCCCAGGTCACATCACTGAGGATGCGTCCCAGCGCATCTAGAAGATGTATCTTTTTCACACTCAGCAGGACAGGCAGCGTCTCCAGAGAGAAGGAATGGGTGACGTTTCGGGTCGAGACCCTTCTTCAGGCTACACTTTCTTCAGAAAATGCTGTTTCTACGGATGAATCTTCCTCATGACATCAGTGAATAAATAATATATCTGATTGTGCTGATGCACCCATCCTTCCTGATAATTACAAATGATAGAGGTGCAATGTTGTAATGAGTGTCTTTGAATAATTGCAAGCTGTAATTAATTATCGCCTCAGTGTTGGGTTGAACGAGACAGGGAAATAATCTAAAAATGACATTTCAATTTGGCTCTGTTTCCCTGTTCCATATTCAAGAAACATTACTAAAATATGAATTGAACTGTTCAAATAATGTATATCTGATGACTTCAATTTATTCCTAACAACAAAGCATCCAGATGTTTTATTGTGGAGAGTGGTGTGTACCTTTTCACTTTCACATTATGCCCAGGGCATATTAACAATTGCAGCAATTTGGATCTGGTATCTTTCCCGACATTATTTGCCTAGCTCAAAATGCACGATGTTCTGCGTGTGAACGGAGTGGTTAGATGGACGTGAGAATGTGGGTCTGTACTCCTGGACTGTGAAATCGGCACAGAGTGTGAGACCGTGGCCTGTCTCTTTGGCGTGGAACCAAATGTCTTTCTATCGATAACCGGATCCAAGGTGAGCCAGGGCGGTGCAGCGGGTAGAGACGCTGCCTCACAGCGCCAGCGGCCCAGGTTCGATGCTGACTTCGGGTGCTGTCTGTGTGGAGTTCGCAGGCTTTCCCTGTAACCGCGCAGTTTTTCTCCGGGTGCTTTGATTCCCCCCCCCCCCCCCCCCTGCGTCGCCCCTGCCCTGCCCCCACCTCCTTCCCAATGTCACCGAGTCATGACAGCAGGGAAACAGGCCCTTCAGCCCAACTTGTCCATGCCGACCAAGATGCCCCATGCAGGCTAGTCCCATTTGCCTATATTTGCTTCATATCCCTCTATGCCTTTCCCATCCATGTCCAAATGTCTTTTAAATGTTGTGATAGTACCTGCCTCAACTACCCCCTCTGGCAGCTCGTTCCATTTACCCACCACCCTCTGAGAGTCTAAGTTGCCCCTCAGGTTCCTATTAAATCCTTCCCCTCTCACAAACCTGTGGCCTCTGGTTCTTGATCCCCCTACCCTGGTACATGAAGGATTACAGACTTTGCACACTTAAGGAGGCTTTACAATTAGTTGGATTCATGAAGACTTGGAGCTTTTAATCCCTCAAACACTCAAGTAGGTCCTGAGGCACAATCAATGTTTTAGTCTTTATTTTAGTTTTAGTTTTAGAAATACAGCGTCGAAGCAGGCCCTGCGGCCCACCGAGTTTGCTCTGACCAACAATCACCCTGTACACTAGTTCTATCTTACACACTAGGGACAATTTACAGAGGCCAATTAGCCTACAGAGCTGCGGTCTTTGGGATGTGGGAGGTAACCGGAGCATCCGGACGAATCCCACGCGGTCACAGGGAGAACGTGCAAACTCCATACAGCCAGCACACGCAGTCAGGATCTTTTACCATTGTTATGATGGATGCCAAGGCTTGGATTTCCAGCAAATCAAAAACTGAGAAAGATATTCAATGATGTAATGTGGAAAATAGGCCAGCTAATGTGAGCACAACAATCTTTTGCAATCAGCAATGTGATTATGACCACACGATCTATTCTTAGGCATTTTGTTGGAGAGATGTATAAGATCATGAGGAGAATGGATTGGAGAAAAGTAAAGGAGGGGAATCAAGAACTAGTCTGAAAAAGGGTCTCGACCCAATTTGCCCAAATTCCTTTTCTCCAGAGATGCTGGCTGCCCTGCCGAGTTACTCCAGCTTTTTGCGTCTATCTCCAGTAAGTACCAACCATAGGGCATAGGTTTAAGGTGAGAGAGGAAAGATTTAATGGGAACCTGAGGGGAAACGTTTGTATTCAGACGGTGGTGGGTATATGGAATGAGCTGCCAGGGGAGGTAGTTGAGGCAGGTGCAATAATTAAAGTAAAATGATATCAGGACAGGAATACAGGATAGGATTGGCAGGATATGATCCAAATCCTAGGAAATGGGACTAGTTTAGATGGACCATCTTGTCCCCCCACATTTTCGGGGGGACCTCCAGGGGGGATGTCAAGTGCGCTCCCTTAACTTTGTCTGGATTAAAGGTGCCCCCCCCCCCCCCCTCCCGCTGACCACCAGTTGCAGGAAAATCGGTGGCGGATCTGTACTTCCAATGGCCCACCTCCCTCTTTGTAACGCTGATCAAACAGCGGCTCTCCATGTAGACAAGTAGAAGCCGCTAATATTATCAGCACCTTGTCTCATTGCATGGGCCGATTTTAAGTCGGGTCGCCCAGTTATTCGCTGCTGAACAAACGTTGGGATTCTCTGATCAGAGGCAATCGCTCATTGTAAACGTGCTTTGAATATTTATGAGCGAACTTTACCCATGCAAGATTCACCTCATTTAATTACTTGCTCTGCACAGACTATGCAGGGGCTCTGCGTGACACTTCAGATAATCCGACATGGTTAATGGAATGCTGCCCTTTGTATCACAAGGACTCGGACTACAAGAGTGGAGAGGTCAAGCTCCATCTGTGGAGAACACACTCGATGTACTGCCATTACCATGCCACGCAAGGTTGCACTGTAGACTTAGCAGAATGACAGACGGATTCCTGAAGATTAAATGGAAATCCAAAAACTGCAAATGTTGGACAGCTGACATCAGATCGGGAGGTTGACACGAAGTGCTGGTGTAACTCGGCAGGTCAGGCAGTATCTCTGAAGAAAAAGCATGGGTGACGTTTTGGGTCAGGACCCCTCTTCAGACTGAAAGATCCGAAACGTCACCTATTCTTTATCTCTAGAGATGCTGCCTGACCCGCTCAATTACTCCAGCACTTTGTGTCTATCTTCCAAATTACAGAAAAATCAGTTGTATTGATGTAGAATTCTTACAACTTTGCACGAAAGTCAGGAATCTTTCCTTCGAACCTGATTAAAAAAACCCACCTTTGCGCAGTCTGAAGAAGTCTTGACCTGAAAAGTCACGTAGTCCTCTGCTTCAGAGATCTTGCCTGACTGCTAAAAAACCTGCCTTTGATCCCTTTGAAGCCACCAATCTGTAATATCATCACAGATTCAATGATACACGGTATAATATATTACCAAATGTTTCGCATCGGGACCCGAAACGTCACCCATCCTTTTTCTCTAGAGATGCTGCCTGACCCTCTGAGCGACTCCAGGACTCCATCTTCACTATAATTTGGTCTATTCCTTTCTCCGCATATAGTCAGGCGATGCAGGTAGGTTGCGTCATTCAAGATGCAGGTAGAGCCGCCACTTACAGACTGTCCACTAATTGTCACTGAGAAGTGGCGAACTGCCCTCATGACCGCTACGCCACTAATGTATCTCTCTCACCAGGGCTGCGGTAGAGTTGCTGCCTCACAGCGCCAGAGACCCGGGTGCAATCCTGACCATGGTCGCTGTCTGCACGGAATTGGTACGTTCTCCCTGTGACCGCGTGGGTTTCCTCCGGGTGCTCTGGTTTCCTCCCACACTCCAAAGACGTGCGGGTTTGCAGGTTAATTGGCCTCTGTAAATTGTCCCTAGTGCGTAGGATAGAACTACTGTACCGGTGATCGTAGGTCGGTGCAGACTCGGAGGGCCGAAGGGCCCGTTTCCACACTGTGCATCTAAACTAAACTAAACCTTAAAGCTCTGCCCTCTAGTCTTTGACATTTCCACCCAGTGAAAAAAGGTTCTGACTGCCTGAAGTGTGTGAGGAAGGGTTCCGACCCGAAATGTCACCTTTTCCTTTTCTCCAGAGATGCTGCCTGACCCGCTGAGTTACTTCATCGTTTTGTGCCTATCCTCTGACTGCCTCTCATAATTGAACATACTTCCATCCCTGCAATCTCCAATGTTCCAGAGGAAATAATCCGTCTGTCCATTCTCTTCTTGTAGGCAATGCCTCTAAATATAGGCAGCAATACAGCTAAAATGACAATCCCATTGATTAAAATATAAATATCATGTAAAATCAAAATCAGACGTACCCCTTGGTCCCTTAATTACATCTGTTTATAATCGAATCTGTGGTCATTACATTAAAAAGAGTAATCTGAATTTAATTATCCCGTCGGACTGAAACCGTAGCCTGAGGGATTGTGGGCTCGTTTGAGTGAATGCCTTGGAATAATTCCTGGTGACTAAAATGGATCTTGACCACAGTATTTTGTTTACCGGCAGAGTTTCGTCTGGTTTGTTTATGTGAATCAGACTTACATGAATGCAACGTTCCTGAATGCTTGCTGAGATTGGTTATTGTTCAACGGGGCGGACTTTACTGTACGCTACAGCACAATTAAATCTATACTTTATTAATGTCACCCTTCAATGCAACACGATTCTTGATGAAAAGTCCTATCTGAAGAAGGGTCCCAACCCAAAACGTCTCCTGTCCAGAGAGGTCCCACCTGAAATGTCACTTGTCCATGTTCTCCAGAGAGATGTTGCCTGAGCCATGAGGTTGCTCCATCACTTTGTGGCCATTTGTGTGAACCAGCATCTACAGCTCCATGTTTTGACATTTTGACTGCTCCACTGTAAAATCGCCAGCTTTGAAGAAGTTCTCCTCCTCTCACTCATGGTTAGTTCTGTGAGACCCTCTCTCACTGCTCCCCCTCTGTGGAGTCTGAAGAAGGGACCCGACCCATAGCATCACCTATCCATGTTCTCCAGAGATGCTGCCTGACCCACTCCAGTACTTTGTGTCCTTTCCCCGAACCGAAATGTTGCCTGTCCATTTCCACCCACAGAGGCTGCCTGACCAGCTGAGTTCCTCCAGCACTTTGTGTTTTGCTCAAGATTCCAGCATCTGCAGTTCCTTGTGTCTCCATGGTCCACCTAACCCGATTCAAGGCCAAAATATAATTAGAAATGGATGACTAAAGCACGGCGTGATGTATAAGTTCCACTCTACATGACTCCCTCCTGGTGTTGAGTAAACACAAAGTGCTGGAGAAACTCAGCGGGCCGGGCAGCATCTGTGGAGGGAATAGCCATATGACGTTTCAATTTGGGACCCTTCTTTAGATTAGGTAATGAGAGTGGTGATGCCAAGACAGTTGATGCTGTGCCGGCAATTGGAAATGAAAGGTGCAGAGGGCAGAAAGGTGGCAGGTTGGAAGAGGAGGAGGAGTGTTGGAGATCGGAGTAGGGATCATCACTGGAGAGTGGGTAAGGCCTGAACTATAGATAGAGGTCGGAAAGGCTAGAGCATTATTCCTTGAAGCGCAGGAGGTAAGGGGTGATCTCAGTGACATACAGCACAGAAACAGGCCCTTCAGCCCAACTCGTTCATGTTGACTAAAAGATGGCCCATCTAAGCTTCATATCCCTCTAAACCCTTCCTTATCCACGTACTTGTCCAAAATGTCCTTTGGATGTTGTTATTGTGTCCCTGCCTCAACTTCCTCCTGTGGTAGCTCGTTCCATACACCCACCACCCTCTGACAGAAAAAAATGCCCTTCAGATTCCTATTCATCTCACCTTAAACCTATGTCTTCTGGTTCGTGATTACCCTACCGTGGGTAAAAGACTCTGTGCATTTACCCGATCAATACCATCATGATTTTACACACCTCTTTAAGATCACTCCTCAGCCTCCTGCACTCCAGAGAATAAAGTTCTAGCCTGCCCAACCTGGTCCCTATAGCTCAAGCCCTCGAGTCCTTTGCAACATCCTCGAAATTCTACTCTGCACTCTTTCCAACCGAAAGAGGTGCGTAAAATCACGAGGGGAATTCAGAATTCCCGAAATCAATCTACACCTCTGAAACGACTCTATTCTGAAACTACGCTATCTCCATCCATTTGAGGCAGTCGGCTACTGTTACTACGAGTGATCTTTCTTGATGATTTTCATAGTGACTGTGCCTGAATGTGGAGCTATGCGTTTTCATACAGAAGTGTGAGAACACAAAGCTCCAGATATTGGGACAGTTTCATCCCAGCTGCTATCAGGCAACTGAACCATCCTCCCTCCAACTAGAGAGCGGTCCTGACCTCCCATCTACCTCATTGGAGACCTTTCAACTATCGTTAAAGAGACTTTACTGCACTAATCTTGCACTAAACGTTATTCCCTTTATCCTGTCCCTGCACACTGCGGACGGCTTGATCGTAATCACGTATCGTCTTCCCGCTGACTATATACTAGGCAACAAAAAAAGCTTCTTGATTAGATTCTTGATTAGTAAAGTTGTCAAGGGTTATGGGGAGAAGGCAGGAGGACGGGGTTGAGAGGGAAAGATAGATCAGCCATGATTGAATGGCAGAGCCGACTCAATGGGCCGAATGGGCCTGAGACTTAAGCACTTTTCACTCTACCTCGGGGTAGATGTGACAATAAACTAAAGCAAACCTTCACAGCCTGAATGTGTAGGAAGGAAGTGCAGATGCTGGTTTATACACAAGATAGACACAAAGTGCTGGAGTAACTCAGTGGGTCAGGCAGCATCTCTGGAGAAAATGAATAGGTGACGTTTTGGGTCAGTATCCTGTCTGTAGTATGAAGAAGGGTTCTGACCAAAAACGTCTCCCACCCTTTTTATTCCAGAGATGCTGCCTGAGCAGCTGAGTCACTCCGGCAAAGCCGGAAACATGATAAATTTAAAGTGGAGTGCCCATGTCTCCATTGCCCGGGGGGGGGGGGGGGTGGTTTAGAAACAAATCTTAGGTGTGACAGATCCCAGCTTCGACTCTCTGAGAAAACAGGATTGAAAATAGTCGTGTTCATCTCTGCCTTTGAAGTGCGATTTTATTAAGCCTAGCCTGGGATTTCAACATATGTGTTTGATACTAGATACAGTAGTCAGGAGTTAACGGGAACTGATCACAGTGTGAGACTGTCAGTGCCCCTGGCTACTGAACAGCTCAGTGTTGGTGTAAGCATTTACTTCGAGCAGCAACTGTGTTGTTCTGATGGGCGTTTGCTTCTTGGGCTCTGTGATAACACTCCCAGGTCTCCGTGCGTTGCCCCGCAATGTAGAGTCATGGAGTTGGTGATGGCGGTGGGCAAAGTAGAGGATAGAAACATAGAAACATAGAAAATAGGTGCAGGAGTAGGCCATTCAGCCCTTCGAGCCTACACCGCCATTCAATATGATTATAACTGATCATCCAACTCGATATCCTGCACCTGCCTTCTCTCCATACCCCCTGATCCCTTTAGCTACAAGGGCCACATCTGACTCCCTCTTAAATATAGCCAATGAACTGGCCTCAACTACCTTCTGTGGCAGAGAATTCCACAGATTCACCACTCTCTGTGTGAAAAATGTTTCTCTCATCTCGGTGCTAAAAGACTTCCCCCTTATCCTTAAACTGTGACCCCTTGTTCTGGACTTCCCCAACATCGGGAACAATCTTCCTGCATCTAGCCTGTCCAACCCCTTAAGAATATTGTAAGTTTCTATAAGATCCCCCCTCAATCTTCTAAATTCTAGCGATTACAACCCAAGTCTATCCAGTCTTTCTTCATATGAAAGTCCTGCCATCCCAGGAATCAGTCTGGTGAACCTTCTCTGTACTCCTTCTATGGCAAGAATGCCTTTCTTCAGCTTTGGAGACCAAAACTGTACGCAATACTCCAGGTGTGGTCTCACCAAGGCCCTGTACAACTGCAGTAGAACCTCCCTGCTCCTATACTCAAATCCTTTTGCTATGAATCCTTTACTCAAATCCTTTTGCTATGAATTTGGATGGGCGAGCGATCTGGGGGTTCACCTTACACACCCTTGGAGATGCTCTGGGGGTTCTCAGGTCGACCACGGGAGGCGCCCCCTGGGGGCTTGGAGGCGTGAGGCGAGGGGACGATGCGTTGGCGGGTCGCGGTGCTGGCGGAGTGGGCCGCTGGAGGCCCCGCAGCAGCCTGGGGTTCCATTGGATCAGACACCGTTCCAAGTGGCCGAGCGCATGGATCGGCCGCATCCTGCAGTGGCACGGAGCGGCGGAGCAGCAGTGGAGGACACCAACAACATCGCCTGGCCAGGCCGACCCCAGCAACTCCAACCCAGTGCCGTTGCCAGGACAACGGGCCTTTAAGGCCAAGATAAAACTCGGTACTATTAAGAACTTTGAAACATGAAGGGCACAAGTTGGCGCCAGAAGCGTGGCGACTGTTTGTGTACTTCCTCGATGAAGTCTACTGTTTTTACACTTCAGTCGTCGCACTTTTGTACTTAACTATGATTGTGTTTGTCTACAGTATGATTTTTCCAGATTGTAAGCAAAACAAAGCATTTCACTGTACCTAAGTACATGACAATAAAGTGTAATTGGATCACACAGTGTGGAAACAGGCCCTGCATCCCAACTCGCCCACGCCAACCAACATGCTCCATCCTCACTGGTCCCACTGCCCATGCCTGGCCCAAGTCCCACTAAACCTATTCTATCCATGTACCTGTCCAAATGTTTTCTTGAAATGTTGTGAAAGTACCTGGCTCAACTCATTCCATACACCCCACCGCCATTTGTGTAAAAAAAAAGCTCCAGATTCACAGACAATTTGTTCCCAGCTGTTATCAGTCAACTGAACCATCCTATCACCAACTATAGAGTAGTCTTGAGCCATCATCCAGCTCATTGAAGACCCTTAGACTATCCTTATTCGGATTTTACTGGACTCTATCTTGCACTAAACGTTACTTCCTTTATCCTGTGTCTGAACACTGTGGACAATTGATTGTAATCACGTATAGTCTTTTCGCTGACTGGAAAGCACGCAACAAAAAGCTGTGCTAACTAACTAAAAGTTGTCCCTCAGATTCCCATTAAATCTTTCGCCCCTCACCGTAAACATCTAGAATAACTCCTCGCCACTTTTCTTTGCAAACTGTAGGCCCTCTATCCATTCCCCCCCCCCCCCCCCCCCCCCCCCCCCTCCTCCACCCTCCTCCACCGCATTTCTGTGGAAAGCCTCTAATCTTTAAATGTTGAGATGTCTAGAGCCTAGCCATACATACCGACAACGGAACAATGGAATTATTACTTGCAGTGGCTTAACAGGCTAGTAAACACAATGATTTATAATAACTAAAACATTTACAGATCGTTCTACAGATACTATTTGACCGTGAAGGAAGGAACTGCAGATGCTGCTTTAAACCAAAGATAGACAGAAAGTACTGGAGTAATTCAGTGGGGCAGGCAGCATCTCTGGAGAGAAGGTATGGGTGACTTTTCGGGTCGAGGCCCTTCTTCAGACTGAAGTTACTCCAGCATTTTGTATATATCTTCTATTTGACTGCAAGTTTAGTTTTAGTTTAGAGATACAACATGGACTCTTCAACCCCTACTCTAGGTAATAGATTCACTCTATCTATCTATCTACCGCATTAAAATTAATTGAAAGATATAGCATGGAAACAGGCCCTTCGGCTCACCGGATCCACACCGATCATCGATTGCCCTTTCAAACTAGTTCTGTTATCCCATTCTCTTATCCACTACGGGCAATTTGCAGAGGACAATTAACCTACAAACTCGCACGTCTTTGGGATGTGGGAGGAAACCGGAGCACCTGGAGAAAACCCACGCGGTCACAGGGGGATCGTGCAAACTACATACAGAGAGCAACTGAAGTCAGGATGGAACCCGGGTATCTTGCGCTGTGAGGCAGCAGCTTTACCGCTGAGCCACCCGAGTTCTTCCAGCACTTCTATATTTGTTTTAGACTCTATCGACTATGCTAGCTGGTGCTAGAACAATCCCGGGATGTCAGATCCCCAGTTGTTGCCTTGCAACCCTGCAAATTACCCCCTCCCTCTCCCTCCCTAGTGCATCTGCATTTCATTTTGGAAGGCTAGGGTTGACTTTCTTTCCACCATTCATAGTGGACTGAAGTTCCTGTACCTGCACTGAATTGCTCCATGTTCTACACCAAGGGAAGGACAGTGGGATTGGTCTACATGGTTATTGCGTTGACACAGAGGGCCAAAGGGCCTTGTGTGGCCTTCCTATCCCACCCGCAGGCCCGGCTCCCCTGGTGAGGGAAGGCCACCCAGCCTGGACCCTGCTCGCCCCGTAGATTGGGAATCGGGGAGGGGGGTGGAGACGGCGATGGTGAGAGGAACGGGGGGGGGGGGGGGATCACACCTGCCGCACCCTCAAGGTCAGCTGCAGGAGGTGCCCCCTCCCCCCGGGGAGCGAGGGCTGAAGAGGGCCGGGCGAGGAGAGGGACGACGGTTCGCAGGACGACCGGAATGGAGGCAACGGCTGCAAAGGGCCCATGTGGCCATCTGCAGCTCGGCCTGTAAAATGGCGTCAAAATTGCGACTCTTACATATGGACTCAGTGGGCTGTTCTGTGCAGGGGCGTGTGGTCAGAGGAGGCAGAGCCTCGCCTGTCATACTCCCAATGAAAATAGCTGGTAAGAAAAGTAAAGAAAGATAATAATAAAATAAATATAAAGATCTTTCCACCGAACTGTGTTATAAATGTAATTTCTATATGAATCCAATCATTTTTTATAGTCAGAATTGCAAACATTTTCACAGCTCCGCTGCAAATATAGGGAAAGATGAGAAGTGAGGCAGCGATGAGCTGAGCCTCCCCTCTGATTGCGCAACCCCTCAGCAACTGCAGGGAACGTGGGCAATGAGCGTGTGCCTGTTACTATCTCTATGTATGTCACCAATGTAATGTGTGTAACCCCCTTCGTTACATGTCCTCACCTTCCATAGTCCAGGTAACCTATTTCACATATAAAGATAGTAAATTTGTGCTCGGTGGTCTCACATAAAACTGCGTTGAAAAAGCTCCAGGGGAGGCAGCGATCACATCTGCCTCACAAGGGGGCGTGTCTTGAGCCCAGTGGAGGAAAGGTGAGCGTCAATTACGTAGGCTCAGCCCACGTAATTGACGCTGCCTCGCTCTCCCTCCATGTTAGCTAGCTTCAGCAGCGGCGGCGCAGTACTGCGTTCCACCGCTGGCGGCACTTCTATCGGGTTCATATGTGTGTAAATCTGGCTCTGATACTAGCCACTGCCTCCCCAGCCATTGACCTCACCGCACTTCACTGGTTTTGTGCGTACTGTATTGACCGGGGGATGGTGCTTACGTACAGAGATAGTCTTGCTGGGCTGTACACAAATAACTGTGTTTCACTGTAGCTGGTACACCTGACAGTAAAGAAACCATTGAATCTCTAGTCAGTGCACAGACGTACAGACTCGTAGGTTAATTGGTATGAATTGTTCCTAGTGTGTAGCAGAGTGTTCGTGTGCAGTGATCACTGGTCGGTACGGGCTCGGTGGGCCGAAGGGCCTGCTTCCGTGCTGTATCTCTAAACTAAACTAAGGCCGAGCGTTCGATTTGAAGGCATATTGCTTAGGAATACTGTATCTCTGTCAACAAAAATTGGTCCATTAAATCAGCACAGACGAGGAAGCAATGCTTGTGAAGCACGATCCATCCTCGATTTTGTGGGCAATTTAATTTGCCCACGCTCTTTGTTATCTTCTCGTTCACAATTAGGAGCGCATGTTCTAATCTAAGTGACTGTTAGCAAACTGTCCCACCGCTGCTCTGCAGTCTGGAGGCTGTTACTGGCGAGATTATTGCCAGGGCCAGGTTGTGGTGAGGCATTGTAAAGGGTCCTTCGTTAGTTTATAATTCCCTGCTGCATTCTGGAAATAAACCCCCAATTAATAAAACGCCGCAGACGAGGAAAAGATATAATTAGACCCAATCTGTACGATTCTAGAGCAGGAGGCGGCTCAGGGCCGTTAATAGGGATGATGGCGTCACAGTAACAGAGTGGTTATAGAGCAGAGGGAGGCCATTCAGCCCATCATGCCCATACCTGTTCTATATGAGCAGTCCATGAGACATAGGAGCAGACATTGAGCCCATCTAGTCTATTCTGCTTTTTGATCCACGACATATCTATTTTTCCCTCTCAATCCCATTCTCCTGCCTTTTCCACACCTACGACACTCTTCCTAATCAGGAGCCTATCAAAGATAGGCACAAAATGCTGGATTAACTCAGCATGTCATGCAGCATCTCTGGAGAACATGGGTTGGTGACATTTTGGGCGGACACCCTTCTTCGGACATGCACTTTGGTGGATTAATTAGCTGCAGTAAATTCCCCCATGTGTGTGGGTGAGTTGTAGGGAGGTGATGGGAGTGCTGGGTTTAATGTAGGATTAGTGTAAATGGAAGCATCGTGGTAGGTATGGATCTAATGGGCCGAAGGGTCCCGTTTTCACACGGGATGACTGACTGCCTGGAACTGGTTTTGTACATTTGTTCTGTATCTTTGCCAAATTGTGAATATAATGTTCTCTCTACTGCAGAATGTTTCTCAGGCTTGAAGTCACAGTACAGTAAATAATTACACCTCCACAAACCTGCACTGGGAACTGACACTCACACGCAATGTTGGCACATTTCTCTTTTATGTAACAACAACAACATCTTTCTAAATATTCTTTCCTTGGGCTTGTGATAAGTTTTGTTTTAGTTTAGTTTTAGTTTAGCGATAGAGGGCGGAAACAGGCCCTTCGGCCCACCGAGTCCGGGCCCACCAATTATCTCCCTGTACACTGGCGCTATCCCACACACACACTTATCCCACTGGCACTATCCCACACAATTTACACTTATACCAAGCCAATTAACTTACAGACCTGTACGTCTATGGAGTGTGGGAGGAAACTGAAGATCTCGGAGAAAACCCACGCAGGTCACGGGTACAAACTCCGTACGGATAGAAACTGTAGTCAGGATCGAACCAAGGTCTCCGGCGCTACAAGTGCTGTAAGGCAGCAACTCTACCGCTACGCCACTGTGCCACCCCAAAAGCTTTTTAAAAAATCAGAAATCAAAATATTAACTGTTCTTTAAAATTTTTGAATTAAAAAAATGTTTTATTCTTTTAACCATTTTTTTTTTCATCCTGGAATCATGCTTCCTTGGTTTCTTTCAAATGCTCTACAAAAACTTTTATTAAAAATTGGGTGCATTTCTAAATATTCTAACTTTGGGCTTGTGATATGCTTTTAAAAAAAAATGATAAGTGAAAATATTAGCAGTTCCTTTTAGGAGGGCCTGTTTCCATGCTGTATCTCTAAACTAAACTAAACTGCTATAGATAGAGCAAGGGATGATGGAAATGTCGTTATTTCTTCGTTTTAGGTAACGAGGAACAGTGAAAAGCTTTGTTTTACATGCTGTCCAAACATATCGGACACGCCACACATAAATACAATCAGGCCAAGCTCAAGGATAATAGGTGGGACAGTCCTCCCGGTGGCTCAGCACTTCAACTCCCCCTCCCATTCCACATCCGACCTCTCGGTCCTGGGCCTCCTCCACGGCCAGAGTGAGCAACACCGCAAGCTGGAGGAACAGCACCTCATATTCCGCTTGGGGAGTCTGCATCCTTTGGGCTTGAATATTGAATTTTCTCAATTCTGTTAACCCTTGCTGTCTCCTCCCCTTCCCACCTCTCCCTCAGCCCTCGGGCCCTGGCATTCCCTCTATCTCTATCTCCCTCCCCCACCCCAGTCGCACCAGCTTCTCATTTTCACACCACAAACAACTTACAATGGCTTGTTCTCTTTATCATCGATACTTTTTTGCATATCTTTCATTCATTGTTCCTTATCTCTCCACATCACCGTCTATATCTCTCGTTTCCCTGATCCCTGACCAGTCTGAAGAAGGGTCTCGACCCGAAACGTCGCCTATCTCCTTCGCTCCTTAGATGCTGCTGCACCCGCTGAGTTTCTCCAGCTTTTTGTGTACCCTCAAGGATAATAGGTAGAGCAAAGGGGAAGAAACAGAGTGCAGAATACTCTTCTCAGCATTGTAGTGCATCAGACTTGGATTGTTTCTTTCTGGAACGCTGGAGGTTGCAGGGTGAAGTATATAAAATTATCAGATGCATTGATAGGGTAGACAGTCAGAATCTTCAAGAGTCAAGAGTCAAGAGATATTGTCATATCTCCCAGATAGAAAAAATAAATTCTTACTTGCTGCAGCACAACAGAATGTGTAAACATAGTACACCTTTTCCCAGGGTGGAAAAATCAAATACAAGTGGGCCTAACTTTAAGGTGAAAAGGGCAAAGTTTAAAGGAGACTAGACCAACTGGGACCCACTACTCACCCGTTTCCCCAACGGGAGGCCTGGTCCCCAACGCAACCCGTTCCCCAACGCAATATTCCACCACTGCGCAGGGGCTTCACCTGAATTCAAAATTCAGTGTACTGTGACTTAGTTTTAGTAATATACGTCACAGGGGAGGGCTGGTTCCCGAACACAATACTCCATCACTCACCCTAGGTCCCAACATTCATCACTCTCTAGAGAGGGAGGGTGGGTAGAGAGGGAGGGGGGTAGAGAGCGGGACACACGGTGGTAGAGAGGGAGAGGGGGCAGAGAGGGAGGTGGGTCAGAAAGAGGGGGCAGAGATGGAGGGGAGGGGGAGGGGGTAAAGAGGGAGGGGGAGGCATTAGAGAAGGAGGTGGAAAGGTAGAGAGGGAGAGGGGCAGAGAGGGAAAGGGTAGAGACCCCACCCCATCCTCCTCATTTCCCTCATCCTCCTCCCCTCACTCCCATTCCCTGGCGCAGCACCTACTCAGGTCGTAGAGTAGCGCCAGGGCCTGGAACTCGGCCTGGTTCTCGTACTCAGCCCGGCCCTGGTTGTAGACTGCAGTCATCAGCTCTGTCGCCGCATGGGCTCCAGTCCAGGCCCCGACCTCATGTCCGGACTCGTCCCTGACCCCAGCTCGTCCTTGGTTCCACCGGCGGCTTCTTTCCCGCGGGCGGGCGTGGACCCGAGGACCTCGAGTGAGGCCGCGTGTGGGCATGTGTGAAACGGGCGCCGACCTGAGCCATGGTGTCCGCCCACCTCATTGTAAAGATGGCGAAGTCAGAATGAAGCATCGAGGAGTGAGAATGAAGCAGATCGACCGTTGGGGAGGTGGTGAAGGAATGTTCTGGAAATGCGGCCCTTCCCCTGACTTCACTCGAAGCTCGTGGGATATTTTGTGTGTGAAACGGGCTCCGAGCCCGCCCACCTCATTGTGACGTCATCAGTCGTTTTAAAGGGGAGTTGTTTTTCTTCTTTTTAAACTTTAATCACCAATGTCATGAAATAAAGCATAAAATATTAAGTGAAGCTGTTTATTGCTTAGAAGGGAAAATGTGTCAGAATATGTAAAAATTTTATTGTTACCGCATAGTGTTTTTGCGAAAATATAAAGACACACACATACACATATACACACATGTAAACACACATGCACATACATATACACACACATATACATACACATATACACACACATATACACACATACAAGATGAGAGTTTTAAAGTTACAGAGATGTGACTTTGTGCAATGTGTGCATCAGTACCATAGATTAAGTCCAATGTCCACAATGTGGTGTGGGTGAATCTGACAGTACCCCAGTCATGTGCGGAAATCGCTGTTAAAACATGGGGGGGGGACAATGAGGCCTAACAAATAGGGCAGGGGTCGGCAACTTACGGCCCACGGGCCGGATCAGGCCAATAACCCAAAATCATCCGGCCCGCAGGTGTATTTTTCTTCCTGGGCGCTACAGCCAGTCCCGGGCTGGTCCCGACCCGGGAACTGCAGGTCCTTTGGCCCAACGTGTCCACGTCGACCAGCAATCACCCCGTACACTAGCACCATCTGACACACTAGGGACAATTTACAATTTACCGAAGCATTTAACATACAAATCTGCACGTCTTTGGAGTGTGGGGCAAGCGAGCTGACCTGGGCGCTGCGGCCAGTCCCAGGGCGCGCAGTCCGCCCCCCCCCCCCCCCCCCCCAGGATTTCCGTCCAGCTGGGGCCCAGTTTATGGAAGGTCTGTTCAGAAGCAGGATAACGGAGTGAAAGGAGCTGTTCCTGAGCTCAGCTTAAGGGGATGAACAGAATTAGAAATAGGGTATCTGGACTACTCTGTGCTTTCTATTCCCAGAAAGGCTTAATTAAGGTTAACATTGCTCAGTCTCCCGGAAAGTCAGGCGAGACAGAGCCGAAAGCAGGATAATGGGAATTTTTGACACAGTCTGCAAAAATCATTTGTGACCAACAATATTACAAGAGACAGCCACTACATCTGCGCTGAGCATAATGATGTTATCCAGTTATATTCCCAGCCAGAGACTGGACACTTCCATTAGGCTGTGTCTGATTGTCAAAAGCAAGGAATCAGTACGTGGGGCATGATTGTCTACAGATGTGTCATAGAAATCATTTTATCGGGATGCGTCACAGCATGGTTTGGGAACAGCTCCATTCAAGACGGCAAGAAATCCACAATCGTCATAATCATAATCATAATTTATTAGCCAAGTATGTTTTGCAACATATGAGGAATTTGCCATACATTCGTACCATTAAAAACCTCAAGAGTCGACACATCTGTTGAAATTCCCTTTTAGAATTACAACAGAAATATTTAAGTATTTGGGCATCCAAATTACTAGGAACTATAAATCATTACTCAACGCAAACTATATGTCTTTATTAACTAAATTAAATGGGTTGATTAAATTTTGGAAAACACTGCCGATGTCTTTAATAGGCAGAATAAACGCGATAAAAATGATCTTCTTACCACAAATATTGTACCTATTTCAATCAATACCAATATACTTACCTAAAAATTTTTTTTTAAAAATAGATTCTGATATTATAAATTTCATATGGGATTATAAATCACACAGTATTAAAAAAAAAACACGTGTAAATCTAAAGAATCAGGGGGACTGACACTCTCTAACTTATTGTATTATTATTGGGCAGTGAATATTAAAAATATAATCTACTGGTTGGACAGTTCTGCCCAACAGGTAGATTGGATAAGAATGGAGAAAGAGGATTGTTCCCCTTATAATATAGGAGCGATCCTTCTTTCCCCGATGAAACTGAACAATATAATATACAAGAAGAATCCAATTATTCACAGTATAATACGAATTTGGAAACAAATAAAATTAACTTTAAAATTAAGAAAATTATCGCTTCTTTCTCCAATAGCTAATAATCCCTCATTCAAACCATCCATTATTGATAAAACGCTTACCCATTGGGAAAGAATAGGAATTAAAACGATGGGAGATATGTATGAAATGGGAATTTTTTTATCATTCCAACAACTACAACTAAAATATAATTTGAAAAGTAATCAATATTTCAAATACCTTCAAATTTAAGATTATTTGAAAAAGTATATACAAGGATATCAAACTTTAACCCCAGATTTATTGGAGGAAGGAATGAATAGAAAGGCAGAATCAAGCAATTCAATATCTTACTTATATAATATAATTCTAAATATAGAAACACCAACGACAAAGGCAATTAGAAGAGACTGGGAACAAGTTATTGATAAAAATTCAAACGATAGATGGGATAAAAATTCATTAAATGTAAACAAATGTTCAATGAATGTAAGACATAACCTAATTCAATTTAAAATTTTACATAGATTATATTATTCGAAAACAAGACTGAATAAAATATTTTCAAATGTTTCCCCCATCTGCGACAAACGTCTAACTCAAGATGCCACTATAGCACATTCCTTTGTCTCCTGTACAAAACTGTATACATTTTGGAATGAAATTTTTGGAATCTTTACAAAACTATTTAACACAAAATTGAACCCCAATACAGAATTGATTATCTTTGGATCAATGGAAGAGAGAAGTAAACTAACTATATTCCAAGGAGCTTTTCTTAATTATGGTCTAATAACAGCAAAATACCTTATACTTAAATTTTGGAAAAACGCACCTACGCCAACATTCAAAATGTGGATCTCAAGCATGTCTGAAACGCTACATCTTGAAGAAATGAGATTCCTCCTACTAGGCAAAGTAGACCAATTCTTAAAGATTTGGTCTCCTTTTATCAACTTTTTACAAGCATATGGTGTAACATAACATAACCTTAGAAATTAAATGGTTTAGAACTGGGTAACGGATGGGCAAAAATACGAGATAGGTAGATCTCTCCTAATCTCTCTTTTCTTTACTTTCTCCTTTTCTTTCAATCTTTTAGCTTCTCATCTCTGTCCTTTATTTCTTTTGCTTTCTGTTTCTACTCGCTTGTCTATCTATTCCGACACTCTTTATTTATTTTTTCTCTCACTGTACTTTTATTATTAAATCAAAAGTATGAAGTTGTACAAGAATGAAAATATGTATTTATGTATTAGGTACTTAATTACCAGACTATTGTACTTAACTTCTAACAAAAAAAAAAACGAAATAATTTTATCGGGATGCGTCACAGCATGGTTTGGGAACAGTTCCATTCAAGACGGCAAGAAATCCATAATCGTCATAATCATAATCATAATTTATTAGCCAAGAATGTTTTGCAACATACGAGGAATTTGCCATACATTCATACCATTAAAAGGCAACAAAACACACAAAATACATTTTAACATAAACATCCACCACAGTGACTCCTCCACATTCCTCACTGTGATGGAAGGCGAAAAAAAAGTTCAATCTCTTCCCTTCATTGTTCTCCCGTGGTCGGGGGCCTTGAGCCCTCCGTTGACAGGGCGATCTTGGCTCCCATAGCCGGCGGTCGGGCCCTCCACGTCGGGGGGATGTCAGTTTCACTGCACCGGGCTATGTGACCCCGGGTCAGGGCTGGTCGAAACCTTCTGCTTTGTTTGGAGCTTCCCGACATTGGCATCTACCAGAGACTGCGAGCTCCTCGATGGTGAAATCCGCAGGCCGCGGTTGGAACTTCGATCCCAGGCAATGGATCGGCTCTGATGGTAAGTCCACGCCCCCGCGGTGGGGCTCAAAGCCAGTCCCGAGCAAGGCCGCCAGCTCCATGATGTTTGGCTGCAGAGCGACCGGAGACACGATCCGGAAAACAATCGCATCTCCGGCAAGGTAAGAGATTGAAAACAAATTTCCCCCAACCCCCCACATAAAACAAACCAGAGAACATTAACACAAACTTTTAAAACACACTAGAAATAACAAAAAAAAGACGAAAAGACAGACAGACTGTTGGCGAGGCTGCCATCGTGTGGCGCCCCCTGGTGGAAATTGCGGAGAATTGTGGACATAGACCATCACACAAACAAACCTCCCTTCATTGACTCCATCTACACTTCACACTGCCTCGGCAAAGCCACCAGCATATTCAAGGATGAGTCGCACCCCGGCCACTCCCTCTTCTCGCCATTCCCATTAGGCAAGAGGTACAGATGTGTGAACCTCAGATGACCTCCGGAAGGGTGGAGTCCATAAGGGTAGAGATCATGGTGTCATCTGTTGCCAGCCCTGTTTTGTTCGGGCATTCTCTATCTTTCAGTCTGAAGACGGATTCTGACCCGAAACGTTGCCTGTTCCTTTTCTCCAAAGATGCTGCCTGACCCGCTGAGTTACTCCAGCATTTTGTGTCTATTTTCGATATAAACCAGCATCTGCAGTTCCTTCCTACAGAGAATATACGGGATTCTAGGGAGAGTGCAGGGGGAATGGGACAATTTGGAGAGTCTAGGGCCAGAGGGTGCAGCCTCAAAATAAAAGGACGTATCTTTGGAATGGAGATGAGGAGGAATTTCTTCAGCCTGAGTGTGGTGGATCTGTGGAAATCATTGCCACAGATGGCTGTGGAGGCCAAATCATTGGGTATTTTTAAAAGGAAGATTGATAGCTTCTAGATTAGTAAGGGCATCGAAGGTTATGGGGAGAAGGCTGGAGAATGGGGCAGGAGAGGGAAAAATAGATCAGCCATGATCGAAGGGTAGAGCAGACTCGATGGGCCAAATGGCCTAATTCTGTTCCTATGTCTTAGGTCATATGGATGGCAAGAATGAAAAGGTGTGGGAACAAAAGGGCATGCAGATATGATAGTGGCATTTACCTGTCTTTGGATAGGCGCATGGATATGCAGAGAATGGAGGGATATGCAATATATGTACGTAGGTAGATAAAAGTTGGTCTTGGCACCATGTTCAGTGCAGACATTGGCCAAAAGACCTGATATTATACTATATATGTTCTATATATCTATCAAGAAAGTATAGGTGACCAGTACAGCCGAACACAAGTGCCTCGTAGCACTGCCTTCCAGCCCACAATGTCTGTGCAGAACATGATGCCAAGACCAACACTTATAAGAAAGGATGCAAAATGCTGGAGAAACTCAGCGGGCCAGGCAGTATCTCTGGATAGATGATGATCCTACAAGATCTTATGATGGGTGTGGGCACTACAGAAATCCCCAACTTTCCAACAGTCTTGGTTTTTTGGTCCTCCAAAATATTCCAAATGGAATTTAAACTGGAGGTCACGTCATGATGCCACGTGACCTCCACTTCCTATAATGTAATAAAAAGCAACTGCAGATGCCGGTTTCTACCAAAGTTAGACACAAAGTGCTGGCATAACTCAGCGGGCCAGGCAGCATCTCTGGGGGACAAGGAAGGATGACGTTTCGGCTCGGGTCTGAAGAAGGGTCCCGATCCGAAACGTCACCCATGCTTTCTCTCCAGAAATGCTGCCTGACCCGCTGAGTTAGTCCAGCACTTTCTGCCTACCTCGGCAATGGTCTATCTATCCTCCCGAGCCTCTTCCTACCTCCGCAACGCTCTTGGCCTTCACAACATCTCACGGTCAAGTTTGGTTTGAAGTTACAGCGTGGAAACAGGCTCTTCGGCCTACTGAATCCGCACCGACCAAGGGCCACCCCGTACGCTATTCCACCCTACACCCTAGGGACAACTCACAGAACTCAATTAACCTACAAACCCATACGTCACCCTAGGGACAACCCACAGGGAGAACGTAGAAACTCGGTACAGCGAGCACGCGTAGTCAGGATCGAACCCGGGTCTCTGGCACAGTAAGGCAGCAACTCCACCGCTGCGCCACCATGCCGCCTCTAAGTTGAAGGAACTCCGAGAACTCGGTGCAGGTTCGAAGGGCCAAATGGCCTCCTCCTGCACCTATTTTCTATGTTTTAACTCGGTTTCAGCACGCCACCCCTCCCTCATCCACACATGAATTCTTACACTTTATTCATTCCTTTCTGCTCTTTCTCTCCTCCGTTCAAAATTGATGTGATTGGTGTGTAATTTTCTTGTTAACAATGGAGAGAGGCGTCTGTTGAATGAGTCATGGAAGATCCAAACTACTTAAGTGTGCTTGGCGCGGATTTAATTATACCAAAGCGCATTTGCCTGTGCTGACTGCAATTAGTTTTCACTGTCTGTCTTTGTCCCTCAAAGCTCCAAGCTCCCATAATTCAATAAGCATCTTAATAACTAATGTCTTAGTTTATCCACTGCCAGTCTCCGATATACAAAATTTCCCTATTAGTGGCTAGCACGAACAGGTTGGGCAGATGGATCTCATTCTCTTACAGTTTCTGTTTAGTTTAGTTTAGAGATACAGCATGGAAGCAGGCCCATCGGCCCACTGAGCCCATGCTAACCAACGCTAACCACCCATACACTTGTTCTATCCTACACACCGGGGACAATTTACAGAGGTCGATTAACCTACAAACGTGGTTTGTACTTTGGAGTTTATACTTTAGAGATACAGCGCGGAAACCGGCCCTTCGGCCCACCGGGTCCGCACCGACCAGCGATCACCCCGTACACCAACACTATCCTACACACTGGGGGACATTTTTACAATTTATAGTACCAAACCCAATTAACCTACAAACCTGTACATCTTTGGAAAGTAGGAGGAAGCTGGGGCACCCGGAGAAAACCCATGCGGTTACAGGGAGAACGTACAAACTCTGTACAGACAGCACCCGTAGTTAAGGGCCTGTCCCACTGTACGAGGTAAATCAAGTGTTCTCCTGAGTTTCCCCTGATTCGAACTCGGAGAATTACGGTAATAGTCGTTCGTAGGTACTCGGGGCTCTCGTGGACATTTTTCACAGTGCTGAAAAAACGTCACAAGTTACCGCATTTCCCGTTAGCATTCCTGCCGTTAGCATTATGAGCCGCTACAAGACACCCACGAGCACCGACGTAGCCGCTACGTACATTCTACGTACTTACCACCAGTTTGATGTTTTTTAAAACTCGGGAGAACTCTTGAATTACCTCGTACAGTGGGACAGGCCCTTAGGATCGAACCTGGGTCTCTGGCGCTGTAAGGCAGCAACTCTACTGTTGCACCACTCTGTCGTCCTATCATTGTTTGAATTTCTCAATGCCAATATTGCCTAAAAATGATTTCATTTATCGTCAGCCTGTCATTTCACAACTGCACACCGTTTACAACTACATCTCAAATCAATATTTAAATTCCTATTGTGCAACAAAACAAATTGAGTCATGCATTTACAGATTAACAACTGACCAACAAGGAGTAACGGAAGCTCATTTTTATAAAAAATAACCTGGCAGCAGAATTGCCACATGCCAACTCCATCACAAAGAGCATCTGCCCATCCATCACCTGTCCACACGAGTTCCATCTTATCCCACTTTCTCATCCACGACCATCACACTAGCGGCAATTTACCGAGGGACGATTAACCTGCAAACTCACACGTCTTGGGGATGTGGGAGGAAGCCGGAGCTCCCAAAGGAAACCCGTGCGGTTACAGGGAGAACGTGCAAACTCCACACACAGACAGCACCCAAAGTGAGGATCGAACCTGGGCCTCTGGCGCTGTGAGACAGCGGCTCTACCCGCTGCGCCTGTTTAACGTGGTGACCACGCACAGGTGACCAGCCCAACTTATCAACGGGAAACTTCAGCTCCAGAAATGATCACAGGAGTAGGCTGTGTTGAATGAAATCTATTTCTGCGTGATTTATGATTAAAAATGGACACAGATTAATCTGATCCCAGCTTGTATTCACACCGTGAAATGAAGGTACACCTATTCATTGTCACTGCATTATTCTTTACTCTTATGCAAAGCCACAGAAATGTTTCAATAAATTTAATGAAAATCAAAGACGTCTCATTTACATGCAAAGTGACAACAATTCTCCTAGGTGGTATGATTTCACACCCACTTTGATACTGATGGAATATCATATGATACGTTCATCTCCACACCTGCCATATTTCAACCGCACACCATTTACAATCAGCACACCAGAATCGGTTTATCCCCCCCCTCTGATATGCAAAATTTCTCAATTTGTGGCTAGCAGCAACAAGGTGGGCAGAATGGCCTCATTCTCTTACTGTTTCTGTAACAATATGAATGTCTAAATGGCAATATCGCCTAAACGTGTCGGTTTATCATCCTGCCTGCCGTTTCTCAACTGCACAACCTTTACAACCAGATCTTGAATCAGGCTTAACATTCCTATTGTGCAAACAAATGAAATTGGGAGCGCAGCTCCACGGATTAACAGCTGACCGACAAGAAGTAACGGAACCTTGTTTTTAATGAAAACACGGCATTAGATTTGCCAAATGCCACTTCTATCGCAAAGAGATAGATCGCTACACCATCGTCCCGTCCCATTCCTTAAGATGACTTAAGTGCTTGGAGCATTATTCCAATTAAAATTACGCTTAATTGATAAATTTGTTAGTGACCCCAGATAAAATCCTTACCTCGTTTGGCTGAGGTCTGATTGGAACCTCTCAATACATACAGCGTTTGTGCAGAGCAAAATTACACGGGTCTCCCTTGAGGCAGGCACATCAATATAAGAGCTTGTCCACTTTAATTACTGGGCAGCGATCATAACCAGCGAGACAGAGGCTCAGAGACTGACAATAGACTCACGCTTACAGATCTCCTCCTGATGCACACATGTCAGGCAGTATTAGTTTCTTTCCCTCTCCCGTACCTCAGGAGAGACGACAAAACGTGAATTCATTTGAGGGCTTTCCCCGACAAAACCGTATCTGCTCATTTCAGGCTAAACTGGTCCCTAATAAATGAAATGCACGCACAAATTCACACACACACACACACACACACACACACACACACATGGGCATGCACGATCATGTTGATGCATATAAGGACGGACACACAAACACAGACACACACACAACTTCATGCATGTGGACAGACACGTACATATGCACAAACAGATGCGTGTACAGCTGAACAAACGCATGCAAACACCCCATAAATGCAGCATGCACTTTACCAAAGGCTTGTACATCAGCAATCATGTTAAGTTACAGCAGCAATATTAATTTTAATTTAAAGCTTTCCAGCTTAGGTGCCAACTGAGAACTCCTAGCGCCTTAAATATTTCAAATAACCTCGTCAATTCTGCTCCACATAAATTATTGAGTGGATTTCAATGGCTCGTGATGTGGCTGAATGAAATAATAATTTTGCAGGGAGAAATTATTTTTTTATCGTCATCGTAAAAATGTATTTCAGGGGAAGTCATTATTCAACAGATGCAGAGCCAGAATGGGGTGGGAGAACCAGGGAAGTAATCAGGAGGAGATTGGGGAAATCAGCTTAAAGGAGCTGATGATCGCAGGCAGATTGTTACTCACGGATCCCACGCACTTTATTATCCCGTCTACAGCACCATCGGTGAAAGCTTGATGTGTCTGCTCTGGACACGTTTAGCTCACAACATAAGAAAAAGAAGACAGCAACCCACTGCACAAATCAGTAGGAGCATTGCGTGCAGTTAGGTTTAGTTTAGTTGTGCAGAAACAGGAAACTTCAGCCCACCAAAGTCCGCGCCGACCAGCGATTATTTACAGAAGCCAATTAACCTACAAACCTTCACGTCTTTGGAGTGTGGGAGGAAACCGGAGCACCCGGAGAAAACCCACGTGGTCACAGGGAGAACGTGCACACTCAGCACAGACAGCACCAGCAGGCAGGAATAAACCCGGGGATCTGGCGCTGCAAGGCAGCAACTCTAACGCTCCGCTTGTGCCACCCCAAATTTCACATCCCAAATATGTGCGGGTTTGTAGGTTAATTGGCCTCTCTGTAAATTGCCCGAAATATGCAGAGGAAGCTGGATGAGGAAGTGGGATAACATAGAACTAACTGGTGTGAACGGGTGATCGATGTTTGGCGCGGACTCGGTCGGCAAAAGGGCCTGTTTCCACGCTGCATCTCCAGATGCCAGAAACCCAGGTTAGATCCCGACAACGGGTGCTGTAAGTGTGTGTGTGTGCGCGCACAGTTTGCACATTCTCCCTGTGACCGCGTGGGTTTTCTCCGGGCGCTCCGGTTTCCTCCCCCATTCCAAAGACGTGCGGGTTTGTAGGTTAATTGTCATCTAGAGAGGACAATTGCCACAAATATGTAGAGCGTGGATGAGAAAGTGGGATAACATAGAACTAGAGTGACAAGTGTGAACTAGTGGTCGGCATGGACTCGGTGGGCCGAAGGGCCTGCTTCCATGCTGTGTCTCTAAACTAAACTAAACTAAGTTCCAACTAAATAATTAAAGACTGGCAAAAAACTGCAGTTAGTGGATATCAGAAATAACACAAAAATGCTGGAAAATCTCAGGCAGATCCCGAGGGAGAGAGAAACCACAAACATTTGAGACCAACGACCTTTCCTCTGGAGTAGATGACCTATATGTAAATACCACAACTTTATCCATTCAGTAGATACACTTCATTTTCTGTTAAAGGACTACTCTCATAAAAGGTCATCAAATGGTAACTCAGGTCTAGACATAAACTTCAGGCTTTAGAGATACAGCGCAGAAACAGGCCCTTCGGCCCACTGAGTCCGTGCGGAACAGCTAACACTATCCTACACACTAGGGACAATTTACAGTTGTACCAAAGCCAATTAACCTACAAACCTGCACGACCTTGGTAACCGGAGCACCCGGAGAAAACTCACGCAGTCTGCACGGAGTTTGTACGTTCTCCCTGTGACTGCCTGTGCTCCGGTTTCCCCCCCACATCATAAAGATGTGTGGGGTTATAAGTTAATTGGCCCTCTGTAAAGTTACCCCAGTGTGTCGGATACGAAAGCGGGATAACATAGAACTAGTGTGAATGGGAGATTGATATAGTAACAAGGAATTGCAGATGCTGGTATTATAGAAGATAGACACAAAATGCTGGAGTAATTCAACGGGTTTGAAGCAGTGTCCTGACCTGAAATGTCACCAGAGATGCTGCCTGAGCTGCTGAGTTACTCCAGCACTTTGTGTCTATATGTACGAGAGATCGATGATCAGTGTGGACTCAGTGGACCAAAGGGCCTGTTTCTGCATTGTATCTCTAAACTAAATGAATAGAGACGGTGTGCGATAATAGAAACACAGGTACAGGCGTAGGCCATTCGGCCCTTTGAGCCAGTACTGCCATTGAATATGATCATGGCTTATCATCTAAAATCAGTACCCTGTTCCTGCTTTTTCCCCATATCCCTTGTTTACTTTAGCCCTAAGAACTAAATCTAACTCTCCCTTGATAACATCCAGTGAATTAGCCTCCACTGCCTTCTGGGTAGGGTGTTGTCATGGATAGAAAATTGGTTGGCAGACAGGAAGCAAAGAGTAGGAGTGAATGGGTCCTTTTCTGAAAGGCAGGCAGAGGTGAGTGGCGTGCTGCAAGGCTCGGTGTTGGGGCTGCAACTGTTTACCATATATATTAATGATTTTGAAGAGGGAATTAGGAGCAACACTAGCAAGTTTGCGGATGACACAAAGCTGGGTGGCAGTGTGAACTGTGAAGAGGATGTTAGGGGGTTGCAGGGCGATCTGGACATGTTGAGTGAGTGGGAAGATGCGTGGCAGATGCAGTATAATATAGATAAATGTGAGGTTATCCACTTTGGTGGCAAAAACAAGGGGGCAGATTACTATCTCAATGGGGTTAGGTTAGGTAAGGGGGAGGTACAGCGAGACCTGGGTGTCCTTGTACACCGGTCACTGAAAGTTGGCGTGCAGGTGCAGCAGGCAGTGAAGAAAGCTAATGGAATGTTGGCCTTCATAACAAGGGGATTTCAGTATAGGAGTAGAGAGATTCTTCTGCAGTTGTATAGGGCTCTGGTAAGACCACATCTGGAATATTGTGTACAGTTTTGGTCTCCTAATTTGAGGAAGGACATCCTTGTGATTGAGGCAGTGCAGCGTAGGTTCACGAGATTGATCCCTGGGATGGCGGGACTGTCATATGAGGAAAGATTAAAAAGACTAGGCTTGTATTCACTGGAGTTTAGAAGGATGAGGGATACTTATAGAAACATATAAAATTATAAAAGGACTGGGCAAGCTAGATGCGGGAAAAATGTTCCCAATGTTGGGCGAGTACAGAACCAGGGGCCACAGTCTCAGAATAAAGGGGAGGCCATTTAAGAGTGAGGTGAGAAAACACTTTTTCATCCAGCGAGTTGTGAATTTGTGGAATTCCCTGCCACAGAGGGCAGTGGAGGCCAAAACACTGGATGGATTTAAGAGAGAGTTAGGTAGAGCTCTAGGGGCTGGTGGAATCAAGCGATGTGTGGAGTAGGCAGGCATGGGTCATTGATTGGGGACGATCGGCCATGATCACAATTAATGGCGGTGCTGGCTCGAAGGGCCGAATGGCCTCCTCCTTCACCTATTTTCTATGTTTCTATATTCCACAGATTCACAACTTTCTGGGTGAATTTTTTTCCTCATTTCAGTCCTAAATGGCCTACTCCTTATTCTTAAACTGTGACCCCTCGTACTGGATGCCCTCAACATCGGGAACATTTTTCCTGCATCTAGCCTGTCCAATCCTTTAAGAATTTGATGTGCCTATAAGATCCCCTCTCACCCTAAATTCCAGCGAATACAAGCCCAGTCGACCCATTCTTTCATCATATGTCAGTACTGCCATCCCGGCAATTAACCTGGTGAACCTACCTCAACGTCCTTCCTCAAATTAGGAAACCAAAATTGCACACAGTACTCCAGGTGCGGTCTCACCAGGGCCCTGTACAACAGCAGGACCTCCTTGTCCTAAACTCAAATCCTCTCGCAATGAAGGCCAACATGTCATTAACTTTCTTCACAGCCTGCTGTGCCTGCATACCATTAGCTTTCTTTAGTGCCTGCAGTACCTACAGTCTTAGTCAATCTTCGGCAATACTTAGTCAGTCATCATTATTGGGATAAAGTTGTGAATATACATCTGACCTAACACACACCCAAGTTGTGGAAACAAAATTGCAGATGCTGGTTAATACCAAAGCCAGACACAAAATGTTGGAGGCTTGAGCGGGTCAGGCAGCATCTCTGGAGAAGCAAGATAGGTGACGTTTTGGGTCGGCACCCTTCTTCAGACTGAATGTAAGGGATAGCAGCAGGGTGGGGATGAAGAGACGGAGGCGAGAAAAGACCAGGGACAATCAGGCCCAGCAACAAATGACCTCAGGCAGGGAGGTGTCCTGGTAGGCCCATTGTTGGCTAGGTGTGTTCTCAAGAGGGATGTTCACGAAGGAACTGCAGATGCTGGAAAATCGAAGGTAGACAAAAGTGCTGGAGAAGCTCAGCGGGTGCGGCAGCATCTGTGGAGCGAAGGAAATAGGCAACGTTTCGGGCCGAAACGTTGCCTATTTCCTTCGCTCCATAGATGCTGCCGCACCCGCTGAGTTTCTCCGGCACTTTTGTCTACCTTCTCAAGAGGGATACAATGTGGTGAACTGTGGAACTGATTAAATGACTATTGTGGAGGAAGGGGGCAAGGGGGGAGGAGGAGGGGAAAGGGGGTGTTAGTAGACGTTACTTAAAATTATCCACAGATGGATATGGGAGCCAAATCATTGGGTATTTTTAGGAGGGACATTGATAGATACTTGATTGGTACGGGAGTCAAGGATTATGGGGAGAACGGAGTAGAATGGGATTGAGAGGGAAGGCCACGATTCCTGCCTCTGTGACATGAGAATTAGGGAATTCAATGTTCATATTAAGCCGGAGTAATCCAGCGGTACAGGCAGCATCTCTGGAGAGAAGGAATGGGTGATGTTTCGAGTCGAGACCCTTCTTCAGACTGGTCAGGGAAAAGGGAAAGGAGAGATATAGACAATGATGTGGAGAGATAAAGAACAATGAATTAAAGATAAGCAAAAAAGTAGCGGTGATAACAGAAACGGGCCATTGTTCATGGTTTGTTGGGTGAAAACGAAAAGCTGGTGCGACTTAAGTGGGGGAGGGATGGAGAGAGAAGGAATGCCGGGCTTACTTGATGTTAGAGAAATCAATATTCATACCGCTGTTCTGTAAGCTGCCCAAGCGAAATATCAGATGCTGTTCTGCGTTTAATCTCACTCTGACAATGGAGGAGACATAGAACAGAAAGATCAGTGTGAGAATGGGAAGGAGAATTAAACTGTTTAGCCATCGGGAGATCAGGAAGGTTCAGGCGGACTGAGCAAAGGTGTTCCGCAAAACGATCGCCCAGTCTGCGTTTGGTCTTGCCGAGGTATATGAGTCCACATTTTTGAACAACGGATACAGTAGATGAGGTTGGAGGAGGTGCAAGTGAACCTCTGCCTAACCTGAAAGGACTGTCGGGGTCCCTGGACAGATTCAAGGGAGAAGGTATAGGGACAGGTGTTGCATCTCCTGCAGTTGCAGGTGAAGGTATCTGGGGAGGGGGTGGTGTGGGTGGGAAGGGATGAGTTAACTAGGGAGTTGCAGAGGGAACAGTCTCTGCGATAGACGGAAAAGGGTGGAGATGGGAAGATGTGACTAGTGGTGGGATCCTGTTGGAGGTGAATATGTCGGAGGATTATGTATTGTATGCGACGGCTGATGGGGTGAAAGGTAAGGACTAGGGGGACTCTGTCTCTGTTGCAACTAGGGGGACGGGGAGCAAGGGCGAAGCTGTGGGGTACCGAGGAAACACAAGTGAGGGCCTCATCTATGATGGGAGAGGGGAACCCCCATTTACTAAAGAATGAGGAATGTCCTGGTATAGAACACCTCATCGTGGGCGCAGATGGAGGAATTGGGAGTAGGGGATAGAGTCTTTGTAGGAAGTAGGGTGGGAATAAGTGTAGTCAAGAAAGTTGTGGGAGTCAGTGGGTTTGTAATAGACGTCATTCGATAAAGATTTATACCGTTGGGTTGTAAGCTACGCAAGCGAAGTCTGAATGCTGTTCCTCCAGTTTGCGTGTGGCCACACACTGGCAAAGGAGGAGGTTCAGGACAGAAAGGTCAGTATGGAAGTGGGAAAGGGAATTGAAATTGTTGGCAACTGGGAGATCCCCTAGGCCTAGGCAGACCGAACAAAACTCAGGTTGTTGGGCACCATTGGACCAGAGGCCATATCCTTAGAATAAAAAGGAAGTACCTTTAGAAAGAAGATGAGGAGGATTTTCTTTAGTCAAAGGCTGGTAAATCTCTGGAATTCATTGCCACAGATGGCTCTGGAGGCCGTCATTGTGTATTGGTAAGGTAGAGATCGACATTTTCTTGATTAGTAAGAATGTCAGGGGTTGTGGAGAGAAGGCAGCAGAATGGGATTGAGAGGGAAAGATAGATCAGCCATGATTGAATGGCAGAGTAGACTTCATGGCCAAATGGCCTCATTCCGCTCCTAGAACAAAAACTTATGAACTGAGGTCATTCTGCAAACTGCCCATTCCACCCACGGTCAGAGCAACCCGAGCCTCCTTGCGTCGAGCTTGAAATGCGTTTATTGTACTGGTGTGTTTATCTGCTGTGCAGAAACTCTGACGTAAATTAAAATGCCAAGTTCAGTAAATGTCCAGAGCACTATCCTTTCAAAAGGTAAATTGTTTCTTCGAGCAAGAGAGCGATGGCAACGATTTAGCCTCATGTGTTCAATCGCAGGGCGTAAATTAGATGCTCCCTTTACTCATTTCCAAATCAGCAATCCCGGACAAAATAAAGAGATGGGAATGCAGCGTCATTTTTCATATTTATTGCAGTTGATGCATTTAAACTCAGTGAACAGAGGGAGCTGTGTGTGGCTTTTAGAGCTTCTTTAGGCTTTTAGACCTCAGAGATAGAGCGCAGAAACAGGCCCTCCATCCCGCCGAGTCCTCGTCGACCAGTGATCACCCTGTACACTAGCACTATCCTACACACTAGGGACAATTTTTTTGTACAACTTACTGAAACCAATGAACCTGCAAACCTGGGTGTATTTGGAGTGTGGGAGGAAACAGGAGCACCCGGAGAAAACCCCCGAGGTCACAGGGAGAATGAGTAAACTCCGTGCAGACGGGATCCATAGTCAGGATCAAACCCGGGTCTCTGGCGATGTGAGGCAGCAACTCTACTGCTGCGCCACCGCACGGCCCACTTCAAAGAGTCTTTGGCCAATGAAGATGCTGTTGCAATGTAACAGATGCCTGCTCCGCAAGCCATTGCCAACAGCAGTCCTGGGTCCATTAAGGAGGCCATTTGGCCTGTCAGGTCCATGCTGGCCCCTGGTAGAGCAGATGAGTACCTTTCCTTTAGCATTAAACATTTGAACATAGAACCCCTGGAGGATAGAACAGCACAGTGCAAGAACAGGCCCTTCCTCCCGCAATGTCTGTGTCCAACACGATACCAAGACGAACTCTTTCTGCCTGAACATAATCCACATCCCTCCATTCCCCGCATATCCATGAGCCGACCTAAAAGCCTCTTGAATGCCACTATTGCATCTGCCTCCACCACCACCCCCAGCAGCATGTTCCTGGCACCAACATGTGTACTCTGTGTAAAAATCCTGCCCCACGTTTCCTCTAAACTTTGCCCCTCTCACCTTAAAGGTATGCCCTCTAATCTTTGATATTTCTAAGATACACACAAAATGCTGGAGTAACTCAGAGAGACAGGCAGCATCTCTGGATAGGAGGAATGGGTGACGTTTCAGGTCAAGACCCTTCTTCTATCCTGAGAAAAAGTTTCTAATGGTCTACCCTATGTCTCTCATAATTTTATATATTTATGTCGGGTCTTCCTTCAACCTCGAGTGTTCCAGGAAAATGAATCCAAGTCCATCCAAACTCTGACTGTAAAGTCTTTAAAGTTTAGAGGCCATGCGCAGGGCAGGTTTTTTTACCACATCGTGGTGAGTGCCTGGACTGCGCTACCAGGGGTGGTGATGAAGGCGGATACGATAGTGGCGTTGAAGAGGCTATTATATGGGCACATGGATGAGCAAGGAAAGGAGGGATTTAGATCATGTACAGGCTTTAGATTTTTGACTTTAGAATATACAGTGTGGAAACAGGCCCTTCGGCCCACCAATTACACCTATCACCCCATACACTAGCACTATCCTACATTCTAGGGACAATTTAGAATTTACAAAAGCCAATTAATCTACAAGCCTGCATACCTTTGGAGTGTGGGGGGAAAACCACAGCACCCGGAGAAATCCCACGCAGTCACAGGGAAATCCCCGTCCATTCAGCACCCGTAGTCAGTATTGAACCCGGGTCTCTGGCGCTGTAAGGTGGCAACTCCATTACCGCACCACTCTGCCGCCTAGGCAGAAAAGAGTTGGACTTGGCATCATGTTCACTGAGGACAATGTGGGCTGAAGGATCTGAGCTCCTGCTGTTCTGTTCGATCTTCTGTGATATTCCACAGTGACCGATTAGCGACTATCTGCTTTACAATGCATTCACACGTATAGGTTATCCCAGCCTCACTAACATGGTTGCCTCATATACTCAGGGACAATCTATCTTTCTATACATTACTAAAACTCTGATCTTGTGCTCTTCCGGTTTGCGTGGTTTTTCTATTTGCGCAAAAATGGTACGCGATAGCGCGACGATTTTCCATCAGCTCATTCGCCGTTCTCCTGTGCTGCGAGTGCAACAAGTTTCATTCCGATCGGTAGTATATTGTAAAAGTTAGCGAGGTTTAAAAATCATAAAAACCGCACGTGCGCAGATCGATCTCCTCTCCTGTCAGTCAGCGCCGCGCGGATTGATCTCTTCTCCTGTCACTCCCCGGGACGGTCCGCCCCTTCCTGCACCATCGTGACTTTACTGGAGCTGAGGGAGGCTGGTGGGGGTCTCCAACCGGACACAATTTTCTAAAGGACCGGAAGCGGCCTTGCGCGACCCGGCGTCGGAGAATGTCGCCAAATGGAAAGCGGTGAATCTGATCCCGGCCGAGGAGAGCGTCCAGCGCCTGCTGTAAGTCCCAAATGCACCGCCATCGCAACGGCCCGCAGCTCCAGCCCCTTCCCCTCTGGTCCCCCTCGCTAGCTCCTGGCCCCCTCCCCCGTGATACCCCTCTCGCCCCCATAGCTCTTCCCCCGTCTTTTCGCCGAGCTCTCTCCCCCCTCCCCCTCTCTCCCATCCACACACCGGCGTGGCCGTCGCTGCTGGTGTTTCCGGTCCGAACCGAGGCCTGGGCACTGAGGGCGCCAAGCAGCTGATGCTCCTCTGGGGCACGCAAGAAGGGAGAGGAGCGGCACTCTCGAGACCCTAGGGAGGGAGAGTGAGGGAGGAGAGGGAATAGAGTGAGAGGAGGGGAGTAGGGAGGGGAGAGGAGTTATGTAGGGAGGGAGAGAGTGACTGAGGGTAGGGGAAAGGAGAGGGAGAGAGAGGTGAGGGGGGATTGGGGGAGCGAGGAGTTGAGGGGAAAGAAGAGGGAGGGTGAAGAGGAGGGGGAGAGAGTGCTCGGGATGAGGGGAAATGAGCTGCGCCTGTGCAGTTGGGGGCTATGGGTGAGTGGTGGAATATTGCGTTGGGGGACCAAGCCTCCTGTGTGACAGGGACCCAACGGGTCCCACTTAGTCCAGTTGAACAAAAATGTCAGCATTGCCTCTGACCTCCCCTTCCTTTGAATGACGATATAAAGACAAATGAACCAAGTGATTAGACATTTGATTCAAGACAATGTACACCTCACAGAACAAGCTAACTTCAATTTCAGGTCAGTAGCAAAGGATAAAAACCCTGGCTTGAGAAGATTATTATTATTATCGTACCACCATCAGGTGATGAGAAGAACAAAGCAAAAACACTCACATCCAGAGAAACATTAAAGCAGCTTTACAATTCCTTTGTCCCCGGGACTAATTGACACACTAATGATCATCTCCACTCCCACTGAGCAGCTTTAAGATGTATAAATATGCGACTTGCACTTTTATTTCAATTTAAACAAAGGCAACTTTCCACATCATTTGCAGATCAGATTGAACAACACATAAACTTAGCACTTCATTCTGTAACTTTGCTGAATTCTTTTTCAGATACTTTTTCAGGGGCGGCAACAGTTGCCAGAGATCCTGATTCGATGCTGACCACGGGTGCTGTCTGTACGGAGTTTGTACGTTCTTCCAGTGACCGCATGGGTTTTCTCCAGGTGCTCCGGTTTCCTCCCACATCATAAAGACATGCAGGTTAATTGGCTTTAGTATAATTGTAAATTGTCTCGGGAGTGTGTAGGTTTGTGCTCGTCTACAGGATGATCACTGGACGGCATGGACCAGGTGGGCCGAAGGGCCTGTTTCTGTGCTGTATCTCGACAGTAAAAGTCTAAAGTAATGTGGGAGGAAACCGGAGCACCCAGAGGAAATCTACACCCGGTTCATGGACTCGCCAGCCGCCTGCCACTTCTGCGGCGAGGAAGAGACCGTGTTTCACTTGTACATGCAGTGTGAGACGTTGCAGCCCCTGTCCGACTATCTGAAGGGGCTGTTCCTCAAGTTTTGGCTGCATTTTAGCCTCACACTCCTGATATGTGAGCACCCGGTACAGAGGGGGGGAAGGTCTGAGGGAGGTCGTCTGATCCTGGGCCTGGCCAAGATGGCCATTCGTGGGTCCAGACAGCGGGTAGTCCAAGGCCACACCAGGATTGACTGCCTGCCCCTTTTCCGGGCCTACGTCCATGCCCGCGTGTCCCTGGAGGGAACACTGGGTGTCTACGGGGTCTCTGGAGGCCGTCCGTGAACACTGGTCACCGCGGTGGGGTTGAGTTGATAAAGTTGGCGTTATATTAATTTAATGGTCGTTTGTTTGTAAAACTGTCGACATAGGACCGTCTTTGATTGTGTTAATACTCTGTATGTTTATTTCTATTTTTTGAATAAAAGTATTTGTATAATTTAAAAAAAAGAGGAATTCTACATGGTAACAGGGAGAACGTGCAAACTCCACACAGAGAGCACCCAAGGTCAGGATTGAACCCGGGTCTCTGGCACTGCGAGACAGCGGCTCTACCAGTTGCGCCAGTGTACCGCCGTAATGTTCGGGTTATTATTTGTCACCTCCTAACTCTCATTACCAACAACACAGGGGGAAGCGCTTAACCATACACTGGTGTCTGTAATTGACTAGACTGGGACTGTTTGTGGGGGCTGGTGATAGAGAAAGTGTAACACGAAGCTCAATTGACCTCTTGGCCGAACAGTCGAGTGTTTTCTTTAATGAGGTCCATCTGTTGGGGGAGTGGTGGAACCTTACAGCACTGATTACGTTGGCTGCTTTCCCGAGGCAGCGTGAAGTGTAGATGGAGTCGATGGTGGGGAGTCTGTTCTGTGTGCTGGACCAGACTATGTCCACAACTCTCTGAGAATTTCTTGCAGTCATGTGTATTTGGAGCAAACAGCAGAGGCATACATCGCCCGGCACTGCACCTGAGGTCAGGATCGAACCTTGGTCTCTGGAGCTGTGTGGAAGAAGCTCTCACAGCTGCGCCATTGTGCCCCCCCCCCCCCCCGCAAATGTCAATCAGTATCATCGTCTCTTATTAGCTTGGTTCAATTTGGTTTAGAGATACAGCGTGGAAATAGGTACTTCAGCCCACTGAGTCAGTGCCGATCAGCGATCACCCGTACACTAGCACTATCCTACACTCAAGGAACAGTTCACAGAAACCAATTAACCTACGAACCTGCACGCCTTTGGGATGTGGGAGAAAACTGGAGCATTCCGAGAAAACCCACAAGCTCACGGGGAGCACATGCAAACCCCACATAGGCAGCACCCCTAGTCATAAGCAAACCCGGGCCTCTGGCGCTGTAAGGCAGCAACTCTACCGCTGTTGTCTGCACTGAATATGTGCGACAGGTTTCTAACTCCCACAGCACTGAATGTGAGACCACATTTGGAGGATTGTGTGCAGTTGAGGTCATCCTGCTGTAGGAACGATGTTGTTCGGTTGCAAACAGTGCACAGATTTACGAGGATTTATGAAGATTTATTTCGGCCCACTTTCCCAAGCCAACCAACATGTCCCATCTACACTCGTCCCACCTGGTCCATGTCCCTCTGAACCTATCCTACTCATGTATCTGCCTCAATGCTTTTCAAACGTTTGCGATAGTTCCTGCCTCAACTACCTTCTCCAGCAGCTCGTTCCATACACCCACCACCCTTTGTGTAAGAAGGTTACCCCCTCAGGTTCCTATTAAAGCTTTCCCCCCTCACCTTTAACATGCCCTCTAGTTCTCTATTCCTCTACTCTGGGCAAAGGACTGTGTATTAACCCAATCTATTCCTCTCTTGATTTTGTACACCTCTATAAGATCACCCCTCATCCTTCTACACTCCAAGGAATAAAGCCCTAGCCTGCTCAACCTCTCCCAGGCTGATAATCTTCAGGTGGGCTGAATTCATTACTTTCCAGAAGTGAGGAGATTGCGCATTGTAAAACCACGCAAGAGATTGATGGAGACAAAATTGTGAAGCACTCCGATACTAAAAACCACATATATATTTGAAAAAAATCATGAATTACTGAGGAGTTCAGGAGAATTCTCCAGCACAGATTGAGGGAACGCAGAGGGCGTTGTTAGGAGGGAACGGATGAAGTGATTTGGAGAGATGGATTTATGGGGAAGCAGGATAAACCTGCTCTGGGACAAACAAACGGTAGTGAAAGGAACAGCAGATGCTGGTTTACCCCGTGGACACAAAACACTGGAGTAACTCATTTTGAAATTCCTTGCTCGAAACATACTTGTGAGACTGGTCCCTTTTAAATAGCTGTTGTGAAGACAGCCCACCAGATCAGTTCAGTATTGACTAAACAAACCGATTAGCAAAGGTTACTGTGTAGGAAGGAACGGCAGATGCTGGTTTATACCAAAGATAGACGCAAAATGCTGGAGTAACTCAGCAGGACAGGCAGCATCTCTGTAGAAAAGCAATAGATGACGTTTCAGGTTGAGGCGCTTCAGACTGAGTCAGGGGAGAGGCAAACGAGAGATATATTGAAACAAATGAATGCATGGGCTTTGATTTGTGCGTTTGCATGCCTTACATTCATGTTGTCTGTGTACCTTTTACCATTTCCACCGTTTCCCTCTCTACCGACACTCGGTCTGAAGAAGGGTCTTGACCGGAAAAAAAACGTCACCTGTTCCTTTTCTCCAGAGATGCTGCCTGACCCGCTGAGTTACTGCAGCACGTTGAAGGGAGAGGGCGATGGGCACGATGACGGGTGAAACGATAATGCCGTGGAGAAAAGAAGCGCAGTAGCTGATGAAAGCTGCCTTCTCTCAAACACTGCCGAGCTTTGCTACAAATGTTGATTTCTCCTTTATTTTTAAAAACTGCCCCAGAGCCTGCCAGCTTTGTTCAGTTCAAATGCTAATCACTGCCTAGGAAGCAAGACGTATAAAAAAAAAAAAAAAAAAAAAAAAAAAAAAAAAAAATGCAGTCATAGGACGCTGAACAAATTATTGATTTTCTTCTTCAGTGATTTAACAGTAATTTTGAAGGGATGTCAAACAAAGACATACGTTCCTTTTATACACAATTATCCGTGTTACGGGTGTTAATTAGGGGCTACTCAGAACAATGAGGAGTTTAATTTATTCTCTCGTCCGTTCTGTCAAATCAGATGTGACGTTGGCTTTCCCCCGACTGCTCATTTCTCTGCAACTATCACAGAAATGTGGAACGGGATACCCTGGACCCAGATCTTTGTTAATCCGTCCCTCCAAGAAGGTTGAAAGGGTTAAATGCCTGAGGGTGAGTCCGACAGCACGGTAACAGGCCCTTCGGCCCAACTCCTCCATGCCGACCAAGGTGTCCCATCTAAACTCCATGTCCCTCTCAACCTTTCCTTCTGTACACCGATCCTTCCGGCACCATCGTAATCTTACTATTAGTTAGCTGGACATTGCTGTATCACCTGTCCTTCAGGAAAGGTCTTTCCGGACCAAGATCTTTGACTCCAAGTCCATCAGGCAGTGGTCAGCAGTCCTGCAGGGAAAGGACTCGATGGATCCTGTGGCGTGGTTCCCTGAGCAGACTGCCCGACTTGCCTGGTGAAATGCCTCATCGCCAGAACTCACCAACAAGCACAAGATCTGGCTTGGCTGGCGGTGAGGGGAGCCCTCCCAGTCAGGTTCTTCCTGCACCGTTGGAACCTCACTACCAGCGCACGCTGCCCTCGGGACGGCTGCTACGGGGAGGAGACGGTTGCCCACCTCTTCGCAGAGTGTGGATTTACGAGGAGCGTCTGGAGAATGATGCAAGGGTCCCTGTCACAGTTCCATAACAGAGGACTCTCTGATTTACGGACTGTTCCCAGGGAAACATTCAGAGATGGACATCAATTGCTGCTGGAAGGTCATCAACTCGGTGAAAGACGCTCTTTGGTCGCCCCGAAACTTGTTGACCTCCCAGCAGAGATGGATGCCGACTGGCCCGCTCCAGACTGCAGGAGTACGTGCTGAGGGACGCACCGAACCTTGGTGCAGCCAACGCCAAGGCTCTGTGGGGGAGGACCACAGTCGCAGGTCCTACCGCTGCTGGCAGAGTGTGGTGGTCCCTCAAACAAGGGAAGGGATATAACCCCAGGAGGCACATGAGTGGCAAGGGTGCTGGGCAGAAGGATAGTGTGAACGCTACCGGATATATTGCATTGTATTGTATTGTATTGATAACAATTAATAACACTAATTAATGTATCACCGTTGAGAATGCTGGACGAGTTTGTGCACTGTTCTTGTTTTGTATATTTAAAAAATTCTGAATAAAATTTAAATGTGATTATTGTACCTGCCTCAACTACCTCTTCTGGCAGCTTGTTCCATCTACCCACCACCCTCTGTGGGAAATACCAATGTTAACCAATACCAATAATAGATCAATAACCCACTCACTAGGAAAGGTTTAGAGATTCTGGCAGGTGAGATTAGTTTGATGAGGGATTTTATCCAGTGTGGGCTAGTTGGGCCGAAGGGCCTGTATCTACACTGCATTACATTTTGATTCTTTCTTTGAAATTGGTCCCTTACTCGGACCATGTTTAGTTTTAAGATACAGCGTGGAACGAGGCCCACCTGCCCACACCGACCATCGATCACCGGGTCACACTAGTTATATGTTCACCCACTTCTGCATCCTAGGGACTATGACACTAGGGACAATTTTCAGTAGCCACTTAACCTACAAACCTGTACGACTTTGGGATGTGGGAGGAAACCGGAGCACCCGGAGGAAACCAATGAGGTCATGTGAACCGAGGTACAGGGAAAAACGTGCAAACTCCACACAGACAGCACCCTAGGTCAGGATCAAACTAATTCCTATTCAATGCAGTCAGCAAAATCGAGAGAACATTCTTGCTGTGATGGGCGATGTGAGATTTGTTGCTGCACTGGTCCAGACCCCCAAATCCACAAGGATCTGTCTTCTCTGTTATCACCATTCCATAAGCTCGGGTACTGTTCGATTCATCTCCAACCCAATGAGGACATTGTCTGTGGAACTGACGCGCTACAATGCTGAGAACTATATTCTGCACTCTGTATCTTCCCCTGTGCTCGACCTATTGTACTTGAGTTTGAACTGACTGTTTCTATGTATGGTATATCTGATCGGTTTGGACAGCATGCAAAATAATGTTTTTCACTGTACGCATGATAGTAATAAACCAATGCCCAAGTGGGCTAAAAGGCCTGCTCCTGTGCTGCACTGTTCTCTGTTCTTTGCTGATGAATGTAGACTGACTGGGTGATTAATAATTGGATTCTCTCCCTCCATCCCCTCTCGCCCACTCCCCCGACAATCAGTCTAAGGAAGGGTCTGACCTGAAATGTCACCGATCCATTTTCTCATTAGCTGCTGAGATACTCCAACACTTTGTGTGCTTTTTTTTTTTGTAAACCAGCACCTGCAATTCCTTGTTTCTACAACTTACAAACCCACACGTCTTTTGGATGTGGGAGGAAGCCAGAGTACCCGGAGGCAACCCACGCGGTCACAGGGAGAATGTGCACAAAGACAGATGCCCACACAGACAGTCAGCACCCGAGGTCAGAATCGAACCAGGGTTTGTGGTGTTGTGAGGCAGCAGCTCTACTGCTGTGCCTTTGTGCTGCCCTTCTTGAAGTCACATGGAGACGGCCTCCTGTGATGGCGGTGAGCTCTGGAGGGAGCTGAGATGGGCCATCTAATCAACAGATCCACTGGTGTGGGGTTCCATACACCCACCACTCTTCGTGTAAAAATGTTACCCCTCTGTTCCCTATTAAATCTTTTCCTCCCTCGCCTTAAACCTATGGCCACTGGTTCTCGATTCTCCTACTCTGGGTAAAAGACTCGGTGCATTTGCCCGATCTATTCTTCTCATAATCTTGCACACCTCAATAAGATCGCCCCTCATCCTCCTGCGCTCCAAGGAATAAAGTCCCAGCTTGCTCAACCTCTCCCTATGTAGCTCAGGCCCTCGAGTCCTGGCAACATCCTCGTAAATCTTCTCTGCACCCTTTCCAGCTTGACAACGTCTTTCCTAGTACACGGTGACCAAAACTGAACACAGTATTCTAAATGTGGCCTCACTAATGTCTTATACAGCCATGTACACCAATAGTACCTGCCTCAACCACCTCTACAGGCATATACCCACCACCATCTGTGTGGAAAGATTGCCGCCTCAGCTTCCCAATACACCTTGGATTAGCTCGTACATTTTGGGCCGCCCATTGTTACGCATCCCCCTTAAACCATGAATGGACAGGCAACACTGTCCTGGGATGTAGCGTTTTTAATATTCCTCGTAGCTCTCTGTGGATTGACTGCCGATATTTCATCTTTACCTTGGAATTTACTTTGGAGATGCAGTGCAGAAACAGGCCCTTCGGCCCACCGAGTCCGTGCCGACCAGCGATCACCCTGTACACTAGCCCTATCCAACACACTAGGGACATTTTTTTACAATTTTACCAAAGCCAATTAGCCAAGTACGTCTTTGGAGCGCGGGAGGAAACAGGAGCACCCGGAGAAAACCCACGAGGTCACGGGGAGAACCTACCACAGGCGGTGGCCATAGTCAGGATTGAACTGGCGCTGTGAGGCAGCAACACTACCACTGCTCCACTGTCATAATATGTGGACGTGGAAAGCCTTTTTAGCATCAAACTCAACGCTAATGATTTGCGTTCTTGTGGGGGTCAGGCAGACAAGGTCACCGCTCAGCCTTCTCGCTTTTTTATCTTTCACAAGTGATTGCTTTGTTACCGTCCTATTTGGTGCTGTTGAGTTTGCAGTAAGACGCCTTTTCTTCCTTGTCTTCTGGGAAATTGCTATCAAGGTGTGATTTTGAGCAGTTATTTTCCCATTTATCCCAGGGCAGCTTTGCCACGGGCTGAAGGACAAAAATCAATACTTAAGTAACACTCCATTTTGCGATTCTTGTTTCACTTTGTGGCGATCACCCAGAGGTCTGTTTAGGGCACGGGCTTCGTGATATCACAAGGCTGAAGCAATAATACAGCACAATATGTTATTCCCAAATCAGGTCTGCCTTTAACGCTGCCTAATAGTCTACAAAAGAACTCAATCTGTCATCAGACCATGACAGGTCCCTTCATGAACAGTACGCTGGTCCCCTCAGTCATAGACAGCTTTGGATAAACAACTGGAACACATCTATTAAGTCATAGAGAGATGCAGCACGGAAACCTGCCCTTCAGCCCAGCAAGTAAGGGTGGCACAGTGGCGCAGCGGTAGAGTTGTTGCCTTACAGCGCCAGAGACCCGGATTCAATCCTGACCTTGGAAAAGGGGGAAAGGGTATTATTCTTGCCAAGCAGCTCCTGCCTGTCTCCTTTTTCCAGTTTCCTTCTCCCCCCCCTCCCCCTACACAATCAGTCTCAACCCAAAACGTCACCAGAGATGCCCCCTGACCCGCTGAGTTACTCCAGCACTTTGCCTCCCGTTGTGTGTTAACCAGCGTCCGCAGTTCCTCGTTTCTGGATTCTAGGTTTACCAGGACGCTGCATGGGTTAGAGGGCATTTGCTGTGCAAAGAGCACTTCAACTCCCCCTCCCATTCCACATCCGACCTCTCGGTCCTGGGCCTCCTCCACGGCCAGAGTGAGCAACACCGCAAGCTGGAGGAACAGGACCTCATATTCCGCTTGGGGAGTCTGCATCCTTTGGGCTTGAATATTGAATTTTCTCAATTCTGTTAACCCTTGCTGTCTCCTCCCCTTCCCACCTCTCCCTCAGCCCTCGGGCCCTGGCATTCCCTCTATCTCTATCTCCCTCCCCCACCCCAGTCGCACCAGCTTCTCATTTTCACACCACAAACAGCTTACAATGGCTTGTTCCCTTTATCACCGATACTTTTTTGCATATCTTTCACTCATTGTTCCTTATCTCTCCACATCACCGTCTATATCTCTCGTTTCCCTGATCCCTGACCAGTCTGAAGAAGGGTCTCGACCCGAAACGTCGCCTATCACCTTCGCTCCTTAGATGCTGCTGCACCCGCTGAGTTTCTGCAGCTTTTTGTGTACCCTCGATTCTCCAGCATCTGCAGTTCCTTCTTTAAAAAAAGAGGTTGGACAGACTTGGATTGTTTCGTCTCGTGGTTGAGGGAAGACCTGATAGAAGATTTTAAAATGATGAGAGGCATAGAGAGGGTCGACAGTCAGAACATTTTTCTGAGGATGAAAGATCAAAGACCAGAGGGTACAGCTTTAGGGTGTAAGGGGCAAAGTTTCAAGGAGATTTGCGGGGCATGAATTCTTACACAGTTACTGGTGGGTGCATGCCTATCCATGTTCTCCGGGGATGCTGCTAGACTCGTTGAGTTGCTCCAGCACTTTGCATTATCCTGGTAAACCACGAAACCTCTTCTGCAAACTACTCCTGCTTTGAACGTGCATTTCTTCAGTTTCATTTTTAGTTTAGAGATGTAGTGTGGAAACAGGCCCGTTTGGCCCACCGAGTCACCAGCCTTCACCCCGCACACCAGCACCAGCCTACACACTGGGAACAATTTACAGAAGACAACTAGCCTGCAAACCTGCACGTCTTTGGTACGTGGGGAGAAACCGGAGCACCGGGAGAAAACCCACGCGGTCACAGGCAGAACGTGCAAACTCCGTACAGACAGCACCCGTAAGTCAGGATCGAACCTGGGTCCCTGGCACTGTAAGGCAGCAACTCTACCGCAGCGTCACTGTACTGCTCAAAATGTTCTATCTTTCAAACATTTATATATCTCCGCTTACGTGAGCTTTCAAGCTGCAAGCCTCGTGTTCCAATTTCAGCTTCAATCCCCCCCCCCCCCCCCCCCCCCCGCGTCTCTGAGAAAGACAAACAGCGTGTGGGTCTGAGGCAGTGCCTGCCTGCCTGCCTGCTCCCAGCCCTTTGCTGATTATTCACTCTGTTGCTTGTAATTCATGCGAGGGGCGAACCGGTCTGTCACAGAGTGAGAGGGAAGGAGAAATTATTTATCTTTGCAAACTGAGAGACTCTTCATCATAGATTCAACGTCTCCTGCGATCTGGCGAGGAGGGAGAAAAAACGGCTTTCAATTAATTTCTATATAGCTCTGGCACACAGTTCATGTGCTGCCGTGCTTATTTCTTTGTGTAGCGACCCTTTGCTGGAATGGTGACTGTCGCCTGTCCGTTGAGATTATTTCACGGTTGAATTGAGGTGAAGGTTGAGTGTCAACGGTGGAGCAATTAAACTTGTTTATGGCAGAGTGGGTGACGCACATAATTGACAAAGGGTCCTACGATTTGGAATTTCCCCCCTTACCCCTCCCTCCCCCGACACCACTCGCCAACATCCTCATCCTTGCCTCGGCAAGCATAATCAAGGGCCACTCACCCCACACACCCCCTCTTCTCCCCTCTCCCGTCAGGCAAGAGGTACAGAAGTGTGAAAACGCACACCTCCAGATTCAGGGACAGTTTCTTTCCAGCTGTTATCAGGCAACTTATTAGGCTTGTATTCACTGGAGTTTAGAGGGATGAGGGGATATCTTATAGAGACATATAAAATTATAAAAGGACTGGACAAGCTAGATGCAGGAAAAATGTTCCCAATGTTGGGCGAGTCCAGAACCAGGGGCCACAGTCTTAGAATAAAGGGGAGGTCATTTAAGACTGAGGTGAGAAATTTGTTTTTCACCCAGAGAGTTGTGAATTTATGGAATTCCCTGCCACAGAGGGCAGTGGAGGCCAAGTCACTGGATGGATTTAAGAGACAGTTAGATAGAGCTAGTGGGGAGAAGGCAGGCACGGGTTATTGATTGGGGACGATCAGCCATGATCACAATGAATGGTGGTGCTGGCTCGAAGGGCCGAATGGCCTCCTCCTGCACCTATTTTCTATGTTTCTATGCAACTAGGTCATCCTATCTCCAACTAGAGTGCGGCCCTGACCTCCCATCTACCTCACGCGGACTATCTTTAATCGGACTTTACTGGACTTTAACTTGCTCTACACTTTGTAGCCCTTTATTCTGTATCTGAGCCGTGTGGATGGCCTGACTGTAAGCATGTAGTCTTTTCGCTGACTGGATAGTATGAAACAAAAAAGCTTTTCACTGCAGCTCAGTACACGTGACAATCAACCAAATTGAACCAAGAGATTTCTGTTGCCCGCTCCAATATCTTCCCATCCGGGTTGGTGTTTATCAGTGAAGTCGTCAATGAAATAGAAATGTATTCTGTTGCAGTGTGAGGGGATGTTTCCACAAGTGGGAGAGCCCAGGACCAGAGGGCGCAGCCTCAGAATAAAAGAACGTCCCTTTAGAAAGAGGATGAGGAGGAATTTCTTTAGCCAGAGGGTGATGAATCTGTGGAATTCATTGTCGCAGACAGCGGTGGAGGCCAAGTCAATGGGTATTTTTAAAATCGGGAGTTGATACGTTCTCAATTAGTACTTGATCAGGGGTCATGGGGAGAAGGCAGCAGGATGGGGTTGAGAGGGAGAGATAGATTAGCCATGGCGGAGTAGAATCGATGGGGCTGAATGGCATAATTCCGCTCCTTCACGGTGCTGTTGTTGGCAGCTGCTCTACACAACCTTCCTGCAGCAGGAAAACACACAATGGGGTGGGGAGTGGAGGGGGGCACGGGTTCAGAGTGGGGATGTTGTAGGGGGATTACCTTGAAGTTGGAGAATTCAATATTCATACTGATATCCCCTGCAAACCTATGGGATGGGATCCCCTCCCAGTGCCTCTCCCTCCCATCCCAATGCGCAAACTATCTTTCACCCCCCCCCCATCCCCAGTCACCCTGCTCCCCTCCTTTGTACACTCATCTCCCATCCCAAATGGGAGGCCATTTAAGACTGATGAGAGAAAAGACTTTTTCACCCAGAGAGTTGTGAATTTGTCGAATTCCCTACCACAGAGGGCAGTGGAGGCCAAGTCACTGGTTGGATTTAAGAGAGAGTTGGATAGAGCTCTAGAGGCTAGTGGAATCAAGGGATGTGGGGAGAAGGCAGGCACGGGCTATTGATTGGGGACGATCACCATGATCACAATGAATGTCGGTGCTGGTGAAGGACCTTATGGCCTCCTCCTGCACCTATTTTCTATGTTTCTATGTTTCTATCCCCGCCCCACATTCTGTTTCCAACCCCCCTCTTTCTCCTCCCCCTGTCCCTTTCCACCCATGTCCGTCCCTCCAGCTTTACATTTCACTCCTCCTCTTCTCTCCTTATCTGACACCCGTTTGTCTTCCGTTCCCTTCCAGCCTTTGTCACTTACTCCACCCCTCAGCCAATCACCCCCTTCACCTGTATCCACCTATCACTCACCAGACTTCATCCCTCCCCAACCTCATTCTTCCAGCTTCCTCGCCCCCCTCCCCCCCACCCCCGAATCACTGAAGAAGGGTTCCAACCTGAAAGGATGTCTGCCCATTCTCTCCACAGATGCTGTCTGACCCGCTGAGTTCCTCCAGCATCTGCAGTTACTGGCGTTTCTGATAAGCCATTCTTGCTCAGTTGATCTACACATGACTCCAAACCACAACAGTGAGAATGAACCCGAACGGCGCCACATCTCACACAGAGGATAGGGCCACTGTCCCACACTACAAAAGTCCCCCGGATCGATCTGGACCTCGGCTGCTGTCTGTGCGGAGTTCACACGCTCTACTTGTGACTGTGTGGGTTTCCTCCAGCTGCTCCGGTTTCCTCACACGTCCCATCACCACGCCCCTCAAGCTGCACCTGTAGCCACCTATCACTTCAGATAAACACAAAGTGCTGGAGTAATTCAGCGGGTCAGGCTGCATCTCTGGAGAAACAGAATGGGTGGTGTTTCGGGTTGGGACCCTTCTTCAGACTTTGTCTTCAATCTGAAGATGGATCTCGACCTGAAACGTTACCTATCCATTTTCTTCAGAGCTGCTGCCGGACCTGCTGAGTTAAGCAGAATTGTACGTCTATCATTGGTATAAACCCCTATCACTTGCCAGGCTTTGCCCCAGCCCCACCTTTCTTGTCCAGCTTTCTCCCCACCCCATCAGTCTGAAGAAGGGTCCCGACCCGAAACGTCGCCTGTCCATTCCCACCACAGACGCTGCCTGACCCACAGTGGAGTCAGGGTTTCTGAACTGCTTGGCACTCAGCCTTTGCAAGCAGGGAAATTGCCAGCACGGGCTGGCTGACGGAATTATTTTTAACACAGGGAAAACAAAATGATGCTCATACCTTAAATAACACAAAACAACAGAGCCGAGCCCTGCCTGCCGGCTAAACAGCCCTGTGCGCAGCGTTAGGTATCTCAAACTCTTTAACATATATTTATCCACACGAGGAGTTATAAAAATAGTTTTAGAATGACGATAAGTAAAGCTATGATGTGTAATTAACAATCAATTAAAATATGCAAATTAAATCATGTAAGCATCAAATTTTCAGCTCTGTTTAATGTTTAATGTATCTTTAGGGAGAATGTTGTTTTGTGATTGCTGTTTTGGATGCGTTAGTTAATCTGCACACTAGATATAAGAATAAGAGATCCAGCCTTAATTTAAGTCAAGGTTGCCCGAGGAAAAGTGGAAGCTTAATAGTGGGGAGGTTAGTAAAATGTTTCTTGACTTTGATCTGTCTGATCAAAGTGACTGAACACCGTGAATCATCCAGTATTGATGATCTGCTGCTACCAACTTATGCTAATCAAGGGCTCACAGCCACAACATAAACAGGGATGGACACAAGGGACTGCAGGTGCTGGTTTACAAAATAAAGACACAAAGTGCTGGAGTAACCCGGCGGGTCAGGCAGCATCTCTGGAGAGGATGGATCGGGGACGCTTCAAGTCAGGGGCCCTTCTTCAGACTGATTGTAGTCGGGGGGAGAAAGCTGGGAAGAGAGGTTGGGGCGGGACAAAGACTGGCAAGCGATAGGTGGATAGACACAAAAATCTGGAGTAACTCAGCGGGTCAGGCAGCATCTCTGGAGAAAAGGTATGGGTGACATTTTGGGTCGAGGCTCATCCGTCAGCTATTCCTTTTCTCCATAGATGCTGCCTGACCCGCTGAGTTACTCCAGCTTTTTGTGTCTATCTTCAGCGTTAACCAGCATCTGCTGTTCCTTCCTACACAAGTGATAGGTGGATACAGGTGGGAGTGCAGGATGGGTGGGGTGGGGGGGCTAATTGGCTGATGGGTGGTCTTTAGAGATGTAAAGACAAGACGTATGAGATAAGGGGAGATAAGGAGGGAAGAGGCAAGTAACGTAAAGACGGATGAAGGGGGATAGTGGAGAGGGATAGTGGAGAGGGTGGGGAAAGAGAACAGTGGGTGCGGATTGTAGAAGAAATGAGTGCAAACAGAGAGGGGCGATGGGGGTGGGGGGGAGTGTTGAAGGTGTTACATCTCGGCAAGGCCACCAGCATCATCAAGGACCAGTCTCACCCCAGTCACTCTCTATTTAGTTTAGTTTAGTTTAGAGATACAGCACAGAAACAGGCCCTTCGGCCCACCGAGTCCGTGCAACCAGGTCAACCCTACTCTAGCACCATCCTACACACGAGGAACAATTTTACAACTTACCAAAGCCAATTGATCTACAGCCCTGTATGTCTTTGGATTGGAGTGTGGGAGGAAACCAGAACACCCGGAGAAAACCACGCAGTCACAGGGACAACGTACAAGCCCCACGCAGACAGCGCCCGTAGTCAGGATCGAACCCGGGTCTCCGGCGCTGTGAGGCAGCAACTCTACCGCCGCGCCACTGTGCCGCCCTTGAAGAAAGTGAGAGGAGCCAAGGGTGTTGAGGGTGTGGACAAGTTCTGCCAGGCGGAGGAGAGAGTTAGTAGAAGGGACCTGATTGTGTCTCTATTCAAGCAAGAACCGGAGGACATCGAGACCTTCCCGGTGGGGGATGGTGGTGTAGAGGGGCTGGATGAGACAATGGGGGCCAAGAATTGAAAGCTATTGAAGAGTTGAAGGGCGTGAGAGGTGTCTTGGGATGTAGGTGGGAAGGGACAGGACGGAATCAAGGGATGCGGAGATGAGTTCAGTGGGCAAGCGCAGGCAGAGACGGTGGGTGTGCCAGGGCAGTCCTGTTTGTGGTTTTTGCGAAGGAGATAGGAGTGAGCAGTGCGGAGCTGTGGAATGCAGATGGCCAGAGGCGATAACCCCAGCAACGGTCTGGGAGATGATGTCCTGGTGTTCGTCTGTGGGGTCATGGTCAAGGGGTGTGGATGAGGAGGTGTGTGAGAGCTGGTGCCTGGCCTCAGCATGGTTGAGGTCAGCCCACCAGACCACAGCAGCACCTCCCTTTCACCGACACATTCCTTTTCACAGCCTTCCAGCTTCATGCTTCCTAATTAACAAAAGAGGCAAAAACTTTGAATTGGGTTACTAAAGGGGCTGTCCCACTGTACGATGTAATTCAAGAGCTCATCGAGTTTAAAAAAAAATCAAACTCGTGGTAAGCACGTAGAATGTACGTAGTGGGTACGTCGTAGCTTGGGACGTCTCTTAGCGGCTCGTAACACACACGGCAGGTACTCGGGAAGACTTGCTAAAGGCAGGTAAGCACGTGAAGACTCGTGAAGATTTTTCAACATGTTGAAAAATGTTCACGAGAGCCCCGAGTACCTACGAGCTGCTATCACCGTAATTCTCCGAGTTCGAATCAGGGGAAACTCGGGAGAACTCTTGAATTAGCTCGTACAGTGGGACAAGCCCTTTGGGGCTACAGAGCCATTCAGCATGGGAACAGCCCTTTGGCCCAACTTGCCCACACTGACCAAGATGCTCCATCTACACTGGTCCCACCTGCCTGCCTCTGGTCCATATCCCACTCAACCTTTCCAATCCATCAACCTGTTCACCTATCTTTTAAAGTTTGATACGTTTGTGATCTACGTTTTGTAAACATTGGTGCTCTGTGATCTAATGTATCCATCGTCGATCTCTTCGACAAAGTTTAACACAGGCAGCAGGGAAAATCTTGAAATGTGGAGTGAATATATATTTCCGAAGGAAAAAAAACTTCAGTTTAAATTTAATTTATTTTGGAATTACAGCGCAGACACAGCCCCTGCGGCCCAGCGAGTCCACGCAGACACAGGCACTATCCTACACACTGGTGACAAGTCACGCTTTTTACCAAAGCCAAGTAACCTACAGACCTGCACGTCTTTGGAAGAAACAGGAGCACCCGGGAAAACCCACGCGGTCTGAGGGAGAAGGTACAAACTCCGTGCGGACTGCACCCGTAGTCAGGATCGGACCCGAGTCTCTGGCGCTGTGAGGCAGCAACTCTGCCGCTGCGCCACTGTGCCAGCCCACTGAAGTTTTTCACAGCCCATTGAATATTGCAGAGTCATATTCAACACCACAGTCACACACCCAGACTCACATTGACCTCCACAGTGACCTACAGGGGGAATTGAGACATAAAACTGCTCCGGTAATATTTGCTTCATGTAATACAGGACAGCTGGTCTCAGCGGGAACCTCCCGAGAATAATCTAACTGGAAATCATTCCTCTTTTTATTCTCTCCCCGCGTCACATTGCCGCATCAAACTGGGTCGCTTGGGAACCAACTAATTGGGAGACAAGGGAACGAAGGAACATAAACTGACTGCCTTCACAGTCCAGCAGTGTTGGGAAGGTCTACTTCCCCTTAATGGTACAAACCCAACATAGAGACAAAATGCTGGAGTAACTCAATGAATTGGGCAGAATCTCCGCAGAAAAGGAAAAGGTGACATTTTGTGTCGAGACCCTTCATCAGTCTTTTGTGTCTAATTTCAGTGTAAACCAGCATCTGCAGTTCCTTCCAACAGTCTAATGAAGGGGTTCGACCCAAAAAGTCACCGATTCCTTTTCTCCAGAGAAGCTGCCTGACCCACTGAGTTACCAGCATCTTGTGTTTATCTTTGATGCAAACCAGCATCTGCAGTTCCTTCATACACACCTTACAAACCCATTTCATCTACTGTCTTTAGAATTTAGACTTTGGAGATACAGCGTGGAAACAGGCCCTTCGGCCCAGCGAGTCCGCACTGACCAGCTATAGTACACGCGTACTATCCTACACACTAGGGGGAATTTTACTATTTTACCGAAGCCAATTAACTTACAAACCTCACACATCTTTGGAGTGTGGGGTGGGGGGGGGAAACCGGAGCACCCGGAGAAAGCCCATGCAGTCACCGGGAGAACGTACAAACTCTGTACAAATGCATCCGTAGTCAGGATTAAACCCGAGTCTCTGGCACAGTAAGGCAGCAACTCGACTGCTGCGTCACTGTGCTGCCCTGATGGGCCGAATGGTCTAATTCTGCTTCGATGTTTTATAATCTTAAAACCTCTGTGTTATTGCACAAATGCATCAATTAAGATGCAGCAAGCAATTTAATCGCGGATTGGTCCCGACCTGAAAAGTCACCTGCTAATGTCCTCCTGGATGCTGCCTGACCAGCCGAGTTAGTTTAGTTGTAGTTCAGTTTAGTTTATTGTCACCAGCGACGGCCACAGTCTGAGAGCAAATAATGAAAGAAGAAACACTCTGCCGTGCGACTACATTCCAACGGACCAAACAGATCATTAATTCTTCTCGGTCTTTGAAGTGTAGAGATGAGAAACTCACTACAAAGTTGCCGTGTTATTAGTAAGCACTGAAGATAGGAAGAGGCACAGTTGCCAGAGGATGTCACAGTCAGAAGCTGATAGATGCCGTTCCAACTGTGTGCAGGCATATGGAGAGCTAATTCTGAGATGGAGACTGTGCTCGTGTGAAGAACGATGGGAAGGGTGCCAGAGCGCTTTAGCCGCTGCATCAGAGACAGAGCTGATAGTTCTGAGGAAGTTCTACAAACCATGCCTTGGGCAAGACCGGAAAGATCCAAGCCTCCAATCCCAGCTCACCGGGAACATTCCAAACTGCCAGCTCAGGCATTTTCCAGTTGCCCGGGTTTAACCCAACTGCAGTGGGGTTAACATCACAATTTAGTTTATTATGGTTCGCGTGCACCAAAAGTCTGATTGAAGATACATCTAGGGTCTCCATTGAGGTAGATGGCAGGTCAGGACCACCCTCTAGATGATGAGAGGATTGCTCAGTTGCCTGATTACAGTTGGGAATGAACTGTTCCTTACTTTAGACATACAGCACGGAAGCAGGCCCTTCGGCCCACCAAGTCCATGTCGACCATCAGTACACTGGCACTATCCTACTCACTAGGGACAATTTACAATTTTACCAAAGCCAATTAACCTACAAACGCGCACGTCCTTGGAGTGTGGGAGAAAACCGGAAAACCAGAGGAAAACCCACGCGGTCACACGGAGAACGTGCAAACTCCATACAGACAACACCCTGGGGAAAGGATCTAACTATCTACCATGTTTATGCCTTATAATTTTATATACGTCTCCCCTCAACCTCTGGCATTCCAGAAAAAAACAATCCAAGCCTATCCAACCCCTCTATAGTTCATTCTCCCTTAACCTAGGCAGCATACTGGTAAATCTTTTCTGCATCCTCTCCAAAGTTGCGTCTTTGACAGTTCCACCCTGTTTGACTATTTACCCCATCAACGCCTCATATAATTTTGTATACTTCTATCAGGTCTCTCCTCAATTTCTCCTCGGTTCCTTCAAAGCAACGGCTTCTACGTGGAATGTTTTGAGGGCATTTCTGAGGTAGGATGCTTTATCAACATAGACAAATGCTGTCTGACCCGCTGCGTTACTCCAGCATTTGGTGTCTATCTTAGCCGGAAGATTCAGTCTACTTCAATTTTGGTATAAATCTCTTCCTGGAATTAAAGTAAAAATTAGCTCTTTTGTTAGCTTGTCAGTAATACTTATTTATATGGAACGAGGCACGACTCGGAGCTGAGTGGCTCGCTGGGAAGGTGTTGGCTTTACAGTCATCTCTGCTCACTGGGTACTGATCCACGAACAATAACATACAGCTGGTGGATTTAAGGAGACAGGTTGGGGGTTTAAAATACTTTAGGATTAGTGCTGTGTAGCAAGGAAATAGCAAATCAACCCTTCATCCTCTTTCATCCAAAGGCTTAATATGAAACAGCAACCTGTCCAAAATGACAAATGTACAACCCGACATCTATTTATTGTGTTATTTTTAGATATACTTGTAAACTGAGTTTGCTCCTTAAACGTTGCCACGGCAACGGGCCTGGTTTACAAAAGGCAGCAACTAATGGGATATTAACTAGGTGGGAAAGGACTTCAGACTGATTTCCTCAGAGATGCACACAAAAAACTGGAGTAACTCAGCGGGACAGGCAACTGGAGAAAAGGAATGGGTGACGTTTCGAGTCGAGACCCTTCTGGTCTCAAGATGTAGCTAAAAACCACAGTGCAGTGTTGTGACTTATTTTTAAAACTTCAGGCACTCAGCATTGAGTAACGCTGCTGCGATTATAGTCATGGAGTCAATCAGCATGGTAAAGGGCCCTTCGGTCCAACTTGCCCAAGCCGACCAAGATACCTCATCTACACTAATCAAGAATGTCACCTAGCCATGTCCTCCTCAGATGCAGAAGGGTTCCGACCTGAAACATCAGCCAGTCCTGTCCTCCAGAGATGCTGCCTGTCTGAAGAAGGGTTTCGGCCCGAAACGTTGCCTATCTTCTTCGCTCCTTAGATGCTGCTGCACCCGCTGAGTTTCTCCAGCCTTTTGTGTACCCTCGATTTTCCAGCATCTGCAGTTCCTTCTTTAACAACAACATGCTGCCTAACTTGCTGACTTAATCCAGCACTTTGTATTTTGCTCAATATTCATTTCATCCCTATCACGCCATACTTTCTCATTAAATACTATAAAGACATCACAACATAGCACCAAAACAGGCCCTTCGGCCCAACTCACCCATGCCGACCAAGATGTTCCATCAACATTCGTCCATACCTGGCCCATATTCTCTCTAAACGTTTCCTATACATGTAAATGTTACTAATGTTATTGTACCTACCTCAACCACCTCCTCTGGCAGCTCATTCCATACACCCACCACCCTCTGTGTCAAAAAGGTGCCCCTCAGGGCATGAAATAATTTCCCTCTCACCTGAAACCTATGTCCTCCTCTGCTTCTTGATACCCCTACTCTAGGTAAAATACTCTGTGCATGCACCCTATCTACCCCCATCATGATTTTCTACACTTCTAACGCAGTTTTATACAATTTAGTGATCTGCCCTCACCCATCATTAGGCTGCTTAACGGCATGGGATTGGGAAAGGTTACAAATAATGGACAACACTTCACCGTCTAACTTGTATAAGATTCAATCTGGCCATTCCCCAGAGAGATATGGTTTAGAGAGATATGGGCCAGAGTCAAGAGTCCAGAGTGATCATTTGTCACATGTACCAACAACGGAACAATGAAATTCTTACTTGCTGCAGCTTTGCCGACCTGTATACACAGTGCTCATAGATAACATAATAAATAACAAAGTTCAGTAAAAAGGAAAACCAATACTAGTGCAAGAAAACTTGAGGTTCATTGAACAGAACAGCACAGGAACAGACCCTTCGGCCCACAATGGCTGTGCTGTACATCATACCAAGCTAAACCCATCTCATCTGCCTGTACGTGATCCATATCCCTCCATTCCTTTTAAGAATAAGGGGGTAAGGCAGTTAGAACGGGGTTGAGGAAACACTTTTTCACACAGATAGTTGTGAGTGTGGAATTCACTGCCTCAGAGGGCGGTGGAGGCCGGTTCTCTGGATACTTTCAAGAGAGAGCTTGATAGGGCTCTTAAAGATAGCGGAGTCAGGGGATATGGGGAGAAGGCGGGAACGGGGGACTGATTGTGGATGATCAGCCATGATCACATTGAATGGTGGCTCGAAGGGCCGAATGGCCTACTCCTGCACCTATTGTCTATTGCCTATATCCATGTGCTTATATCAACGCCTTTTAAACACCACTATCTGCCTCCACCACCACCCCTGGCAGCGTATTCCACCACCCTCTGTGCCTCACGCATCTCCTTTTAACTTTGACCCTCTCCCCTCGTAGCTGTGCCCTCTAGTGTTGGCCATTTCCACGCTGGGAACAATGTTCTGACTGTCTACCTTTTTGAAGTCTCTCATCATTTTATATAGTTCTACAACGTCTGCTGTTCCAGAGAAAACAATCCAAGTTTATACCACCTATTCTACCTCTCCTTTGTATAAATGTAAATTTGTTCCTCTTTGTAGGGTAGTGTTAATGTGCAGGGATCGTTGGTCGATGCAGACTCGGTTGGGCTGATTCCACGCTGTACCTCTGAACTAAACTGTCCTTGATGCTGAAACCCTCTAATCCAGGCAGCGTTCTGGTAAACCAGACAACCAGAATCTCATGTCATCAGCAACACGGATTCCCACAGCTCCTCTGAAGGAACCTTAGCCACAATTACATGTGGACCAGACCAGGTGGGTCAAACGAAGGGTGACTCCATTCTCTGGTCATCAGAGATGAATTGGTGCAAAGATCTTCTGTGTCAACCTTCCAACACTCAGCCACAGAATTAAACGGATGTTCCTTTAGAAAGGAGATGAGGAGGAATTTCTTTAATCAGATGTGTTGAATCTGTGGAATTCGTTGCCACAGACGGCAGTGGAGGCCAAGTCATTGGGTAGTTTCAAGGAGGAGATCGACAGATTTTTGATTAGTAAGGATGCTGGAAGTTATGGGGAGAAGGCCGGAGAATGGAAAGAGGGAAAGATAGATCAGCCATGATAGAATGGTGGAGTAGACTCGATGGGCCGAATGGCCTAATTCTGTTCCTGTGACATGAATTTATGAACTTATGAACCCAATTTGGATAGTTACTCCCCATATTTCATCCCAATCATTGTTGGGGGGGTATCATGAAGACATTGAATCAGTGCATTTTCACCAGTAATAGATCACCAATGCTTGAATGGCGGAGTAGACACATAGAAATAAAGGAAAAAGGTGCAGGTGAAGGCCATTCAGCCCTTCGAGCCAGCACCGCCATTCAATATGATCATGGCTGATCATCTACAATCAGTAACCCGTTCCGGCCTTTTTCCCCTTAACCCTTCATTCGTTAGCCCTAAGAGCTAACTCTAACTCTCTCTTGAAAACATCCCGTGAATCGGCCTCTTCTGCCTTCTGCGGCAGAGAATTCCACAGATTCACAATTCTCTGGGTGAAAACGTTTTTCCTCATCACAGTCCTAAATGGCCTACCCCTTATTCTGAAACTGTAACTCGATGGGCTGAATGGCCTAATTCTGTTCCTATGACTTGTCAACTTACGATAGAGAAGAACAAAAGCTGGGAGCGAGGGCGAACTATGTAAAAATAACCTGCCTGGTTGGAAGTTGCTTTGTTAAGCGGGTTCTCACTGTGGAATCAGCCGTGTCTCTTCAGCATCCTGACAATACACCCATTGAAAGTGGAAGAGCTAAAATCAGCTGGGGTCCTGTTCCACACTGATTCACCACCACCATGCAAATTAATCAACTCAATAGATGTGCTTGATGTAGCTTAATCCCCAAGTACTCTTGTAACTAAAATAAACACTCATTTCCATTTTCTCCTGCAGTAAATTTGTACAAAGTCTCCTGTGCTCTGCTTCTAAACGCCCTGTGTTTGACGCACTCCAAGCTGCTTCCTGTTCACCCCCCAATATAAACGTCCCGCTAATCCGCAGGGATTGCTGGAGTCACATTTCAAACATCTCCATACTCTCACCATCCTTAGCTCATCCTCACTCCCCGGGGTCGGGGAATTGAACGCCAGAGGACATAGGTTTAAGGTGAGGGGGGGGTGGAAAGATTTAACAGGAAGCATCCTATCACCAACTAGAGAGCGGTCCTGAGCCACCATCTACCTCATAGAAGACCCTCGGACTATTTTTAGTCAGACTTTACTGGATTTAATCCTGCACTAAACAGATTCCCTTTATCCTGTATCTGTACACTGTGGACGGCTCAATTGTAATCATGTATGGTCCCTCCGCTAACTGGGTAACATGCAACACAAAGCTTCTCACTGTACCTCGATACACATGACAATAACATAAACTAAACTATTGACTGTATTTTTGGCTGCACTACAATGGTGGGTGCGTGGAACGCGCTGCCGTGTGGGGGTGGAGGCAAATACGACAGTAACGTAGAAGATGCTTTTGGACAGGCGCATGGATATGCAGGGAATGGAGGGGTATGGATGCAGGGAGAAGAGATTGGATTAAGTTGCCGTCATGCTCGGCAGGGACATAGTGGGCCGAAGGGCCTGTCGCCGTAGAGGGAAATAAACAGGCGACATTTTCGGTCGGGACCCTACCTCAGGTCCGAAACGTCCATTCCCTCCACCGGTGCTGCCTGACCTGCCGAGTTCCTCCAGTGTTTTGTTCACGTTTTCTAAGTATTTAGTGTTTGATCAAAAAGTTTGGAGTGGACAATCTTTTTCAATCGATTGTCGACAAAAATTAGCGCTCAGTTGTCACCGTGCACGCAAATCGTGGTTAAGATGTTTTTAGACGGATGTGCAGGGAATGGAAGGGATATGGATCAGGCACAGGCGGAAGAGATTAGGTTAATTTGCCATCATGTTCGGCATCGTCGGTCAAAGGGCCTGCTCCTGTACTGCGCTGCTCTATGTGGAAAAGATTCAAACACAGTAGCATATGGCTTAAGCCAGTGGACTTGCAGCCAGAATCCTGGACTATTGATTGAAAGACACGGGCTTGAGTCTCCAGATGGTAGCTGCGGAATTTACATTCCTCTAAACCAAATAAATCAGTGAAGATGGCAAGGAAATTACTGGGTTGTTGAAAAAAATCAGTCAGGCATACAAGAAAGGTAATCTTACCCATGTCTAGTCTCTATCTGATTCCAATGGGATTAACTATTTATTTGGTTCAGGGCTAAAAAGGGATGGACAATCCAGCCAGAGAGAAGGTCCAGACCCGAAATGTCACCTATCCATTTTCTCCATAGATGCTGCCTGACCTGCTGAGTTACTCCAGCACTTTGTATCTATCTCTTCCTACTAGAGGTCGCTTAAACACCACAAACGCATCTGCCTCCACCACCAGCCCTGGCAGAACGTTCCATGTGGCTTCTGTAAATTGTCCCTAATGTCTAGCTGAGTTACTCCAGCATTTTGTGCCCTTTACTGTAAAAATCTGTTTCGTTCATTAATGTTCTTTCTCCTCCTCCGTATGCTTATCTCTCAAACCCGAGCTCCCCTTTTCCTTTTTATTTCCCCTCTCGCCCATCCCACCCACATTCCTCCATCCAGCTTTATATTTTGTCCTTATCTGCCACCTTTTTATTCCAGCCTTTGCTACACCGCCCACCTGCAAATCAACCACCCCCTCACCTGTATCCACCTATCACTTGCCAGGTTTTGTCCTGCCCCCATCCCTCTCTTACACCTTTCTGCCCCCTACTCCCATCAGTCTGAAGAAGGATCTCAACCTGAAACGTCACCTTGAGGAAGGGTCCTGGCCTGAAATGTCACCTGTCCCTTCCCTCTACAGATAATGCTTGACCCGCTGAGTCCCTCCGGCAATGTTGTGTTTAGCTCAAGATCCCAGCATCTACAGCTCCTTATTTTTCTGATGAGCCACCCTTGCTCAGTCAGATCTTCGCATGACTCCAGACCAGGAGAAAGCCCACGCGGTCACAGGGAGAACGTACAAACTCTGTACAGCCAGCACCCGTAGTCAGGATCGAACCCAGATCTCTGGTGCTGTAAGACAGCAATTCTACGACTGCGCCCCTGTGCCAATTTTACGTAACCACCTAACCTTCCAGACATAGCAGATTGGTTTAACTTGGCACAGACAAAGGGCCTGTTCCTGTAGTCCTGTAAACTTTAGAGATACCACACGGAAACAGGCCTTCGGCCCACCTCGTCTCCGTGCCGACCAGCGGTCGCCCCCGTACACTAGCACTATCCTACACACTAGCAACAATTTACAATTTTTAACAAAGCCAAGGTTCTACAAACTTCTACAAAATTTCTACCTACTTTCTACACATATATTCTGCACATATTTGGGGTGTGAGAGGAAACCGGAGCACCCGGAGAAAACAGTCTATGAAAGTAAGCATGCAGGTACAGCAGGCAGTGAAGCAAGAGAATGGCACGTTGGCCTTTATAACAACAGGAATCGAATATAGGAGCAAAGAGGTCCTTCTGCAGTTGTACAGAGCCCTAGTGAGACCACACCTGGAGTATTGTGTGCAGTTTTGGTCCCCTAATTTGAGGAAGGACATTCTTGCTATTGAGGGAGTGCAGCGTAGGTTTACAAGGTTAATTCCCGGGATGGCGGGACTGTCATATGCTGAGAGAATAGGGCAGCTGAGCTTGTACACTCTGGAGATTAGAAGGATGAGAGGGGATCTCATTGAAACATGTAAGATTGTTATGGGCTTGGACACACTAGAGGCAGGAAACATGTTCCCAATTTTGGGGGAGTCCAGAACCAGGGCCAAACAGTTTAAGAATAAGGAGTAAGCCATTTAGAACGGTGATGAGGAAACACTTTTTCTCACAAAGAGTGGTGAGTCTGTGGAATTCTCTGCCTCAGAGGGCGGTGGAGGCAGGTTCAATGGATGCTTTCAAGCGAGAGCTAGATAGGGCTCTTAAAAATAGCGGAGTCAGGGGATACGGGGAGAAGGCAGGAACGGGGTACTGATTGGGGATGATCAGCCATGATCACATTGAATGGTGGTGCTGGCTCGAAGGGCCGAATGGCCTCCTCCTGCACCTCGTCACAGTCATTGTCAGTCACAGGGCGAACGTACAAACTCCGTGCAGAACTCAGCCGCAGTCAGGATTGAACTCTGGCACTGTGAGGCAGCTACTCTACCGCTGTGCCACCCCCTGCTGTACTGTTCTATGTTCTATGTCATTGCCCAGCTCAGAGATGGTGCCCGGGAGACAACAACTGAGGTCACATTATTGGTCAGAAAGGACTTGTTAGCTTCCTGTACTTGGTAGCACATTTTCATCCAACACGGACTCTTCAAGTTTAATTTAACAGTATATCATTCTCAATTACCATCAGTTACACTTCCACACTTTGGCTGCCAAGAATTTCTGTCTCCTTCTTTTCCATCAGACACTTCCATTAACCACAGCTTCCAGGCCTGATTGAGGTAAAGTCCCCAACATTAATGCGAATCACATCACACAAACTGCAAGCACGGTGGCAACAGAGTACTAATTCTTGTCGACAAGCGATTAGAAAAGATTGTCCACTCAAAATCTTTTGATCAAAAACAAACTCCTGAGAAAATGTGAACAAAACACAAAGTGCTAGAGGAACTCAACGGTCAGGCAGCATCTGTGAAGGGAATGGACAGACGACGTTTCGGGTCAGAAGTAGCGTCTTGACCCGAAATGTCGGCTGCCCAGTTCCCTCCACAGGCACAGGCCCTTCGGCCCACAACGTCTGTGACAAACATGATGTCAAGTTAAACATGCCTGCACGTGATCCATTCCCTGCATATGTATGTCCCTATCTAAAAGCCTCTTAAACGGCACTGTCAGTTCTGCCTCCACCACCACCCTGACAACTCATACCAGGCACCCACCTGTGTAGAAAACCTATCCTGCACATCTCCTTTACATTTTGACCCTCTTACGTTAAAGTTATATCCTTTAGATTTTTAGAAAGTGCAGAAACAGGCCCTTCGGCACAGAGTCCATGCCAACCAGCGATCACCCTTTATGCTAGCACTATCCTACACACTAGGGACAATTTACAATTGACAGAAGCCAATTAACCTACAAACCTGCATGTGGGAGGAAACCGGAGCACCCAGAGGAAACCCACGCGGTCACAAGGAGAATGTACAAACTCTGTGTGGACGGCGCCCATAGTCAGGGTCGAACCCGGGTCTCTGGCACCATAAGGCAGCATCTCTACTGCTGTGCCACCGTGTTTAACTCATGTGTTATTTGCATGACACAAATAACCATATCGTGGGTACTAACTGGCTACAGTTGGCCAAGACGTTGGTGAGGCTTCACTTGTATTGCGTTTAGTTTTGTTCACCCTGCTAGAATCAGGTTGCCATTGAGCTGGAAAGAGATTTACGATGTTGTTGCCAGGACCCGAGGGCTTGAGCTATAGAGAGGGGTTGAGCAGGCTGGGACATCATTCCTTGGAGCGCAGGAGGTTGAGGGTTGATCTTTTAGAGGTGTATAAAATCAGAGGAGAATTGTTAGGGTGAATGCACAGAGTCTTTTACCCAGAAAAGGGGAATCAAGAACCACAGGCAGAGGTTTAAGGAAGGAGGGATTAATAATCTGAGGGGCAACTTTTTCACACAGAGGGTGGTGAGTGTGTAGAACGAGGTGCCAGAGGTAGGTGTAAAAATAACATTTGAAAGACACTTGGACATGTACATGGATAGGAAAGGCTTAGAGGGATATGGGCCAAACTCAGACAAGTGGGTCTATCTTAGATGGAGCATCTTGGTCGGGTTGGACGAATTGGGTCGGAGGACCTGCTTTGGTGCTTTGGTGCTCAATATTTAATGATATAACACAGGCGTGATGGGATGACAGGAATATTGAGTAACACACATAGTTCTGGAGTAACAGTGTGTCAGGCAGCATCTGTGGAGGACATGGATAGGTGACGTTTTGGGCCGCGACCCTTTCTTCACAATATTCATGTGTGTTATAAATGTTGAGTATTATCATGAAGACCGTTGGATTTTTGGCATTAGATTTCTTGAACATTTTTCAAACTTTCAGCTAAACAGCACAAGCCTGCTCTGCTGAATTAGTCTCAATTTGTTGCAAATTACTGAATCTTTGCCTTCAATTTCCAGGTGACTAGGAAATATCCCTCATTTTGTATTGCAGAGAATGAGAATCATTACACTCTCTGCCAAGTATTCACAGATAACAAATTATCTTTGATAAGAAGAAAGCTGGATGATAGGACATGAGCCAATTACCCATTTTACACAGTGTGAACATTTTACAAAACGCCTACTCTGTCCACAGTAAGGGGGAAGAAGGGCCCCAACCTAAAAAGTCACCCCTCTATGTTCTCCAGAGATGCTGCCTTTCCCACTGAGCTATCACTAATGTGTTGATGAGTGCTGGAAGTTAGTAGTTGATGAGAATGATAATGGGAATGTTGATGGGAACAGCTTGGGCAGCACAGAGTGGTGGAGTGGCTGCCTTACAGCGCCAGAGATGTGGTTCGATCCTGACTGCGGGTGCTGTCCGTAAGGAGTTTGTATGATCTCCTTGTGACCGCGTGGGGTTTTTTCCAGGTGCTCCAATTTCCCCCACACTCTGAAGACGTAGAGGCTTGTAGGTTAATTGGCTTTGGTAAGTTGTGAAATTGCCTCTACCGCGTGGAACAGTGTTAGTGAACGGGGTGATCGCTGGCCGGCATTGGGCCGAAGGGCCTGTTTCCGTGCAGTATCTCAAAACTGAAACTAAACTCTAATCTCACTGAACCTTCAAACAGTGAAGGATAAAAAATATAGAAGCCTGAATTGGGATGAGATTGTTGCTTAATGGCTCCCTTCTAATTCATAATGCTTGATTTGCTCCTACACTCTTGATATTTCATGCCAAGACTGCTTTGTTTTTGAAAGTGGATTTTGGTAATAATCTAATTTCAAGGCCTGTTTCCGCACTGCATTTCTATTGTCTAGAGTCTGAACAGAACTATCCTATCACCAACTAGAGGGTGTTCCTGACCTACCATCCATATTATTAGAGACCATCCGACTATCTTTAATCACTTTACCTTGCACTGAACGTTCGTCCCTCTATACACTGTGGATGACTTGATTTTAATCATGTCTAGTCTTTCCGTTAACTGGATAGCACACAACAAAAAGGCCTTTCACTGTACCTCGGTACACATGACAATAAACTAAACTAAACTCTGTCCACAGTAGGGCTGAAGAAATGTTGCTACCCGAAATGTCGCCTATCCATGTTCTCCAGAGATGCTGCCTGACACGCTGAGTTCCGCTAATTTGTTGATGAATGGTGGGATTTGGTCTTTGATGGGAGTGTTACAGGGAAAATTGGTCAGGTACAGGCGAATGGCACCAGCTTGGTTAGGCAGCCTTGGTGGGCCTGGATGAGATGGGCCGAAGAACCTATTTCCGTGTTGTTACTTCACTGAGCATTATTCCCCCCGAGGGCTGCGGCCCTTTCTCGGCCGGAAGCAAGACCTGGCGGACCGCAACTTGGAAGGGGGAGCCCATCGAACCGGCCCCTGCTCATCCCCCGAACGACCAGAGACCAGGAGGAGGGAGCCAGTGATGACAATGGAGGCAACGGGCGAGGGGCAAGGCCGGTGGGAGATGAGAGGGAACCGGGGTCTGGCCTACCGAGCCCTCAAAGTCGGCTGCGGGAGGCCCCCCCGGGACTCAAAGGTGGATGGGCGAGTAGAGGAGCGTGGCGCTCAAGAAAGTCGATGCCCGGCGGCCCGCAGCAGCCTGGGGCTTGCCTGGAACAGGCATCACTCATACGAATTGGAGCACGGACTGGACTTTGGAAATGGCGTCAAAACATGCCGCCTCTTGCACGCGGTCTCAGAAGTCTATTTCTGTATACTTGCTAATCAGGGATGTGCTTACACATGGCAATACTCTACTGGACTGTAAGAACATAATTTCTCTGTGTGTTTGCACTTTGCACATGTGACAGTAAAGGCCCCATTGATGCAATAAATGAGATTGCAGTGAACTGGCACAGACTCGATGAACAAAAATGTCCATGTCACAATATGAAATATGAAACCTTTAAGTATCCAATGTTTATTTCTCAATCAATGCAGGACCACCCTGGGCAGAATCAAGTTGATGGGTTTGGGATCCTGATGTGTGCAAAATGGCTGCCAGCATTTTCCCATCAAATCATCGACCGCACGTCAAATGGCAAAGCACTTCACTGAGTACAAAGTGCTTCAGGACATCAAGAATAGGCAGGAAGCACAATAAAGGTGAGAGTTCTGTCTCTAGCTTTCCTTTAACATTCCACATTCATCAGTGAACCTTATCACAGGGGAATACAAAATGGCCACTGGCGTTTACATGAAGGAACTGCCCTTGAAAGCAACTCACTACACACAAATAGTTTCAGCAAAGTTTGAGATAGGTGTTAAAATTCTTACCCGAGGCTTGTTTTTGAGAGAAAATAAACCCTCCTGAATTGATGACTTTTGAAGTGGCGTGGCGTTCGGACCCAATCTGGTTTGCTATGGGTTGTGGTTGATTGGGAGTCACTTCAAATGCAGTCAGGCAGACACCATTTATTCTGGCTGTGTTGACGTGTGTGGTGATTTGCTGCAATTTGTAAAAAATACGTTAATAAAACAGAGGTTTCATAGTAGCCGTGACCCACAAAAAGTATAACACTGACAACTTGAGAGGATAATTGATGTTTTTATTGTTCAAATTTACGATTGTCACACAAACACATTATACGCAATATTCATCTGACTTGCTCTGATTGTTTAAAATCCATCTACCTGGTTGACAGTCACCAATTTAGTCAAACTATTTTGCACAACATAAGGTGAATTAAGTAGCAATTAGTCTATTTATCAATTATTCATGAAATTCCTTCTTTCCTGCCCCAAACTTTCAGTAAACATATGCTGTTTGTTTGCAGATGCCTGCATTTTGGCATTGAATCTTATCGGACATCCTTGTCTGAAGAAGGGTCCCGACCCGGAACATTACTGTATGGTGGCGCAGTGGTAGGGCTGTTGCCTTACAGCGCCAGAGACCCAGGTTTGATCCTAACTATAGGTGCTGTCATTACGATGCTTCCGTGACCTGCGTGGGTTTACTTCTAGATCTCCGGTTTCCTCCCGTACTCCAAAGATGTGCAAGTTTGCAGGTTAATTGGATTTGCTGACATTTTTTAATTGTCCCTAATGTCAGTGTGCAAGGATTGTTGGTCTGTGCGGACTCTGTGGGCAGAATGGCCTGTTTCTGCGTTGCATCTCTAAACTAAACACCTATCCTTCTCTGGAGATGCTGTCTGACCCGTTGCGTTACGCCAGCACTTTGTGTCCTTTTCCCAGCTCGAAATGTATCTTGTCCATTTCCCTCCACAGATGTTGCCGGACCTGCTGCGTTTCTCCAGCGCTTTGTGTTTTGCTCGAGATTCCAGCATCTGCAATTCCTTGTGCTGCCATAGTCCACGTGATCCAATTCAAGGCCACAATATAATTAGAAATGGATGAATAAAGCATGGATGATGTATGTTCAACTCCTCACAACTCCTTCCTAGTGTTTTTGTAAACCAACATCTGCATTCTTGTTTAGATTTGACTGACACACTTACTCATGGAGAGAGAGTCATAGTCATACAGTGTGGATACAGGCCCTTCGGCACCAACTTGTCCTCACCAACCAAGGTGCCCCATCTACATTAGTCCCACCTGTCAGCTTTTAGCCCATATCCCTCTAAACCTATTCTATCCATGTACCTGTCTAATTGCTTCTTAAACATTGCGATAGTCCCTGCCTCACCCACCTCCTCCAGCAGCTTGTTCCATACACCCACCACCCTTTGTGTGAAAAGGTCACACCTCAGATTCCTATTAAATCTTTCCCCCGGCACTTCAAACCCACATCCTCTGTTTCTCCCCTCATCTACCAATCCAAAACAGCGGGGAAGAAGCGGTTCTGAAGTCTGCACATCTGAGTTTTCAAGCTCCTGTGTCTTCTCCCAGAAGGTAGAAGAGAGAAAAGGGAATGGCCAGGGTGCCAGGCATCCTTGACGATACTTCCAGCCTTCCTGATGCGACGCACCGTGAAGATGGACTGGATGGGAGGAAGTGCCGAGCATGCGAAGGACTGGGCCGTGCTCACCACTCACTGCAGGCTCAGGCGGTCAAGAGCAGAGCAGTGGCCACACCAGGCTGAGATGTGGCCACACCAGGCCACATAACCTCCGAAGAGCATCCGTACACCTTTGAGAGAATCCTCGTGGATATGCCGAATCTTCTCTGATGCCTAAGGAAGCAAATGCGTCGAGGAGAAGGCTTAAGGAATTGGTGCAATGCCAATAGAAAGCTCAGAGAGAGATTAACTCAAACTGCTGGAGGAATTCAGCAGGCAAAACAGCATCTGTGTCAAAGGGATAGAAACATAGAAACATAGAAAATATGTGCAGGAGTAGGCCATTCGGCCCTTCGAGCCTGCACCGCCATTCAATAGGATCATGGCTGATCATTCAACTCAGTATCCCGTACCTGCCTTCTCTCCATACCCCCTGATCCCTTTAGCCACAAGGGCCACATCTAACTCCCTCTTAAATATAGCCAATGAACTGGCCTCAACTACCTTCTGTGGTAGATAATTCCGCAGACTCACCAATCTCTGTGTGAAAAATGTTTTCCTCATCTCGGTCCTAAAGGAATTCCCCCTTATCCTTGTTCTGGACCTCCCCAACATCGGGAACAATCTTCCTGCATCTAGCCTATCCAACCCCTTAAGAATTTTGTAAGTTTCTATAAGATCCTCCCTCAGTCTTCTAAATTCTAGCGAGTACAAGCCAAGTCTATCCAGTCTTTCCTCATATGAAAGTCCTGACATCCCAGGAATCAGTCTGGTGAACCTTCACTGTACCCCTTCTATGGCAAGAATGTCTTTTCTCAGATTTGGAGACCAAAACTGTACGCAATACTCCAGGTGCGGTCTCACCAAAACCCTGTACAACTGCAGTAGAACCTCTCCTATACTCAAATCCTTTCGTTAGGAATGCTAACATACCATTTGCTTTCTTCACTGCCTGCTGCACCTGCATGCCTACTTTCAATGATTGGTGTACCATGACACCCAGGTCTCGTTGCATCTCCCCTTTTCCTAATTTGCCACCATTAAGATAATAGTCTACCCTCCTATTTTTGCCATCAAAGTGGATAACCTCACATTTATCCACATTATATTGCATCTGCCATGCATTTTCCCACTCACCCAGCCTATCCAAGTCACCTTGCAGCCTCCGAGCACCCTCCTCACACCTAACACTACCCCCCAGCTTAGTGTCATCTGCAAACTTGGAGATGTTGCATTCAATTCCCTCGTCCAAATCATTAATATATATTGTAAATAGCTGGGGTCCCAGCACTGAGCCTTGCGGTACCCCACTAGTCACTGCCTGCCATTCTCAAAAGGACCCGTTTACTCCTACCCTCTGCTTCCTGTCTGCCAGCCAGTTCTCTATCCACATCAATACTGAACCCCCAATACCGTGTGCTTTAAGTTTGTATACTAATCTCTTTTGTGGGACCTTGTTGAAAGCCTTCTAAAAGTCTGGATATAACACATCCACTGGTTCTCCCTTATCCACTCTGCTAGTTACATCCTCAAAAAATTCTATAAGATTCGTCAGACATGATTTACCTTTCGTAAATCCATGCTGACTTTGCCTAATGATTTCACTAATTTCCAAATGTACTGCTATCCCATCTTTAATAACTGACTCTAGCAGTTTCCCCACTACCGATGTTAGACTAACAGGTCTGTAATTCCCCGTTTTCTCTCTCCTTTCTTTTTTAAAAAGTGGGGTTACATTAGCTACCCTCCAATCCTCAGGAACTACTCCAGAATCTAAGGAGTTTTGAAAAATTATCATTAATGCATCCACTATTTCTGGGGCTACTTCCTTGAGTACTCTGGGATGCAGACTATCTGGCCCTGGGGATTTATCGGCCTTTAATCCATTCAATTTACCCAACACCACTTCTCGGCTAACCTGGATTTCACTCAGTTCCTCCACCTTATTTGACCCCCGGTCCCCTGCTATTTCCGGCAGATTATTTATGTCTTCCTTAGTGAAGACAGAACCAAAGTAGTTATTCAATTGGTCTGCCATGTCCTTGTTCACCATGATCAATTCACCAGTTTCTGACTGCAAGGGACCTACATTTGTTTTAACTAATCTCTTTCTCTTCACATATCTATAAAAACTTTTGCAGTCAGTTTTTAGGTTCCCTGCCAGTTTTCTTTCATAATCTATTTTCCCTTTCAAAATTAAGCCCTTTGTCCTCCTCTGCTGAACTCTGAATTTCTCCCAGTCCTCTGGTAGGTTGCTTTTTCTGGCTAATTTGTATGCTTCATCTTTTGTTTTTATACTATCCCTGATTTCCCTTGTTATCCACGGATGCACTACCTTCCCTGATTTATTCTTTTGCTAAACTGGGATGAACAATTGTTGTAGTTCATCCATGCAGTTTTTAAACACCTTCCATTGCACATCCACTGTCAACCCTTTAAGAATCACTTGCCAGTCTATCTTGGTTAATTCACTTCTCATACCTTCAAAGTTACCCTTGTTTAGGTTCAGAACCCTTGTTTCTGACTTAATTATGTCACTCTCCATCCTAATGAAGAACTCAACCATATTATGGTCACTCTTGCCCAAGGGCTCCCGCACAACAAGACTGCTAACTAACCCTTCCTCATTACTCAATACCCAGTCTAGAATAGCCTGCTCTGTCGTTGGTTCCTCTACATGTTGGTTTAGAAAACTATCCCGCATACATTCCAAGAAATCCTCTTCCTCAGCACCCCTGCCCATTTGTTCACCCAATCTATATGTAGTTTGAAGTCACCCATTATAACTGTTTTACCCTTGTTGCATTTCTAATTTCCTGTTTGATGCCATCCCCAACGCAACTACTACTGTTAGGTGGCCTGTACACAACTCCCACTAGCGTTTTCTGCCCCTTAGAATTTCGCAGCTCTACCCATATCGATTCCACATCCTCCAAGCTAATGTCCTTCCTTTCTATTGCATTAATCTCCTCTCTCACCAGCAACGCTACCCCACCTCCCTTTCCTTTCTGTCTATCCCTCCTGAATATTGAATATCCCTGGATGTTCAGCTCCCAGCCTTGGTCCCCCTGGAGCCATGTCTCCGTGATCCCAACTATAGCATAGTCATTAATAGCTATCCGCACCTTCAACTCGTCCACCTTATTACGAATGCTCCTTGCATTGAGACACAAAGCCTTCAGGCTTGTTTTTACAACACTCTTCCTCCTTATACAATTATGCTGACAAGTGGTCCCTTTTGATTTTTGCCCTGGAAACCCACCACCTTTTATTCTCTGTTTATTATTTTTTTCTTCTTTCCCCCCTACATGTTGGGTCTGAGTGCTTCCCTTCTTTGCCTCCTGCCTCAGACCCTGTCTACTGGCTTTCTCTATTTGAGTCCCTCCCCCCAACCGTTCTAGTTTAAAGTCCCCCCGGTAGCCTTTGCAAATTTCCCTGCCAGGATACTGGTCCCCCTCGGGTTCAAGTGCAACCCATCCTTTTTTATACAGGTCACTCCTTCCCCAAAAGAGGTTCCATTGATCCAGAAACTTGAATCCCTGCCCTCTGCACCAGCCCTTCAGCCAGTCATTTATCCTCCACCTTGCTCCATTCCTACTCTCAGTGTCGCGTGGCACAGGAAGTAATCCTGAGATTGTTATGTTTTGCGGTTCTTTTCCTTAACTCTCTTCCTACAGGATGGTGGAAGCATCGTTACTTCTAAGGTTCAGGTTTAGTATTGCCTCTCATTTCACTCCTGCTATTGGGATGAAGGTACAGGAGCCTGAAAACCGTGATCTCCAGGTTCAGGAACAGCTTCTTCCCAACAACCATCAGGTTTAGTGTAACGAGGTATGGTGAAAAGCTTTGTTCTTGTGTGCTATCCAAACAGAACAGATACAGTGTACATAAATACAATCAAGAATATGTGTAGGAAGGAGCTAAAGACGAGGGTTTATATCGAAGATAGACACAAAATGCTGGAGTAACCCAGCAGACCACAATGGAGTACGTCAGACCACAATGTGTTGGAGTCGTGGTATTCATTTTCTCCAGAGATGCTGCCCAACCTGCTAAGTTACTCCAGCACTGCATGTCCATCTATAGTCAAGTGTATACATGTATATAGGAGGCACTGCCTCAAAAAGGCAGCCAGCATCATCAAAGATCCACACCACCCTGGCCACGCTCTCATTTCACTCCTGCTATTGGGATGAAGGTACAGGAGCCTGAAAACCGTGATCTCCAGGTTCAGGAACAGCTTCTTCCCAACAACCATCAGGCTATTGGACGCTACTAACATCACCAAACCTCGAACCCCAAACCGCCTTGGCTGTAACTCAGGACTTAGTTTTTTTTTGCTCTACTGTATATTGTGCTTTGTATTAATTAATATTATCTATTGAGAACACTGGTTACAAACCTGTTGTGTTGCTGCAAGTACGAATTGAGTTTAGTTTGGAGATACAGCGTGGAACCGGGCCCTTCGGCCCACTGAGTCCGTGCCAACCAAGACTAGTTCCATCCTACGCACCAGGGACAATTTACCTACAAACCTGCACGTCTTTGGAATATGGGTGGAAACCAGCGTAACCGGAGCAAGCCCATGCGGTCACAGGGAGAACGTGCAAACTCCATACAGCCACCCATAAGTCAGGATCGAACCCGGGTCTCTGGCGTGTGACGTAGCAGCTCTACCGCTGCGTCATTGTGCCGCCCCAAATGTAATTGTTCCATTTCAGTACATATGACAATTATATACTCGTGACTCTCTCTTGACTCGTCAAACTTAAGTACAACAGGTAGAGCACAGGGGACGATGCAGAGCGCAGAATATCGTTCCCAGCAATGTAGTGCACCAGTTCCATAGACAAAGTTCATGATAGGGTGGAGGTGAATTGGACAGTACACAAAGTCCAGGGAGAATGTGAACCGATGTTTTGGTCTTGGTGAGTGTGGTTTAGTTAAAAGCAGCAGTAGAAAAGTAATATATAATGTTATCAGATTGCGAAAGGAAATTAGACTGAGTGAATGTGATCCATTCTCGCCTCTGCTTTATTGCTACCAAAACAACAATCAGATTGTGTCCCGTGTAATATTGCGTGTGCCCTCATAGTCTGATATCCTATCATCCAAATCTCTGTCTCTGCCTGCCTGATATCAGGTGGTGAAGTAACGGACTCTGGAGAGGAAAGGATGCTTCAGACTTTTAGACTTTTGAGATGCAGCGCAGAAACAGGCCCTTCGGCCCACCGACCAGCAATCGCCCCGTATACTAGCACTATCCTACTACACACTAGACAATTTACAATTTTTACAGAAGCCAATTAACCTACAAACCTGTACATCTTTGGAATGTGGGAGGAAACCGGAGCACGCAGAGAAAATCCATGCAGTCGCAGGGAGAACGTGCAAACTCCGTACAGCCAACACCCGTAGTCAGTGTCTCTGGCGCTGTAAGGCAACAACTCTACCGCTGCTCCACTGTACTGCCCCAATATGGTGACAGGATTTTACTCCCTAAACCTTGGGTAATTAATGTGCCCCTCAGATCCCCTTGAAGTGCTGCTGAAAAGATTCCTTCTCTAGCGTCATCAGATCCATCATGCCGATTACAATATTACAATAAAATACTGTTACGACCCACTACATTGCGCCTACAGCCACAACAGGTCAACGGATGCGATCTCACCGGCTCTCCACTCTGTACTGGACCACTTGGACAAATAAAACACATACATCAGGCTGTTATTAATAGACTACAGCTCGGCATTCAATACTATCATCCCCTCCAAGCTAGTTACCAAGCTCACGGAACTGGGTCTCTGCGCATCTCTCTGCAACTGGATCCTCGACTTCCTCATCACAGACCACAGTCTGTTTGAATTGGCTGCAACATTTCTTCCATCGATAACCATCAGCACTGGAGCATCTCGTGCTCGGTGCCCATGCTCTACTCATTCTATGCACATGACTGCATAGCCGGACACAGTGCAAACTTCATCTTCAAGTTCGCAGACGACACCACCGTTGTGGGATGAATTACAGATGGTGATGAGTCAGAGTATAAAAGTGAGATCGATCGACTGACCAAATGGTGCCAGCACAACAACCTGGCTCTCATTGTCAGTAAGACCAAGGAACTGATTGTGGACTTTGGAAGGGGAGGGATGAGGACCCATAAACCTGTTTATATCGACGGGACTATGCTGGAGAGAGTCAAAAGCTTCAAATTCCTGGGCATGCATATTTATGAAGATCTACTTGCTGAGAAGGTTGTGGAGACTCGGTATGTTAGAGAGGACTCTCTGGAACTTTTACAGGTGGACAGTAGAGAGCATATTGACTGGTTAAATCACAGCCTGATTCGGCACTTGAATGCCCAGGAGCGAAGATTACTGCAAGTAGTGGTGGACACTGCCCAGTCCGTCACGGTTACTGACCTCCCCACCATCTAAGGGATTTACAGGAATCCCTACCTCAAAAACGCAGCCAGCATCATCAGAGACCCACACCACCCTGGCCACACTCTCATATTACTCCTAGCAGAAGATACAGGAGCCTGAAAACCGTAACATCCAGGTTCAGGAACACCTTCTTCCCTACGGCCACCAGCTGTTAAACAATATAACCACCAAATAAGCTCCAAACTACATAGACTTGGGGGAGGGGGGGGGGGGGGGGGGGATTGGTTTTGTCTTTTTGCACTAATATTGTTTGTTTTTATGTGTGTGTGTGTGTGTGTGCTTGTGTGTGTATATATGTATGCATGTATATGCATATATATACACACACACAATTAACTTTTTCATTTCCTTTCTTCTTTATTATATTGCTTGCAGTGTACTATATTTACATATTCTGCTGTGGCGCAGTAAGTAAGGATGTCATTGTTCTATCTGGGACATATGACAATAAAACACTCTTGACTCTAAGGTGATGGGAAGTTCTCCAAAGCTACCAAGGAGTTAAACAGAGCGATGGCGTTCCTTTTGCCACAGCTGTACTTAAACAATGGCTGCTGACGATATAATTGGAGGGGCTGAGTCAAGGAGAGAGCTATTGACTCGACTGTGAAAGGGAGCTAACGACCTTCAGCAGGAAGCAGCCATTAGCCCCGTGCAACCCACTGATCCTGTCACTCTGGCTGGTAGCTGCAATCAGCCTCCAGTGAACCAGCCTCCAATGATGCACTGCCCCTTCCCCCATCACCTCACCTGCAACCGCTGATTACACAACAACAGCGTAGGAAGGAACTGCAGACGCTGGTTTACACAAGATCGACACAAAAACTCAGCAGGGCAGGCAGCATCTCAGGAATGGGTGACGTTTCGGGTCGAGACCCTTCTTCAGACTGAAAGTCAGGGGAGAGGGAGACTAGAGATGTGGAAGGGTTAGGTGTGAAAACGACAGATCAAAGCGGACAACGATCAAGGAAATGTAAAATGGTTCACAGAACCAACGCCGAGACTAAGTACCCAGTGGGAGCTTGCAACATTCTGCTTGTATTTAGTTCAGCTTGGTTTAGATTAGACTCGTTTAGTAAGTGCTCTCTGACCTTCTGTCTCCTTGTCTAAGAAAAATTAGAGGCACGGTGACACAGGGTAGCGTTGCTGCCTTACAGCGCCAGAGACCTGGGTTCGATCCTCACTAAGGGTGCTGTCTGTACAGAGTTTGTACGTTCTCCCCGTGACCACGTAGGTTTTCTTCGGTTTCCTCCCACACTCCAAAGGCGTGCAGGTCTGTAGGCTAACTGGCTTCGGTAAAAATTTTTTCCCTAGTGTGTAGGATAGTGCTAATGTACGGGGATTGCTGGTTTAGTTTATTATTGTCACGTGTACCGAGGTACAGTGAAAACCTATTTGTTCCGTGCTATATAGTCAGCGGAAACACTATACAAATCAAACTGTCCACAGTGTACAGATACAGGTTAAAAGGAATAATGTTTAGTGCAAGATAAAGTCCAGTAAAGTCCAAATAAGTATAGTTATATACTTCAGCACCTCATATTCCTGCTTGGGCCAGCACCTCATATTCCGCTTGGGCAGTCTGCACCCTAGTGGCATAAACATTGAATTCTCCCAATTCCGTTAGCCCTTGCTGTCTCCTCCCCTTCTCAGCTCTCCCTCAGCCCTCGGGCTCCTCCTCCTTTTTCCTTTCTTCTCCCCCCCCCCCCACCCTCCATCAGTCTGAAGAAGGGTTTCGGCCCAAAACGCTGCCTATTTCCTTCGCTCCATAGATGCTGCTGCACCCGCTGAGTTTCTCCAGCACTTTTGTCTACCTTTGATTTTCCAGCATCTGCAGTTCCTTCTTAAACAAATAAGTATAGTTTATGGGTCTCCAATGAGGTAGATGGCAGGTCAGGACCGCTCTCTAGCTGTTGATAGGATTGGTCAGTTGCCTGATGACAGCTGGGAAGAAACTGTCCCTGAATCTAGAATGTGTTCAGGCTGTGCTATCAGTCTGAAGAAGGGTCTGAACCTAAACATCACCTAACTGTGTTCTCCACGGATTCTGCTTGACCTATTGAGTTACTCCAGCATTTTGTGTTATTTTGCATGTTCACGTCTCTTTCTCGTCTCTCTCTCTCCCGCAGCCTCTCCCACCCTCCCCATTCTCTTTCTTCTCTCCCTCTAACTTACACAACCTATCAACTACCACCTGCCTATGTTATCACTTTCTCATTCACGTCCTACACACTATGGGCAATTTACACAGGCCAAGTAACTACAAACCCACATGTTTTTGGGATGTGAGAGGAAACCGGAGCACCCGGAGGAAACCCACGCAGTTACAGGTAGAACGTGCAAACTCCCCCAGAGCATTTGAGGTCAGGATCAAACTGGCTATGGAACGTGCTTTCACACCTTTATATTCTGCCTGACAGGAGGGGGAAGAAAAGGGTATAACTGTGGTGGAAAAAATCCTTGAATGTGTTGGCTGCTTTCCCAAGGTAGCTTGAAGTATAGATGGAGTCAGTGGTGGGGTGCCTGATCTGTATAATATACTAGACTAAGTGAGACCCGTTGGGTCCCAGTCACACAGGAGGCCTGGGCCCCCAACGCAACCCATTCTCCAACGCAATATTCCACCACTCACCTGTTCCTCCAACGCAAGGGCGGGAGTGTTCTGTAGCCGGGGGACGGGGACGGCTTGAGGAGCGTCCTGCAGCCAGGGTTAGGGGGACAGCTTCAGGCGAGGCCTTTCGGAGGCTGGTGGGGGGGGGGCTTGGGGGAAGAGAGTGGGGGGGTGTGGTGGTGGGGGGATGTGTGGGGGGGTGTGGGAAGGGGGGTGTGGATGTGAGGGAAGAGGGGGGTGTGGGGAGGGGGGATGTTGAGGAGGGGGTGTGTGTGGGGGAGGGTGTGTGTGTGTGGGGGAGGGTGTGGGGGTGTGTGGGGGAGTGGGGGGTGTGTGGGGGAGGGGGGTGTGTGTGTGTGGGGGAGGGGTGGTGTGTGTGGGGGAGGGTGTGTGTGTGGGGGAGGGTGTGTGTGTGGGGGAGGGTGTGTGTGTGGGGGAGGGATGTGTGTGTGGGGGGGTGTGGGGGAGTGGGGGGTGTGTTGGGGGAGGGTGTGTGTGTGTGGGGGAGCGGGTGTGTGTGTGTGAGAGGGAGGGGTGGTGTGTGGGGGAGGGGTGGTGTGTGTGGGGGAGGGCGCGTGTGTGTGTGGGGGAGGGGAGTGTGTGGGGGAGGGGGATATGGGGCAGGAGGGGGGTGTTGGGCATGTGGGGGAGGGATGTGTGTGTGGGGGTGGGGTGGTGTGTGGGGAGGGATGTGTGTGTGGGGGGGTGTGGGGGAGTGGGGCGTGTGAGGGGGAGGGTGTGTGTGGGGGAGGGTGTGTGTGTGGGGGAGGGGAGGGGGATATGGGGCAGGAGGGGAGTGTTGGGCATGTGGGGGAGGGGTGCGTGTATGTGAGGGAGGGGTGGTGGTGTGTGGGGGGAGGGATGTGTGTATGGGGGGGGTGTGGGGGAGTGGGGGGTGTGGGGGAGGGTGTGTGTGTGTGAGGGAGGGGTGGTGTGTGGGGGAGGGGTGGTGTGTGGGGGGGGTGTGGGGGAGGGTATGTGTGTGTGGGGGGAGGGGTGTGTGTGTGTGGAGGAGGGGTGGTGTGTGGGGGAGGTGTGTGTGTGGGGGAGGGTGTGTGTGTGGGGGAGGGTATGTGTGTGTGGAAGAGGGGTGTGGGGAAGGGGATGGGTGTGTGGGGGTAGGAGAGGGTGTGTATGTGGGAGGTGCGGAGGGGTGTGTGTGGTAGGGGGGAGGGGTGTGAGGTGTGCGGGCTCAGCGGTTCCGGGCCCTGGCTCCGGACTCACACAGCAGCCTCCGTCCCCGGCTCCTGTCGCACTCAGCGGGTCCCGGCTCGTCGTGGTGGTCGCCGCTGCCGGACAAACCCCCGCCCACACCCAGCTTACTCCACTCCTTCAGCTTTATTCTCGCCGCCGGTGATTGACAGCGGGTGCTGGAAGGGGCGTCGCCGTCTTGGCGAATGACAAGAGAGAAGACCAATAACTTTTGTAATATTTCACCGATCGGAACAAAACTTGATGCACTTGCAGCACAAGAGAATGGCGAGTAAGGTGGCGAAAAATCGTAGCGCTATCGGGTACCATTTTTGCGCAAATTTATATACAACGCAAATCGGAAGAGGACAAGATGAGAGTTTTATAAGTATATACAGACTGTATCTACAACTCTACTACAATTTTACATCATTAAGGGGTGTGGGGAGAGAGTAGGAATATAGCATTGAGATAGAGTGTCCTCCTTGACTGTATTGGATGGCAGAACAGGGTCGAAGGGCCGAATGGCTTACTTCCACTTCCATTTTCTACGTTACAGAATCGAGCAACATCTTGCTTTCTAACAGGAGCATGATGGACAAGATTAACGCTTAAAGGCAGCCTACATGTGTGATTGCTAGCAGAGAGACACTGTGACCTTCACCATCAAAGAATGGAGTCCTGAGTTTCCACGTGCCAAAGGATGACATATCGTTTGTAAAGAAGAAGAGCTTTAATGGCAAGAAACGGTTGATCTGAGAGTGAGTGTGTAGCCTGTAGTTTTGGGGAAAAAAAATGGCTCTGAGTCTCTCTCTCGGCAAAATAAAAAAGGATTTTCTTTCACCCTACCCATCAAGCTCGGTATTATCCCAACATACTTTGGAAGCAGAGAATTGCAATTGCTCATTTACCGGGGGTAGTGGCTAATTCTGTACTCAACGAAGGCAGGCATGCTATATGCCTTCTTTACCACTCTATCTACTTGTGTTGTCACTTTCGAGCAGCTATGGACTTGGACCCCAAGATCCCTCTGCACATCAATACTGTGAATGCTGTAAAGTGCATCTTCAAATGCACTTGATGTCCGGCTCTGAATGTGTCCCTGGGAACAGCCCATAAATCAGGGAGTCCTCCTTTATGGAGCTGTTCAGGATGAGCCATCTGAAGACACACACACAGCAGGTAGAGGTTAAAAAAAAAAAAAGCCTGCACCCTGGCTATTCTTCCACAAGTTGCTGACTTCTTCTCTGAACCAGGACAGATTGTCTCATGTGCTGTAGACGATACCACAGCTTTCATAGATTAATAACCATTTGCCTCACACATCCAAAATCTTGCTTAATGCGGAATTATTTGTTTATCGTAAACAAGGCTGTAATATGATTCATTTGCACCCTGGGTTACTATTATATTAAAACAGAGATGTTGACAGATTTCTGAACCTTATTGCTTGTGTGTTCCAATTAATAGCTGCCTACAAAGGCGACCCACTCTCGTTTTATGAATCAGTAAATTCATGCTCAGTTTGTTGAACTGGTTCAGCAAGAGAAGTACTCCAGGGTTATACACCAGGGTAGTGCCAACATTTACTTAAAGTGTAAATTGCATTGACCTATAAATCTGCTCTATGAACTGCCAGTAGTACTGATGTCAATGAACAAGTTCCTAACGGATCGGAGGAGTAAATGCTGGTAGGCGCTGCTTTACACCAAAGAGGGACACAAAGTGAAGGAGTAACTCAGCGGGTCAGGCTGCACCTCTGGAGAAAAAGGACGGGTGACGTTTTGCATCGGACCCTTCTTCAGGCTCCAAAGGAGTGTCCCGATCCAAAACGTCACCCATCCTTTTTCTCCAGGGATTCCTAACTGATATTGGAGATTTGCTTCCACCCAGTGAAAACTGATTAACGCGGAATTATTTGTTTATCCTGAACAAGGCAGTAATATGATTCATTTGCACCCTGGGTTACTATTATATTAAAACAGAGATGTTGACAGATTTCTGAACCTTATTGCTTGTGCGTTCCAATTAATAGCTGCCTACAAAGGCGACCCATTCCAGTTTCTCTTTGCCTGGCCTCCCCCATTTTCCAGCTTTCCAGTTTTCCTTCTGCCCGGACCCCTCCCCCCCTCCCCCCTCCCCTTACAATCATTCTGAAGAAGGGTCTCGACCCACAAACGTCACCTATCCATGTTCTCCAGAGATGCTGTCATTCCAGCACTTTGTGTTCTTCATCTTAGCCGACAATTGGAAGAAAGGACATTCAGCGGGTCAGGCACCATCTCTGGAGAACATGGATAGGCGACGTTTCGGGGTCGAGCCACTTCTTCAGCGAAATTGGGGGGGGGGGGGATAAGAAGACGAGGAGAGAAATGTAAAGCTGGAGAGAGGGGAGGGGGAAGGGGGAAGAGGGGAAGAGGGAAGAGGGAAGAGGGGGGATAAAAGGGAAATGGGAGACCTTGGTCAGGGTTGATAAAAAATACATCTATTGATGCTCCTAAACACATCATCAGTGATGTAAACTGGGGTCTTGGGTGTTTCAGGTCTTTCAACATCAGACACCCTCACCCAGGCGACCCAGCCGTGGTTGATCAGACCACGACTTGTGTTCAGGTGGCAGCCCCCCCCCCCCCCATGGACCTTCTCTCCTGATCCAGAGCCATCTCGAGGCTTTCTCCGCGGAGCGATTATGAAGGCGGGGAAAGGAGCAGGTTGACTGGGAGAAGGTGGGAGATGGTGGGAGTAATGTGGAGGCAGAAGGAAAGCGAGGGCTTTCTGTATTCAACACAAAAAAAAAACAACTCTCTACCACTGGTGGAAATTGACATTCTGTGCAGCATTGTGAATATGTTCTTTGTGAAACAATGTACTGTGAGCAATGCCACATGCAGTATAATTAAAATCTATTGTGAATCAGTAAAGTACACACACTGAGCGGTGCCTGAGCCAGGACTTGATTAACCGCTGCCACTCCAGAATCTCTTGCCGCAGCTCCCGTCCCAGAGCTCCAGAGTGGAGCTCCAAGGGAGAACTCCATGTTAAAGACACGCAGCAGAGCCCCAGGGCAGAGCTCCACTCCAGGGCCTCTCAACAGTGTCCCATATCAAAAGCTCCACCGACCTGGAACAATTGTGTAAAATAGACACAAAGTGCTGGAGTAACTCAGGCAGCATCTTTGGAGAAAAAGGATGGGTGACATTTTGGGTCTGGAGCTGAAGGGGACTCCCATCTCCTCAACTCCCCCTCCTCATCCACCCACATTCCTTCTTCTAGCTTCACAATTCACAACTCTTCAATCAGCTGGTCTCACACCTATTTTAATCTCTGGCCTTTCTTCCAATCATCTGCCTATCAACCTCTCCCCCCCCCCCCACCCCCCCCCCCCACCCCCACCCCCACCCCGCCATGTTTACCTATTAGCTGTCACTCTTTCCTCACCCCAACTCCAATCAGACTGATGAATGGCCCCGACCCGAAACGTTTCCCATCCTTTTTCTCCAGAGACACGCAGAATTACTCCCGCACTTTGCGTCTATCTTTGGTATAAACCCGCTTCTGTAGTTAGAGTCTCTTCTACAGGTGCACAGTAGAGAACGTGCTGACCGGTTGCATCATGGCTTGGTTCGGCAACTTGAGCGCCCTGGAGAGGAAAAGACTACAAAAAGTAGTAAACACTGCCCAGTCCATCATCGGCTCTGACCTTCCCACAATCGAGGGGATCTATCGCAGTTGCTGCCTTAAAAAGGCTGGCAGCATCATCAAGGACCCACACCACCCTGGCCACACACTCATCTCCCCGCTGCCATCGGGTAGAAGGTACAGGAGCCTGAAATCTGCAACATCCAGGTTCAGGAACAGCCTCTTCCCCACAGCCATCAGACTATTAAACTCAACTCAAACAAAAATCTGAACTTTAATAGGCTGTTGCACTTTATCTGCTTATTTATGCGTGTATATATATATATATATTCAATGATATATGCACACACGGATCTGTTCTGTATTTATTTATGCCTACAATATTCTGTTGTGCTGAAGCAAAGCAAGAATTTCATTGTCCCATCTGGGACACATGACAATAAACTTCGGCCCAACTTGCCCACACCGACCAACATATCTCATCTACACTAGTCCCAGCTGCCTGCATTTGACCCATATCCTTTGTAAACCGGTCCTATCCATGTACCTGTCTAATTATTTCTTAAACATTTCAATAGTCCCTGCCTCAACTCCCTCCTCTGGCAGCTCGCTCCATACACCCACCTCTCTGTGTGTGAAAAGGTTAACCCTCAGATTCCTATCCAATCTTTTCCCCTTCACCTCAAACCTACAGTATGTCCTCTGGTCCTCGATTCCCCCACCCTGGGCAAGAGACTCTGTGCGTGCGTCCGCCTGATCTATTCCTCTCAATGATATTATACACCTCTACAAGATCACCCCACATCCTCCTGAGTCCCAGAACAGAGTCCCAGCCTGCTCAACCTCTCCCTGTAGCTCAGACATCCTGGCAACATCCTCGTAAATCTTTGTCTCTGCATCATGTCTACCCTTTTGGAATTGTGCAGACCTGAATCCTTTTGCTTCCCTCTGTCGACTGCTTGATATCTGATGCACATTTCCTCTGGTGATCCATGGCTGGGGGACACACACAGTTTGTCGCAACTCAGCAGGAACGATCACCCCAGTCTACTTATAAGAAGGCGACTTGGCAACTCGTACCATGCCTTGTGTAACGGCGATCACGCACCCTTCAATTAAAAACTTCACATTTGCCTTTCAGAGTGCATCACTTTGAGCTTGAAAGACAGGTTGATTCAATGCTAATACTCGCTGTTCAAAAGCACAGCGGGGAACTGCAGCTAAAAAACAGCATGCTGCTTTCAAAAATAATCCCGTCACTTTTTAACTTCGCTTGACATTCTTGTGCCAGGAAGGAAAGGCAGGAGTATTTATCTTCTGGGTTTATGCATTCAAGGTGATTATTCATCCTGCTTGCAATTAAAATAAAAGCCACGTGTTTTGCATTCACTGAATTCTGAAGGCAGATCAAGAGGAATAACATGGTGCGTAAATTATTTATAGCGGTAAATCTTTCGAGCACAGCGTTCAGTTTCTGTGTGTGTGGATGGAAACACTAATCCTAATTGTTCAGGTAGGATTTCCTCCCCAGGTTCCCACCCGGACTCCCTGCGTATGGCCCATACCCATGCAAACCTGTCCTATCCATGTACCTGACTACATGTTTCTTAAGCAATGCGATAGTACCTGCCTCAACTACCTCCTCAGGCAGATAGACACAAACTGCTGGAGTAACTCAGCATCTCTGGAGAGAAGGAATGGGTGACCTTTCTAGCCTTTTCCACACAGGAGACATTACTCTGAAGAAGCATCTTGACCCGAAGCATCACCCATTTCTTCTGTCCAGAGATGCTGCCTGTCCCTCTGAGTTACTCCAGTATTTTGTGTCTATCTTCAGTGTAAAGCAGCATCTGCAGTTCCTTCCCACACATACCTCCTTCGGCAGCTTGTTCCATAGATCCACCGCACTTTGTGTAAAAAAAAAGTCACCCCTCAGGTTCCCATTAAATCTCTCCCCTCTCACCTTAAACCTACAGTATGTCCTCTGGTTCTTGATTCCCCTACTCTGAGCAAAAGACTGGGTGCGTCTCCCCGACCTATTCCTCTCATGATTTTGTCTCCTCGAGAAGATCATGTACACCTCTATGGGATACAAAATCTTCAATGACCAACGGATTGGTCACAGGCTGCTGGTAATTTTGCGCAAGCAACAGAAAGAAAATCCCAGCCTGAAGCTTTAAATTCCACGCTTAAATTGATCTGAAGTAATAAGTAACGATAATAGGGATATAAATGTCAAAAGAGATAAAGTTGCTGTGTCTGAGGAACACTTCAGCACATAAAATGTTCAAGAAACACATTAAATAATTGAAGAAACTTTAATGAGTCCATTGGCTATCATTCATATTGCCTTCATTATGCTAATCAATTGTACAGAAGTTACGTTTAAAGGAAGGCCACCAAGGCTTGAAATTACTTAATGTAAATCTTGTATTGGCGTTGAGCTTAATGAAGGGTGAAAGGAAGCAGAGTTTGCATGGCCAGGTCACCAGGCTGAGCTTGTGTCCTCCATTGTGGCGCAGAATAATAAATGTCAGGGGGCGGAGATTCGTCGTTCATCGAACATACTTTCTCACCTCTTCCATTCCCTGCCCTCCCCTCTGTCCACCCCCTCCCAACCCTAGTCGTCCCACCAGTTCCACTGTTCACCTCCTTGTATCCCTCTTGTCGCCACCCCTTCCCCAACTAACAGTGGGCCTTTATGCACTCCACCCTTCGTGAGGTCATCTGTTGCCGGCCCTGGCTCGTCCTGGTCAGTTCCCACCCCCCCCCCCACCCCCCCACCCCCCCACCTCTACATTCAGTCTGAAGAAGAAAGATTCCGGCTCGAAACGTCACCTATTCCTTTTCTCCAGAGATGCTGCCTGAGCAGCTAGGTTACTCCAGCACTTTGTGCTTATCTCCATCTGCAGTTTCTTCCCACATACGTTTTAACGCTGCCTGTTATGCTCATGTGTGGTCTGGCTTGATTGGATGACACGCAAACCATCATAATTTCATTGTATCTCAGTACTTATGACTTTTATAAAAGACATTTGGACAGGTACATAGATAGGAAAGGTTTAGAAGGATGTGGGCCAAAGGTGGGGACCAGCGAAGGTGAGGCATTTTGATTGGCATGGGTTAGATGGGCCGAAGGGTTTGTTTCCTTGCTGTATGACCCTATGTCTCTAAATGTAATCTAGGCATTTGCCACCCAGTCTCCCACCCTGTAGCATCAGCAGGGCTATGGAAAACGTTGTGAACTGCCTTATTAAGGGGCACCTCCTCACCAATAACCTGGCCAGCTTGAGCTTCCCCAGAATCATTCTTCTCCAGACCTCATTACAGCCTTGGACCAGGTCCACACACGCTGCTGCGGGCTGACACCTCAAGGTCAGCTCCCGCTGTGGAAGAGATCTTGTTCTCAACGCTGACAAATTGGGTTTGGATTTCACCAGCTGCCGTTTATCCGTTTGTCAAGTGCAGCTTCTTCAGGGCCGGCTGCCAATCATCCAAATTTAAAGCCACATTGTCACGGAGAACTCGAATGCCATTTTACCATTGAGTTGAAAACAAACGTTTTAATCTCTCATTCAGCGAGGCTTCACCAGGCCCTGGGGAGGCCATGTTTGGAATATTCTGCGCAGTTTTAGAATCATAGAATCGTACAGCACGGAAACAGGCCCTTCGGCCCACTCCGACCAACAGGCTCCATCTTCCTTAGTCCCATCTGCCCACGTTTGGCCTCATATCCCTCTAAACCTTTCCTATCCATGTACCTGTCAGTGTGGAATTTGCACACACTGTATGGGTTTCTTCCAGGTAGAATCATGGAGTCATACAGCTTGGAAACAGGCCCTTGGGCGCAATCTGCCCACACCGACCAAGATGCCCTATGTACACTAGTCCCATCTGCCCACATTTGGCCCATATCCCTATAAACCTTTCCTATCCATGTATCTGTCCAAATGTCTTTTAAATCTTGTTATCGTACCTGCCCCAATGATCTCTTCTCTCAGGTAGACAAAAATGCTGGAGAAACTCAGCGAGTGAAAATGTATAGAAACATATAATCTTAAATTTTTAATACTAATAAGAATATAAACAGTACTAATATCATGAAGGTATTATTAATATCATGTATTTTCAAATATATAAAATATATAGTCTTAAATTTTAAAATCAATGATAATACAAATATTATTAATAGTATGAATATATCATTAATATCATGAAGGTATTATTAGTATTATGTATTTTCAATTGTATAAAATATATAGTCTTAAATTTTAAAATTAACGATAATACAAATATTACTAACAGTATGAATTTATCATTAATATTATGTATTTTCAATTATATAAAATATAGTCTTAAATTTTAAAATCAATAATACAAATATTATTAAGAGTATGAATATATCATTAATATCATGTATTTTCAGCAATGCAAAATAATGTACTTTGTTATTATTATGTTTCTATAATAAAAATACTTAACAAAAAAAAAAAAAAAACTCAGTGAGTGAGGCGGCATCTATGGAGCGAAGGAAATAGGCAACATTTCGGGTCGAAACCCTTCTTTAGACCTTCCCTTCTCTCAGTTCATTCCATTTACCAATATACAGTGGCTTGCAAAAGTATTCATACCCCATGAACTTTTCCACATTTTGTCACGTTACAACCACAAACGTAAATGTATTTTATTGGGATTTTATGTGATAGACCAACACAATGTGGCGGATAATTGTGAAGTGGAAGGAAAATGATGCATGGTTTCTAAATTTTATTACAAATAAAAAACTGAAAAGTGTGGCGTGCAAAAGTATTCAGCCCCCCTGAGTCTATACTTTGTAGAACCACCTTTTGCTGCAATTACAACTGTAAGTCTTTTAGGGTATGTCTCTATCAGCTTTGCACATCTAGAGATTGAAAATTTTGCCCATTCTTCTTTGCAAAATAGCTCAAGCTCAGACAGATTGGAAGGAGAGCGTCTGTGAACAGCAATTTTCAAGTCTTGCCAGAGATTCTCAATTGGATTTAGGTCTGGACTTTGACTGGGCCATTCTAACACATTATATGCTTTGATCTAAACCATTCCATTGTAGCTCTGGCTGTATGTTTAGGGTCGTTGTCCTGCTGGAAGGTGAACCTCCGCCCCAGTCTCAAGTCTTTTGCAGACTCTAACAGGTTTTCTTCCAAGATTGCCCTGTATATGGCTTCATCCATCTTCCCATCAACTCTGACCAGCTTCCCTGTCCCTGCTGAAGAAAAGCATCCCCACAGCATGATGCTGCCACCACCATGTTTCACAGTGGGGATGGTGTGTTCAGGGTGATGTGCAGTGTTAATTTTCCGCCACACATAGCGTTTTGCATTTAGGCCAAAAACTTCAATTTTGGTCTCATCAGACCAGAGCACCTTCCTCCACATGTTTGCTGTGTCCCCCACATGGCTTGTGGCAAACTGCAAACGGGACTTCTTATGGCTTTGTTTCAACAATGGCTTTCTTCTTGCCACTCTTCCACAAAGGCCCGATTTGTGGAGTGCACGACTAATAGTTGTCCTGTGGACAGAATCTCCCACCTGAGCTGTGGATCTCTGCAGCTCCTCCAGTTACCATGGGCCTCTTGGCTGCTTCTCTGATCAATGCTCTCCTTGCCCGGCCTGTCAGTTTAGGTGGACGGCCATGTCTTGGTAGGTTTGCAGTTGTGCCATACTCTTTCCATTTTCGGATGATGGATTGAACAGTGCTCCATGAGATGTTCAAAGCTTGGGATATTTTTTTATAACCTAACCCTGCTTTAAACTTCTCCACAACTTTATCCCTGACCTGTCTGGTGTGTTCTTTGGGCTTCATGATGCTGTTTGTTCACTAATGTTCTCTAACAAACCTCTGAGGCCTTCACAGAACAGCTGCATTTATACTGAGATTAGATTACACACAAGTGGACTCTATTTAATAATTAGGTGACTTCTGAAGGCAATTGGTTGCACTGGATTTTATTTAGGGGTATCAGAGTAAAGGGGGCTGAATACTTTTGCACGCCACACTTTTCAGTTTTTTATTTGTAAAAAAAAATTGAAAACCATGTATCATTGTCCTTCCACTTCACAATTATGCACCACTTTGTGTTGGTCTATCACATAAAATCCCAATAAAATACATTTACGTTTGTGGTTGTAACGTGACAAAATGTGGAAAAGTTCACGGGGTATGAATACTTTTGCAAGCCACTGTAGATGATGGCTTGACAATGAACTGAACTATACCTTTCCCATGCATTCTTGCACTGCCTGTTGTACTCGCGTATGGTATGATCTGATTTGAGTGGATGGCATTCAAACAAAGGCTCTTCACTGTATCTCGGTACACGTAACACACAAACCAAAACCAACATTTTCTAAACAATCTAGCTCCATGATGAATGTTACAATCTGCTTCCAGTGAGGTTTACAAGGTTCCAGCTACTTTCACACCAGCTTTAGAGAGAGTGGAATAAAATCTTCAATAAAACAAATGGTAATGATTAAAGAATCAGCTGGAAGCAACATGAATGAAATGCAGAGACAGTGTAACAGATGGGTTCAATACGACAGCACTAATTTTCAGTTCTTAACAGCCAGGCAGTTTCATCCAACGCGACTGTTATTGTGTTTGGAGATTCAGCCATGTATTTCTTCACTTTAGGCTTTTCCATATGCTTCCCCCTCTACCTTGATTGAACATAAAAGAAAGAGTACAGACCAGGGTCAGGCCCTTCAGCCCACAATGCCCATGTTGTACATGTTTCCAAGTTAAACAAATCTGCACGTGATCCATATCCCTCCATTTCACTGCTACACGGGAGGGTTTAAGCTAGATTGGCAGGGGGGTGGGATCTCGCGCAGGACAAAGGCACGTGAGAGGCTAGAAGTTGGCATGGAGGGTGGTGCGGGAAAGGTTAGTGGACAGAATAGGCAGGAGAAAGGCGGAGAGCAAGGAAGGGGGGTTGGTTTAAACTTCACGTTTTAATGCAGGGGGCCTGACGGGTAGGGAAGATGAGGATCGGGCATGGATAGGTACGAGCGACTGGGACATTGTAGCCATGACTGAAACCTGGTTAAGGGAGGGGCAGGACTGGCAGCTCAATGTTCCAGGAGCTTCAGGAGAGACAGGGGTGAGGGGAAAAGAGGAGGGGGGGTTTGCATTGTTGGTTAAGGAGGATGTCACGGCTGTGTTCAGAGGTGACCCTACGGACGGTTCGTCCAGTGAGGCTCCGTATATGGGTGGAGCTGAGGAACAAGAAAGGGATGATCACCTTGTTGGGGGTGTATTACTGACCCCCAAACAGTCAACGGGAATTAGAAGAGCAAATGTGCCGGGAGATTGCAGACAGCCGCAGGTCAAATAGGTTTGTTGTAGTAGGGGATTTTAACTTTCCCAATATTGACTGGGAAAATCATAGCGTGAAGGGGTCTGATGGGGTGCAATTCCTCAAAAGTGTTCCAGGAGAGTTTTTGTAAGCAGTATGTGGAGGCCCCCACACGTGAGAGGGCAACGCTGGATATAGTATTGGGAAATTGGGAAGGGCAAGTTAATGAAGTGTGTGTGGAGGAGCCTTTTGGGATCAGTGACCACAGTTCGATTAGGTTTAAGAGAGTTATGGATAGGGACGGAGAGAGTCCACGTGTTAAAATGCTCAACTGACGTAAGGCCAAGTTTGAGGGTATGAGAGAAGGTCTCACTCAAGTTGACTGCAGCAGATTATTTGAGGGGAAAGGAACATCGGCCAAGTGAGATGTTTTTAAAAGTGTACTGAAGAAAGCTCAGGATGCGTACGTCCCCGTTAGAGTGAAGGGAAAAGCAGGCAAACGTAAGGAAGCTTGGCTGACGAGGGAAATTGAGACGTTGGTCAAAAACAAAACGGATGCATGGGACTGCTATAGGCAGCTGGGATCAAGTGCATCCCTGGAGGAGTTTCGGGAACTAAGGAGTAAACTGAAAAAGGAGATCAGAAGGGCAAAAAGGGGCTAGGAGATAGCTCTGGTGGGTAGCATTCAGGACAATCCCAAAAGATTTTATAAATACATAATGGGGAAAAGGATAACTAGAGAGAGAGTCAGACCTCTCACGAATCAAAGCGGCCACAGAGGTGGAGCCACAGGAGAGGGGCAAGGTCCTCAATGAGTATTTCTCCTCTGTATTTACCGAGGAGAAAGACAGTAGGACGGAGGAACGGGGCAGTCAATGGAAGTGTCTTTAGAGAGTCAGAGTTACCGTCGAGGAAGGACAGAAGGTGCTGTCGTGTTTGAAGGTAGACAACTCCCCAGGGCCTGATCAGATATATCCGAGGACATTGTGGGAAACTAGAGAGGAAATTGCGGGAGACCTGGTTGAAATTTACGAGTTGTCCTTAAATACAGGAGAGATGCCGGAAGACTGGAGGGTGGCAAACGTTGTGCCTCTTTTCAAGAAGGGCTACAGGGAAAATGCTGTGAACTATAGGCCGGTGAGCTTAACATCTGTAGTTGGTAAGTTACCGGAGAGTATTCTGAGGGATAGGATATACAGGCATTTGGATGGGCAAGGGCTGATTAGGGACAGTCAGCATGGTTTTGGATGTGGGAGGTCATGTCTCACAAAATCTGATTGATTTTTTTGAAGACGTGACCAAGAAGGTTGATGAGGGCAGAGCTGTAGATGTTGTGTACACGGACTTCAGCAAGGCGTTCAACAAGGTTCCGCATGGTAGGCTGCTCCGGAAGGTTAGATCGCATGGGATCCAAGGAGAGATAACTGAATGGATAGAAAATTGGCTCCATGGAAGGAAGCAGAGGGTAATGGTGGAAGGCTGCTTCTCAGACTGGATGCCTGGGACTGACTAGTGATGTGCCTCAGGGTTCAGTGCTGGGCCCGTTACTGTTTGTCATCTACATCAATGATTTGGATGAGAACATACAGGGCAAGATTAGCAAGTTTGCTGATGATGCAAAAGTGAGTGGTTTTGCAGATAGTGAAGATGGTTGTGAACAATTGCAGCAGGATCTGGATCGATTGGCCAGGTGAGTGGAGGAATGGTTGATGGAATGTAATACAGAGAAGTTTGTGGTGTTGCATTTCGGAATGTCGAACAAGGGCAGGACCTACACAATAAATGGTAGGCCTCTGGGTAGTGTTGTAGAGCAGAGAGATCTAGGAGTACAGGTGCATGGTTCCTTGAAGGTCTAGTCGCAGGTAGATAAGGTGGTCAAAAAGGCTTGTGGCACATTGGCCTTCATTAGTCAGAGTATTGAGTATAGAAGTTGGGAGGTCATGTTGCAGTGGTATAAGACGTTGGTGAGACCGCATTTAGAATATTGTGTTCAGTTCTGGGCACCATGTTATAGGAAAGGATATTGTCAAGCTTGAAAGGGTTCAGAAAAGATTTGCGAGGATGTTGCCGGGACTAGAGGGTGCGAGCTATAGGGAGAAGTTGAGTAGGCTGGGTCTCTATTCCATGGAGCACAGGAGGATGAGGGGTGATCTTATAGAGGTGTACAAAATCATGAGAGGAATAGATCAGGTAGATGCACAGAGTCTCTTGCCCAGAGTAGGGGAATCAAGGACCAGAGGGCAAAGGTTCAAGGTGAAGGGGAAAAGATTTAATAGGAATCCGAGGGGTAACATTTTTACACAAAGGGTGGTGGGTGAATGGAACAAGCTGCCAGAGGAGGTAGTTGAAGTTGGGACTACTTCATCGTTTAAGAAACAGTTAGACAGGTACATGGTTAGGACAGGTTTGGAGAGATATGGACCAAGTGCAGGCACTAGTGTAGCTGGGACATTGTTGGCCGGTGTGGGCGAGTTGGGTCAAAGGGTCTGTTTCCACACTGCATCACTCTATGACTCTATATCCATGTGCCTATCTAGCAGTCTCTTAAACACCTCTTTCATATCTGCCTCCGCCATCACCCTTGGCAGCGTGTACCAGGCACCCACCACTCTCTGTGTAAAATACCTGCCCTGCACATCTCCTTTACCCTTTCCCCCCCTCGCCTTTAATCTATGTCCACTAGTCTTTGACATTTCCACCCTAGAGAAAAAGGTTCTGACCATCTGCCCTATCTCTGCACCTCAGAATTTTACAGACTTCGGCTCGGTTTCTCCTCAACCTCCGACGCTCCCGAGGAAACAATCCAGGTTTGTCCAACCTCAGCAGAGACTCGGTGGGCCGAAGGGCCTGATTCCGTGCAATGTGACTGTCTCGGTAGCTAGGGGGAGCTGACAAGGAAAAACAACATCCTGAAGTGGAGCTGATGAGAGTTCCTCTCATTGTTCCAGCCAATTTATGACCAAAGTGTGAATTACCAGCTCGTTCTGACACTGTTGTGTGTATGCTCATGCTGTGAAGATATTAACAGTTCTATTTTCTAGACAGTCCCCCAGGTTAAAGATGACTTAATTACAACGGCGTGTACAGCTTCTCTCACTGCCACCAAAATGCTTTGCAGTTTTCAGAGGTCATGGAATGTGTTATATGTGCAAGTTTTTTTAAAACTTTAATTGCGCGGATAAAGTGGTTCCCCGAGCAGAGAGAAAGAGGTACTTACAGCATTAAGTGGAGCTGTTCTAACTGTTGATGGCAACGCCGTGTCCTTGTGTCAAATATCTCACATTGATATTCATCTTTGGGAAGCTACATTGTGGAATGACCTCGAGCGACTGCAAAGGAAAAACAGCAGACGCTCAGACGGTTCGTGATACGGTGACCTGCAGTGGTGCTGGATGTGGGGAGACTTGCATTTGACAAGCACAAAGCGAATAGAGAATTGTCCGGATAGACGTGATAGAGTCATCGAGTGATACAGTGTGGAAACAGGCCCTTCGGCCCAGCTTGCCCACACCGGCCAACATGTCCCAGCTACACTAGTCCCACCTGCCTGCGTTTGGTCCTTATCCCTCCAAACTGGTCCTATTCATGTACCTGTCCAACTGATTCTTAAATGCTGGCATATGCCATGTCTCAACTACCTCCTCTGGCAGCTTGTTCCATACACCCACCACCCTTTGTGTGAAAAGGTTACCCCTCAGATTCCTGTTAAATCTTCACCTTGATCCTCGATTCCCCTACTCTGGGCAAGAGATTCTCTGCATCTAACCAATCTCTTCCTCTCATGATTTTATACACGTGACGTGGGGAGGGTGTTTCTACTAGTGGGAGAGCCTAGGACCACAGGGCACAGCCTCAGAATGACAGGACGCACCTTCAGAAAGGAGATGTGGAGGAACTTTTGCAGTTGGAGGGCGGTGAATCTGTGAGATTCTTTGCCACAGACGGCTATGGAGGCCAATCAGTGGATAGTTTTAAGGCGGAGATTGACAGATTCTTGATTGGTAAAGGGTGTCAGGGGTTACTGGGTGGGGAATGGGGTTGAGAGGGAAAGATGGATCAGCCATGATGAAATGGCAGAGTAGACTTGATAGGCTGAATGGCCCAATTCTGCTCCTGTGACTAATGAACTCGTGAAACAATTGCACACAGAGGGAGGTGGGTATATGGAACAATCTGCCAGAGGAGGTAAAATGTGAAAGAAGGAACTGCAGATGCTGGTTTATACTGAAGATAGACACAAAGTGCTGGAGTAACTCAGCGGGTCAGGAAGCATTTCCCCGGAGAAAAAGGATGAATAATGTTTTGGGTCTGAAGAAAGGTTCCGACATCAAAAGGTCACCCTTCAGAGATGCTGCCCGACCCGCTGAGTTACTCCAGCATTTTGTGTCTTTCTTAGGTTTTGAGGGATATGGGCGAGACGCGGGAAGGGGGGACTAGTGTAGATGGGGTGTGTCGGTCAGCATGGGCAAGTTGGGCTGAAGGGCCTGTATCCATGCTGTACGACTACGAGTGAGACCGTTGTAGGAGGGAATATTCATCTGAGACCTCGGCAGGGAATGGCAGAATCAATGCTCTTCGATTTGAATGTGCTCTGTCTTAATAGTCAGTAGATAATGACTCTGACATCAGGCTTGCCCCTTTGAACTGCAGATATTTGATTAGCAGTTGATGAATGATTCAGTTCCAGGATAATGTTTACAACTGCAGAGACAGAGCGCGCTTATTAGCTCAGATGGGTAATTACATTCAGCAAACGGCTCAGCCTTTGATGGGACTGTAAGGCTAATAAACGAGATAATGTTTTGCCAGATCACATTTTGTTTCCAATCAGGTCTTCACAGCACTGTAATGTCCCTTTCCAATCAGTGTACGGGATCTCATTACGATGTAGAAACGAGGAACTGCAGTTGCTGGTTTAAACCAAAGATAGGCACAAAGTGCTGGGGTAACCCAACGGGTCAAGCTAAAAACATCTCTGGAGGAAATGGACAGGTGATGTTTCGGGTCAGGACTCTTCAGACTCTGATCAGGTTCAGGAACAGCTTCTTCCCAGCAACAATCAGGTTCTTGACCCACACTGTACAACAATCGAGACCCAGGTGGACAGGAACATCGGGAGCTCGCAGGTCCCTGGTGGGAGAGCGCTTTTCAGAGCTCCCGCAACGGCAACGGTGACTCGGAGCGGGGCCTAACATGACCCGGCGCGGCTTAAATGGCTGCGGGACTTACCATCGCCCGCCGGGGGGCTTTAACATCGTGAGCCCCAGTCGCCTCGACACAATTTATTAAAAAAATAATAAATAAATAAATAAATAATACCAATCACGAACCAGAGGACATAGGTTTAAGGTGAGGGGGTGGGGGGGAAGATTTAGTAGGAACGTGAGGGGTAATGTTTCACACAGAAAGGATGGTGGGTGTATGGAACGAGGAGGTCGTTGAGGAAGGTACTATCGCAACGTTTAAGAAATATTTAGACAGGTACATGGATAGGACAGGTTTGGAGAGATATGGGCCAAACTCAGGCATTAGTGTAGATGGACATGTTGACCGGTGTGGGCAGGTTAGGCCGAATGCCAGTTTCTACGCTCTAACTTCATGACTAACCTCAAACCTACCTCCATAGAAGCACCAGACTATTAGAGGCTTTGCACGACAAAGCTTGCACCACATACTTTGGCTTGCACTGGAAGAACTGATAAATAATTGTATATTTATTTATTGTGTTGTTGTGTTCATGTGCCTGGCATTCTTACCTGCAGCAGGTACGAATTTTAATGTTCCTTTCCCAGTACACGTGGCAATTAAACATGTTTGACCCTTACCACGAGTCGACCAACACAGTTGCTGCATTGCAGTGCCAGAGATCCGGGTTCAAGATACAAGATACATTTATTTGTCACATGTACCAATTGGTACAATGAAATGTGTGGTCGCTCCTGACTACGGGTGCTGTCGGCACAGAGTTTGCACGTTCTCCCTGTGACTGCGTGGGTTTTCTCCGGGTGCTCCGGTTTCCTCCCACAACCCAAAGACTTGCAGGTTTGTAGGTTAATTGTCTTCTGCAAATTGTCCCTAGTGTGTCGGATAAAACTAGTGTACGCATGATTGCTGGTCTCTGTGGACTTTGTTCCAAACTGTATCTCCAAACTAAAATAAGAGCTAACTGGAGCACATTCAAGTCATTGGCTTTACTTCAGAAACTCTAACATACAAATGCAAATTTCTTTTCTCCTCTGGATTACTTTTTACTGTGTAGAAAATTTGACACAGGCAGTTTTATAATCTATTAATAAACCGGGAGAATTGTTTATCAGAGCATTCAAGCAAGCACAATAACCTTCCATCCACCACAGAGATCTGGAGCTTCCTTGGCAGGGTAACCTCTGAATACCAGAGTTATTTACAAAGTGGAGCAGCACAATGGATTACAAAGGCGGCTGTTTAAACATATTCTCTGTAAAATTAATATTGTTGCATAATGTGTTGGAGCCTTTGGGACTCAAGTTAGGATTCGGCAGCAGTCAGAGGAGATTGCATTCAAATCATTATTGGGTGGTTCTGGAGACAGAACACAAAGAAACATCTGCTGCAGAGAAGGGTCCACCACCGATTTTCCGGCACGCTTGGTTTCGGAGAATTTCTGGATTACGCCTGTTGCCGGACCAGGGGCGGTCACGGCCCCCGAGAGGAGTCCCACTGTACCGGAACATTCCGCCTTGGCCGCTGGGGAGAGGAAATACTGGCCCACAAAGTCGGCCTTGGAAGTCAGGCATGGGAACGGATCTGCCGGCTCGGGCCAGGCCGGAGCTCCAGAGGCTGGGTCGCAGGGAGGAAATTCGACCCGCTGATCAGCCACAGACGTCTCAATGAGGTTGACATGGGTTAGTGCCACACCTCCGGGGGGGGGGGGATTTTGGGGGGAATTTCAAGTACGCCCTCATAATTTAGTCTGGATTAAAGGAGGTGCCGGGCCATCAGTTGCCAGAAAATCGGTGATGTATACCAAAATATCGGGCGCGTATACCAAAATATATCAGTTAACGTGTTGTGGATCTGTGGGAGAAGCCTGACCTCAACCTCTCAAGTCTCCCAAGGATAGGTAGGATGAAAGAGTGCAGGGAAGAATGACAAAGAATGGTGTCTGGACCCGAGGGCCTGAGCTGTAGGGAGAGGTTGAGCAGGCTAGGGCTTTATTCCTTGGAGTTCAGGAGGATGAGGGGGTGATCTGATAGAGGTGTATAAAAATATTAGAGGAATAGATCGGGTAAACGCACAAAGGCTTTGGCCCAGAGTAAGGGAATCGAGAACCAGCGGACATGGGTTTAAGGCAGGGGGGGAAAATTGTTTATCAGAGCATTCAAACAAGACTTCAAAGACGTACAGGTATGTAGGTAAATTGGCTTGGTAAATGTGCGTGCAGGATAGTGTTACTATTCAGGGATTACTGGTTGGTGCAGACCCGGTTGGCTGAAGGGCCTATTTCCGCGCTGTATCTCTAAACTAAATTAAATTTGAACAGGAACATGGATAGAATAGGTTTCGAGAGATATGGCCAAGCACGGGATGGTGGGACTAGTGTGGACGGGCCAAAGGACCTGGTTCCATGCTCTATAACTATCTGACTCACATGAACAGACGATCAGAGGCCCCATTAGACCCCTCGGCCCCTTAGGCCTGTCGTGCCATTTAATAAGATCTCAATCTGATTGTACCCACATCCCCCCACCTCCTTGCAGTGACCTCTCATCCCTTTAGCTATCAGCAGTACATCCACCTTTGTTTTAATTATATTCACACTCTACTCACCACCTCCTATCCATGCCTCCTACCTGCATTTATTTTGTTTGTGTTTATACTTTTCCCGTCCTCTTTGTGTTTGCTCAATCTCCTTAATGACATCCAATCTCTCCTGTTTTATATCCTACTACAATCTTCCTCTTTAGTTCTTTCCTCACCTCCCCCTTCCTCCACATTTTAAGATGTGTTTACTTTGACTTTTCACAGTTCCAATACAAGATCATCGATCCAAAACATTAACTCGTTCTCTCTCCACAGATGCTGCCTGACCTGCTGAGCATTTCCAACGGATTTTGTTACATCTGTGGCTAACTTTCCAACATCCAGCAGGCACAGTCACTCCACGTTACAGCACAGTGGCACAGCAGTAGAGTTGCTGCCTTACAGCGCCAGAGACCTGGGTTCCATCCTGACCTCAGGCGCTGCCTGTGTGGCGTTTGCACATTCTCCCTGTGACTGCAATGGTTTCCTGCAGGTGCTCCAACTTAATAGACATTAGACAATAGTTTCAGGAGTGGGCCATTCGGCCCTTCGAGCCAGCACTGCCATTCACTGTGATCATGGCTGATCATCCACAATCGGTACCCCGTTCCTCCCATATCCCCCGACTCCGCTCTCTTTAAGAGCCCTATCTAGCTCTCTCTTGAAAGTATCCAGAGAACCGGCCTCCACCGCCCTCTGATGCAGAGAATTCCACAGACTCACAACTCTCTATGTGAAAAAGTGTTTCCTCATCTCCATTCTAAATGGCTTACCCCTTATTCTTAAACTGTGGTCCCTGGTTCTGGACTCCCCCAACATCGGGAACATGTTTCCTGCCTCTAGCGTGTCCAAACCCTTAATAATCTTTCATAAGTTCATCCTTCTTAACTCCAGAGTGTACAAGCCCAGCCACTTCATTCTCCCAGCATATGATAGTCCCGCTATCCCGGGAATTAACCTTGTGAACCTACGCTGCGCTCCCTCAATAGCAAGAATATCCTTCCTCAATTTTGGAGACCAAAACTGCACACAATACTCCAGGTGTGGTCTCACTAGGACCCTGTGTAACTGCAAAAGGACCTCTTTGCTCCTATACACCTCCTCTTGTTATGAAGGCCAACATGCCATTTGCTTTCTTCACTGCCTGCAGTACCTGCATGCTTACCTTCATTGACTGATGAACAAGGACCCCCAGATCCCGTTGTACTTCCCCTTTCCCCAACTTGACACCATTTAGATAATAATCTGCCTTCCTGTTTTTGCTACCAAAGTGGATAACCTCACATTTATCCACATTAAACTGCATCTGCCTGCTCACCCAACCTGTCCAAGTCACCCTGCATTCTCATAGCATCCTCCTCACAGTTCACACAGCCACCCAGCTTTGTGTCATCTGCAAATTTGCTAATGTTGCCTTGAATCCCTTCATCTAAATCATGGATGTATGTTGTAAATAGCTGCGGTCCCAGCACCGAGCCTTGCGGTACCCCACTAGTCACTGCCTGCCATTCTGAAAGGGACGGTTCATCCCTACTCTTTGTTTCCTGTCTGCCAACCAATTTTCTATCCATGTCAGCACTCTTACCCCAATACCATGTGCTCTAATTTTGCACACTAACCTCCTGTGTGGGACCTTATCAAATCTGACAACCTCTGTCTTCCTCTGACATCCCAAAATCTGGCTTCCTCTGACATCCCAAAGACCTACAGGTTTATAGGTTAATTAGCTTCTGTAAGTTACCCCTGGTGTGGGATGTGAAACTGGGAAAACATAGAACTAGTGTGAATGGGTGACAAATGACTGGCATGGGTTCAGTGGGCCGAAGGGCCTGTTTCCAGGCAGTATCTCTAGACCAAACTAAAACCAATCTGAAATCAAATCTCTAAACTAAATTAAAACCAAGCCTAAGGTTAAAGAGGAGCCAGTAACAGAGTCACCTACCACAACACTACCTGGATTAGTGGGTCATAGCTATAAGGAGAGGTTGGACAGTCTTGGATTGTCGGATGTTGAGGCGAGTTCTGATAGAAATATATAAAATAATCGGAGGCATAGATAGGATACACAGACAGAACATTTTTCCAGGGTGGAAATATCAAACACTGACGTTGCTCCAAGACGAAAGGGGCGAAGTTTAAAGGAGATGTGCGGGGCAAGTTTTTTTTTGACACTGAGGTTGGTGAGTGAGTGCCAGGGATGGCAGATACAATAGGGCGTAAAAAGGAACTGCAGATGCTGGTTTAAACTGTAGACACAAAAAGCTGGAGTAACTTAGTGGGATAGGCAGCATCTCTGGAGAGAAGGAATGGGTGACGTTTTGGGTCGAGACCCTTCTTCAGACCCGAAGCAGAAGTGTCTCGACCCAAAACGTCACCCATTCCTTCTCTCCAGAGATGCTGCCTGTCCCGCTGAGTTACTCCAGCTTTTTATGTCTACCTTCAGATACAATAGTATGCACATGGATATGCAGGGAACGGAGGGATGTGGATCACGTGCAGGCTGTTGAATCTTGGCATCATGTTTGTCACGACTGCACGAATGGCGAACACTGCCCGGTCCAGCACAGCTCTCGCCTCCACCACCAACCTTGGCATTGCGATCGCTTTACTTGTGTAGTTTACTTCCCTTTGGCGATACAGCGAGGAAACAGGCCCATCGGCCCACCAAGTCCGTGCCGACCAATGGTCACCCCGTACACCAGCACTATCTTCAACACTCGCGACAATTTTCCAATTTTTACCAAAGCCAATTAACCTAAAACCGGAACGTCTTTAGAGTGTGGGAGGAAATTAGAGCACCCGGAGAAAACCCATGCAGTCACAAGGAGAACGTACAAACTCCGTACCGACGGCCTGGACCCAGAGTCAGGATCGAACCCGGGTCTCTGGCGCTGTAAGGCAGCCACTCTACCACTGCGCCACCCAAAACATCTCACAGCATCTGGAGGGAATTTGAAGTCTCATTTCTTAGACTGTTAGGTGCAAGACTGTGAGACCTCAGTGCGTCAATATTACCATTACTCTATGATGTCCAACAAGCAGCAACTTAACACAGGAGTCATGCTATAATTCTTGAGAAATAATGCTCACAATCTCCAATACGGTAAGAGCTATCTCTGAACTCTATCATTCCATTTACTGCACACACCGATCTTTGAAGGCAATTGATTAAAAAACATGTTTCAGCCAGTAGATATTTTATCAAATTCAGTCTTTGGTTGAAGGCTTATTTCATTTAATTAGCAATATCAGGTGGTATCCACTGATTTCATTTCCCGTCTTCAGATCCAATATATTACTTGCAATATCACTGGGAGTTCTTAATATCTTTCAGTCGAGGGATAATAAAAAAATCCTAAACTTATCCACATTCTCCACTTTTGAATCAGATATGGACTCGATTCATGATGCAGGCTCGAAGGGCCAAATGATGCGGTGCAGGCCCGAAGGGCCAAATGGCCTCCTCCTGCACCTATTTTCTACGATTTGATTGCTAGAGAAATAGCGAAGTTAAGTATAGGCAAACCTGACGACACAAGGAAGAAGGGTCCTGTCTGAAGAACGGTCCCAACCTGAAACATCACCTATCCATGTTCTCCAAGTCTGAAGAATTTATCCATGTTCTCCAAATCTGAAGAAGGGCTGCGGCCCAAAACGTCCCCTACCCATGTTCTCCAGTGATGCTGCCTGACACGCTGAGTTACTCCAGCACTTTGTGTCTTTACTGGACAAGCTGGAGTATTTTGAGAGGAGCCCTGGTTGAGAGGGCAATGGATTCGATGGATGATCAAGCCAGGGTAGTCTAGAATTAGAGGGGACAGATTTTAGGTGAGGGTGGAGAAGTATAAAGAAGATTTACGTATTTTTAAAATTCTGGGAGGCATAGATGGGGTAGACAGGCAGAAGCTTTTTCCCCGGGGGCATTGTCCAACACCAGGGGGCATCGCTATAAGGTGAGAGGGGGAATGTGTAACTGAGTAATGCGGGCAAGTTTTTTCATAATACAGAGAGTGGTGGGGGCTTTGAATGTGCTGCCAGGGGTGGTGTTGGAGGCAGATGCAATCGTGGCATTTAAGAGGATTTTTGATAGGCACGGGGAAATGAAAGGAATAGAGGGATATGGATCCTGTACAGGCAGACGAGATCAGTTTAACCTGGCATCACGTTTGGCACAAGCATTGTGGGCTGAAGGGCCTGTTCCTGTGCTGTCCTCTTCTTTCAATGTTCCAATCCATCCACATGGACAGACGATGTTTCATCAGAAGGAGGGCCCCGACCCGAAACGTCGCCTGTCCGACCTGTTACTCCAACTCTTTGTGTCTTTTCTAATAAATCAGCTTCTGCAGCTCCTTGTGTCCTCACTTTCAAGAAACCAACTGAGAGAAATAAAGCCATCCAAGTTCCGAAGAAAATGAAGTCACTAATTCACACATAATAATATTTGAGATAGACACAGAGTACTGGAGTTACTTAGCGGGTCAGTCAGCATCACTGCAGAAAATTAAGGGTCGGGGCCCTTCTTCTGACTGAAAGTAGAGGGTGGGTGAAGAGCAAGAAAATCCCTGGACCAGTCAAGGCCGGCCACAAATAACTGCAGGCAGGGCGGTGCCTGGTAGGCCCATTGTTGGGTAGGGAAGGAGTGATCTCAAGAGAAACAATGTGGGGAACTGTGGAACTAAAACGACTAGGGTGGAGGAAGGGGGCAAGGAGAGAGAGGGGACGGAATGCAAGATGATGGTACTTAAAATTAGGGAATTTAATGTTCATACCGCTGGGTTGTAAGCTGCCCAAGCGAAATACGAGGTGCTGTTCCTCCAATGTGCGTATCGCCTCACTCTGGCAATGGAGGAGGACCAGAACAGAAATGTCTGGATGGGAATGGGAAGGGGAGTTGAAATGGTTGGCAACCGGGTGATCCCGTAGGCCTAGGCGGACCGAGTGCAAGTATTCAGTGATATTTAGACTAGAGATACAGTATGGAAACAGGCTCTTCGGCCCACCGAGTCCACACCAAAATGCAATCACCCCTTACACTAGCACTAACATACACACCAGGGACAATTTTCCATTTTACCAAAGCCAATTATTAACCCACAAATCAGTACATCTTTGGCATGTGGGAGGAAACCGCCACCTGGAGAAAACCCACACGGTTTACATGTAGAACGCACAGACAGCACCCGTAGTGAGGATCGAACCTGGGTCTCTGGCGCTGTGAGGCAGCATCTCTATGCCGCTGAGCCGTAGCGTGTTTGCATTTCTGGTCACTCACCCTTCACGTAAAGGAGTTTGCTAATTCGCCAGGCATGAAATTATACATCTCAACAGCCTCCATAATTATCGTATGATTTAAATATGGGGCCTCGGTCTAATGGAAAATGAGAAAAATGAGTGCATGAAAAGACCTGTGAGGATTAGCATGGTTTGGTGAAAGGCGAGCGTTTAACATGTTTGTTGAGGTTTACTGCATTAATGAGTCTTATTCATGGTCTTAAATGGTGTAATTAAAGAGTTGATTAATATTCCATCCACATAACATAATCAAATATCTATACATTGCGTCGTGATCAGTCACAACCTGGCTGCAAAAATAGTATTTGCATATTACAACCATGCAAATTAGGTTAGCTGATGAAACTAAACGAGGAAAAGAAATTATGGTGAAACTGAAGGAAAGTTATGTAAAGTATTTTAAATCAATTTAAAGGGATTATGGAATGAGAATTAAACTGAGGTGCCTGACCCCCCAAATCCATGGAAAATTATCATTCTGGGGAATGCAGCTGAGGAATATCAAATGCGTATGAACTTGTATGTAGGAAGGAACTGCAGATGCTGGTTTATATAGAAGATGGACACAAAATGTCGGAGTAACACAGTGGGTCGGGCAGCATCTCTGGAGCAAATGAATAGGTGACTTTACAGGTCTGAAGAAGGGTTCCGATCTGAAACATCATCTATTCCTTGGCCCAGAGATGTTGCCTGACCCGCTGAGTTACTCCGGCACTCCGTGTCTATCTTCCATGGAGCTTCTGAGGTTGGAATTGTATAAAACCTGGAGTATCTGCAAACCAGTAAACTTGGTTTACTGTTGTCACATGTGGAGGTACAGTAAAAAGCTGCGTTTGCATCCTCCACAGTCAAATCATACTATACATAAGTACAATCAAGCCACACTTAACTACATCAGGAAATGCAAAGAAATACATAAGTGTTCAGAATATGGTGTTACAGCGTAATAACGTTCCAGTTACAGAGAAAAATCCAATGTCTGCAATGAGGTGGGCTGGAAGATCAGGATTACACCCTGGTTTATGGAAGGACAATTTAGTCGTCCAATATCAGTGGGGAAGAAGCTTTTTCTAAATCTGGTAGTTTGTGCTTTCAAGCATTTGTGTCTTCTGCCCAACGGAGGAGGGAGTGACCAGAGTGTGAGTGGTCCTTGATTATGTTGGCTGCTTTCCCGAGGCAGCGTGAAGTATAGATTCATTACCACAGATGGTGGTTAAGGTCAAGTCATTGGGTATCTTTAAAGTGGAGATTGATGGATTCTTGATTGGGAAGGATGTCAGTGGTTATTTGGGGAGAAGGCAGGAGAATGGGGTTGAGAGGGAAGGGGAGATCAGCCATGATTGAACGGCAGAATAGACTTGATGAGCCGAATGGCTCCCATGACTTATGAAGCTTGAAACAACTTTCGAAGCATATCACCCACTGAGCCACAGCTTGCAATTCAAAACTTTCCACGATCAGGCATATTCGCAAAAGAAGCTCATCGTTCTCTCGCACTGACACAAGCAGCATTTAGTCAATTAAGTAAGGAGGTTTTAGTTGGTTGCAAATGTATTGGTCCCCAAATCTTCAGCGATAATTCTTCTACCAGCCAACATAACAATAGACAATAGACAATAGGTGCAGGAGTAGGCCATTTGGCCCTTCGAGCCAGCACCACCATTCTATGTGATCATGGCTGATCATCCCAAATCAGTACCCTGTTCCTGCCTTCTCCCTTTATCCCCTGACTCCGCTATTTTTAAGAGCCCTATCTAGCTCTCTCTTGAAAGCATCCAGAGAACCTGCCTCTACCGCCCTCTGAGGCAGAGAATTCCACAGACTCACCACTCCCTGTGAGAAAAAGTGTTTCCTCGCCTCCGTTCCAAATGGCTTACTCATTCTTAAACTGTGGCCCCTGGTTCTGGACTCCCCCAACATCGGGAACATGTTTCCTGCCTCCAGCGTGTCCAAACCATTAACAATCTTATATGTTTCAATAACATCCCCTCTCATCCTTCTAAACTCCAGAGTGTACAAGTCCAGCTGCTCCATTCTCTCAGCATATGACAGTCCCGCCATCCCGGGAATTAACCTTGTAAACCTACACTGCACTCACTCAATAGCAAGAATAACATCTCTTATGTTATAACATCCTTGGCCATCGGTGCGGCTCTGATATGTTCTGTACTTTTTCATACCTCTCCCCTCTCCCCTGACACTCAGTCTAAAGAAGTGTCGCGACCCAAAACGTCCAGAGATGCTGCCTGACCCGCTGAGTTACTCCAGCATTTTGTGTCCATCTTCAACATAACATCTCAGACTTATTCCAGGGATAGTGGATAATGCATCACCCGACTTCCAAAGCACTTTGATGAAATATCTCCAGAGGCCAACAGAGGCTCAGGGAATTGGGAATAAACTGGATCAAAAAATAAAATTGGCTCAGAAATTAAACAGAAGGTAATTACAAAATGTTTGGCGCATGCTGAGCCTTTCATCGTCATAGAGTCACAGATTGATACAGAATAGAAACAGGACCTTCGGCCCAACTTGCCCACATTGGCAATCTTAGTCGTACAAAGTCCTTAATAGTTTGGTGTTACTATGGAGGTAGGTTTGAGGTTAGTCATAGAGTCTTAGAGCATGGAAACCGCCATTGGCCTAACCTGCCCACACCGGTCAACACGTCCATCTACACTAGTCTCATCTGCCTGCGTTTGACTCATATCCCTCTAAACCTGCCCTATCCAGGTACTTGTCCAAATGTTTCTTAAACATTATGACAGCCGTACCTCAACTACCTCCTCTGGCAGCTCGTTCCATACACCCAACACCATTTGTGTGAACAAGTTACCCCTCAGATTCCTATTCAATCTTTCCCCCTTCACCGTAGCCCTATGTCTTCTGGTTCTCGATTCCCCGAGTCTGGCCAAGAGACGCCGTGTGTCTACCAGGAGTTTTATTGGTGCAATTCATCACCTCCTATGTACAGGAGGAGTTCCGCAGAGATCAGTAATGGGTCTCCAGCAATCCATATTGGACTGGCCCCTGGAGGAGGGAGCGGATGACTAGGCAGATGGCATAGACTCCGCCAAGTATCACAAGGGAGATATATGTTAAGCAAAGTAAATTAGTGTTTGATGGATCAACTTCCATTGTTGTCTCAGGTATACCTGGATCCAGCTCACCCACCCGGTCCTCTCTCTGGGCACTGGATCTGCCCCAAAATCCGGTCCCTGGCTCCGGCCCATGCTCCAGGCTCAGAATCCGGCCTAAACTCCAGGCCCCTTGAATCTGATCCCATTCTCAGGCCCAAGCTCCGGGTTCTGTACCTGACCCCTCACTCCGGGTCCTGGTTCTGGCCTCTGAAATTTGGTGTAAGCCAGCATCTGCAGTACCGTGTTGCTACATTTTGCCTGGCCCATGTTGTCCAGAGATGCTGCCTGACCCACTGAGTTGCTCCAGCACTTTGTAATTTTTTTTTTAATATAAGAGTCAAGAGTGCTTTATTGTCACATGTCCCAGACAGAACAATGACAGTCTTACTTGTAGCTACGCAACAGAATATGTAAACATAGTACTCTGTAAACAATATTATAAACCTGAAAATTCAGTGCCGTGTGTATTATAATATTTAGATATATACTAGACCAAGTGCAGACGCATTGGGCTGCTCTCCCAACGCAATATTCCATCACTCATGATAAGTCCACAACTGTGCAGGGGCGGCTCATTTCCCCTCATCCCCCAGCACTCCCTCCCCCTCCTCTTCTTTCTCCTCCCCTCCTCACCTCTTCCTCCCTCTCCTTTCCCCTATCCTCAGTCACTCCATAACTCCTCTCCCCGCCTATCCCCCCCCCACTCCTCACCATCCTCTCCCCGCCTATCCCCCCCCACTCCCCAACCATCCCTCCTGACCTCCCCCATTGCCCTCCTCTCCCTCTATTCCCCACTCCCTAACCTCCCCAATTCCCCCCCTCCTCTCCCTCTTTCCACCCTCCTGCCCCAACCCCCCTCCTCACCTCCCCCACTTTCCCCCCTCTCCCTCCCTACCCCCCCCCAAAATCCCCCCACTCTCCCTCCTCACATCCCCAGGATCTTTCCCCTCTCCCACTCGGTCCCTCTCCTTTCCCCTACCCTCAGTCACTCCCTTCCTCCCTCCCACCCTCCATAAAAAGCCGCATCTGCAGTTCCTTCCTCCACAGGTCATTCATTGTTAGCTGTGGTTTAGATCCCGTTGACTTGCCGATTGGACCAATTGGTGGACTGTGTGTGTGAGTTACTCAAACTCCACGTAAACTGCTCGGCCAGCCTGCAACCCGACTCTCTCTCCCTCCCTCCCTGAACCCACTCCGTCTCAGCCATCGCTTGGCCGGTCCCTGTCCTGCCCGACTGCCGCCGCTCGGCCCGACACTGCCCTGCCCACCCGCCTACCTACCTGTCCACTCGCTGCCGCCGTCGGGCCAGGCCGGGCTGCGGGGGGGGGGGCCGTGAGGGCGAGTTACCGCAGAGGAGATGGACGGTCGCAGCCATTCACCCGGGGGAACGGGTAGATGGGACAGCCATTGCCGCAGAGGGCGGGCGGGGAAGAGGGGTGAGTGAGGGAGAGAAAGGCGGGACCAGGGCCTCCACTGAACCCCCACCGCCCATGGCTGGGATGGCTGGGAGGAGACGGCAGACAGGTTACTGTGAGGAGGGGAGAGAGGAGTTTGTGAGTGAGGCGGGAGAGGCCGCGGTACAGGAAGGGGCATCGCCATCCCAGCCGTGGCATTGACCGACAGGAAAGGAGACCAATCTGCATGGAGCTGACTGACAAGGGACGAGACCAATCTGCGCATGTGCGGTTTTAAAGATTTTTAAACCTTAATAACTTTTAAAATATACCATAGATCGGAACAAACTTGTTGCACTTGCAGCACAGGAGAATAGTGAGTAAGGTGGCAAAAAATTGTAGCGCTATCATGTACCGTTTTTACGCAAATAGAAAAACCACGCAAACCGGAAGAGCACAAGATCAGAGTTTTAGTAATGTATAGATAGATAGATAGATATACACATACACATGTATATACATATGCATACACAGATACATATATGTTATTGCACACACACGCCCATACGCACACACCTATATACACACATACATATAAAAACAACAAACAAACAATAATAGTGCAACTCAAGTTGACTTTGAACTAGCTACATAAGGCAAAGAAAAGGCAGATGTTCTTATACATGGTCGAAGAGACAGGTTTTGAGAGGATGCACAGAAGATTGAGTTTTTACGAGAGGGAACTTGAGCTTTGGATCCTGGCGCCTTGTGAGAATGTAGAGATTACAACCAGGGTAGAGACAGTGGGTGGCACGGTGGCGCGGCAGTGGAGTTGCTGCCGTACAACACCAGAGACCCAGGTTCGATCCTGACTACGGGTGATGTCTGTCTGGAGTTAGCATTTTCTCCCTGTGACCAGGTTGGTTTTCTTCGGGTGCTCCGGTTTTCTTCCCACACGCCTAAGACACACAGGTTTGTAGGTTAATTGGCTTCAGTTAAATTGTCCCTAGTGTGTAGGATCGTGCCAGTGTGCGGGGCGATCGCTGGTCGGTGCGGACTCGGTGGGCCGAAGGGCCTCTTTCCACGCTGTATCTCTAAACTAAACCAAAGGAGCTGCAGATACCGGTTTACACAAAAGGACACAAAGCGCTGGATTAACTCAGCGGGTCAGACAGCATCTCTGGAGAACATGGGTAGGTGACGTGTCAGGTCAGGACCCTTCTTCAGCCTAGTGCTGGGGAAAGAGCACGGGGATGGTGGAAGCAGAGGAGATTGCGGAGCTAGAGACAAACAAAGCCCTGCAGGGTACTGGGAAAATAACATAATTGCTTTTAAGTCACAATCACCGTCGCCGTGTCGACAGGCAGAGGCAATCAATGTTCGCGCAGCTGGATCCCGGGACTTGGGAATGATTCGAATCACAGACAGGAATCTGTGGGCATTTCTTGAAAAGGGCATTTCCCCGAGATCTCTATTTCAAATTCACAACCTGACTTGGAAAATCAGGGCACAGTGCACAAAATTGCCTTTTCTTTGACCCTTCCCAAAGGACCAGTCTACGTTCAGGAAGAGTATTTTTAAGGGAACCTGCGTCTCAAAGGCAAGGTCAGGAAGATGTCACAAACAACAAGAATTCCAAATCAAAAAAAGACACAAAGTGCTGGAGTAACTCAGCGGGTCAGGCAGCATCTCTGGAGAAGATGGATAAGTGACGTTTCGGGTCAAGACCCTTCTTCAGATTAGTCTTAAGAGTAAACCAGCATCTGCAGTTCTTTGTTTTTACAAAAATGTAAAATAAATGGCCTTCCTTTCTGAGTGATAAAGTCACACAGCACAGAAACAGGCCTTTTGGCCCAACTCATCCCTGCCAACCAAGATGCCCCATCTAGGTTTATCCCATTTGCCTGCATTTGTCCCATATGCCTAGAAATCTTTCCTTTTTGGATATAGAATTATAGTCCATTCAAAGGCCAATTGTCCAATCTTCCCTCACTCTCTTCCCCCCCCACCCCCTAGAAGCGCCTGCGAGTTGGGGGCTATGCGTCAGTATATAGGGCCGTTATGGGGTAAAAGGAGGAAATTAATAATATTAATATTATATCAAGAGGGTAGTTAGCGTGTGTGCGGGGGGGTAGTTAGTGTGCATGACGCCGCATGCTGCCCCCCACCTCCCCACAACCGCACATTGGGGGAACAGACCCAACAGGTCTGCACTTGGTCTAGTATCCATTAAACCTGTTTGAGGTGAGGGAGGGGAAGATTTAAGATGAACCCGACAGGTAACTTTTTTGCACAAAGGGTGGTGGGTGTATGGACAAGCTGTCAGAGGAGATAGATGAGGCAAATACTATTGCAATGTTTAAGAAACGTTTAGACAGGTGCATGGATAGGATAGATTTAGAGGGATTTAGAGACACTGGAGAAAAAGATTCAGTGACGTTTCAGGTTGAGACCCTTTCTCAAACCAACCTGAAGGGTCTATACCCAAAATGTTACCTATTCCTTTTCTCCAGAGATGCTGCCTGACCCGCTGAGTTACTCCAGCATTTTGTGTCTATCTTCGGTGTCAACCAGCATCTGTAGTTCCTTCCTATTTTTAAGAGGGATATGAGCCAAGTGCAGGCAGGTGGGACTAGTGTAGATGGGGCATGTTGGTCGGCAGAGGCAGGTTGGGCCAAAGGGCCGGTTTCTACACTGAATGGCTCTATGACGTTTGAATAGAGAATTGTAGTCCATTCAAAGACAGTGAATCCAGATGAAGCTCAGACAGAATATCCAGAACTTTAGACAAGATAATGACAGACAAGGTTTTAATTTTGTAATAGAGGGAGAGGAGACAAATCAAATTGCCTGCCGTTCAGATTCATTAAGTGTGGGACATTGTGCAGGTTCTAATGGCCAGTTATCACTCCGGGAAATCCCGTCAGATTGGAAGCCCTGTTGTGTTTCGACTGTCAAGGCGTGGGGGGAAGGTTTTCCGGAGACGCGCTTCAATTGCGTGGTCTTGCTCCCCGGGACAGGCACGAACGTCGACAGCGTTAATCACCGTGGGCGCTCCACATGGTAGACAGACGTGGCATCAACACCAACGGGGCGGCTGAGAATTAAAGTTCAGTTCCCAAATGAGCTGGGGATTTTTCTTTCAAGGATAATGACAGAGACGGCCGAGTAAAAACACTGGCTGTCGATCAACTGTCACCATAGATTCTGACAATTTGCCAACCATTCTTCAGTAACTAGTGCCTCTCCGATGGGAACGGCAGCCAGCATCATCAGACACCCACGCCACCCTCTCATTTCACTCCAACCATCGGGAAGAAGATATAGGAGTCGGAAAATTGTAATGTCCAGGTTCAGGAGCAGCTTCTTCGCAACAAACATCTGGCTATTGAACACTACAAACTCCAACTATACTATGAACTGTGTAGGAAGGAACTGCAGATTATGGTTTAAACCAAAGATAGACACAAAATGCTGGAGTAACTCAGCGGGACAAGCAGCATCTCTGGATAGAAGGAATGGGTGACGTTTCAGGTCGTTGGTTGCACTAGGGTCTTTGGACATTGTTCCGTTCTGCCAGTTTCAGGCAGTTGTGGACTTGTAACTCTGGATCTCTCTGCACATCAATGCTGTTTAGAGCCCTTCACCGTTCAGTGTATAAGATTACCAAAACAGAAGAATAAAAGTTGGCAAAAGAAGTTCAGACAATCCATCACATTGTCAGCAGAAGTAGACAGGGAATTGGTCCCAGGGAATGGTAGGACCCTCAGAAGTCATCAGAGAGCCTTTGGCTGGAGCTCCAGAGCCCAGCTATCTCCAAGGTCCAGGATACACAAGTTACTAAAGTCTTCTGGTGCACTTTGTTCTGGAGGGCTTTAAGGATCAGAGGACTCAAGGTGACTCTAGAGGGCCACAGGTGATCATTGGTCAGCATTGCCTCGAAGGGCCAAAGGGCCTATTTCCATGCTGTATCTCTAAACATTTGGGGTGGTATAGTGGTGCAGTGGAGGAGTTGCTGCCTCACAGAACCAGAGACCCGGGTACGATCCTGACTACAGGTGCTGTCTGTGTGGAGTTTGTACGTTCTCCCTGTGACCACATGGGTTTTTTCTGGGTGCTCTGGTTTCCTCCAAAGACATGCAGGTTTGTAGGCTAATAGGTTTTGATAAAAATAGTAAATTGTCCCTAGTGTGAAAGATAATGCTAGCGTATAGAGTGATGACTGGTTGGCATGGACTTGGTAGGCCGAAGGGCCTATATCTCTAAAGTCTCTAAAGAGTAGAAAGATTGAGACTAGGAAACGATATTTAAAAAAATGGCACAGTGGCGCAGCTGGTACTTTGCTGCGACAGGGACCCAGGTTCAATCCTGTCTGCGTGGAGTTTGCACGTTCTACCTGTGACCACATGGGTTTCCTCCGGGTGCTCCGGATTCCTCCCACATCCCAAAGGCATGCAGGTTTGCAGGTTAATGGTCTTCCGTAAATTGTCCCCTAGTGTGGGGATCCGTGGCAGAATCTGGGGCAGGTTGATGGGAATGTGGGCAGAATGAAGACCATGGGATGAGTTTGAATGGGTGGCTGATGGTTAGCACGGAATCAATGGGCTGAAGGGTCTGGTTTACCTCTCGCTGTGACTATGACTCCTTTGCCAGTATGGCAAAGAACATTAACAGAGCCAATGGATCAAAGGCATTTATTCGTTGTATAGGGTCTTGGTGAGACCACACCTGGAGCATTGCGTACAGTTCTGGTCTCCAAATCTGAGGAAGGACATTATTGCCATACAGGGGGCGTGCAGAGAAGATTCACCAGACTGATTCCTGGGATGTCAGGACTGTCTTATGAAGAAAGACTGGATAGACTTGGTTTATACTCTCTAGAATATAGGAGATTGAGAGGGGATCTTATAGAAACTTACAAAATTCTTAGTGGGTTGGACAGGCTAGATGCAGGAAGATTGTTCCCGATGTTGGGGAAGTTCAGGACAAGGGGTCACAGCTTAAGGATAAGGGGGAAATCCTTTAAGACCGAGATGAGAAATACTTTTTTCACACAGAGAGTGGTGAGTCTCTGGAACGCTCTGCCACAGAGGGTAGTTGAGGCCAGTTCATTGGCTATATTTAAGAGGGAGTTAGATGTGGCCCTTGTGGCTAAGGGGATCAGTGGGTATGGAGAGAAGGCAGGTATGGGATACTGAGTTGGATGATCAGCCATGATCATATTGAATGGCGGTGCAGGCTCGAAGGGGTGAATGGCCTACTCCTGCGCCTGATTTCTATGTTTCTATTCTTTGAAGTTGAGGTTGGTTTTTCTCTTAGTGTTGCTTCAGGGACAATAATTCTTGGATTCTCCGAGAGGTGGCTCAGGAAGCTTCCAACTCCTGTCAGACCATCATTACAAAGGAGAGTAAATGCTCTGATCTCAATATTTGTTTAAGATTTTGATATTGGCCAACATGCGTTCCTCTCAAATGTCACGGTGGGGTTTGTAATTATCTCTTTGGATCCTGTGTCCAGGCCTGCTGCCGACTGCTCTGTACCACACCAGTCTCTCTATCCATCTGTGGTGTGTGTGTTGCCAGATAGAGTCAGAGCAAAACAGCACAAAAACTGGCCCTTCAGCCCACCTTGTCCATGCCTTCCAAGATCGCATTGCTGGACATTCCCATTTGCCTGCAGTCCCATATTCCTCTACACCATTCCTATCCATACATCTAAAATTAGACACAAAAGGTGCTGGAGTTACTCAGTGGGCTACAACCAGAATTACTTGGGTGGATATTGTTTAATTAAGTTTAGTTTAGTTTAGAGATACAATGTGGAAACAGGCCCTCCGGCCCACCTCGTCCACACCTCGACCAGCGATCCCTGCACACTAGCACTATCCTACAAACTAGGGACAATTTACAATCTTTACCAAAGCCAATTAACCTACAAACCTGCACGCCTTTGGAGTGTGGGAGGAAACCGGAGCACCTGGTGAAAACCCACGTGGTCCCAGGGAGAACGTACATATTCTGCACAGACAGCACAGGTAGTCAGGATCGAACCCAGGTCTCTCAAGGTTTAAGGTGAGAAGGGGGAGATTTAAAAGGAATCCATGGGGAAAGATTTTTATTTAAACGGCGTGGTTGATATCTGCAACATGTTGCCAGAGAAGGTGGTGGAATCAGATATAATTGCACATTTAAGACGCATGTAGATAGACATAGGATACAGTCCGAATGTGTGCAGCTGGGATAAACGTAGATGGGTAAAAAGATTGGCAAAGACGTACTTTTTCTATGTAACTGTAATGCTGTAAAACTGAACTGGTGGGTCTGGACCCGAAACGTCACCCATTCCATCTATTCAGAGATGCTGCCTGTCCCTTGAGTTACTCCAGCATTTTGTGTGTATCTTCGGTGTGAACCAACATCTGCAGTTCCTTCCGACACTGTAAAACGTTATTGTATATTCTGCCATTTTACTCTTTGCATGACTTGTGCGTGGCTTGACTGTACAGGCCCACCACCAATATTCTGGCACCCTTGGGTCCAGAGCTTCCCTGGATGATCCGTTTTGCCAGACCAACAAAGGTCACGGCATCGGGGGAGCCGAGAGACCAGCCCGCAGAGTCGGCCACGGAAGTCGGCTATGGGAACGGATCTGCCAGCTCCGGCCTGGCCGAGGCTCCGGACCCCTGGCCGCAGGAGGCAAATTCGACCCGCTGATCAGCCACGGTAGTCCCAATGAGGATGAGATCGGCCGCCTCACCCAGCCTGGGGGCCACATTTTCGGGGGGGGACCTGGGGGGTATTTAGTCCGGATTAATGGAGTTGCCGGACTACCATAGAAACATAGAAAATAGGTGCAGCAGGAGACCAGTCGGCCCTTCGAGCCAGCACCTCCATTCATTGTGATCATGGCTGATCATCCCCTATCAATAACCCGTGCCTGCCTTCTCCCCATATCCCTTGCCTCCACTAGCCCCTAGAGCTCTATCTAACTCTCTCTTAAATCCATCCAGTGATTTGGCCTCCACTGCCCTCTGTGGCTGAGAATTCCATAAATTCACAACTCTCGGGGTGTAAACGTTTTTTTCTCACCTCAGTCTTAAATGACCTCCGCTTCATTCTAAGACTGTGGCCCCTGGTTCTGGACTCGCCCAACATTGGGAACATGTTTCCTGCATCTAGCTTGTCCAGTCCTTTTATAATTTTATATGTTTCTGTAAGATCCCCCCCCACCAGTTGGCAGAAAATCGGTGGTGGACGTGTATTCATGTACAATTTGACTGGATAGCGTCTAAACAACGCGCCTCTCGGTACTCGGTGGGCTGAAGGACCCGTCTCCGAGTTGTACAACTGTAACCATGAGCTGCTTTAACATTTCACAATGACACGGTGGGAAGAAAGGCTGGTTTGACAGTGGGTAAAGATGAGGCGATGAATCATCAGCATTAATTCAAGTCCATTGTGTTGTGAAGGTTAAGAGGATTCATATCAGTGAGTAAGTTGCAGCACTTTAGAGGTGAAACACCCCTATCCCTCTCCCTCCCCCCCAACAGCAAAATCAATCTGTCAGCAAGCCCTTCCTCTGCAAACCCTGACTATGTTGATCAGCCTCTCAGGAAAGGAAATGCCCTCCACAGTGGCTGCTTGACCCGCTGAGTCTCTGTGCTCTAGTCTTTGATATTTCCACTCTGGGAAAAGGTTCTGACTGTCTACCCTTCTATGGCTCATAATTTTATATACTTCTACGAGGGCATCAGGTAGGGCACAGCACGGCGGTGTTGCTGCCTTGCAGCGCCAGAGACCCGGGTTCGATCCTGAATACGGGTGCTGTCCCTAAGGAGTTTGCACATTCTCCCTGTGACCGCGTGGGTTTCCTCCGGGTGCTCCGGTTTCCTTCGACCCTCCAAAGACATGCAGGTTTGTAGGTTAATTAGTTTGGTAAAATTATAAATAGTGTGTAGGATAGTGCTGGTGTATGTGATGATCGCTGGTCGGCACGGACTCGGTGGGCCGAAGGGCCTGTTTCTGTGCTCCATGAATCTCTAACCTTGCAAAACAGGTTGGATGGGTGGGAGCAAGTCATAAACACTGACTGCAGTAGGGTCCCAAGCCAAGGGGAAATGTTGCCTGTCCATTCCATCCACAGATGCTGCCGGACCCACCAGATTCATTCAGCACTTTGTGTTTTCAGTTTTGTTTGTCCCACCGAGTTCGTGCCGACCAGTGGTCCCTGTACACCAGCACTATTCTACGCACTAGGGACAAATTATTTGTTTTTACCCAAGCCAATTAACCTACAAACCTGCATGTCCTTAGAGTGTAGGAGGAAACCAGAGCACCCAGAGAAAACCCACGCGGTCACGGGGAGAACGCACAAACTCCGTACAGACAGCATCCGTAGTCAGGATCGAACCCAGGTCTCGGCGCTGTGAGGCAGCAACTGCGCCGCCGTGCGCTGTTTTGCTCGGGATCCTGGGTTCTACAGTCTCTTGTGTTTCCAATAAACACTGACCTTGCTTGACGAAGCCCACACCCTTTGAATGAATAAAAATAAACTTAGCCCGTGTCAAATTTATACGGCCATCTCCGGTGAGAAAATTTATTGTCATTTTTCACTCCCCAGAGGTGCCAACTTACCCAGAAGTTGCTGCCCGCAACGTCCAGGTAGAAAAGATCAAGAAGTATTAATTAGTCAGTGAGAACCTTATTCCCAGGGTGGAAATGGCCAACATCGACGGGCATAGCTATAAAGGTGAAAAGGGGAAAGTTTAATTGAGATTATGGGGGCAAGCTTGTTTTTACACAGTGGTGGGGGCCTGGAACGCATTGACAGGAGTGGTTTGCGTTGGAAGGAACTGCAGATGCTGATTTACACCGAAGACGGACGCAAAGTGCTCTAGTAACTCAGCTGGTTAGGCAGCATCTCTGGAGAGATGGAATAGGTCGAGACCCTTCTTCAGACTTAAGTCCTTCCAGCAGTTTGTATCTATCTGACAGAGGTGGTTTAAAGAGTATGTTTGAGTTTCTGAAGTTAATGACTTAAATGTGCTCCAGTTAGCCCTTGCTTTAGTTTAGAGATACAGCATAGAAATAAGGCCCTTCGGCCCACCTAGTCTCTGTCTACCAACGATCACCCGTACACTAGTTCTGTCCGACACACTAGGGGGCAATTTACAGAAGCCAATTAACCTTAATGCATGCCCTTCTTTGGAACATGGGAGGAAACCCGAGCACCCGGAGAAAACATGCGGTCACGGGGAGAACACAAAACTCTGTACAGACAGCACGGGTGGTCAGAAACGAACCCGGGTCCCTGGCGCTGCAAGGCAGCACCTCTACCACTGCACCACTCTAAGGTGGGGAGACAGATACTATAGTGGCATTTAAGAGGCGTTTTGGATGGTCATGTGGACATGCTGGGAATGGAGGGATATGGATGACGTGCAGGCAGAGGAGATGTTTAACACAATCAGTATGAACATTGTGGGCCGAAGGGCCCATTCCTGTGCTGTACTTCTCTCTGTTCTAATGTTCATTCTAATGTATGTTCTACAGTTCTAATGTGTGTTCTAATTTTCTACTGTTCTAATGTACTGTATGTTCCAATTTTCTACGGTTCTTATGCATGTTCTAATGCATGCTCTAAGGCATGTTCTAAGGCATGTTCCAAGGCATGTTCTGGGGACTCATGGAAGGGGAAAGAGGAAGGGCTGGTGAGTGTGCCTCACATAATCCCCTCTCTGCAAAGGGCGCTGGGGTTATGAACACAGATGGCACGGTCTCTGCTAATCTGCCAGAACGCCGGTGTGACTGCAAGCTGACAGATCCGTGCGCTACTTCCCAGCGTTGCTCATCATTGCAACCATGATGATGTCTCTTTACTTATTAACCTCTGCCGCTGCTTCTCTCACAGCCAGAGCCACACAGCAACCAATTCCATCTCGGGCAAACTTAAACGATTACCAGCCACGGAAAATTGAGAGGCGATTGGCGCGAGGTGGAGAGGGCCGAGAGACAAAGAATGAGATAGTTTGCTGTCGAACTGGTTGCAAGAAGATTTAATGGAGGTTATAATCACGAAGACTTATGATATTGTAACATCTAATAGATTCTCTCAACCAGCAGGTCAGGAACACGCTCCTGTCAATTTTAAAGTGACTGGCATAGCAGGAGCAGCAATGCTAAGGCAGAAAGATGAACACAAGAAACAGGCGGTGGAGTAGGCCAGTCTGCCCCTCCAGCATGTTCATGATCTGCTCTGGGCCTCATCTCAATGGGCAGCACAGCGATAGAGTTACTGCCTCACAGCTCCAGGGAGCCAGGTTCAAACCTGATTAGGGGTGTCGTCGGTGTGGAGTTTGTACGTTCTCCCTGTGACCGCGTGGGTTTTCTCCGGGTGCTCCAGTTTCCTCCCACATCCCAAAGATGTGCTGGCCTGTACATTAATTGGCCTCTAAATTGGCCCCTAGTGGGTAGGGAGTGGATGAGAAAGTGGAATAACATAGAACTAGTGTGAGCGGGTGATCGATGTGGACTCTGTTTGTTTGTAGTTGAATTGGTTTCTGTAAAGTTCCCCTGGTGGGTAGGATAGAACCAGTGTAGGGGGTGATTGCTGATGGGCACGGGGTGGGTGGGTGGAAGGGCCTGTTTCCACCCCATGTCTTTCAATCAATCAACATTTCAAACATTAAGTAGCTCCATCGATGCAGAAGCGATGAATGTGCCGCATCCAATCACTTGTGCCAAAAGCCAAGAGGAACTGCAATAGTCAACCAAACGTCTGCTGTTAATTAATGGCACAGGTTTCACTGAGATCTAACAGTTTGTTCCTGCCCAAATCTCTGGGCAACTGTTGTAGCCTGCACCTTGATTCAGGTGGCTGGCTGCGCCCTGCGTGAACAATGAAACAGGAGGAGAGGACGGCTGGGTGGATGGCGATCGCGCTGACAGCAACACATTTTCTGCTTGGCTTCCTCTCGCTTCGGTGTTACATAAGGAGCTGTGGAAGCTCTGGCAAACCCAGCTCTTAGTTACGCAAGCTTGTCACCAGGAGAGCTTGCACAAAGCAGGCAGAACGCAGCTTTAACGAGGGAACGCAGCAGACACTGATGGAGTGACACAGAGTCGCGAAGCAGCAACGATCAAATCCTGCAGCGGTTCCCATCGCATCAGAATTGTGCAGAATATTTAGTTTAGTTTACAGGTACAGCGTGGAAACAGGCCCACCGAATCCGCGTCGACCAGCGACCACCCGCACACGCTCTAATTCTACGTTATCCCACTTTCTCATCCACTCCCTACACACTAGGAGCAATTTTACAAAGCCAATTAACCTACAAATCTTCACGTCTTTGGGATGTGGGAGCAAACCAGAGCACCCGGAGGAATCCCATGCAGTCACAGGGAGAACGTACAAACTCTACACAGACAGCACCCGGAGTCAGGATCGAACCCGGGACCCTGGTGCTGTCAGGCAGCAGCTTGACTGTTGCACTACTGTGCAGTTATAACCAGCAAGAACCCTAAATAGCTCAAGTCTATTAAAAAAAAACCCCACCTCATCTGTATCCACCTATCACTCGCCAGCGTTTTATCCTGCCCCCACCTCTATTCCAGCTTTCTCTCCACTATTACAATCTGCCTGAAGAAGGGTCCCAAACTGAAACTTCACCTATCCATGTTCTCCAGAGATGCTGACTGACCCACTGAGTTACTCTAGCACACTGTGTCTTTTGTTTATGATTAAAAGCAATGCAGAGGGTGAGGGGCAGCACGATTAGATTGGATAGCTTGCATGGAGAAGGATACCGCAGAGATCTAATTTGCCACACACCCTCAAGCCCAGAAGCAAGTTGTGTAATAACTCGTCAATGTGTAGCTGGCCTTGAAATTAGATTTTCACCAAAATCCACTTTCAAAAACAAAGCAGTCTTGGAATTAAATATCTAGACAGGGTGTCGGACCAAATCTATCAGATTACAAAGGAGTCATTTCTTTTAACTAGCAGCCCGTCTTTGTTGCATCCCAACCCAATTCAGGCTCCTATATTTGTTATCTTTCATTGTTTGAAGGTCCTGCGAGATTAGAGTTTTGTTCAGTTTAGAGGTATAGTGCAGAAACTGGCTCTTCAGCCCGCGACGAGCAGCGATCACCCCATACACTGGCACTATCCTACACATTTGGGACAATTTACACCAAAGCCAATTAACCTACAAACCTGCATGTCTTTGGAGTGTGGGAGGAAACCAGGTAGTCGTGGTCACAGGTAGAACATGCAAATTCCGTACTGACAGGATAGTCAGGATCGAACCTGGGACCTTAGTTTAGTTTAGAGACACAGCACGTAAACAAGCCCCTTCGGCCCACCAGAGATCCCCGCACATTAACACTATCGTACACACACTAGGGACAATTTTACATTCATACCAAGCCAATTAACCTACAAGCCTGGAAGTCTTTGGAGTGTGGGAGCAAACCGAAGATCTCGGAGAAAACCCACGTAGATCACAGGGAGAATGTACATATTCCGTACAGACAAGCACCGGTCTGGATCAAACCTGGGTCTCTGGCGCTGTGAGGCAGTAGCTCTACCGCTGCACCACTAGGCCTCCCGACTACCCAAGGGGTTCTGGAGAGAGTTAGAACGTTTCGCTTCTCGGCCTTTTGGCTAAGATCAAGTGTAGTATCTGTTCTTATGTGAAAGAGACTATCTGTTCTTATCAGAACAGTTCTGGCAGTTCCTTGGGGACAAGGGCTGTGGATTGTGGAGCGAAATCGTTGAAGAGTCGGTCGGCTGCAGGCTTAGAGGTGGATCCCATGCTGGTTGGGAAACCAACCTAACACCTTATTCAGCCACAATGTCAGCAGGAGCAGGAGCAGGAGCAGGAGTGCAGGGTATTCGGAATACCCTGCGAATAAGCGTCAAGGACCTCAGCAAGGGGAACCCTTCTCACGAGACCTGTTCGTGAAGAAGGTCTTGCTAGAGGCCTGCAAATTCGAGGCCAAGGACATCTACTGCCTCCAGGATTTTCCGGGTAACGGGATATTTTGATGTTACCTTCAAAGTATCCAACGGGATGGCAGAAGGTGATGGAAGTCTTCCCGGGAGAGGGGAAATGAAGCTCCGCTGTCGCTGCTGAAAGTGCAGCCGCTCTTCACCCTCCCCACCCAGAAGGAAAGGTTCATTACGGTGCACATGTTTAACCCACATGTGCCTGTAGTGGATGTCCTCACCTTCCTTGCTCGTTACGTTTGAGGGAACAGGAAACTGTGTGGACGTCAAGGACATGCATGGGATTTGGACCAGCAAGCGGCAAGTCAAGGTAAAGCTGAGGGTGGACAAGGATGGAGAAATCGTCCACCCCCCCTCGGTTTTCGCGATTGGAGGAAACGAGGGTACTTGAGCTATGTAGGGCAACCCAGGCTGTGCAGGAAATGCAAACAAGCCTGGGCATGTGATGGCCCAATGCACTGCAGTTGTCTGCAAAAAACTGCAAGATGGAGGGCCATGAGACAAAGGACTGTCAGGCCAGCAAGAACTGCAACCTGTGCGGGGAGGCAGGCCACCTTTACAGGGCTTGCCCTAAAAAGAGCCTGCACCTACGCACAGGCAACAAGAGGAGCTGCTGCCAGCACCCCAAAGGGGGGTGAGGCACCCCCCACCATGCCAAGACCCCAGCAGAAAGAGGGAACACGGACGAGGACAGCCCGACCACCTCGAGGCCCCAAGTGCCAGACGGAGACGCCCAGCATCCTGCCCAAGAGGGAGAGTCAATGGAGGAGGGGGAACAGCAGGAGAAAATGGACAATGGTGAAGTATAAGAAGAGGGGTCAGCCCAAAGAGCAAGGCCAGAAAAGAGTGGTAAAGTCCAAAGGAAAATCACAAAAAAAAGGTGTCTTTCTCTTACAGAAGGCAGCAACCTCTCCTCCTCGTCGGAGGATGAGGCGACCGGGAGTCCCAACGGGGAGGCAGAGGAAGAAAACGGGGGAGGAAAAGGAGACCGAGAGCAGAGAAGTGGCCGAGGGGCTCCAGCCCCAGGACATCGGGAGCAGCGCCAGTGGTTTTGAGGGGCTCCAGGCCCCGGAGACAGGAATCATCACAACGGCAAGTGACCCAGCTCCAGGGGACTGGGAGCAGTGCAACGGCGATGGGCCCCAGTTCCGGGCGACCGGGAGCATTGCAGTGGCCGATGGGCCCCCAGCTCCCGGGCGACCGGGAGCATTGCAGCGGCCCATGGGCCCCAGCTCCGGGCGACCGGGAGCAGCGCAGAGGCCATTGGGCCCCAGCTACAGAAGACAAAGGAAGCGGCATGCCCAAAAGGGGGTGGAACGAGAAGGCCCCCGCAACGACAACTTTGGTTACGCCACCTGATACTCACCTCACCGTGGATTCCTCAGCCCAGGAAAGCTGAGGCAATTCACCGAAGCGGTGGGGATGATGGGACATGGAAATGGTCAAAAGTGACTCAAAAGACAATGGAGCTCAAAACTGGCATCTTTAAACGTGCGCAGTATAAAGAGCACTGCGCGATGTGTTAATGCCTTACAGTACCTGGCCAAGGTCAAGGCAGATGTGACTTTTCTTCAGGAGTGCGGGGCTGCCACACCTCCGCTGTTATCGGATGGTGGTCGCGATGGTGGCCCCACGGACTGTCTGTGTGGTCGGGGGGGGGAAATGACTGTCTTGCTTCCGGCCCTGGGGATTTTGCTGCGGGGAGGGAACTTCACCATCACTGAGGGTCAAGGAAGTGGTTGGAGGGCGTCTCCTCGTGGTGGATGTTATGTACCGTGGACTCTCCGCTCCGGCCTGATAAATGTGTATGCCTCACCCACGCAGAGCGAGCGGCTGGCCGTTCTCCAGCAGCTCCCAGTGCTGCTGGCCAGTCCCGGCAGCTCGTTCTGGCCGGTGACTTCAACTGCATCATTGATGCGGCTGGACGATCCGGCAGTGCCGACAGCAGACTGGACAGCACGTCCAAGTTTCTGATGAAGATGGTAAAAGACGCAAAGCTGCGTGACGCCTTCAGCGACCCTGCAGGCGGGTCCCAGCCGCAGTTCACTTGGTCGAGATCGGACGGTTTAGCCCGATCCCGGATAGACTTCGTCTTCACGACGAAGGCCGTCACGGTGAGACACACTGACCTCACGCCAGTGTTCTTCTCCGACCACTTGCCTACTTTCAGGCTTCCTGTCACCTACGGGAGACCGGAAGGCAGGCAGAGGGACGTGAAGTTAAACACGGAAATGTTGACCCCGGAGAGTGTCGAGGAGCTAAAGAGGGACTACGCATGTTGGAGAACGGTGAGGCCCCTCTTTGACTCCCCCACACTCTGGTGGGAAGCAACCAAGGAGAACATTAAGAGGTTCTTCATAATTAAAGGGGTTCAGAGAGCAAGACAGAGTCAGAGGGAATTGTGCCAACTCCAGACAGATTTGCAGCAACTGCTCCTTCTGCAGTCGAGCGGGGTGGATGTAGGGAGGAACTTTAGAGAGTTGAAGGACGGCAAGCTCAGCTCTTCACCTCTGAATCCTCCAAGATCCAATCCTTCCGATCTAGGGTCCGCCATGTGGAGCAGGATGAGACGTGCTCACGTTTCTTTCTTCCATAAGGTTCACAGGGGGAGCTCTGTGATGAACAGCCTTAGGGAGGAGGATGGCACGGTTAGCATCCTCACAGACAGACGTTGCTGAGGATCTGCAAATCCTTTTACACAGATTTGTATGACCAAAAGACCACAGACAGTACCCTCCTCCCAGAACTTCCTGTCCTCAATCACGGAGGTCTTGGAGGACAGCAAGCGGGAGAGTCTGGACCAACCACTGACCCTAGAGGAGCTGACTGGCTCCATCCGTTCCTTTGACTCGAAATAAAACTCCGATGCGATGGCTTACCGGCTGAGTTGTATTTGGCTCTGTGGGACTGGATGGGCCCGGACCTGCTAGAAGTGTACAACGACATGCTTTCTGGCTGGCAGCATGTCAGACTCCATGAGGAAGGGCAACATCACCCTAATCTACAAGCAGAAGGGGGAGATGAAGGACATAAAGAATTGGAGACCCATAACACTCTTGAATGTCGACTACAAGATCCTGTCCAAGGCCATCGCCAACCGGGTCAGTCTGCTCTGGGGCAGGTGATCCACCCGGACCCAAACCTGTGCTGTAACCTGGCAGGAAAATCTCAGACAGCCTAGCGCTGCTGAGAGATACCATCGCCTACGTTCAGGGACAGAGGTGTGGATGCCTGCCTAGTCAGCTTGGACCAGGAGAAGGCCTTCGACAGATTTCGCACACGTACATGAGGGAACGTGCTCTCCAAAATGGGTTTTGGGGAGGGGAATCAGAAATTGGATCAAACTGCTCTACACCAACATCCGTTAGTGCAGTCCAAATCAATGGGTGGGGAATCAGACAGTTTCCGGTGAGGTCCTGGAGTTAGGCAGGGTTGCCCTCTCTTCCTGTCTTGTTTGTCTGCTGTATTGAACCTTTTGCTGAATCCATCAGGAAGGATGCTGGCATAAGAGGAGTGACATTGCCAGGCAGTGGGGCATTCAAGTTAAAGACCTCCCTGTACATGGACGATGTCGCTGTCTTCTGCTCGGATCCAGGGTCAGTCCGCAGACTGATTAGTATCTACGACCAGTTTGAGGTCGGCCACGGGAGCCAGGGTGAACCGCAGGACAAAGAGCGAGGCCATGCTCTTTGGCAATGGCCTGACAGATCTTCCGTCCCCTTCACCATCAAGCCTGCTTCTTGAAGGTGCTGGGATCTGGTTCGGGGGGGCTGAGGCATGTAACAAAAATTGGCTGGAGCGTATAATCCAGGGTGGGGAGGAAGCTGGAGCTGTGGAGGCAACGCTCCATAACGGGAAAGAATTTGGTCCATCAGGTGTGAGGTGCTCTCAAGGGTGCTGCTGTTACTTGGCACAAGTGTGGCCTGTCCCTCCCTCATTACGCCACAGGGATCACCCGGGCTATCTTCCACTTCATCTGGGGGTCGAGGATGGACCGGGTGCGACGGGCCACAATGTACAAGTCGGCAGACAACGGGGGTAAATGCGTGCCCAACGTCGCCCTCATTCTGATGGCCACCTTCGTGTGTGGCTGCATCAGGAGGAGTGTAGAGCCAAGGCACTGTGGGCACAAGTGTCAACTACCTGCTGAGGTTCTACCTGTCACGGTGTGTGAGAAGGATTGGGCCTGGCTGCAGGTGCACGCACATGTGCCAGTCAGCTGGACATTGCGCCCCCATAAAAAAAATCTGTTCGTCGGTGAAGGGTTCTTTTTACCGGACCCCCACCTTTGACCACATGTCAATCGGGCCAGTGTCAGCACGAATGTCCCTGCAGGCACTGCAGGGAAAGGACTCTATGGACCCGGTGGCGTGTTTCCCTGAGCAGATGTCCCAGCTAGTCTGGCAAAAATGCCTCATCGCCAGAACTCACCAAAAAAGCACCTAAGACCCTGCCTTGGCTGGCGGTTGAGGGGAGCCCTCCCAGTCGAACCTTCTGCACCGTCCGGAACCTCACTACCCAAGCGCACGATGCCCTCGGGACGGCTGCTATGGCGAGGGAGACGGTTGCCACCTCTTCACAGAGTGTGGGTTTGCTTAAAGAGTCTGGTAGAAAAATGCGAAGGGTCCCTGTACGGCTTATATCCCGAACAGCTCCGCACACGAGGACTCGGTGATTTACGGAACTGTCCCAGGGACACATTCAGGAGACTGACAATCGAGTGCTGCTGGAGGGTCATCAACTCAGTAAAAGACGCCCTTTTGAGTCTGCCCGAGCATTGTTTCACCACCCAGCAGACGAGCGAGATGTCAGTCGGGTGAATGTTGCCGATCTGGCCGCTGCTGACTGAGGAGTACGTGTCTGAGGGACGCAATAAGCTCGGTGAGCCAAGCAAGGCTCGGTGGGGGAGGGCAACAGTCTAACGCCCTTCGCTTGCTGGACATGGGGGGTACAGTATCTGTGGAGACTCCCTCAATATAAGGGAGAGGTATCCCACGCCATTTTGTGGCATGAGTGGGGGACTGGATTTGTGGAAACTTGGGGAAAAGAAAATGTACATAAACTGTATTTGATCTATTGTACAGCCTCGCTCGAAATGTCGGATGGGAATTTTCCGCAAGGTTAATGTATTGTATATATTTATCATTCGAATAAGTTATATACTTTGAAATTTTAAAAAAATTATAGAACGTTTCACACTCTATATCCCATCTGCAGCAACTTGCTATTTTACAAGCGCATGAAAAAAATAAACAGTGAGAGAGCTGCACGGCACCAAATCTGGCCCTTCGGCCCATCTTGTCCATGCTGGCTGATCAAGATGTCATTCTGGGATTGGCCTGCATTTGGTCAATGCCCCTCTAGACAATTCCATTCCTTTAGATTTTAGACTGCAGCAAGTTTGGACTGTGCGTGGACTAAAGAATAATGAGAAATGGTCCCCAACGAGTTCTAAGTCTAGTTTAGTTTAGGGATGCAGTGCAGAAACAAGCTAGGCCCTTCAGCCCACTGAGTCCACACTGACAGCAATAAACCCCTCCGGATACTAGCACTCTCCTACACACTAGGGACAATTTACAGTTTTTTACGAGCCAAATACGCTCCAAACCTGACATCTTTTGGAAACGTGGGAAACCAGGGCAGAGCACCCGGAAGAGAAAACCACGCGGTTCACAGGGGAAAACGTACCAACTCCAGTCAGACAGCACCCGTAGTCAGGATCGAACCCCGGTCTCTGGCACCTGGACTCAGCGGGCCAAAGGGCGTTTCCGTGCTGTATCTCTGAACTAAACTTAATTCCCACCCTTGGGGAAAAGATTCCGACTGACCACCCTATCAATGCCCCTCATAATTTCATATACTTTTATCAGGTCTCCCCTCAACCTCCAGCATTCCAGAGAAAACAATCCATGTCTGTCCAACATCAGTAGCACTGGGATGACCTTAAAACAACCCGAGTTTTGCACTTTAGGACCTTTCCTTCTCCTTAATGAACTGCTGCTCACAGCTTTGATCACCGCTTGATTCATTGCCATCAGCCGAACGACCTTGCAGTTAAATTAAACTGGAATGCCAGAGCTCATTAAAATTGTCCAACTGTGACGCACATCTTAGAATATAGTTTAGAGATACAGCATGAAAACAGGCCCTTCGGCCCACCAAGTCCACCCTACCATCGATCACCCGTTCACACTAGTTCCATGTTATCCCACTTATTCATCCACTCCCTACACACGAGCGGCAATCTTTAGGATGCGGGAGGAAATCGGAGCAAACCCACGCGGTCACGGGGAGAACAAACTATAAACTCCGTACAGACAGCACCCGAGGTCAGGATCAGAGGCGGGTGTCTGGCCCTCCGAGGCAGCAGCTCTACCCGCTGCGTCACCATGCCGATCCTCGGTCATGTGGTTGTCGGGGCAATCACGTGCTACATATAAAACCTACCCTCACAATGAACAAGCAGACAAAGGATGTGTAGGAAGGAACTGCAGATCGTGGTTTAGAAAAAAAACATTGAAAATAGTGCAGGAGCAGGGCCCATTTCCCCTTCGAGCCAGCTACTGCCATTTCAATCTGATCATGTGATCTCTAACTATGTGCCCCCCCCCCCCGTTCTGGTTTTTTCCCCATTATTCCCTGGATCCGTTAGCCCAAAGAGCTTAATCTAAACTCTCACTTGAATACTTACATTGAATTGGCCTCCACTGCCTTCTGTGGCAGGGAATTCCACAGATTCACAACTCTCCGGGTGAAAAGGTTTTTCCCCCAATCTCAGTCCTTTTAGTTTACACTGAAGGATAGACACAAAATGCTCCCCTGACTCTGAAGAAGGGTCTCGGCCAAAAACGTCACCCATTCCTTCTATCCTGAGATAATGCCTGACCCGCTGAGTTACTCCAACATCTTGTGTCGATCATAAGCAGACAAAGGAAGTCAGGAAACATATAGACACAAGGAACTGCAGATGCTGGTTTAAGAAACACCAATGCGGCTGGAGTAATACGCTGGGGCTGGCAGAAAGGACATGGATAGGTGACGTTTGGGTGAGGACTCTTCAAACGTATATTACAGCCCCACTCTATTTGTGCTTGCATACAAGTGGTCAGATTCATGAAGCTTCGTTCGCAGCAGGTTTGTGAACTCCACAGTTTCGCGTCGGGTCCCTAGTCTTATTGTAGCAGTGGAGAGGAAAGATGGATAGAGATGATGGTGGCAGTCAAGAAGACTGGCGAGTTGATGGGTGGTACAAGAGGAGGGGTTTATTTAATAGGCAGACCATTGGACGAAGCCGACGATGGGGCCTATTTCCATGCTGTATCACTAGACGAAAATTAATCTAAAACCCCCGGCACGTGTTGGGATTGTGGGAGGGAACTGGAACACCGGAGAAAGCCCACGCTGTCGAGAGGGGGAACGTGCAAAATCAACTCATTTTTCTCACACACTGACTGGGCACTCTCTCTTCACACAGACTGGGACACACTCACAGACAGAGAGCCTCTGCAGAGAGAGAGACACACACTCCAGACACCGACTTCTCTCAGACACACTCATCACAGAGACGCACTCACACTAACTCAGACACACTCTCGTGCATAAACCCCCCCCCTCACTCACACTGATATTGACAGACCACTCTCCCACTGGCAGGCCATGCACGCACACCAGTGAGCCTGGGTCTACGGCGGTGTGAGGCAGCGGGCTTCTGCCCACCCCACTCTGCGCCACTGCATCCCACCCATGCAGCAAATTGCTGTGAATTTTGTCCAGCGTTCACGCCACTCGAGCTCTCCACTCTGGCTGCGGGAGGGAGAGGCAGCATTGGACACAGTGATTTACGCTGCAGAAACAGGCCTTCCTAATCTAACACCATTGCAAGCAATGGGAGAATGGTTCGATCGGCTAGATTACAAGCTCTCGGACAGTGAGGCAGAGAAAATGAGTGACACGGAGAAGATGTTCGGGCTGCTGCCCATCGCTACAGCTCCCGACACGGTTGCCACAACTGTCCCTTCTGTCATATCCTGTCCACCGAACCATACTAACCCCAACCGGCACGGGGAACATGAGCTCGTGCAAGTCCATTCAGCTCGCCAAGATAATCACCAAGCTTATATTTTAAAGGCAACATAATGGGCGGACACAGTGCAGAGTTGTTGCTCTCGCGCCACGCCAGAGACCAGATATTGATCCTGACTACAGGTGCTGTCTGTATGGAGTTTGCATGATCTCCCTGTGGCCACGTGGGTTTTCTCCAGGTATTCTGGATTCCTCCCACAATACAAAGACGTACAAGTTTGTAGGTTGATTGGCTTCTGTAAGTTGTCCCTAGTGTGCAGTATTGTGCAAGAGTCCGGGATGATCGATAGTTGCTGTGGACTCAGTAGACTGAAGGGCCTGTTCCCATAACAGTATCTCTAAAATAGTCTATAAGACATAGGAGCAGGATTAGGCCATCGGCCATTGGGGCAACTCTGCCATTCAATCATGGCTGATCTATCGTTCCCTCTCAACCCCATTCTCCTGCCTTCTCCCCATAACCTTGATGCCCTTATTCATCAAGACCCTGTCAATCTCCGCTTTAAAAATACCCAATGGCTTGGCCTCCACAGCCGTCTGTGGCGATGAATTCCATAGATTCACTAATCTCTGGCTAAAGAAATTCCTCCCCATCTCCTTTCTAAAAGTGTGTCCTTTTATTGCGCTGTGCCCCCACTGCAGTAGAGTTGCTGCCTTACAGCTCCAGAGACCCGAGTTCAATCCTGACTACAGACGCTGTCGCTGCAGAGTTTGCACGTTCTCCCCGTGACTACGCGGGTTTCCTCTGGTTGCCTTCCACGTCCCAAAGATGTGCGGGCTTGTAGGTTAATTGGACTCCGTAAATTGCCCGTAGTGTGTAAGAAGTGGATGAGAAAGTGGGATAACATAGAACTAGTGTGAATGGTTGATATATGGGTCAGTTAACAGTACACAAAGTGCTGGAGTAACTCAAGGGGCCAGGCAACGTTCTTGGAGAACATGGATAGGTGACATTTAGGTTCGGGACCCTTCTTCAGTGGCATCAGTTTAGCATAACTGGAGAACTGGAAGTTGGACGTCTTTTAGATTACAGCATGGAAACAGGCCCTTCGGCCCACCGAGTCCGGGCCGACCAATAATCACCAATAACACGAGTTCTATCCTACACTCCAGGGAAAATTTACAGAAGCCAATTAACCTCCAATCCCAAATGGATTTGGAACATGGGAACGTACAATCTCGGTACAGACAACACCCATAGTCTGGAGCGAACCCAGGCCTCTGGCGCTGTGAGGCAGCAACTCTATCGCTGTGCCACTGTGACACTTGTACCCGGTCCACGCACATCCTTGAAGCAACACGGAAAGTGACTTTTGGTTCTGGACCCTTCTTCAACTGGCATCAGTTTAGTGCATGCCTGGAGAGCAACTGGCAGTCATTCAGCAACTGCACTGAAGGCACCAGCATCATCAACCAAAGCCTGGCAACGACACAAAAGTACAGGGACAATGCGGGAGAAGATCAGAACTGCTGGAGCACAGAATCACCCTCGTCTGCTGCTGACAGGACCAGCACACACACACACACCACACACACACACGATTCATCAGGTCATCAACAAAACAGGGATGCAATGACACAGACTAAGCAAGCCATGATCCCATGAGTCGAAGCTTCCTGCTGCAGTTTCTAACTGACTGTGTTGGGATCGCACTGAATACAGGAGTCAAGGTGCTTGAGTTAATTATCAGTTAGGCCCAAATAGCTGCAGCAGATGTCATTCCATTCACACGCTGCTCATCAAAGCCGCAGAAGAACCACGTCATTAATTAACCGGTCTGTTGAAAAGGAACTGCTGATGGTTATTCTCTCCCAATGATGTTGCCAAGACTTGAGGACTGAGCTATCGGGAGAGGATGGATCATGCTGGACTATATTCCCTGGATAGAACCAAATTATCATTAATGTTTATTATTAATTAAAGATTTAGAGTGTGTTTCTAGAGTCATTCGTAACTGTCACTGTAATGACCATGTGTTACGGTGAGGTGGAGCACCACGCCAAATTCTCTTGTAAGTGAATACTTCGGCCAATTAAACGTACGTACTTACTAAACTAACTTACTAGTAAAAAGCTGGAGTAACTCAGCGGGACAGGCAGCATATTGGAGAGAGAATGGGTTGACGTTTCCGCGGTCGGGACCCTTCAAGGGTCTCCACCCGAAACATCACCCATTCCTTCCTCTCCAGAGATTGCCTGCACTTCCCGCTGAGTTAACACCTGCTTTTGTGTCTATCTTCGTTAAACCATCATCTGGCAATTCCTTCTTGTCACTCTGTTCCCTGGAGCGCAGGAGGAGACGACGGATTATAGAGGTGCTAAAAAATCATAGAGGAAAACATCGGGGTAAACGCATATATTCTCTGTGCCCAAGTGTCGGATATCGAGACCATAGGATATGGGTTATAAGGTGGAAGGGGGGGGGGGGGGGGGGATGAGATTTATAGGAATCTGAGGGTAAACCTTCTTTCACATGAAGGAATGGTTGGTGAATGAACACTTGCCAGAGCTGCCTTTGAAGAGGGAGGCAATTAGACAGGTACATGGATAGAACAGGTTTAGAGGATATGGCCCAAAACAAATGCAGGCAAGTAGGACAAGTGGCAATGGCACTTGTTGGCGTGTGGGCAATTTGTGTCAAATGGCCTGTTTCCACGGTCTCGGACTCTATCTTCCTCCACTACACTTCCTGGTCCCCCACTATTTACAAGAAGATCCTTTAAATTACATAAGCAAAATAAAATAATGATGATGTTTGGCGGCAGTAGTGGGCCTGTACTCGCAGGAGTTTAGACGGTCCAGATAGAGGGTGGAGACAAACCTCCTTCAAACTTACATGAATCATGCTAAGCCCGGATAGAAGGATGCGGAGGATTGGAAGACATGGAACTCTCTAGTCTCTGGTTCATACCAAAGATAGACACAGAGTGCTGGAGTAGCTCAGCGGGTCAGGCAGCATCTCTGGAGCAAAGGAACAGGAGACATTTCGGTTCGGAGGCTGAAGAAGGGCACCGACACGAAACGTAACTTGTTCCTTCACTGCAAACAAAGGGAATGGTTGTCAACAGATGTTACAAGAGTATTTTGCGCTGTGAATGGAAGCTGCCTTTTGGCCACGTTAATCAGAGATGCGCACACAGGGTGACCCTTCAATAATGGCACAAAATTGAAATGACTTTCAACTGTAAGTGAAAGGCTGCACGTTTAGCAGGCAACATTCACTGGCTGGTTGTCCTGGCAGAGTTGGTATTAATTTATGTTCAGGACATAAATGAATACGCGGCAGGAAAATACACTGTTAAGGGTTGGCCCATCAACATTACTACCATTGAGGATGTTGCCAGGACTCATGGGCCTGAGCTGTAGGAGGGGATGGGCGCCTAGGAGATTATTCATGGAGCGCAGGAAGGGGTCTCTTATAGAGGTGTACAAAAACATGAGGTGATGCAAATAGTCTTTTTTACAACTTTTAAGGGTTTTAAGGGCAAAAGAGGGCAAGACTTGATCGGGCTGTTGAATTTCACCTTCTTTGATTTTGACATGATTTTATATTATGATTGATTGAAGGAAGATGGAACGGATCGCATCTTACCCACCCACCTCCATTAGGATTACATCAAAACTCGTTAACTTCACGAGGCCACACCTTATAAACCCTCCAAATCCTCCTTCCAATGGTTTAACAACTTTCACTTCTCCTAACTAATTTCCGGCCAAACCAAATATATATTCACCTCTCTCACCACACTACCATTGTTCAATCTCAAAGTTATCCATTATTTGGCCGAACGAAAACCTATTTTTTTTTTTTTTTTTAAAACAATAATTTTTTTCAAAAATTAAAAAATATATTTTTTCCCTCATTTTTTTTTTTAAACCCCACCATCCTTTTTACTTTTTTTTTTTACGTTTTATTTTCCCCCCATACATTCGTTTTCTTGAGCCTTGTGGTGTAAATTAGTCCCCCCCCCCCCCTGGTGGATGCGCACTGGTAGAGTTGCTGCATTACAGCGCCGGGTTCGATCCCCACTACTGGCGCTCCAGTTTTCTCCCACACTCCAAAGACATACAGGCCTGTAGGTTAATTGGCTTGAAAATTGTCACTGGCGTGTAGGAAAGTGTTAGTGTGCGGGGATCGCTGGTCGGCGCGAACTCAGCGGGCTGAAGGGCCCGTTTCCGCGCTGTATCTCTAAACGAAACCAAATTAAACTGCTAAACAAATTAACACATCCATCCTCAGCAACTAATCAATTGAAGTTAATTTCAACTCAACCCTCAGAGGCTCACCATCAGTGTGTCTCCCTGCAACTTCTTCCATTTCTTTTTCAGACAAATCTCTGGGACAACTTTCCAACGCAGTTTAGTTTACTTTTGAGATACAGCGTAGAAGCAGGCCCTTCGGCCCACCGAGTCCACGCGACCAGTGTCGTTTGATACATAGCCACATCCTACACACTGGGACAGTTACAGAATCCTACAAAGCTGCACCTCTTTGGGGCGTGGGAGGAAACAGGAGCCCGAAATCAGGCTTGAACCCGTGTCTCTTGACATAGCGCACGCGCAATCCTACGACTTAGCCAGCGCAGTTGATATTCAATACATCCATTTCTCCAGCCACTTTTCGATACCTCACATCACTTAAATATCAACCGCCTACTAAAGGAAGACACTACCAAATATAATTTTGTGTACAAAAAACTAAAGGTTAGCAAATGTGTTAGCAATCTATAGTCACCCTTACATCACATATCAGAAATAACCAACATCTATGGTTGGTTACTACTCTCATCTCCCATATGGAGTGGCATCTTCTAATTCCTACCACCATATACTTTTTTCAAATTTTATCACTAACAGCACCGGAGACCACCGGAGTTTCAATACCTAATCATATATACTTTCGATATTCAGACACTTTTCATTTTACTTCCCCTGGGTTCTTTTTGGTTCCCACACTTTCCCTGTATCGGTTTGGTTTGGGTGGTTCCCCCCCCCCCCCCCACCCCCCCCCCACTCGCTCTGTAAATTCCCGTGTGTGGGGGGGGGGGGTTGGATAACATGATAAAATTGCCAGTAGTGCGAACGGGTGATCGATGGTCAGCGTGGCAGTCGGTGGGCCAAAAAGATTGGTTCAACCATATCCACGGAGACAAGCAAATGCCCACTTGGTCCATCCACAGCCATCTATGCCTAGGTGATCAAGGTCCAGATCTCTGCCTCCATCACCCTCTCGGGCAATGTCTAACAGATGCCAACCACCCTGGAGGTGAAAAGGAAAACCTCCCTCAGATCTCCACTAACCCTCTCACAACTAAGCTCATGGCCTCTAGCTCCTTACACTGAAATAACAAAATAAATATCTGTTGTCGAGATATTGATATTGATCAGGGGAGCAAGTATCAATCCTATGCTCTTGAGGTTAGTTTGGTTTAGAAAAACTGCACGAAAACAGGCCCTACGGACCACCACATCCATGCCGTCCAAAGGTCACCCCTACACTAGTTCTAACCTACACACTCGGGAATATTTACAGAAGTAAAGAACCTACAAACCTTCAAGTCTTTGGAATGTGGAAGGAAACCGGAGCATCTGGAGTATACCCACGTCAGAACAGCAGCCGCTCCTGCTACTAGATTTTGTGGGTAGTTTAGTTTATACGCATGGGAAACAGGCGTTTTCAAACCATCGCGTCCACACCTACCAACGATCAACCCGTTCACACTAGTTCCGTGTTATCCCACTTTCTCATCCACTCCCTACACACTAAGGGGCAATTTACTGAGGGCCAATTAACCTACAAACCCACGGGTCTTTGGGACGTGGGAGGAAACTGGAGCACCCGGAGGAAACCCAGGCGGTCCCAGCGAGAAGGTCTCCTTCCCCTACCCACAGCATCCTAGTCTAATCCTCCAAATGCCCCTCTTTTAATTCTGAAAATCTTTGGGGAAAAAAAAAAACAATTCCCTTGAATGACATGCCTCAGCTGAATGGATATTAAAAAAATTACAACAAATTAGTGATAGCGAACAGCATCTGAAATTTGGATAAGTACTCATTATTCGAGCTGACAATTACTCTTTAATTGCTAAATATTCTAGCAACTAATTAGACACATCTGTCTATCCACACAGGCCAAACTTGCTCATCACTGTTCATTCTGTTGTACTGCTTTCAAGGATTAGCAGATGTGACAGAAATGATTGAATTTTGCTTCCACAACCTGGGTCTGCAAGTGTGTGCTGCTCTATAATCGCTACAACACATTGATCCAATTGGTAAAGGCCAATCTAGTCCAAATAACATGATGCCATCCACCTATCCATACGTTTGTCCACAGGAGCAGAATCATGCCATTCGGCCCATCAAGTCTACTCCGCCATTCAATCCTGGCTGATCTATCTTTCCCTCTGAACCCCATTCGCCTGTCTGCACCCCATAACCCCCGACACCTGCACCAATCAAGAATCTGTCAATATCCACTGACTTAACCTCCATAGCCTTCTGTGGCAACGAATTCCACAGATTCACCACCATCTGACTAAAGAAATTCCTTCTCATCTCCTTCCTAAAGTTCACCTTCTATTCTGGGGCTTGGGGACCTCTGGTCTAGGACTATCTACTAGTGGAAACATCCTCTCCACAACCACTCCATCCAAAGCCTTTCACTATTCAGTAAAATGACCTCCCCCTCATCCTTCTAAACTCCAGCGAGTACAGGCTCAATGCCGTCAAATGCTCATCAAATGTTAACCCAATCATCCCTGGGATCATTCTCGTAACCCTCGTCTGGGCCTCTCCAAAGCCAGCACACCTTTCCTCAGATATGGGGCTCCAAACTGCTCACAAGACTCCAAATGTGGCCTGACCAGCGCCTTGTGAAGCCTCAGCATTTTACCCCTGTTTTTGTGTTGTAGCCCTCTGGAAATAAAAGCTAGCAATGCAGAGGTGACTGGGAATCATTTTGGGGACTAGTTTTCTCACAGTGTCTGGTCTTCTCTCCTGTATGGGGATTAACCTTCCAGCTTCCCAACCCCCAAGTATGCAGGGCTTCTGCACGCTGATTTGTGTCCACTTGCTTCGCAGCGGTCAGGCAGCATCATCTCCGGCAAATAGGAAAGGTGGCGATCGGGTCGGGGCCCTTATATCAAGACCTGAGTTCTGGGTCGCCTCACCACAGGAAATTACGTGGCGGCCTTCGTCGAAGAGAGTTGCAGAAGTGGTTTGTCCGGAACGCCGCCAGGATTAGGGAGTATTACCACAAGGATTAGCAGGTATTAACTGTAATGTGAGATTGGACATACTTGAATTGTTTTCTCTGGAACATTGGGGATTGAGGGGGTGATCTGATGAAGGTGCTTAAAACCATGAGAACCATGGACAGGGTGGACAGTCAGAACATTTCTCCCCAGGGTGGAAACGTCAAGGACCAGAGGGCATGGCGTGAAGATGAAAGTTTAAAGGAGACGTGTGGGACATGTTTGTTTTACACAGAGAGTGGTGGATGTCTGGAACGTGCTGCCAGGGGTGATGGTGGAGGACTTACACGACATTTAAAACCTGTCTGAGCTCCTGAATCACTGAGGCAGAGAAACCACAAGCACAGCGCTGATAAACGGGATTAGGAGCGATCTGGATTTGAAGATCAGCATGGACACAGCGTTTCTGTGCTGTTTCTTTAGACATCAGAGATACAGTGCAGAAATAAGCCCTTCGGCCCACGCTGCCCAGCGAGCACCCCATACACTAGCACTGTCGTACACACGAGGGTACAATGTTAACAAAGCCAATTCACCTACAAACCTGCACATCTTTGGAATGTGGGAGGAAACCAGAGCACCCAGAGAAAACCCACGCAGTCACAGGGAGAACATACTTAAGGGGCTGTCCCACTGTATGAGATAATTCAAGAGCTCTCCTGAGTTAAAAAAAAAAATCAAACTCGTGGTAAGCACGTAGAATGTACGTTGCGGATATGTCGGAGCACGGGACGTCTCTTAGCGGCTCATAACGCTAACGGCAGGTACTCGGGAAACGCGATAAGTTCGGGAAGATTATTCAACATGTTGAAAAATGTCCACGAGAGCCCCGAGTACCTACGAGCGGCTATTACCGTAATTCTCTGAGTTTGAATCAGAAGAAACTCGGGAAAACTCTTGAATTAGCTCGTACAGTGGGACAGCCCCATAACTGCGTGCAGACAGCACCCATAGTCATGATCGATCCCGGGTCCTGGCGCTGTGATGCAGCAACTTGACCGTGCCACCCCAATGTTGATGAAGACTTGTGTCAGAGTAGGTTTGACCAGCGATGCCTCGTTCTAGTCCTGTATCGTGGTGCACATCAGCTCCTACACGGCCGTGTAACTGTTCACCTTCACAGCAGGGGCCCTGGTTGTGAAACACTTTCCTCAACATTGCCCACCGCTGAGGAACGAACTGCCTTCAATTACTCTCTGAAGTCTGTCGAAGGATCTCGACCCGAAACCTCACCCATTCCTTCCCTCCAGAGATGCTGCCAGACCCGCTGAGTTACTCCAGCACTTTTTGTGTCTATCTTCAATTACTTGATCAGGCCATTCCTGGGATGATGGAATGTGTCCGCACAGACAGAAGCTGTAGTCCAGATCGAACCAGGGTCTCTGGCGCTATGAGGCAGCACCACTCTGCCACCCATATGACTTCACCATCAACACTTGTTCAGGAAGAGAAAACAGCAGAATTACTGGCGTAAAAGCAGAACTATTCAGCAGCATCCAAGAAAGAAACCATGCTAATGCTTCAGTTCCGATGAAAGGTCGTCAACTTGAAACATGATCTCTGCTTCTCGCCATCAGCTGCCTGATCTGCTGAGATCCCGATGTCCTGGGCCTGTGTTTATACATAAAGCATCTTCACTCACATTACACGGTCATTATATTACTGTTTCCCTCTGGCATCTTGCTGTGCTCATGACACACTGCCGCGGTGACTTGTCAGAAGCCATCCATCGTCGGAAAACAGGTTACCACCATCAAGGATGTAAAAGGTGCTACAGAAATGAAAGACTATGGTTATGTTTTAGATTCCGGGCACAAAGCGCTGGAGTACCTCTGCCGGTCAGGTAGCATCTCTGGAGACAAAGGATGGGTGACGTCACCTGTCCATTTTCTCCAGAGATACCGCCTGAACCACTGAGTTACTCCAGCACTTTGTGTCTACAAACCAGCACCTGCAGATCCTTGTTTATTCATGAGTTTGATTATGTCGGACGCCTTCCAGAAGTGTCAATTGAGTTGGCGGGGATGGGATGGGGAGGGAGAGGAGGCCGGTTTGTGTGATGGACCCGGCTACATTCTCAACTTTCCGCAATTTCTTGCAGTCTTAGGCAGAGCATTAGAAACACCAGATTCTGATGCATTTGGATGCAATGCTCATTCGGGCAGGGCAGTGGTACAGCGGCAGAGTTGCTGCCTCGCAGCGCCAGAAACCTGGGTTTGATCCCGACTATGGGCACATCTTCTCCGTGGGACTGCGTGGGTTTTCTCTGGGCGCTCAGTTTCCTCCCACACTGCAATGACGTGCAGGTTTCGTAGGTTAATTGTCCCCAGTGTGTAGGATATTGCTAGTGGATGGAGTGATCGGTGGCTGAAGGAACTGTTTCCGCGTTGCCGCGATTTATTGGTTGTGGCATTAATGCGGTTGGACCAGGATGAATGAGGCCAAGAATCCAGCAGCTCTCAACCCACTTCTATCTCAGCAACATTGGTACAGATTGAGTTCCGGCCTCCACCTTGCTTCCTGAAGTCCATGACCAGCTCCTTTGTTTTGTTCGACAATCGTGTCATCTGGCAACTCCTATGTGGAATTGCTGCAAATTATGACCACGCAACGAGTATATTGAGAGCAGAACGATGGGGTGGGAATGCAGCCTCATGGGACATCAGCATCGAGAATTATCATAGAGGATGTTTTATAGGGCACGGGGGAACCAGACAATTTCGTTAAAAGGCAATAAAACCAGGTAGTTGATGGATTTCAAAACAAAAAAAAAAAAAATAGCTTTTCATTTCTGATTTAATTACTTAAATTTCAATTCCCCAGTTGCCACGGTGAGATTTAAACTCATCTCTGCCGGAGACACAATCCAGGCCTTTATATTACTTGTCCAGTAGGTCAGCCTGTGATTTACGGTACCATATACCAGCCGCATGTACTAAACATGGAGAGCAAGCAACAAGAGCTGGTTTATGAAGCTTTCCCCGAGCGATATGGACAAGTGTAAGAAAACGTGTTCCTCTTTTTAAGATTGCATTGCTGGGTGTTAATTGAAGACACTGGGGTTTCTCATTAGAAGGTGACAAGCTCAGAGTTTAGTTTAGACTGGAGACACAGCGTGGAAGCAGGCCCTTCGGCCCACCGAGTCTGCGCCGACCAGCGATCACCCATTCTATCCGATGCACTTGGGACGATTTAAGAGAAGCCAGTTAACCTGCAGACCTGTACATCCTTGGAGGGTACACAAAAAGCTGGAGAAACTCAGCGGGTGCAGCAGCATCTAAGGAGTGAAGGAGATAGGCGACGTTTCGGGTCGAGACCCTTCTGAGGAGTTTGGGAAGAAACTGGAGCACTTGGAGAAAACCCACGCAGTCACGGGGAGAATGTACGCACAGCACCTGTAGTCAGGATCGATCCTGGATCTCTGGTGCAGCAACTCCACTGCTGCGCTGCCTGATGTAGGAGCTGAAGAGATTATGGTCTATTTGCAGACATTAGGTTTGATCCCAAGAGAGATTTGACAAATGTTGTGATTTTTGTAGAGTCGAGGGTTTGACTAGACATTTTAACTTCCCATTCCCACACCGACCTTTGTGTCCTTGACCTCCCTCCATTGCTACAGTGAGGCCACATGCAAACTGGAGGAACAGCACCTCTTATTCCGCTTGGGTAGTTAACAACCCGACTGAGTTCTCCAGTTTTAAGTAATATCCCCGCCCCCATGCCCTCTCCCTTTCCTGTGCCCCACCCACCCTGGCACATACCCATTGCTCCGACTGTCCTGTCCCACCCCCAACATCACCTCCCACTCATATGTCCCTGGCTTTATATTTCAATCCTTCTCTGCCTCCCTTTTGTCTCCTTTAAACCTCCAGTCTTTATCACTTATTCCACCCAATCACCCCCCTCCACCTGTATCCACCTATCACTTGTCATGCTTTGACAGGCCCCCACCTCTCTATCCCAGCTTCTTCCCCCCCCCCCCCCCCTCCATACCTCATCAGTTTGAAAAAGGGCCTCAACCTGAAACATCATCTCCACATCCCCTTCACACATGCTGCCTGACACGCCGAGTTACTCCAGCACTCTGTGCTTTGCTCAAATTTCCAGCATCTGCAGTCTCTGCTGGTTCCAGCTTATTAAAATGGAAGTCCCACCAGCCCAACATGGACCACACTGCAGACCTAACTCACTGGTTTGAAGGGAAGGGACATCACCCAGTGGAATTAATCGCCGCAGAAGGTTGTGGAGGCCAAGTCAATGGATCTTTCCAAGCTAGAGATTGATTCTTGATTAGTAATGGTGTCAGGGGTTATGGGGAGAAGGCAGGTGAATGGGGTTGAGAGGGAAACATAGATCAGCCATGATTGGAATGGCAGAGTAGACTCATTGGGCCAAATGGCCTAATTCTGCTCCTATGACTAATGAACACCCCAGGGGGCCACATGAGTGGTGAGAGTGTTTCCTTTCAAGATGGGTGTGAACTCTACTAAGTATGTCTCCATTGAATGTATGGACACTAAGAAAGTATGAGGAGTTTTTCCAGTTTTGGTTCTGTACATATTTTTTTATTCTGAACAAAGAATATGTTTGAAGAAAAAAAAATGTTCTTGTCCATCTACACTAATCACCTTTGCTTGCACGAGGACCATATCTGTCCTTGCCTATTCAAGTCACTCTTTAATATTAAAAAAAGAGCCGTGAGAGGGAGAGAGTCACCAACATAAATCAAAGAAATGCAGATAAAGACAAATTAATCATCAACATTTGATATAATTTCTGTATCTGGCCCATCCTGTCAAGTGCTTAACAAAAGAAATCCGTCTGAAAATATCAACCATTCCACTCTTTCCTCAAAGTAATTACTGACCTGCCAGACTCGGGGGCATTTTCACGTCTCCTTTTCAAAGTTTCTTTGAGCTCTTCTGAATCTGCCACTTGCTCTGAAGATTCATAATGAGAATCTCAATCAGCAGCGTGAGATTAGCAATCGCTTTAAAAAATATATATATACATAAAGAAAGGAAGGATGCAAAGAGTCAAGGAGCTTATTCATAGCTTCCTGATTGCACTCTAATTGCAGAAGCTAATCAAGCTGATGCCAATTAAAGACCAGGGCATCCATTTGAAATGGAAATGATAAAGTGGTGGAAAGATTATCCAGCATTTAAGAAGATTTGCAAAGAGTGTATATATATATTTTTGAAGGTATTTAACAGCTGCCAGCCAGCAATTGTAAGTGGAGTGAGTACATCAATAACTTGAAGTGGAACCATTTTTATGTATCAGTTTGACAGGCTTCCAATTAGCTGCACTCTGGGCTTTCATTCCGGTTATTAATCCTTGTTATGCATTGTATTAATCGAGATGTTTGAAACTGGGAGAAGAGAGGGCCAAATTGCATTGATCTCTGGAAAGAGGAACAGATTTTTCTCTTTAACATCATCTTCCTTGACCACTATCCCAAATATGAACACTGCTGTGTGAAAGGGGGCACAAGGAACTGCAGTTGCTGGAATCGCGAGCAAAACTCAAAGTGCTGGAAGAACTTTGCTGGCCAGGCAGCATCTCTGGGAAGTCACATTGTCTGTCTATATTACTAAAAGTCTGATCTTGACCAATTCCTGTTTTTCTGTTTCATGATTTTAGAAAAGATGCTGCGACTTACGGCTGTGATTTTTGGCCATCTTACTCAGAGTCCCCCTCCGCTGTGCAGGACAAGAGGATTTCCCATCGATTAAAAATAAAAGAGTTATTAATGTTTAAAAAATGTTGACATTCTCTCTGCTGCCCCTGCTGGTGGGAGGGGGGGAGGGACTATAAAACCCGGAAGTGTTGTGCCTCAGTCAGTCTCTGCAAGATGGGGGAAGTGAGAGGGTCACGTCTCTCAGTCTGAGCTGTGAATAACACTGAACACATGTCTACTAAACTGAGTGTGGTTTTACTGACCTTGAGTGCCCTTAATGTGGTTTGAAAATGAAAATGTAGTAGGTTTGAAGTAAAAGCACTGCAAATGGTTGGTGGGGGTTGGGGTTGAAGTAAAAAGCATTGCAAAACGGTTGGTGGGGATTTAGCCCAAACCCCCACCAACTATTTGCAGTGCTTTTACTTCAACCCAAACCCCCACTAACTATTTGCAGTGCTCTTACTTCAACCCAAACCCCCACCAACCGTTTGCAGTGTGAACATGCAACCCAACGTGTCCCACTTAGTCTAGTAGCTTTATAAAACTTTGATTAGGCCACAGGAAATACAGTGGATGCTTTGGCGCGGGTACAGAAGACACTTACAAGAATGCTGCCTGGATTAGAGGGTATTAACAATGAGAGGTTTGGCCTATTTTAAAGGCACAGCATGGAAATGGGCCCTTCGGCCCACCAAGTCTATGCTGAGCACCAGTTCGCACTATGTTAGACTACTTTTGCACTCACTCCCTACACACTAGGGGCAATTTACAGAGGGTCAATTAAGCTACAAGCCTGCATGTCTGTGGAATTAAACTGGAGCACCCGGAGGAAACCCACACGGTCACAGGAAGAGTGTGCAAACCACACAGACAGCACCCGTGGTGAGGATCGAACTCGGATCTCTGGCGTTTGGAGGCAGTGGCTCCACCAGCTGCGATACGCTGCATTTGGTGTTTGACGGGAGATCTGAAAGAAGTATTTAACATTTTGAGGTGTCTAGATTGGTTAGATACTCAGAACCTTCATCCCAGGGTGGAACTGCTTTTGGATAGGCCCGTGATACACAGGGGATGGAGAGATGTGGATCATGTGCAGGCAGAGGACATTAGTTTCAATTAGCAGAGTTTCAACCGGAAATGTGGATGGATCTTTTGCCTCCACAGATGCTGCTCAACCCACTGAGCTTCTATTCTCTCTGAATTCTCTGTAGTGTCATGGCCGCAGAATAAAAGGACGTACCTTTAGAAGGCGATGAGGAGAAATTTCTTTAGTCAGAAGGTGGTGAATTAGTGGAATTCATTGCCACAGACGGATGTGGAGGACAAGTTAATGTGTATTTTTAAGGTGGCGATTGACAAATTCCTGATTAATAAGGATGTTATGGGTAAGACAAGAGAATGGGGTTAGCAGGGAGAGATAGATCAACAATGATTGAATGGCGGAGTAGACTTGATGGGCCGAATGGCCGAATTCTGCCCCGAGAACTTATGAAAACAATTTCACGGAGGGTGGTGCTTCAACTAGAGCAGTGACGTGTTTCTCTTTCCACAGATACCGCCCAACCAGCTGAGTATTCCCAGTATTTTCTGTTTACATTATATATTTCCAGAATCCAGAATTTGTGGTTTGGTTTATGATTTTCCTCATCACTGTCTTACTGGAATTTATTTAAGATTGGGTTTCTTTGAAGACCGAGTTTGCACGGTGTAATAATGTTCACTGGTTTCCCAGGAGACAGAATGGAAACCTAGAGAAATATTGCCGGATTTTAAATTACGAACAAAACTGGAGCAAACAGAATCACTGTAGTATTTGAGGTAGTTAGCGCACTGAATCTTTGCCGACTCCCTACAAGCAAATCCCAACTCCCCCACCCCCATCAACATACTACACAGTGTCATCAGTGCATTTACTTTCTTAAATATCAGAGAAGATTCAGCATGTTCACAAGGATTCTCTCGAATAGACTCTCTCTAACTGCTACAGGTGCACAGTAGACAGCTTGCTGACCGGTTGCATCATGACTTGGTTCGGCAACTTGAGCGCCCTGGAGAGGAAAAGACTACAAAAAGTAGTAAACACTGCCCAGTCCATCATCGGCTCTGACCTCCCTTCCATCGAGGGGATTTATCGCAGTCGCTGCCTCAAAAAGGCTGGCAGCATCATCAAGGACCCACACCATCCTGGCCACACACTCATCTCCCCGCTACCTTCAGGTAGAAGGTACAAGAGCCTGAAGACTGCAACGACCAGGTTCAGGAAAAGCTACTTCCCCACAGCCATTAGGCTGTTAAAATTGGCTCAGACAAAACTCTGAACATTAATAGCGCATTATCTGTTTAGTTGCACTTTATTTATTCATGTGTGTATATATTTAAATAATGGTATATGGACACACTGATCTGTTCTGTAGTCATGCCTACTATTTTCTGTTGTGCTGAAGCAAATCAAGAATTTCATTGTCCTATCAGGGACACGTGACAATAAATTCTCTTGAATCTTGAATGTATTCAGTATGGGGCATGTTAGTCAACCTGGGCAAGTTGGGCCGAAGGGCCTGTTTTCACTCTTTATGATTCTGAGTGGATATTGTCCTTGCTTGAGAGCTTGGGGCCATCTCTGGCTATGCTCTCATATCACTCCTGCCATCGGGAAGATGATATAGGAGACAGGAAACAATAATGTCCAGGTTCAGGAGCAGCTTCTACCCGACAGCCATCAGGCTTTTACACACTGCAACCACCAAATAAGCTCGGAACTGCATAGACTTGGGAGCATTGATTTTATCTTTTTGCACTATTATTGTATGTGTATATCTCCATCTCTATATATATATTATATATATAATTAAATAATTTAAAAGTCTCATCTTGACCACTTCCTGTCTGCGCTGTATATTGATTTTAGAAAAAACGCTCCCATATATCACTATGATTTTTGGCCATCTTACTCAGTCCTCCTCCGCTGAGCAGGCCCTGAGGTTTTTTCCCAATCGATTAAAAATAAAAAAGTTATGAGTGTTTTAAAAAAACTTGAGATTTCTCGCCTGTGAATCACCGCAATGAAGGTAAAGCCCCTTCTGGCGGGGGAGGGGGGGGGGGGGGTAGGACTATAAAACCCCGAATGTCGCAAGGGAGAGGCCACAACTCTCATTCTAAGCTGTGAATCAACTGAACTGTGAGTCTGCAATGCACTTGCAATAAATGATTTGTTAGCCCTTAATGACAATGCCATGAGTTGTTTGGCCTGCTGCCCTGCTTGTGCTTGAAACTGCAATGCTTTATTACATGTGACTGTATTTGGAAGGAATAAATGCTTTATTAGGTCCGTCTGTGTTTGGTTCAAAAGTCCCGCTCATTTCGTGACTTCCACTTAGTGGACAGGTCGCGCTGATTGCGCAACTGCCGGTGAGTGCAGAGGTCGCGCTGATTGCGTAATTTCTGGCAAGTGCAGAGGTCACACTGATTGCGGAAGTGCCGCTGATTGCAGAAGCCCCAAAGTGGAGAGGTCGTGCTCAGCCGTGTGAGTATTCAAGAATGTTTACTGCCATATATATGTGTGAGGTAGTGAGTGTGAGTGAGCCACAGTGTCCATACTAGCCCTCTGGAAACCAGTCCCTTCGGCCCACAACACCCATGCTAGTGCTCCACAAGAGATCCCATGGTTTTCTTGTACATTCATAAGTTCCAAGAGCAGAATTAGGGCATTTATAGTCCATCAAGTCAAATTAGGGTTGCCAACAGTCCCGTATTAGCCGGGGCATCCCGTATATTGGGCTAAATTGGTTTGTCCCATACGGGACCGCCCTTATCCCGTATTTGACTGCTACTACTTGGGTCGAGGGGACTGTCAGGTCGGGTGGCCCCGCCTCACCCGTCCCGACGTAGTGCAGCCCATGGAGTGCAGCAGCAGCACCTCACCTGTGGGCCCATCGGTTGGCAGCCCGGCCAGCTGTCTGACCTTCGCTTTCCACTGACACCACCACCCCTCCTTCTCATGGCCGAGCATCGGTTCAAGAGTTGGATGGGATGCCGGACTTTGCGTGCAGCAGGATACAAAGCCCAGCCGGTGGGGCCAGCTGAGGAGTTTTGGCCCGCAAAGTCCGGCGCCCAGGCCAAAGCTCCTCAGCTGGCCCGCCGGCTGAGCTTCGCGTGCAGTCCAGCACCCAGGCCAACTCATCATTCACCCAGCTACGACCGAGTCGGTCAACGAATTGCTGTCTGAAATTTGTCCCTTATTTGGGAGTGAGAAAGTTGGCAACCCTAAGTCTAGTACACTATTCAATCAGCGCTGATCTCCCTTTCAACTCTCAACCTCATTCTCCTGCCTTTCCCTCCCCCCCCCCCATTACCCCTTACATCTGTAAGGAGACGGAGTGGTGCAGGAGGTAAAGTTGCTGCCTCACACATCCAGAGGAGCAGGTTCGATCCCAACGTCATGACCTGTCCATGGCCTGTTTGTGCTGTACGGCTGGAAAGTAGTTTCTTAATTTTGGAAATGTTGTCCCCTTTATCCTTTCCCCTGCGCACTGTGAATGGCCTGATTGCATTCATGTACAGTCTTTCCTTTGACTGGATAGCACACAAACAAAAAATGTTTCACTGCGCATCTGTACAGGTGACAATAATAAATAAACTAAAGGTACAGTTTAAAAGATGGACACAAAATGCTGGAGTAACTCAGCGGGACAGTCAGCATCTCTGGAGAGAAGGAATGGGTCACGTTTCGGGTCGAGACCCTTCTTCAGACCCGCATAGAAACAGGCCCTTGCCAACAATCCATCACCTGTTCACACTGGTTCTATCTTATTCCACTTTCACGTCCACTCCTACAGATGTGTTATAGAACGCTTAGTCAGAGACAACTACTCTGCTCTTGGATGCCTGAACCTGCAGCGAGTGGTGAACACAGCCTGGTCCATCACATGCTCAGCACTTTCTTCCATCCAGTCCATCCTCATGGTGCCTTGCATCAGGAAGCAGGTAGGTATCGGCTGGAAATATCGTCACGGGTGCCTGCCGCCCTGGCCATTCCATTTTCTCTCTTCTACCTGCAAAATTGTCCCTGGTGTGTACAGGGCAGCATGGGCTCGATGGGCTGAAGGGCCTGTATCTGTGCTGTACCTCTAAAAGTGTAAATACTGCCGATGCTGGAATCTTGAACAAATCACGAAGTGCTGGAGGAACTCAGAGTCAGGCAGCATCTGTGGAGGGAATTGGATTGATGACATTTCGGGTCAGGACCCTTCTTCCGACAGGGGATTAAGATTCTTTTCCGGAGGAGTGGGAGGGACAATCCTTTATACCGCACTTGGCGTGGAAAGGTTCCACCCTATTGACAATACACTGAGCAACAACTCACTTGCAAAGATCTGCACTATTTATTTTCCATGGTCTGCTGCTTAACTGGAAGTAATGTCGGCCAAATTGTTCCTGACACTGGCTCCTTCCCTTGTGTAATTCACTTGATATATAGACTAGGAATCACAATATGCTAAATAAATTACTCCACTACAGAGAGATCTCCGGCGTAATATAGCGTAGCGCACAATTCAGCATGAAGCAAGCTGGGAACACTCCATTACCTGCAAGATGGAGAGCGAAAATGGGACGGCTGCATTTCTGCAACACATGCGTGTACACGGATGTGTCCCTGTGGGCGTATACGCCAACATGCCTCCATGTTGTCAGTGAGACAGAAACAGATTAGTTGACTAGGGAAGCGCAGAGGGTAGAGTTGCTGCCTCACAGCGCCAGAGACCCGGGTACGATCGTGACTACGGATGCTGTCTGTTCTCCCTGTGACCGAGTTGGGTTTCCCCGGGTGCTCTGGTTTCTTCCCACATTCCGAAGACACGCAGGTTTGTAGGTTAATTGGCTTCTGTAGATTGCACTTGGTGTGTGGGATGTGAAATGGGATAGCATAGAAGTATTGTATGGGTGATAGTTGGTTGGCGCGGACTCAGTGGGCTGAAGGGTAGGTTTCTACGCTGTATCTCTAAAACTAAGACACGAGGGTGTGTTACCAGCCATTAGAACTTCACCCACGAGGGAGCGGAGACCTAATCCTTCCCTATTCTGGCTCCCCCTAAACCCCCACCCCCCCTCCAGTACGCTCCTACGCCCTCTCCTCTCCCCTCCCCCACCCCCCTCAAAATTTCAATGGCAGCTTTGTCTCCAGCCATGAACCTTCTTGCCACCAGAGTAGGGGGTGGCCATTGACAGTGGAAGATGGTGGTCTTCATGGGGAAAGGGCTCTAGTACAAAAGTCCGAACATAACATTTTTAAGATGCAGTTGTACAAATCGTTGGCGAGACCATACTAGGAGTACTGAGGACAGTTTTGTTCACCCAGATACAGGAAGAATATCAATGCATTGGAACGGGTGCAGAAGAGATTCGCCAGAACATTAGACACAAGAAACTGCAGGTGCTGGTTTAGTTTTTTTTTTTTTTTTTTAAAAGATAATGCTGGAGTCAGGCAGCGTCTCTGGAGAACATGGATAGCTGATGTTTCAGGTCAGCACCTGAGGTGCACGGAATCACGATGGGTGTGGATAAAGTGAATGCTCACTGTCTTTTTCCACAGGGTAGAGGATGCCAAAACAAAAAGGGCACAGGTGTGAGTCGTGAGGGGTGAGAGTTAAGAGGGACATCACTCGTATGATAAGTCAGAAGGTAATCCGTATCTGGAACAAGGTGTCAGAGGATGCTATAGAAACAGATACAATTTCGACCTTTGAAAGACATTTGGACAGATTAGGAAGGATTTAGAGGGCTATTGGCCAAATGCTAACAAATGAAACGAGCTCTTGTCATTCCACCAGCTGCAGAATTTGCTACTCTCCAATCCCTTTGTCTCACACCTTGTTCATCTCTGGCCTTTGTCCAACCACCTGCCTATTGAAACTCTCTCCCCCCCTCCCCCGCCTGTGTTCATCTATGACCTGCCCCATCCACTTCTAGCTTTATTTCCTCCCACACCTGCAATCATTCTGAAGGAGGATGTTGCCAGGACTTGTGCGCCTAAGCTAAAGGGAGAGGCTGTGCAGGCTTGGGACTTTATTCCTTGGAGCACAGGAGGATGAGGAGTGATCTTATAAAGGTGTCTAAAATCATGAGAGGAATAGATCGGGTAAACGCAGAATTTACTTTTGCCCAGAGTAAGGGAAAATAGAGAACAGGAGGTCAGTGGTTCAAGGTGATTGGGGAAAGATTTAATAGGAATCCGAGGGATAACTTTTTTTTACACAAAGGGTGATGGGTGTGTGGAACAAGCTGCCAGAGGATGTAGTTGATGCAGGTACGATTGCAATATTGAAGGAACATTTAGACAGGTAAATGGATAGGATAGGTTTAGAGTGATGTGGACTAAATGCAGACATGTGGGACTAATGTAAATGGTCGATGTGGGCAAGTTGAGCTGAAGGGCTCAGTTTCCATGCTGTATGACCCAACATGGTTCCAATCCATGTTCTCCAAGGATGTTGCCTGACACACTGAGTTACGCCAACACTTTGTGTCTTTCTATGCCAACTTAGTCAGCATGGTCACACGGACTGAAGGGCCCCAGTTTCCATGCTGCAAGACTCCGACTCTAAAGGAATGGAATTTGACAGCTCTAGGCAAGACAGATTATACCCTGGAGATGGGAGTGTACTAGTCACCCTGGGGTTGAGCCTAATCTTCAGCACAGCGCAATAAAAGAACATTGCCTGTTGATTTCTAGTTTTTAAATCATTTATAAATCTAAGTGATGTTGAAGCTTCCTGGCAGAAATACCAGATCTCCTCTCCTGAAGCCATCAGTTCAAAAATACATCCTGCCCACTGCAATCTGGTCTCTTCTACTGACACAGGCAACATCACCAAGACCTCCCGAGGTTATTAACTGACCCAGATGCCAGAGTGCGATTGAGACGTTCGATTTGGATCCTAAATCTAGATGTCAGCCCAGTGACAGGGAGTGTGTCAAGAATGGCACGGTTGGTGATGGTCTTGTCTCGGAGTCAGAGAGCGATGAACACATCCAATCCCTGCCCAAACTCTCGTACAGTTCAGAAGTGTAGGATGTGTGATATCAAACCTCAAGCATTATCCATCGAGTCAAGTCGAGTCTATTGTCAGCTGCACAAATCCTCTCTCTAGGTTGTTGTGAGTAGCGCAGCAGCAGAGGGAGGCAGACTCGGATTCCAGCCACTGCTTCCAGTTTTGTGTTGCTTTATAAAGGCGTTTTCTAAACCGCACACCTGGGGAGTAATTAGCAAGGAGCAGGAACAATAAGTTGCCTCAGTCTGTGCACAAGCAGTAAATATATTGCTGCACTTCACACCCCGCCATGTGAGCATCACAGACTGTGCCTCTGGCAGGCAATTGTGCCATGGTGCTGCAACAAGATTCAAATCCGGCTCTGGAAGCCAAAATCAAGGATGACGTTACAATGCAGCACCACGAGTGAAGACCTAAGGAGGCGGCACTGTGGCACAGCGGTAGAGTTGCTGCCTCACAGCGCCAGGGAGCCGGGTGCCATCCCCACCTTGGGTGCCCCGAGTAGGGATTTAGCACAGGACAGTTTTTTTTTTTCCGTTTTTGAGGTTGCAAAACTGGGATAACATAGAACTAGTGTGAACAGATGTGCAAGAAGGAACTGCAGATGCTGGTTTAAATCGAAGAAAGACACAAAAAAAAGCTGGAGTAACTCAGCAGGACAGGCAGCATCTATGGAGAGAAGGAATGGGTGATGTTTCGGTTTGAGACCCTTCATCCTGAAGAAGTGTCTCCAGGGATGCTGCCTGACCCGCTGAGTTATTCCAGCTTTTTGTGTCTTTCTTTAGTGTGAACAGATGATTGATGGTTGGCACGAACCTGGTGGGCCAAAGGGCCTGTTGCCATGCAGTGCGTCTAAACTAAAGAGAAACCCGTACATAGATATCCACCACAACGCTGTCTGGATCAGAGGCTATGAGCAAGGAGAGGCTGGACAGGCCTTGTTTTATCTAGAACCAACTATATTAAAATAATGGTAGACAGTCAGAACCTTTTCTTCAACGGTGGAAATGTCAAACATTAGAAGCCATTGCTCCAAGGTTAATTGACTTCTGTGAATTGTCCCTAGTGTGTAGGATAAAACTAGTGTACAGGTGATCGCTGACTGGCATGGACTCAGTGGGCCTAAGGGCCTGTTTTCATGCTGTATCTGTAAATTAAACCATCTCATAGCCCAGACCTTCCAACTCAGAGTCGCAGCACAAATTTGAAGGCAGATTGGTAAACCACTTAGCAAGTACACAAGGGACTGCACGATTGCTCAATAGAACCAAGTTCGATTCCCAGCTGCCCATGTCATAGAGTCATACAGCATGGAAACAGGCCCTCGGCCCATGCCAACCAACATGCCTCATCTACACGCTATTTGGCCAAAATCCCTCTAAACCTTTCCTATCCATGTACTTGCCCAAATCTTTAAAACAAATTATATTGTACCTGCCTCATCTACCATCTCATTCCACACACCCATCACCCTCTGAAAAATATGCCCCTCAGCTTCCTATTAAATCTTTCCCATCTCACCTTAAACCTATGTCCTCTGTTTCTTGATTCCCCTACCCTGGGTAAAAGACTGGGCATTCACCTCATGTGGCCCCCTCTTGATTTTATACACATATGGTATGGTTAAGTTGAATTAATTCCATAATATCCGAAATAAAACACTAACCTCAGCAACAATGACCTTCCATGGTCTGACACTGTTTTTGAACTATTAGAGTTATCCAGATTATTAGGTTTATTGATTCACTGCATTTTTTACATTATATTATTTGTATGTTATTGCATTTTCCAGAACTGACCAGCAGCAGCAAGCAAACATTTCATTCTAATATTATCAGATCATAACAATTATTGGACAGCACATTGGTGCAGCTGCAGAAAGCCACTGCCTCACAGCGCCAGAGACACAGGTTCAATCCTGACTATGGGTGCTGTCTGCATGGAGTTTGAACATTCTCCCCGTGACCATGTGGGTTACCTCCGGGTGCCCCGGTTTCCTCCCACATTCCAAAGGAATGCGAGCTTGAAGGTTAATTGGCTTCTGTAAATTGTTCCTAATGTGTAGGGAGTGAATGAGAAAGTGGGATAACATAGAACTAGTGTGAACAGGAGATCGTTTGTCGGCATGGGCCTGGTGGGCCGTAGGGCCACTTTGCATGTTGCATCTCTAAAACTAAAAAACAAAATGATTCAATCACCTCCCAAAACATTCCATGGAGCACAGATTAAACAGTCAAAAAATCTCCAGGAACAATTTCATTGGTGGGTTGGGGAGGAGCTCAAAGAAAGAATTAAGGTGATTAGATTGGTTATTCCTCTAAACCTTTCCTAACCATGTCTCTGTCCCAATTTGTTAAAACATTGATTGGACCTACCTCAACATCCTCCTCTGGCAGCTCGCTCCATATACTCAACCGTCCTCTGAAATATCTGCCCTTCAGTTCCTCATCATATGTTCACCATTGCCATTTTAAGCTTTTAGGAGAATGTGGGATAACCACCCCCATTATGCCAACCTGGACAGGATGGGCCGAAGGGCCTGGTTTTGTGCTGTAGAGCTCCACAATAGTTAACAAACATAAAAATGTGCAGGACAGGAACATGCCCTTCAGCCCACAATGTCCCTGCCTAACACAATATCTCTGTGCCAAGACGAGTATGAAGAAAGGTTTTGTCTCAAAACGTCACCCATCCTTTTTCTCCAGAGATGCTGCCTGACCCTCTGAGTTACTCCAGCTGTTGGTGTATCTTCCATAATGGAAAGATAAACTAGTCAGCCCACAAATGATCCGTACCCCTCTATTCCCTGCATATCCATGTGCCTACCTAAATGCCACTATCGTTTCTGCCTCCACCACCCCTGGCACCCACCCACCCTCATGTGGGACAGCGCCTCACAACGCCAGAGACACAGGTTCGATCCTGACTATGGGTGCTGTCTGTATGGAGTTTGCACGTTCTCCCTGTGACAGCGCGGGCTTTCTCCGGGTGTTCCGGTTTCCCCCCCACATTCCAAAGATGTGCAGGCTTGTATGTTAATTGGCTTTGGTTAAATTGTCCTTTGTGTGTAGGATAGAACTAGTTTACGGGTGATCATTGGTTGGTATGGACTTGGTAAGGCCGAAAGGCCTGTTTCCATGCGGCATCTTAAAACGTAAAATTCTGCACAGAGTTTATGCGTTTTCCCTGCTGATCGCTTGGGTTTTCTCCAGATGCTCCTCCCACACTCCAAAGTTTGTAGGTTAATTGGCTTGAGTAAAAATGGTAAAATGATCCCAAGTTTGTGTAGGATAGTGCGAGTGATCGCTGGTCAGCGCGGACTTGGTGAGCCAAAGAGCCTGTGCCCGTGCTCTATCTCTAAAGTTTAAAGTAAAGTCTCTCTGAGATGCAACATTTAGTTCAGAACTTGGCAGCACCATCTGCATCTGCGGAAGAATGCCGTGGCAAGAATCACTAAGCCTTTCTTTAATTAAGATCACTTGTTGTTCCTCTGAATTACCAACAATTCTCTGGGAACTTGAGTGATAGAGATACTGAGACAAACTGCTTTGGCTTAAACTCATCAGGCATCTTAATGGGATGCCTTCTTCAGAGTACGCTTTCCACTGCTCGATATTGTACAAATCGAATGCCTCTCATCAATTCTTAACTGTACTTCATTCAAATGGCTGTCATTACAGAGAATATGCCGCTCCTCTTAATGTTCAAAACATTGACAACTTATTTTAAGAAAATGTCTCCAATTTGCATTAAGTACCTGTTTAATTTGACAATTACATTTTTGAAATGGCACAAGGTACCAATTATATCTGGAAGGTCTAGTTTAGTTTAGTTGAGAAATGCAGTGTGGAAACAGGCCCTTCAGCCCACTGAGTCCATGCCAACCATTGTTCACATTCAGTCTACGTTATCCCCACTTAAACCAGCTCGAGTTCACGGAGGGGACATCTTGATTGAAGAGGAAGAAACAGGACTCTGTGCAAGTTTACAAACTTATTTAGTGCATGTTTTTTCCATGGGAACAGGCCCTTCATCCAATCGAGTCCATGCCGGCCATCGATCAACCGTTAACACAAGTTCTGTGATATCCCACTTTTGCATCCACTCTCTGCACACTAGGGGCAATTTACAGAGGGCCAATTAACCTACAAACCCGCACAGATTTGAAATGTGTGACCGCTTGGGTTTTCTGCGCTGTATCTCTGAAGTCTAAACAGGCCCTTCGGCCCAACTTGTCTCTATCGATCAAGATGCTCATCTAAATTTGAACCATTTGCCCGCGTTTGGCCCATATCCCACTAAACATTTCCAATGGCCCATATACAAACTAAACATTTCCAATCTCTGTCCCTGTCAGAGTGTCTTTCAAATGTTTTTATAGTACCTGCCTCACTAACACTTCTGGCAGCTCACTCCATGCACCCTTCACCCTCTGTGAAAAAGTTGCCACGGATTCCTGTTAAATCTTTCCCCTCTCACCTTTAAGCTTTGTCCTCCAATTCTGGACTCTCCTACTCTGGGTAAAAGCCTCTTTGCATTCACCCCATCTATTCCCCTCGTGGTTTTATACAGCTCTGCAAGATCACCCCACATGATCCTGCGCTCCAAGAAATAAAGTCCTCGCCTGCCCGACCTCTCACTATAGCTCAGCTCCTCGAGTCACGGCAATATCCTTGGCAATCTTCTCTGCACGCTTTCCAGCTTAATGGCGTCCTCCCGATAGCAAGGTGACCAAAACTGAGCGCAGTGCTCCAAATGCAGGATGGTAATTTGTCCTGCAAGCAATCGGCCTGTGTGTGACATATTCAGCTCCAGTTTCCACACTGTTGCAGTACTTCAACAGGCCATAAATAACACAAGGAATTAGTCAGGATTAATAATCAATACAATTTGCCAGCTGTTGGGTAAACATTGATAGCTCAGAGGGGAGTCGTGATAAAACGTTTCCCGCTCGGACCCCTGTGGTCTTCCCAATCGATGGTTAGAGGTTCAAGGTTGATGCTTGGATCTGCAGCGGGATGCACATCTGCATGCAGCTGCTGCATTCCCTGCTGCACGGGCGGGGGCCCATACAGCCTTGCTGCTAGTGACCGAACTACTGGATCACAGAACAGGAACAGGCCCTTCAGCCTCCAATGTCCATGTCGCACATGAGGCCCAGTTAAACAAACCTCCTCTGCCGGCACGATGCCCATATCCCTTCATATCCATAAGTAGGAATGAACTGCAGATGCTGGTTTATACCAAAGTTAGACACAAAATGCTGGAGGAACTCATCAGGTCACACAGTATCTCTGGAGAAAAGGAATAGGTGACGTCTTGGGTCAGAACCCTTCTTCAGACTTCTGAAGAAGGTCTGAACAAGTTTGTTCCATACACCCACCACCCTATGTGTAAAAAAGTTACCCTTCAGGCTCCTATTAAATCTCTCTCCCCTCACCATAGACTTGTGTCTTCTGGTTCTCTAATCCCCTACTCTGGGCAAGAGATTCTGTGCATTTACCTAAGCTATTCCTCTCATGATTTTGTACAACCCTATGGGATCACCCCTCATCCTCCTGCGCTCCAAAGAATAGAGTCCTAGCCTTCCCAACCTCTCCCTATACCTCAGGCCTTCAAGCCCTGGCAAGATCCTGGTAAATCTTCGCTGCATCCTTTCCAGCTTGACAACATCTTTCCTATAACATGGCCCAAAGTTGAACTCAATACTCTAAACACGGCCTCAACAACATCTTATACAACTTGTGTAGGAAGGAACTGCAGACGCTGGTTTAACACAATGATAGACACGAAGGCCTGGAGTGGCTCAGCGGGACAGGCAGCATCTCTGGAGAAAAGGAACAGGTGGCATTTCAGGTCTCGACCCGAAACATCACCCATTCCTTTTCTCCAAAGATGCTGTTCGATCCGCTGGGGTGTCTTATACAACTTGATCGGTGTGGATGAATTGGACCCAGATGGCCAGTTTCAATGTTGTGTATCTGTGACTCTAATTCAACCAAGCAGAAAGTTGTAGAAATTGTCACGACTGGGGAGAAATCGAAGCACAACAGAATGGCTTTGGCTCAGAAAGAAATCACGTATTTGCATCAAAAGAAGGATATCAAAGACTAAACCATTTCACATTCTTAATTCCATGCACATCAGTGGCAGGACTAAAATAGAACACTTCCCTCCACGCTGGGCTTTGTGCCCATAAACTTATGTCTTGTCACAGTGGTAATCTCCTTTATTTGCAGCTTATCGATTCATATTTATCACATCTGAAGAGTTTACTAATCTTCTAGCCTGTCCCACAACGACTCCCACATCAATTAGATCAGAGCGCAGCACTACATCTGCTGTTATCATTCACCGAGAGCCCATTCAATTCTATTTCCGTGCACCAGACCCCAACTACAAGGCGATCTCAAGAAAGCATCTTGAAAACGCCAGTGTTATAATGAGACCATCATTATTTTGTCAGAACCTCTGTCGCGGCTTCTTCCATCAGTGACAGCCAAACAAAGCGATGCTTCAGCCTGTAGCCAGCGAACTGCATTACAATCTAGGTCATTCCTCAGTTACTCATTTTCAAGGGATGATTCCTGGAAATAAAAACCTCGGTAGTGGCTCAACAAAGCAACGCAATCCTTTGCCTCGTGCCCGGGGCATGAAGACTGAAGGAGGCCGGGCGAGGAGAGGGACGACGGTTCGCTGGGGGAATCCGGACTGAGGCGATGGGCCTTTATGGCCAGCTGCAGCTGGGACTGTAGAAATGGTGCTAAACCCTGGAGACTCTTGCATATAGACTCAGTGGGCTGCGTCTGTACATGCCGTACTTAACCGGGGATTGTACTTACGTAGGGCAATAATCTTAGTGAAGATAGACACAAAATGCTGGAGCAACTCAGCGGGATAGGCAGCATCTCCGGAGCGAAGGAATGTGTGACGTTTCAGGTCGAGACCCTTCTCCAGTCAGTCTGAAGAAGGGGCTCGACCCGAAACGTCACCCATTCATTCTCTCCAGAGATGCTGCCTGTCCCGCTGAGCTACTCCAACATTTTGTGTCGATCTCCGATTTAAACCAGCATCTGCAGTTCTTTCCTACACAAATAATCTTTGTGAACTGTATGCAAAAAACGAAATCTCACTGTACCTTGATACATGTGATGATAAAGAGCCATTGAACCATTCTCGTGATGCCAGGGACCAGGATATTCGATACGTCACAGAGCTAGAGATACAAGACCGGTGAAACCTCCAAACCAAAGGATAGACATCAACCCATAAAATAGTAAGATTAAATGAGAACTTACCAGTTTGAAGTTTGATCGTTATTTTATGAGGAGTTACGATGAGGAATTACGTGAAGAAGCCCCGCCTGGCGCATGCTCGGCATACTTCAAAGCAGTGGCGTGAAAAACCCAGAACCAATAGCCGGAGTAAGATAGTAAGGCTTACATAGACTAGAACTACCAGATGATCATTTATATTATGAGGGTTGGGAGTGGAGGGCACGTGATCCCTCATTGTAACTCCTCATAAAATAACAATCAAACTTCAAACTGGTAAGTTCTCATTTAATCTTACTATTTTACTTCGGAGTCACGTGACTACGTGAAGATTTTGAAGCTCTGTGATTTTCATGCCATAGATCATTCAATACGACACACTGCTTGAGTTTACACAGTAGTGAGTAAATAATATATATTGCTTGAAATTATGCAATATTTTAACAATAATAATAATAATAATAAAAAGAAAAGTAATAACCCCTCTATCCCTAGGGAAATTACAACAAATGATATGCAACAAAGCAAACAATTTGAACAGAACCCAACACAGCATGTGCAACCCTGGCACTGTGACAACAGGTTTATCATAAAATTTAGAAAAGTTGCTCTTTAGACCATCCTGCGGTCTCCAGAATTTGGTCGAGCGGCACGTCCTGCACCTTTGCCGCGGACATTGATACCGCCATTGTGGTGTGAGATTTAAACACATCATTGTCTACTCCAATAAATCCAGAACCTGTTTCTCCATCTAGAAATAGTTTGTACTGTCACTTTTTAAAAAAATATGTTTCTTGTAGGTAATGAACATTGGTTTCTCACCATCTCGGAGACTCTTAATTCAATATATATTAAATCAGATGCTTAACCACACACAATGTTTAGTTGACAGAGTATGTCTTAAAGATTACATTGGTTCCAGCCTTTCTTGGCTTGCTCAGATCATTGACATAAAACGTCATTTTATCTACAGCCAACTGCATTCAATGTAACCGTAACATTTGTAATACTCATTGTGCTGATATTGTCATCAGCGTAACCACTTTAAATATTAACTTCTGAAAAGACAGTGACGTAATTGGAGTCCATTGCTGAAGCAATGTGAGAACTATACTGACATCCCAGATTTCTGTATATCTGGGTTTGGTAGGATTTTATTAAAATTCCTCTCATAAATCGGGATATTAACACTTGAGACCCGATAAATTGTCGTTCTGAAAATTGTCCTAAATAGGAGGACAAAGCACTCCGAGCTCCATTAATGGTACAATAACTCAGGTGCAACATAGCAAGGAACTCCAATACATCTGATATGTTTGCAGTATGATAAAATATATCTGACTGTATACAAAAGATTTACCATTCCTTATATGAAACATATTGTTTCTTAGTGCTATATCTCCAAGCTGCAGTTATGACATCCATGGTCCTATCCGACATTCCATCAGAACCTGCAGATTCACAATTAATACGGTCATGTAATGGATGACTTCTGCTGTTACTGGATGTACCAACAATTACTGCACCTGGGATTTGTCATGAATGTCTGAATCATCATTTTGAGCACCAATGGGAACAATGGCTGTGTAGTAATGGTCCCTAGATAAGGGACGTATCAGATATTGAACTGATAAGAACAGATACTACACTTGATCTTAGCCAAAAGGCCGAGAAGCAATACCAGTTTGGAACCACCAAACGCCTGCGGCGGAGACTTGCTCTGTTTTGGTGACACATTGCTTAATCAGGCAAAATGGCGAAAACATAAAAGACTATACTTCCCCAATGTAGCGAGAATGCATCCACCGCTAATGCTCCTGGGTCTGGCTCCCATGAGACACATTTAGACCACTGGAGATGTAATCCAGACACAACAGATCAACATTTGGTACTCATACTGTCTGACAATTTTAAAAAAAAACTTTTTTAATTTTAACATTCATTTTGTAATGTAATTGAACTTTCGTGATCTGTATCTTTCCACAATATTGTCTTCTCCCTCAGTTGTGGTATTGTCTACTCCCAATAACTCAAAATAATTCATACCATGCATTTGGAGAATTAAATCGTCTTGGACAGTCCATCGACCACCACAACTGGTGTCGCTGTCCTTGGCTCCCCATCCGAGAGCACTCCCATCCGTCTGTAATACCACTGAAGACTATTGAACAAGCACATTTTTACTTCTAGTAACTTGTGCAACATTGAGAATCCATCATTGCAATTCAGCTCAACCTTTTTAGTTGTTAACTGCATGGACCTAATCAATGACCTGCACGCTTTTTACGCTTATTCTCTGGTCTTTGCAGACTTTGATCACTTTACCACTATCACTTTACCAGTAACCGTAGCTACTTCTTGGATGGTGGGATAATGTTTTTTACCAAGACAAGTACAGGCATTTGTAACACCCCCAACCTTAATTATTGGTAAAGTTACTGACATATCAACTGTATTAATGACAAACCCCAAATAATCAATTGTTTGGGATGCCTGTAACTTACATGTTGTTTGGATGTACAGAACCTTAGCCTTTCAATAGGTTTATGGTTGCTGAACCCAATTCTTCAGCTGTCTTCCATTTACAATTAACATATCCTCTAGATAAGTCATTACAATGTGATTCTGAGCCCTCATTAACACTAGTGCTGGTTTCAATAATTGTGTGAGAAATCTGAGGGCTGAATTTAACCCATTAGGTTAAGCTGACCCATCCAATTAATTTAAGTACCTGAATAATAAGGAATCTTTTTTAGGTCTAACAATAGCCATATAGCAGCCTTGTGATGACAACTTCGTTACAGTGTTGAAGTGTACTTTTTTTAAATTGCCTATGCCGAACTATAAATTTAAGTTTGTGAGTCCCAGAATGACTCTGCAACCCCTATACTTGTCTGGGATATATTATCTCTACCTGACGAGTTCTTGGTACATTCAATCACCAAGCCGATCAGATTTAATACAGAATTACAAAACAATTGTAATCTTACAACCGACCAGAGGTTGTTTCCCAGAAATTCCATGTGTGTTGGAATGACATTTCTGTACTTCCGTAAATGAACCAGAAGATCTCCTTCTCTTAATATAGGGGTTCGTATTCAACCTGTTTGTTTTCTCAAAGCAGGGGTGAGAAGTTTTATAAGGCAAATATCCTTAATGGTTTGGGCAGTTTTTCATCAATCATAAATCTGGTTATAGCTTGCCCACATAATTCTGCATTTTTTGGGTATAATGTTAGCCAAATGACAATTTTCATCATACAATTGGGTTTGAATATACATTGCAGAGTAACACAAGCATGTCTTAAAAGTATTGGACATTATCGACCCATGTATATCTTCCCCAAATGCAGTGATGCCAACTGAATATCAGCTAGAGGACATGCTGGAACACATTTCCTGTCCTCGCATCGTTACACTCATGGGTGCCCAATTAGTGAGTTACTGTTGGCACCCTGAGCGAGGCACAATAGACGGGTGTTTTATAGATTTTTTACTGTTTCAGTCATAACAGTTTCTTGGAGTAGGTGAGAAACCAAATAATGTTGGCCGCCAGGTTCATCCATAGCCTCACCAGTCCATACCGATATAGCAAAACTTGGTGCTACATCGGGAACACCCGGAGCGTTTCTATTGTGCTCTGGTGTATACACATAAGTAGGGACACCAGCTTCAGGGTCAGTTTCATCCTGCCCTGGTACTCCCGAGTCATTGTTCTAGGAGACTTCATCCAGACCTAATCAAGGCACTGGTGAATGAGATTCTCATTCTTTATGGGCACCATACTCAGTGTATGGAAACTCCTTTCGCAGCCTGCCTTAGAATCTCATGGGTCTTAAAACTCTTAATTGTTTAGAATTTTGAGCATTTTATCTTGCTCTAGGGATCTCATCCAGACCTAACCAAGGTACTGGAGAATCTGAATCCCATTTTCATAGGCACCATACTCAGCGTATGGAAACTCCTTTGGAGCCTGCCTTACAGGATGACATACCTGAGTCAAGAACCCTTGACTAAGTCAAGTGTGGAGCATTTTCTCCATTTCCAGCCTCCCCCACATTCTTGTCCCCCCTTGGAGGAGAGTTACTTCTTTACTATTTTGTATTTATGCATAAACCATATATGTTTAAAATTGTAATTCTGACAGGCACATTCTGCTTGCAGAATATTTGTATTAACCTCAGTATCACACAGGGTTATATACATTTCCATAAAGAAACTGCATCTGGTAACATACACTCAGAGCAGACTTTATTTAACAATTACTGGGTATTTGGAGCCGGCATTTAGCGTAGCCGTTATCTCCAAACCCGATCTAAATAGCGGGAGCCGGCTTTTAAAGCAGCCCTCATCTCCCGATCCGATCTAAATGGGAAACTGCGGTTCCAGCGCGTTCTATTCAATTACCGCAGTTTAAAAATACATTCACTCTAGCTGGCTCCGTATTTCGAGCCAGAGTTACAGAGTTTATAAAAACAATTCAAAATACATCAGCACTTTAGCTGGCTCTGCAGACTTACAGAGTTTAAACCCACTAGCAAGAAAGTTCAACAGCGACTTACCTGCGGGTTAAACTTACGCTGGTGGGAGCTGCGCTCTCCACCCTGTTGGAGCTTCACATGTGTCGACGTAATGCTGAGCATGCGCCAGGCGGGGCTTCTTCACGTAGTCACTCACGTGACTCCGAAGTAAAATCATGGCTATCCCTCCATCTCAATGCCTTCCTGTGCCACTTGAAGCATTTGTAGGCAGGTGGGACTAGTGTAGATGGGGCATCTTTGTTGGCATGGGCAAGATGGGCCGAAGGTCCAGTTTCCCTGCTCTCTGACTCTATGACATGAGAACCACCACTCCTCCGCCCACAAGCACACATCCCGTCTCAATGGGCAAAAACTCTTCATGTCCAACCAAAAAGAAAATGGTCAGCTTTTTTTTTCAGTCAATGTGTTCACAATTTCTTTGTAACTGAACTGAGGAAAATGTCCCAGGTGTTGGCTACATAATCAACTAGATTGGAGACTTTGTTTGTTGCGATTTCAGGCTTGCTGGGATGTAAAAGAAAGACAGCAAGAATCTTTGGTTTCACAGCCAATGTCTACAAGCAAATCCCATGAAAGTCATTGGAGAAAATCCAAATGTTAGTTTCTTTCGATCTACCTGTATTATACAGAGAAACTAGAAACTGCAGATGCTGGTTAACAAAAGAAATAAATAAAAAATACAGCGTGCTGGAGTAACTCAGCAGGTCCGGCAGAATTTCTGGAGAACATGGATCGGTGACGTTTCTTCAAACTGATATATTACAGTCCACTCTTTTTGTGCTTATAAGTAAGCAAGCTTTTTAGTAACATTTCAGCCAAGGTTCGTCAACCCCAGTTTCATTTTCAGGTTCAATAGTGCGAAGAATATTGGTTGGTGTTATCCTACCACTGGAGTCCAAGAAACCCAGAGTTGCCAAGGGTGATCAGAGTTAAGTTTAGTTTAGAGATACAACGTGGAAACAGGCCCTTTAACCCATCAGGTCAAAGGTTATGGAAGAAGAGAAATTGGTTTGAGAGGGAAAAATAGATCACTCATAATCAAATGGCGGAGCCAATATGAATGGGCTAATTTGGCTCCTACGTCTCACGTGCCCATGCCAACTAATGATCAGCCGTGCACTAGCGCCATCCTACACACTAGGGACAACTTACAAAAGCGTATTAACCTACAAACCCACAAGTCTTTACCGTGTGGGAGGAAACCGGAACACCCGGCGAAAACCCACGCGGTCACAGTGAGAATGTACAAACTCTGCACAGACAGCACCCGTGGTCAGGATCGAACTGGGGGTCTCCGGCACTGTAAGGCAGAAACTACCAGCTGCGCCACTGCGTTTCCCCTGTTGAATATCAATCTTTCACCCAGAGGCAGTCTGCAAAGACCCATTTCCTCCGCCCCCCTCCCAAGATGCCAGAAAATAGAACATCGGATGTTCAAAAGTAAACTAGCAAACTCAAGCGCTAAAGCACAGGTGTCGATTTGTCAATTCTGTGTTTGAAAGCTGTGAAAGTTAGATCACAGGATTGAGAACATCAGATGATGATCCTGAGATTGTGCTAAAGGTACTGGCTGCATTAACAACCTGCATTTGTATAGCACCTTCAGCGTTGCATAGTATCCCAGGGTACTTAACAGGAGCAATACAGTCAAAGAGGAGATGTTGGAGTGCGATGGTCCCACATTTGCCGATCTCTTCCCAAAGACTCACGCTAGCAAATGGCTTTCTATCCCACAAATAACTCATTCTTTTGGTGATCAGATTATCACTGGCATGGCCAACATTTATTGTTAGTCTCAAACCAGACGTGAAGGATAAGCCTTTTGAACTACAAAAGAGACGGTGTAATTGACAATTAAGACTCAAAGATGATGGAAAGGCAATGTAGTTTTCATTTAGAAAAGCAGCAGGGAAATAGGCCCTTCGGCCCACTGAGTCTGCGCCGACCAATGATCACCCCGTACTAGTTCTATCCTACATACAGGGGACAATTTATGGACGACAATTAATCTACAAACCTGTACGTCTTGGGATGTGGGAGAAAGGCGGTCACGGGAATAACATACAAACTCCATACAGAGATGAGAATAGAATTATACATTGTGCATTCAGTGAACAGGCTACTGTTGAGTTTAAGATGGAGAAGCCGAAGCAACCCACAGATAGTTTGGCCAAGAACGCTGCCCGGAGGAACTCCTGTGGTGATGTTCTGCGGCTGGGATGACTTGCCTCTAATAACCACAACCATCACACTTTGAGGCAAGCAGGAGTCTTTCTTTTCAACGCCCACTGACTTCACCACTCCTCACGGCTTCTCTGTGCCCGTCTCAGCCAAACGATGACTTCATGTCAAGGGCAGTCACACTCACCTCAGCTTGGCTCCTTGGTCCATGTTGTCCCACGGTTGTTGAGATCTGGGACAGAGAGCTCCTGTATAACCCAAATTGGCCATCAAGCAGCATATTGACAATTAGGTAGACAAAAATGCTGTAGAAACTCAGCGGGCGAGGCAGCATCTATGGAGCGAAGGAAACGGGCAACGTTTCGGGCGGCCTGAAACTCCATAGATGCTGCCTCACCCGCTGAGTTTCTCCAGCAATTTTGTCTACCTTTGATTTTCCAGCATCTGCAAGTCCTTCTTAAACATAATGACAACTAGGACATCTTGACACCTTCCATTTCTGTACCGATTCCAGTGTCGACTGTTTTGGTGCCAATTAACCAGAGTTTATTTGTTTTGATTTGTGACAGAACTGGATTCTCCCTAGAGCGAGATAAATGCTACTCACTGACCTGGGGAGGGAACACAAGTTTGGCGAATGATAAAAGTTTGTTCACACTACAGCTGAAACATTATCTCCAAAACATGTTGGCAAAGCAACATGGATTACTTCTTAGTCAAGAGAAGTTATAAATATCTTGAAGACACAAGGATCTGCAGGCGCTGGTTTACAAAACAAAAAGACACGAAGTGCTGGAGTAAACCTGCAGGTTGTAGTGCAAGAGCCTAACATGCGAATAGTCTGTGGTAAACAAATAGACAATATGTGCAGGAGTAGGCCATTCAGCCCTTCGAGCCAGCACCGCAATTCAATGTGATCATGGCTGATCATCCCCAATCAGTACCCCGTTCCTGCCATCTCACCATATCCCCTGACTCCGCCATCTTTAAGAGCCCTATCTAGCTCTCTCTTGAAAGTATCCAGAGAACCGGCCTCCACCACCCTCCGAGACAAAGAATTCCACAGACTCACAACACTCTGTGAGAAAAGGTGTTTCCTCGTCTCCGTTCTAAATGGCTTATCCCTTATTCTTAAACACGTGGCCCCCGGTTCTGGACTTCCCCAACATCGGGAACATGTTTCCTGCCTCTAGCATGCCCAAACCCTTAACAATCTTATATGTTTCAATAAGATCCCCTGGCATCCTTCGAAACTCCAGAGTGTAAAAGCCCAGCCGCTCCATTCTCTCACCATCAGTCCCACCATCCCAGGAATTAACCTTGTAATTAGTGAATTGCTTGGTAACAAGGGAGGGCAGAAAAGACTGCCCGCCCCTACTAATGGCACCGGTCAGAATGTTATTGGCTAAAAGTAGCGTTAAGGCGGCCTCTTGCATCACGTGGTATAAAGCAGGCGTCCACAGCATGCACCTTTGTTCTCGGAAGGGTCACTGACAGGCTGGGATTGTGACCGGTGCCTCGGACAGGGCATCGGGAGAGGGGAGTGCTGCTGTAGACACGGTCTTGTACCGGGACAAATAGATGTTTACTCCCAATTGCCAAAAAAAAACTGGTTTATACCGTAACTGAAGTGTGAGCCTTTTCCTGTTCTGTCAGTCGGATCCTTGAACCTGTTCCCTTGCAACACTGGTCAGGCAGCAGAGTTCGTCAATCCTCAAAAGGGAAGATGGCGAGCGCTTACCTTGGGTGAAATGCATAGATTAAAAAGCAGATGCAACAAATCTCCCTTCAACTTTCTCCAGAAACAATCAGAGCCTATCTGACAAGTCTCGTGCTGGGAATTGTTCAGCATTATCTCTTGGTTTGTAATGAGTGATATGTCAAGTTTAAGGAGTTGCCAAGACCGCAGATAGTGGCATCAATAGATTGATCGTTTTTTGTTGTGGTTTTCCTCTCAGCGTTGTTCAGTCAATATGTACAATCTTCCACTATGCTGATTTAGATGTTAAATGAAAAACCCTTTTAAGAGTAGTTGGCGTGACAGGGACACATGAGGGGAGGATGGCAGTGAGTAGTCAGACTCTCGCTTCGAGAGGGCTCTGCAGCTCCACAGCCTGCAGCGAAGAGCAAATGTTGGCGATGGACACAGAGTGCTGGAGTAACTCAGCGGGTCAGGCAGCATTTCTGGAGAACATGGATAGCTGACATTTCCAGTCAAGCCCTTCTTCAGACTCCTTCTTAGTTAGTTAGTTTAGTTTATTGGCACGTGTATCGAGGTACATTTGTTATGTGCTATCCAGTCAGCAGAAAGACAATACATGATTACAATCAGGCCATCCACAGTGTACAGAGTCATGATGGGGAATAACGATTAGTGCAAGATAAAGTCTAGTAAAGTCCAATTAAATATAATTCGAGGATCTCCAATGAGTTAGATGGGAGGTGAGGACCATTCTCTAGTTGGTAAAAGGGATGGTTCAGTTGCCTGATAACAACTGGGCAGAAACAGTCCCTGAATCTGGAAGTGTGCATTTTCACACTTCTGTACCTCCTGCCTGATGGGAGAGGGGAGAAGAAGGAGAGACCGAGGAGACTGGACCTTGATTATGCTGGTGGTCTTGCCGAGGCAACGTGAGGTGTAGATGGTGTAGATGGAGTCAGTTGAAGGGAAGTTGGTTTGCGTGAATGTCTGGGCTGTGACCACAATTCTCTGCAATTTCTTGCAGTCAATAGACAATAGACAATAGGCAATAGGTGCAGGTGTAGGCCATTCGGCCCTTCAAGCCAGCACCGCCATTCAAGTGATCATGGCTGATCATCCCCAATCAGTACTCCGTTCCTGCCTTATCCCCATATCCTCTTGAAAGCATCCAGAGAACCTGCCTCCACCGCCCTCCGTGGCAGAGAATTCCACAGGCTCACCACTCTCTGTGAGAAAAAGTGTTTCCTCATCTCCGTTCTAAATGGCTTACTCCTTATTCTTAAACTATGGCCCCTGGGTCTGGACTCCCCCAACATCGGGAACATGTTTCCTGCCTCTAGCATGTCAAAACCCTTAACAATCTTATATGTTTCAATGAGATCCCTTTTCATCCTTCTAAACTCCAGAGTGTACAAGCCCAGCTGCTCCATTCTCTCAGCAAATGACTGTCCCGCCATCCCGGGAATTAACCTTGTAAACCTACGCTGCACTCCTTCAATAGCAAGAATGTCCTTCCTCAAATTAGGGGACCAAAACCGCACACAATACTCCAGGTGTGGTCTCACTAGGGCTCTGTACAACTGCAAAAGGACCTCTTTGCTCCTATATTCGATTCCTCTTGTTGTTATGAAGTCTTGGATGGAAGAGTTCCCAAACCATGCTGTGATGCATCCCGATAAACTGCCTTCTTCTGTTGTTCTTTCCCATCAACTCCCCCTCAATAAATTACAAGTTGCCTACACATTTTACCTTCACCATATTTCTCTCAACACCCACAGATTCCAGCACTCACCCAAGGGCAATTTACAGTGGCCATCAGTAGACCCACTCTCTCACAGTGCTAAGGACCCATGATCAGCCACCAAGTCAGTGCCAGTCATCATGCAGCCAGTGCACGTCTTTGGGATACGAGAGAAAACTGGAGTCAGTCACGCAGTGTGGAAACAGGCCCTTCGGCCCAACTTGCCCACACCGACCAACATGCCCCATCTACGCTAATCCCACTTGCCTGCGTTTGATCCATATCCCTCCAAACCCATCCTATCCATGTACCCAACTAAATTCTTTAAAATTGCATTAGTACCTGCTTCAACTACCTCCTCCGGCAGCTCGTTCCATATAACAACTGCTCTGTGTAAAGAGGTTACCCCTCGGGTTCCTATTAAATCTCTCCCCCCCCCCCCCCCCCTCACCTAAAACCCATGTCCTCTGGTTCTGGATCCCCCTACTGTGGGCAAAAGACTATGTGCGTTTACCCGATCTATACCTCGCAAGATTCTTTACACCTCTAAAAGATCATCCCTCATCCACAGGAATAGTCCTCGAGTGCGCAACCTCTCACTGTAGCTCAGGCCCTCGGGTCCTGGCAACAGATTATCCAGAGGAAACCCATGTGGTCACAGTGACAACGTGCGAACTCCACCCAGGCAGCAGCTGAGGCCAGATTTGAAGCTGGATCTCTGCAATTGAGAGACAGCAACCCTGCTACTGCTGTGCCCAAGTGGAAACAGGATTGATTCATTGTAATAATGTGCAAGAACTGACCTAGATTTTTGTGCCGTTTACTTCTGAGGCAACTTTCAGAATTTACTGCTGGATAAATTTTGACTTCACAGCAAAGATAACACGGATGTGATTTTTCCATCTGTATCTTTACTTTAGTTTATTATTGTCACATGTACCGAGGTACAGTGAAAAGCTTTCTTGTTGCGTGCTATCCCATTAACAAAAAGACTACACAGTCATCCACAGTGTACAGGTACCGAGTAAAGTTCAGTTGCCCGACAACAGCTGGGTAGAAACTGTCCCCGAATCTGGAGATGCGCATTTTCCTACTTCTGTACCTCTTGCCTGACGGGAGAGGGGAGAAGAGGGAGTGACCAGGGGTGAGATTGGTGAGCTGGCTAACTAGATGCAGACCAAGTTACATTCCAGAACAGGAATATCAGCACATTGTAAATTTGCCTCTAATTTTGTTTGCTCAACCATGTATAAAATGTGGGCAACACTAAAGATGCTCCCCTATTTTAGAGCACAGATACAGGTCCTTCAGCCCACCCCGCACACTGGCACCATCCTACACACACTACGGACAATTTACAGAAACCATATAACAATTACAGCATGGAAACAGGCCATCTCGGCCCTTCTAGTCTGTGCCGAACACTTACCCTCACCTAGTCCCATCTACCTGCACTCAGACCATAACCCTCCATTCCTTTCCCGTCCATATACCTATCCAATTTATTTTTAAATGATAAAATCAAAACTGCCTCCACCACTTCCACTGGAAGCTCATTCCACACAGCTACCACTCTCTGAGTAAAGAAGTTCCCCCTCATGTTAACCCTAAACTTCTGTCCCTTAATTCTCAAATCATGTCCTCTTGTTTGAATCTTCCCTACTCTCAATGGAAAACGCTTATCCACGTCAACTCTGTCTATCCCTCTCATCATTTTAAAGACCTCTATCAAGTGCCCCCTTAACCTTCTGCGCTCCAAAGAATAAAGACCTAACTTTCTCTGTAACTTAGGTGCTGAAACCCAGGCAACATTCTAGTAAATCTCCTCTGTACTCTCTCTATTTTGTTGACAATTAACCTACAAACCTGCACGTCGTTGGAATCTGGAAGGAAGCCGAAGGAAACCCACGTGGTCACCCAAAGGAGACTCGCGTGAGAACGTACAAACTCCGCACAGACAGCACCCATAGTCAGGATTGAACTTGGATCTCTGACACAGAAGGCAGCAAATCTACAGCAGCGTCACTGTGCTCCATCCTCTTGGCAATAGTTTGAACTGGGCCACGTTAGACGTGTGTTTATTCTATGTATAAAAACCGGAGGGGGATAGATAGGGTAAAGGACTGAGTATTCACCCAGAGTAGGGGATTCAAAAATCAGAGGACACAGGTTTAAGGTCAGTGGTAAAATATCTAATGGGTATCCTGAGGGGCAACTTTTCAATGTTCCCTGCTGTATTTTTTAATCAATTAGGGGGATGTTCTCGGCTGCACACAGTCAGACTTCGCCTTCTCAACAAGATGGAGGCCACCTGCCGAGCTCAAAGCTCGAGAAATTGAATTAAAGGCCAAATTGTTCTCAGAAGTACAAATAGCGTCGAACAATAAAAGGGAAACAAATGAAATAAGGTTCTCAGCAGCAGAAGCTTGATAAAACTTTAATGACTCATTTGTCAAAGGCTGTCAGACAAGGCTAGATGTTGACTGGGCCTCCTCCATTGCCAGAATGAAGCCACACGCAAACTGGAGGAACAGCACCGCGTATTCTGCTTGGGCAGCTTACAGCCCAACGGTGTGAACATTGAATTCCCCAATGTTAGGTAACGAGGTGACCCTCGGACTATCTTTAATCGACTCTATCTTGTACTGAATGTTATTCACATTTTTCCCTTTAACATGTATCAGTACACTGTGGATGGCTCATTTGTAATCATGTTTTGTCTTTCCGCTGGCTGGTTAGTACGGAGCAAAAGCTTTTCACTGTACCTTCTGTGCATGCAACTATGAACTAAACTAACTAATGAACCAAACCCCTTGGCACATCTTCCTCCCCCCCCCCCCCCACCTGGACTCGCACCCATTTCTCCTTCCCTGACCCGAAATGTCACCTATCCATGTTCTCCAGAGACATTGCCTGACCCGCTGAGGTACTCCAGTACTTTGTGTCTTTTTTTTTGTATTAGCCAGCATCTGCAGTTCCTCGATTATATATGTGGCGGTTTGCTTTCTAGACGGTGAACTTGCAACTCAGAGATCAACCTTCAGTAGCTGCACGGAGCAGATGTTTCTGCAATGGGCAGATAATTTCAGTTTTGAGGCACTCTGGCCTCTGAGTCTGTGCTGACCAGTAATTCCCGCACACTATCCTACACACACTAGGGACAATTTACGATGAACAGAAGGTAAATAAACTACAAATCTGTACGCCTTTGGAGTGTGGGCAAAAACTGGAGCTCCCGGAGAAAACCCACGCAGGCCACGGGGAGGACGTACAAACTCTGCACAGACAGCACCCCGTGGTCAGGATCGAACCCGGTTTTCTGGCACAACTCACCGCTGTGCCACCGGATAGAGGCAGAGAAGCACAGGGGAAGTCCCTTCGGCCCAACTTGCCCATGCCGATCAGCATGCCCCATCTACACTAGTCCCACCTGCCCGTATTTGGCCCATATATCCCTCTAAACCCATCCTATCCATGCATGCTTCTTAAAAGTTGCTATAGTACCTGCCTCAACTACCTCCTCCAACAGCTTGTTGCATACACACACTACCCTTAGTGTAAAACAGCCCCTCAATAAATCCTTTCCCCCTTCACCTTAAAATGGTGACCTATGCAAGCTGGGGAAAGCCAGGAATCGCTTGATACTCATGAGCCCATTACAAAATGTCCTGGACATTCTCGCATCTCCATTTGGAAGTGCTATTAATACCAAGGCATCTGCTACACCTCCAGGAGAAGACTTTTACATTTCACTTTCCACTCGATACACAGAAAAATCTCTTCATCGGACAATAACCACACGGTATTCACAGGTTTGGCCACAAATTCTTCCCCTGAATAATTTGGGGTTTTTCACACTGCCACAGCGGTAGACCCGGGTTTGTTCTTGACTAAGGGTGTTGTCTGTACAGAGTTTGTACGTTCTCCCTGTGACTGAGTGCGTTTTCTCCGGGTGCACTGGGTTTACACCCACATTCCAAAGACATACAGGTTGGTAAGTCACTGGGCTGGGGTAACAATTGCAAGTTGCCCCGAGTGTGTAGGATTGTGCTGGCGTGCGGGATGATTGTTGGCCGGCGCAGACTCTGTGGGCCAAAGGGCCAGTTTCCACGCTGTATATCTAATGTCTAGATGTGTAGGAAGGAACTGCAGATGCCAGTTTACACCAAAGATAGACATAAAATGCTGGAGTAACTCAGCGGGTCAGGCAACATCTCTAGAGAAAATAAATAGATGACGCTTCAGATTGAGACCTTTCTTCAGACATCGCCAATTTCTTTTCTCCAGGGATTTTCTCCGGGTGTTCCGGTTTCTTCCCAATCTCCAAAGATGTACAGGTTTATAGGATAATTGACTTAGTAAAATTGTAAAGGATATTGTTAGTGTGCAGGGATCGCAAGTCAGCACAGACTCGGTGGGTCGAAAGGCCCGTTTCCACACTGAGTCTCTAAACTAAGATGCTGCCTGATCTACTGAGTTACTGGAACCCAACTCCAGTTGTCAACTGCTCTACATCGGTGAGACCAAGCGCAGGCTTGGTGATCGCTTCGCCCAACACCTTCGCTCAGTTCGCAATAACCAACCTGATCTCCCAGTGGCTCAGCACTTCAACTCCCCCTCCCATTGCGAATCCGACCTTTCTGTCCTGGACCTCCTCCATGGCCAGAGTGCGTCTCACCGCAAATTGGAAGAACAGCACCTCATATTTCACTTGGGTAATTTACACCCCAGCGGTATGAACATTGACTTTTCCAATTTCAGGTAGTCCTTTCTTTCTCCCTTCTTCCCCTCCCATTCCCACAGCCTACTGTCTCTGTCTCTTCCCTCCCCCCCCCCCCCCACCGACATCAGTCTGAAGAAAGGTCTCGACTCGAAACGTCGCCTATTCCTTCGCTCCATAGATGCTGCTTCACCCGCTGAGTTTCTCCAGCATTTTAGTCTACCACTGAGTTACTCCTGCATTTTATGTCCATCTTCTTTCAAGACTAAATAAGTAACAAATGTTGCCTCCCTGTATTAAATATTCATATTTACTTCACAACCTCTCACTAGAATTGTCAGGTGCAATTGATGCAATTATTTCAAGCAGCCCGTCTCAGCAACTTATACCAAGTGTTGTTGACAACACGGCAGCAGATCATCTATCTCCAGGAGCTTCTCTATCTCCCATTTATACCTTTCTCACTTATGTCTTTCCAGCTTCTTAACTACATCGGACATCAATCACAGCACATAGCTATGTGCTCCACATCCATTCGTTTCACTACAAATGTCACACATCATACAATAAAGACTATCTTATTTTTGCAATCTCTGGTTCTAGCACTGGCTCCACACATGGCAGCCGCGCTAACAGCCCGTCTTGTCTTTTTCTTCTGTAGCGTTTACTGTGTTTACTTGTATTTTTGTAGTGCATCATAGTTTTTGTCTTATGTGGGGATGGGGGGGGGGGGCGACATTTTCATCGTACTTCTGTCTGCACTGTGGCTGTAATATGGTGGAGCCGGCGGCCCCTTTGTTAGGGATCGACTGCGGGAGCTCCAACCGCAGGAGCTTCGACCGCCCCAATCACGGGAGCTTCGATTGCCCCGACCGCGGGAGAAAAGGAGGAAAGAAGGTACAAGTTATTTGCCTTCCATCACAGTGGGGAATGCGAGGTTGCCGGAAAAACAAGATGGACGTGCTGCCTGCACTGGTGAGGTCTCGGAGGGAGTGCCGTGAGTGCAGTGATCTCGGTGTTTTGCGGGGACATGGCTCCATGAGGGCACCCCGGGGTCTAGTGTGAGTATGGATAACTTTCTGACTGTTCAGGCGGACAGGGACTGCAGAGGGAGTGACAGCAGTCGGTACAACTCTGGTCACATCACGGTGAAGGAGCACGTGTGTGTGGCCCGGACATGGAACTGATGGCTGTGGGTCTCCGCATATGCTGCGCACCCTGGGGATTCTCGCATGCTGTTGTGGTGGCTGTTTAAGTCTATGTTTAATTTTTATGTGGTTATGGATCTTGTTGCTTTTTTGTATGTCTGTTGGCAAATCAAATTCCTTGTATGTTTATATACTTGGCTAATAAATTAATTACAATTACTCTGGTTCCACTTGCAAATTTCCCCATGTATTCAAATCTTTTCATGATGTGTAATATTCACCTTCGATGCAAGTTGAATGTCACTCACCATTGAAAGATATCAAGGACCAGTCTCACCCCGATCGCTCCCTCTTCTCCCTACTCCTATCAGGCAAGAGGTACAGAAGTGTGAAAACACACACCTCCAGATTCAGGGACAGTTTCCTCCAGCTCTTATCAGGTAACTGCACCTATCCTATAACCAATTAGACAGTGGTCCTGACCTACCATCTACCTCATTGGAGATCCTTGGACTATATTTAATCTGACTTTACCGTGCACTAAGCGTTATACCCTCTATCGTGCATCTGTATGCTGCGGATGGCTTGATTGTAATCACATATACTTTCCGCTGGGTACATAGCACGCAACAAATATGCTTTACACTGTACTTCAGTACACGTGACAGTAAAATAAACCAAGGATCCAGCTAATATCAATGGCCCACTTCACCCTGCCCATCTTGCTGCTACCATCGGGAAGGAGGTTCCCCAAGAGCCAGGGAACTGTGACCAGGCTAAAGAACAGCTTCTTGCCATTGATCATCAAGCTCTTGAATCAGCCTTCACAACCCAACCTCGACACAGCAACTACTACTGACTTTCCACTACATAGGAAAGACACAACGTACAGGAGTAACTCAGCGGGTCAGGCAGCATCCTTGGAGAACATTTGGATAGGTGACATTTCGGGTCAGGAGCCTGCTTCGGACTGATACTAGTCTGAATCATGGTCTGGTTTACCTAAACTAAATGATCATTTATTGCAGGAACAAGAAACTGCAGATGTTGGTTTATACCGAAGATAGACACAAAGTGCTGGGGTAACGTAACGAGTCAGACAGCAACCTCTGGAGAAAAAGGATGGGTGATGTTTCGGGTCGGGTCCGAAGAAGAGTCCTGCCCTGAAACGTCACTCATCCTTTTCCTCCAGAGATGCTGCCTGACCTGCTGAGTTACACCTGCACTTTTGAGAATTGATTGTACATTTATTTGTTGTGTTGCTGCATTTAATATGCCTTCAGCAAGTAAGAATGTCATTGTTCTGGTCCCGAAGGCAAATACCACGTAAACGTTATTGACTTGAGTGTGAAATAAAGCAGGGGGTTTACATTTGATGTGACCCTTTCAGGATGTCCAAAGTCAATCGAGCATGTTGGCGAGCAAGGCAGGAAGCACGGCAGTAAATCACCGAGCAGCAACTTCCCACAAGCAGGATGATATTGCCCGGGTCACATTCAAATGCTGTCGACAAGAATAAAACATTGGCCCCAGGGAGAACAGCCCTGTCCTCAAAGGGTCAGTGGTTTTATTATTCCATCTGGACGTGGAGACAGGGTTTTAGCTACACACATTGTTCACGCAGATTAAGTCAGCACAGCACTCGTACAGTAGGTTCACAGGTTCTAGGAGCAGAATTAGGCCATTCAGTCCATCAACTCCACTCCACTATTCAACCATGGCTGATCTATCGCTCCCTCTCAACCCCATTCCCACACTTTCTCCTCATAACCCCTCGACACCCGAACTAACCGAGAACTCGTCTCCCCCAAATTATCTATTAATCTCCACCTTCCTATGGGTATGGGAACACGAGTATAGGATTGAGTACATGGAACATCTCTCGTCTGGTGCACGGGGGACTATGACCTTGTCTCCACACAGATGGTAGTCGGTATCTGGAATGAGCTTCCAGTGGAAGCTATAAAAACAGATACAATTACAACCCTTTAAAAAGGCATGTGGATAGGGAGAGTTTAGAGGGATATGGGCAATATGGGTAGCCAAGATAGACAAAAAGTGCCAGAGTAACTCAGTAGTCAGGCAGCATCTCTGGAGAAAATGGATAGGTGATGTTTCAGGTCAGGAGCCTTCTTCAGTCTGATACTGGATTGAATCATGGTCTGGTTTACCTAGAATAAATGATAATTTATCGGAGAAACAAGGAACTACAGATGCTGGTTTGTACCATAGGTGGACACAAAGTGCTGGAGCAACTCAGCGAGTCAGGCAGTATCTCTGGAGTACTTGGATAGGTGACGATTCAGGTCGGGACCAGTTCCAATACACCAACCTGGCCAATATAGACAGTGTGGGTCACGTCTTGCTAATGGAGCCACAGGTAATCATTCACATTGAAGACCAAACAAAACGCAGCAAATATTTCAACAGCAAACAATTGATTTTGCACCAGTTGCGAGAGAGAAAATTGGAACCAACTGTTCGATAAACGAGCTGCCAAAGGAGGTAGTTGAGTCAGGTACTATAAAAGCATTTAAGAGACATTTGGACAAGTACATGGACTGGACAGGTTTCGAGAGATAGGGGCCAAGCTCAGGCATGTTGGACATGTAGATGTAGACATGTTGGACATGTAGATGGGACATATTGGTTGGTGTTGGCAAGTTGGGTCGAAGGCCCTGTTTCCATGCTGTATGACTCCACAACTGAAAATATCACCAACAATAATCTGATAAATACACCACAAGAGCTCACAAAAATAGATATTCCCAGTTTAAATAATAATTTGGCTTCTCAGCATTGCCGACCATCTAGACAGATCAACCACTTTTCAGATTGAGAAACAGTTGAGTTGGTAGGTAAGGCGTTGTTAAAGCAGAGTCACATAAAGCAGGGAGCATGTTTGCAGGAACAACCGAGTGTAATTCAATGAGACAAGTCTGAGCCAAAACATCCTCTCAAATGTGGAGGCTGCAAAGAAGGCCACAGAATACATGTTTGGAGGCGTTTGCAAACGTCCTCACAACAGCCTGGTTCAGCTATGCAATTCGACCGAGGTGAGCTGCGAAATGTACAGAGAATGTCTAGCTGGATCGATCGGGAGACAAGACCTTAGCGGGGAGGGTTCCAGGAATGTGCAGCCTCTTAACCCGACTCCTCTTACAATTGCAGAACAGCATTTAAACACCCTCCATTTAAATTTTTTATACATATATATATATATATTTACTATATTTTACACACTATATTTTATATATATATATATAAAATATAGTGTGTGGGTGTGTGTGTTTGGGTGTATATGTGTACGTACACACACGTATGCATTTATATATGTGTGCGTGCGTATATATGTATATAATTAATTTGTACACCAATCTGAATTTAGAATTGAATTCTTTAACCAATGTTTTTTCTGGCCATGGAGGCATGGTCTCTTGGAGGTAAATTATCCCCCCCCCCCCCCCGAGAACCTGGATCCTGTCCCTCGTCACAGATATCGCCCATCTTCTAGCCGAGCCCCGAGCCGGAGATTGGGACCTTTGGTGGGCGGGGGTGAGGGGGGGGGGGGGGGGGGTAACCGGCGATTATAGAGGATTAACACCACCAAAGGAAATTAGGTACCCCCCCCCCCCCCCTCCTCCCTTTCGCATGAAAGTTTGAAGTTAACCTTGCATCCCACTTCAGTGAGGTTTGTGCACCGTTGTACATGGTTGGGACAGGCGCCAGTTAAACGTGCGAATAAATGTGGCCAGCGCCGGTCCCACTTAAGCTGGGCAGTGGGATATCGGGACTGGATCGTGGAGTTTGACCACACTGGACATTCGCCAGCTTTCTAACACCCAAACGTGCCGGCCCTGGGGGTGGGTGGGGAGGGGAGAGAGGAGGACCCCTGCGCCGTCAGACACCATAGCCAACCCACCAGAATGGGAATAGATTTCCATTATTTGGAATAACTTCATCCAACAGAGACGACAATGCATCTCCGGCTCCACAGGCGATGCATGACCCTACAATTTCAACAAGGTAGTCACTACACCAACTCAACAACCCAAGAGTTCTCCTCATGACCCCAGCGGGTCTGAGAGTAGGGCAGGTCTGTGTCAAAGTTCAATGGGCCAATGGTTTCTTCCTATGCCAACCCCCTTGTCCAACATCCCCATCCTGAAGATGGACACAATGTGCTCGGGTAACTCCGCGGGTCAGGCAGCATCTCTGGAGGAATATCTTCCAACATGCTCTTGACCCGAGGAGCAATGGGGAGAGGAAGTCAGATCACGCCTGGAGCTCCATCTCCTCTAGGTGGGATAAAGACAACACAAGGTCCTCCCAGTGACGAGGGGTTGGAGGGGGAGGAGGTTGCCTTGTCCATCCTGGACTGGTCTCTCTCGAGATCACGCCCTCAGCCACAACTTTCTACTGTCAAGCTGAGGTGGGCTTCCATGCTCCCCGCTTCCACCCCATGGGGAGGGTCTACAACTTCAAGACGAGAGAGGGAGAGAGAGAGAGAGAGAGAGAGATCTCGATAGAGAGTGTGTGTAGGAAGGAACTGCAGATGCTGGTTTACACCGAAGATAGACACAAATGCTGGAGCCACTCAGCGGGTCAGGCAGTATCTCTGGAGAACATGGTTCGGATCTGGACCCTTCTTCAGACAGAGAACGAAACGGTTGAATTCTGCTAGGAGCAACTTGACACAATAGAGCTAGTGAAAACAATAACGGACTAGAGTTATTAGGGAGGGGACTCTCTGCCTCTGTCTCCCGTCTCTCTCTCCCACGCATACCGGTGTTGGAATAAAAACACCCAGCACAAACGGCCAGAATACGCTTCTACTAACTGCATCAGCAGCATTGCAAGATAGCACACTCACACATAGAAAATAGACACTCACATCCAAAGACTGAAGCCTCCTCGTAATGTATTGTTCAGTGTGGAAGGCTCTGCCTGTCCAGCGCCGCTTTATCTGGGTTTCCGAGGGGGAGCTCCCACAGGCAGAGTTCAGGCGCCCTCCTGTCAAGAGCGAGTGGCTTTATAGCGAGGGTGAGTAGAGGCGGAGGCAGCGCCGCATCCCTCGCCGATCCCTCCAGTCACAGCCCGCTGCATCGGCCGCTCCCTCTGCCTCATTGGACGCGGCCAAGGCGCTGCCTGGCATTGATAATTCAGCAGCGAGGAGCGGGCGGCGTCTGCCCCTCCATCCCCGCCTCTCAGAGTTGCTGCAAGTGACATTGCCAGGGAGGGATGGGTGGCTGCCTGCCTGGCTCTTGGCCCGGCGATGGAGAACCAGTGGTCGGCGAGTGTGCGTGTAAGGGGAGAGGGCACGGGTGGGTGTGTGTACCTACTGGAGATGGGAGTGGGTATGTGACTGAGTGTGTGTGTGGGTCTATTTGTGTGTGGGAGGGGAGAGGATAGGGATGGGTGTGTGTACCTACTATAGGTGAGAGTGGGTATGTAACTGAGTGTGTGTGTCTAAATGTGGTGTGTTAGTGTGTGTAAATGTGCATGTGTAAAGGTGAGTGTGTTTTAAACGTGGGTCTATTTCTGTGTCTGTGTGTAAATGCGTGTGTATATGAGTGTTGGTGTGTGTAAATGTGGTGTCAATGTGTGCGCATCTAAATGTGGGTCTATTGTATGTCTACATGTGTACATGTCTAAACGTGAGTGCATTAGTCTGTGTCAAGTGTGGATGTGTTAGTGTGTATGTCTAAATGCAGGTGTATTTGTGTGAATAAATGTGAATGTTAGTGTGTTTAAATGTGAGTGTCAGTGTGCATGCGTCTGCGTGTGGGTGTTAGTTGGTGTGTATGTGTCTAAATGTGAATGAGTGTGCGTGCCTGTGTGTGAATTTGTGGGTGTGCCCGATTGTGTGTGTAACTGTACTCTTGAGTGTGTGTGAGAGGGAAGGGTTGGGACTGTACTCCCATAATTCCTATCCCAGGATCCCGGCACCATCGGAAGTCAGAGTAGGAATAGCCTGTTACATCTGCTCCTACATTCACTAAGAACATGGCTGACCTCCATACCCTTTTCCAGAACCAACCCACAATTTTCATGTCACCCAAAATCAGTCTCTGTCATGTGTGCTCTCTGTGACCCAGTCTACACAGCCCTCTCTGGTAGAGAATTCCAAAGAATTCTCTACCAGAGAATTCTCTACCCTCTGGGTGAAGGCGTTTCTTCTCATCCCTATCCTGAATAGCTAACATAGAAACATAGAAACATAGAAATTAGGTGCAGGAGTAGGCCATTCAGCCCTTCAAGCCTGCACCGATATGATCATGGCTGATCATCCCTCAGTATCCCGTACCTGGGCCACAAGGGCCACATCCAACTCACTTAAATATAGCCAATGAACTGGCCTCAACTACCCTCTGTGGCAGAGAGTTCCAGAGACTCACCACTCTCTGTGTGAAGAAAGTCTTTCTCATCTCGGTCCTGAATAGCTGAATAGTTCCTGAATAGCTAACGCATTCCTTTGAGTGTGTGACCCCCCTGGTTCTAGATACTCGTCCAGGGACAACTTCCATCCGACTTCCATTCAATCGAACATTGAATTCTCCAGTTTCAGGTAACGAACCTATAACCAACCCCCCCCCCCCCCCCGTGGTGCAGCGGTAGAGTTGCTGCCTTACACCGCCAGAGGCCCAGGTTCCATCCTGACGACGGGTGCCATCTGTAGGGTGTTTTTTCCGGGTGCTCTGGTTTCCTCCCACACTCCAAAGACATGCATGTTTGTTGGTTAATTTGCTTTGGTAAAATTGTAAATTCTAGTGTGTGGGATAGTGCTGGTGTAGGAGGCGATCGCTGGTCGGTGTGGACTCGATGGGCCGAAGGACCTGTTACCACGCTGTATCTCTGAAGTCTGAAGTCAATCCCGATGCCAGTGACAATTAAACACTTTTGACTCTTGAATCTTGACCAACAATGTTCCTCCAGCAGTTTGTATTTTGCTAACATCTTTTTTTTTCTCTAAATATTACTGTGCCTCTCTATTTCAATTTCATTTTTTCTTTCCTGTATCCATGTGACAGTTTTTAAAGTAGTTGTTACCATGACAACTTTGGCCTGCTGCTTGACACAATCATTGCCTGGAATCCTCCCCCTCCCTTCAGCATCCAACATGATGCCACCTGCCTTTTCCAGTCCTGTCTAAGGGTCCTTGGCCCAATATATTGACTGTTTCTCTGTTCTCAGACGTTGCCTTATCTCCTGTGTTATTCTGGTGCTTGGAAGCATGCAGCATGGAAGCAGACCGTTTGGCCAAAATAGTCCAAGATGACCAAGATGCCCCATCCACACTAGTCCCACCTGCCCCCATTTGGCTCATATCCTGCTAAACCTTTCCTTTCAATATGCCTGTCCAAAGGTATTTTAAATGTTGTTATAGTACCTGCCTCAGCGACCTCCTCTGGCAGCTCTTTCCATATACCCGCCACCCTCTGTGGGAAAAGCTGCTCCTCAGGTTCCTATTAAATCATTTCCCTAAACCTTAAACCTATGTCCTCTGGTTCTTGATTCCTCTACCCTGGGTAAAAGACTCTGTGCATTCACCCTGTCTATTCCCCTAAAGATCTTGTACACTTCCATAAGATCACCCCTCATCCTCCTGCGCTCCAAAGAGGAAAGTCCAAGCCTGGCCGCCTGGGCAACCTCTCCCTATAGCTCAAGTCCTGGCAACATCCTCGTAAGTTTCCTCTGCACTCGTTCCAGCTTAATGACATCCTTCCTACAGCAGGGTGGCCAAAACTGAACACAATGTGGCCTCGCCAGCATCTTGTACAACTGCAACTTAACATCCCAGCTTCCATACTCAATACCCTGATTAGTGAAGGACAAAGTACGACGTTTCGGGTCGAGACCTTCTTCAGGGTCTCGACCCGAAACGTCGCCTATCTCCTTCGCTCCTTAGATGCTGCTGCACCCGCTGAGTTTCTCCAGCCTTTTGTGGACCCTAGTTTAGGTTGACATGTATTATTGTCACATGTGCGGAGGTACAATGAAAAGCACTGTTTTGCATACAATCCAAACTGGTCAGAGATACCATACATGGATACAATCAGTTCAAACTCAAGTACAGGATAGAGAGCAAAGGGGAAGATACGGAGTGCGGAATATAGTTCTCAGCATTGTAGTGCACCAGTTCCGTAGACATAGTCCAATGTCCGCAATGGGGTAGAGGTGAATCGGACAGTATCGGTCTCAACCCGAAACGTCACCCATTCCTTCTCTCCAGAGATGCTGCCTGTCCCGCTGAGTTACTCCAGCATTTTGTGTCTATCTTTGGTTTTAAACCAGCATCTGCAACATTACCCATGATGAGCCTTCACATCCTCCCAGTTTTCTTTTCTCAGGAGCACTGGCCCCATCCCAGCTGAGAATGAGGAGTAAAGACTTCAGTTTGACTCTTCATGCAAAATATGGTATTTCTGATACCACAGCAGTACAGTGCTGGTAATCTCCGGTAGGAATTTGGTGTCAAGATTGTTTAATCGACATATGTACTGAAAACTGAACAATGAAATTATTACTTCAGTTTAGCTTAGAGATACAGCATGGAAACAGGCCCTTCGGCCCGTTGAGCCCATGCAGACCAGCGATCACCCGTTCACAGTCGTTCTATCCTATACGCCAGGGATAATTTGCGGAAGACAATTGACCTACAAACCCGCTCGACTTTGGAGTGTGGGAGGAAACCGGAGCACCCAGAGGAAACCCACGCGGTCGCCGGGAGAAATTACAGCCAGCAGCTCGTAGTCAGGATTGAACCCTGGTTTCTGGTGCTGAAAGACAGCAACTCTACTGCTGTACCACCGTGCCAGCCTTTGCACGCAGCACAACAGGTCTGAACACTGTACTCATAGATTTGGGCAGCGCCAGAGACACGGTTTCGAAACTGACCTCATGTGCAGTCCGTACGGAGTTTATACGTTCTCCCTGTGACCACATGAGTGTCCTCCGGCTGCTCCAGATTCCTCCCACATTCCAAAGACGTAAATGTTTGTAGCTTAATTGGCTTCTGTAAATTGTCCCTAGTGTGTTGGATAGTGATAGTGTACTGATCGGCGTGGACTCAGTGGGCGGAAGGGTCTATTTCTACGGTGCAACTCTAAAGTCTAAAGACTTAGAAGTAAAATTAGGCCATTCGGCCCAACGAGCCTACTTTGCTATTTGATATTAAAAAAAGCAATATGTTTTGCGCACGACAAAAGCCCAAAATGCCCTTTGCAACCAAGTCAAGTTGAAGGACTTGAACCTTCTGACTTAGTCATGAGGGTGCTATCCAGTGAGCCATGGCCCTCTTAATACTTAAACCTTCAACTCTAACTGGCCCATTGCACCAGTGCACTCACCTCCCACCTTCCCCCACTACCGCTGGTCAATCCATGGTAACAAGCCCTGTTCAAGGACCGTGTCCCCCACCTCATTAGGGAGTTGCCAGGGGAAACTGTTGCAGATGGTTGACACACACTTCTGCCAGTCTTCACAAAACTGAAGGCATCTTGTTAAAGGCCGATGTTATTATCTCTGTATTCTGAAGCCAACTTCTCTCTCCAACCTCCATGACCCACAATTTTCGTTCCTGGCACAGAAACACTGTCAGTTTTCAACTCGTTAAGGAAATAAAATGGATCAAAGTGGGACTTAGTGTATGAGGAGTGGATGAGTTTTCTAGAGGGGCGGGTGGAGACTGGGAACAGTGGAGTGTTGCATATTTACTCTTGGAGCCATCAGGAACTGTCTCCCGGGTGAATTAGCAAAAAGCAGGAAGCACAGCCGTGAACTCCATCTGTTGTTACGGATGCATGCAGTCCAACTGCTGGAGAGATGATATCACTAGTTTTGAACAAATGTACACATGCACTCGTGCATTTGCATGCTCCCACACACATGCACATTCACACGTTGAAACTGGAGAAGTCAAACTCTTCAGTGCCCTCCATAATGTTTGGGACAAACATAGTTTATTTATTTGCCTCTGCACTCCACAACTTGAGATTTGTAATAGAAAAAAAATCAGATGTGGTTAAAGTGCACATTGTCAGATTTTATTAAAGGTCATTTTTATACATTTTGGTTTCACCATGTTGAAATTGCAGCTGTGTTTATACATAGTCCTGCCATTTCAGGGCACCATAATGTTTGGGACATGTAGTTTCACAGGCGTTTGTAATTGCTCAGGTGTGTTTAATTGCCTCCTTATAGCAGGTATTAGAGAGCTCTAGCACCAAGTCTTTCCTCCAGTCTTTCCATCACCTTTGGAAACTTTTATTGCTGTTTATCAACATGAGGATCAAATTGTGCCAATGAAAGTCAAAGAAGCCATTATGAGACTGAGAAACAAGAATAAAACTGTTATTCATCAGCCAAACCTTAGGCTTACCCAAATCAACTGTTTGGAACATCATTAAGAAGAAAGAGAGCACCGGTGAGCTTACTAATCGTAAAGGGACGGGCAGGCCAAGGAAGACCTCCGCAGCTGATGACAGAAGAATTCTCTCTATAATAAAGAAAAAAACCCAAACACCTGTCCGACAGATCAGAAACACTCTTCAGGAGTCAGGTGTGGATTTGTCAATGACCACCGGCCGCAGAAGACTTCATGAACAGAAATACAGAGGCTACACTGCAAGATGCAAACCACTCGTTAGCCGCAAAAATAGAATGGCCGGGTTACAGTTTGCCAAGAAGTACTTAAAAGAGCAACCGCAGTTCCGGAAAAAGGTCTTGTGGACAGATGAGACGAAGATTAACTTATCTCAGAATGATGGCAAGAGCAAAGTATAGAGGAGAGAAGGAACTGCCCAAGATCCAAAGCATACCACCTCATCCGTGAAACACGGTGTTGGGGGTGTTATAGCCTGGGCATGTATGGCTGCTGAAGGTACTGGCTCACTTATCTTCATTGATGATACAGCTGCTGATGGTAGTAGCGTAATTAATTCTGAAGTGTGTAGACACATCCCATCTGCTCAAGTTCAAACAAATGCCTCAAAACTCATTGGCCGGCGGTTCATTCTACCACAAGACAATGATCCCAAACATACTCGTAAAGTAACAAAGTTTTTCAAAACCAAATAAATGGTCAATTCTTGAATGGCCAAGTCGATCACCCGATCTGAACCCTATTGAGCATGCCTTTTATATGCTGAAGAGGAAACTGAAGGGGACGAGCACCCAAAACAAGCATAAGCTAAAGATGGCTGCAATACAGGCCTGGCAGAGCACCACCAGAGAAGACACCCAGCAACTGGTGATGTCCAGGAATCGCAGACTTCAAACAGTCATTGCATGCAAAGGATATGCAACTAAATACCAAACAGGACTACTTTCATTTACATGACATTGCTGTGTCCCAAACATTATGGTGCCCTGAAATGGGGGGGACTATGTATAAACATTGCTGTAATTTCTACATGGTGAAACCAAAATGTATTAAAATGGCCTTTATTAAAATCTGACAATGTGCACTTTAACATCAGGTGTTTTTTTCTATTACAAATCTCAAATTGTGGAGTACAGAGGCAAATAATTAATGATGGGTCTTTGTCCCAAACATTATGGAGGGTACAGTAATTATTTTACTTGCAATTTTATTTTACTTGCAATTTTATTTTATTTTACTTGCAAAACACGGACATGCACAAGTTCATACACATGCATGCACACACACCTACTTACACGTGTTTCATTTTTCGTTTAGTTTAGAGATACAGCGTGGAAACAGGCCGTTTGGCCCAGCAGGTCTGCGCCAACCATCGATCACCCCGTACACTAGCACTATCCTACACACTAGCGACAAATTACAATCTTTACCGAAGCCAATTAATCTACAAACCTCTATGTCTTTGGCGTGTGGGAGGAAACCGGAGCAGCCTGGGAAAACCCAGATGGTCGCAGGGAGAACGTGCAAACTTCACACAGACAGCACCCGTAGTCAGGATCGAACCCAGGTCTCTGGCGCTGTGAGACAGCAGCTCTACCAGCTGTGCTGCTGTGACACCCTGTACCTCTCACTACCATGGAAGCTATTTAGTCTGTGAGCATCATGCTGATAAGGAGGTTAGTTGCACCCTAGTATATCTGACAATAACCTAAACAAATCTGAACCAACTAACTAATCTTGAGACAAGAGCAGTTCAGAGGCTGGATATCCTATGGCAACTTGACTCCATCTTCAAGACAGATTCAGGAGTCTGATGCAATATTGAACACTCACATGTGATGTTTGATGGAGAACCAGGCCATTGATCCCGACCAGCCTGATTTAATCCCTCTCCTCCCTCTCGCACACACACGCAGAAACACACACACACACGTGCATGTACCCATGCACACTTACACAAGTATGCTCACCCTTGCGCACTTACACACACGCAAACATGCACACAATCGTGCACACACGCAATCTCACACACACGCACGCAAACACAGACATGCACGCGCACACGTGTTTTCAAAGGGCTGGCTCATTACCTATTTGTTTTACTGATGTCAGAATACTCACAGGAGCAGTGGGGACTCTTGATTACTCTGAAAAATTCAGATAAAAATAGTCCTCCACTGAGAGCCAGAGGTTGGCCACATCTTTCTACCCAAATACAGCAAATCAGTTTAATTACATTTGCCAATCATTGCCTGGTGACAGCAAGGTTACAGATTTTTTATAATTTATTAGGCCAGTGTACATTATGACAGAGTAATAAATACTACACAATGAAATACATGATATTCCAAATGTTAATCTGATGTTAATGACTGTGTAGGATTCTGTACACACTTCCCACTGCCAGGACACGCTCACACTGTCATGTCATAACTAATTCTTTTTGACAGTAATTCAGTGAAGTGTACAAGCTCTGTGTGTGTGTGACTATGCACATATATGCCTATATGTATACAAATATGTATAGATATAAATAGACAAACACAAACAGACATGCACCCATACACACATACATAAACAGGCTTACACATACTCACAAATATACACACCTATACCGTATGCACACACACACATATACATACACACATACATACACACACATATATACACACACACTTATACACACACACATATATATATGCGATATGCATATCTGTCTGTGTGTATATATGTGTATGTGTGTATATATGTGTGTGTATACACACACATATATATACACACACACATATACACACACACGCCCACACACTCACACACACACACATATATATATATATATATTCTAATATATATATGCAATATGCATATCTGTGTCTGTGGGTGCGAGCGTGCACACGCGCATATGCGTGCATGCCTGTTTATGTGTGTTTGTGTAGGTGCATGTCTGTGTCTGTCTATGTGTGTATGTCTGTGTGTATGTGCGTGCATGCCTGTTTGTGTGTATGTACATGCCTGCACATGTGTGTGCTTGGACACACACACACACACAATGTGTTAATATGCACACGTGTATGTATGTGTGTGCCTGCACATGCCCTCGTGTCCGTTTGTGTGTAGAGAGTTCCTGTATGTTGTCAGTGTGTGCGCATGGTGTGTACACATTGTGCATGTGTGTGTGTGTGCGTGCGTGTGAGATATTCACAATTACATTTCAAAAGTACAGCAATGTAATGATGTAACATCCCAGCAGTCACCTTCCTGATCATCCCATATTGCTGAAGTTATTTTATATTCCCAGCTAAATATTGAACCTGATTTCCCTGGTTTTGGACTATTGCTTCACTAACTTCTAAATAGATGGTACTTTGTTTAATTCTTGCAGCTTCTAAATGTTTTCAGGATTGTAGATGAATGATTACGAAAGAGCACAACTTGGGAGTGGGTGGATTAGCATCACTTAGATGAATAAAGTTGGATTGGTTTCTCTTTAGTGTCGTTAGTTACCACCATCCCTGGCAACGCGTTCCAGGCGCCCACCACTCCCTGTAACACAACACTTGCCCTGCACATCTCCTTAAACTTTACCCTTTTCACCTCAAAGCTATGCCCTGAAGTTTTTTTTTCAGAGATGCTGCATGGAAACTGGCCCAAGTTAAGGGGAGACCTGATACAATTACGAGAGGGAAAGATTGGGTAGACAGTCAGAAGCTTTTTCTCAGGGTGGAGATGTGTAAGAATTCTGGGGGCAGCACAGTGGCGCAGCGGCAGAGATCCTGACGACTGGTGCTGTCTGTGCAGAGTTTGCACGTTCTCCCTGTGACTGCGTGGGTTTTCTCCGGGTGCTTCGATTTCTTTCCACATTCCAAAGCTGTGCAGGTTTGTAGGTTAATTGGCTTCTGTGAATTGCCCTCTAGTGCAGGATACGAAAATGGGATAACATAGAACTAGTGTGAAAGAATGGCCGTTGGTCAACATGGCATCAGTGAAGCGAAGGGCCTGTTCCATCTCTAAAGGAGATGTGCGGGTTAGGGTTTTTTTCCACAGAGGGTGATGTGTGGGGGTGGAGATGACAGATACGATAGTGACATTTAGGAGGCTTTTAGATTGGGACATGTGTATGCAGAGAATGGAGGGATATGGATCGTGTCCAGGCAGAGGAGATTAGTTTAACTTGGTGTCAGGTTCGGCACAGATATCGTGGGCTGAAAGAAAGGAAAGTAGAGCAGGAAGCGGCAAAATATTCAGCAGGTCAGGCAGCAGCTGGAGTGGAGTGGGGAACGTTGACGTTTCAAAATTAGAGAATTCAATGTTCATACTGCTGGGCTGTAAGCTACCCAAGAGAAATCTTGAGGCAGTGTATCTATAAACTGAAATAAACAAGGCAGCCAAACAAAACATCAGCCACAAAGTTATCTCTGCACCTCTGGCTTTAGTTTAATGCATTAAATCATTGTTTAGTCAATTCATATTTAATGGTAAGTATAACAGGCACAGTGAGTGATGGTACGGCTGATTAAACAGCTGCCGACTGTGGGAGCCTTACCTCCGTTGCTCTGTCAGTGGTTATGCGCACGTCAAATCAGTTTAATTCAAATTGAAGTTTAAAAATCATGTATGAACGATTTGTTCAAGAATTCATGAGACTGGCGTTGTTTACTCTAGGTTTGGTTTCTTAATGTCACGTGCACCGAGGTACAGTGAAATGCCACTTTGTTGCGCACCATCCAGTCAGCGGAAAGCCTACGCATGATTACAATCGAGCCGCCCGCAACGCCCAGATACACGATAAAGGGAATGATGTTTAGTGCAAGATAAAGGCTGAAAAAGTCCGATTAAAGGTAGTCCGCGTGTTTCCAATTAGGTAGATGGGAGGGCAGGTCCGCTCTCTAGTTGGTGAGAGGATGGTTCAGTTGCCTGATAACAGCTGGGAAGAAACTGTCCCTGAATCTGGAGGTGTGCGTTTTCTCACTTCTGTACCCCTTGCGTGACGAGAGAGAGGAGAAGAGGGGGCGGCCGGGGTGAGACTGGTCCTTGATGTTTTACAATGGTGAGCTTCATTCAACTTGCATTGAAGGTGAATATTACACATCATGACAAGGTTTGAATACATGGAGCAGTTTGGATGTGAGACTGGAACCAGAGATTGCAAAAATAAGATGGTCATTATTGTATTAAGTGTGAAATTTGAGAGAAACTCCTCTCTTTGGGAAACACTTCTATACCTCTTGCCTGATGGGAGAGGGGAGAAGAGGAAGTGACCGGGGTGAGTTTTATCCTTGATTATGCTGGTGGCCTTGCCGAGGCAGCGTGAAGTGTAAATGGAGTCATTGCAAGGAAGGATGGTTTGGGTGATGTTCTGGGCTGCGTCCACTATTCCCTGCATTTCCTGCGGTCTTGGATGGAGCTTGGAGTTTCATTTGTGCCCCTCAGTGTGGAAACTGGCCCTTCAGTCTGCGCCGACTATCGATCACCTGTTCACGCTAGTTTCATGTTACCCGCTTTCCCAACCACTCCTGCAGAACCTTGTGAACGTGCGCCGATCTCTCCCGGATCTGGATGTCCCTGGGATCTGAGCCTTTAGACTCACTGCTCAGTTGTGACTTGTGAGTGCTGTAGCTGTTCAAAACATGCAGTTTGGCCATGTTAACAGCACTGGAAGATAATTGACGCTTACTGGGAAATGGAGGTCAATGCATTGGGTCAATCAAATAAATCAATATCTCTGGAAAAAGGGAGTAATTGAGATGCAGGTTTTAAATGTGAGTCACAACTTAACCATTGCAACACTGTGTGTGGTGTAGATGATGGGCCCAACATCTAGAAACATAGAAACATAGAAAATAGGTGCAGGAGGAGGCCATTCGGCCCTTCGAACCAGCACCGCCATTCAATATGATCATGGCTGATCGTCCGCTATTAATGACTCCACTAGCCCCTAGAGCTCTATCCAACTCTCTCTTAAATCCATCCAGTGATTTGGCCTCCACTGCCCTCTGTGGCAGGGAATTCCATAAATTCACAACTCTCTGGGTAAAAACGTTTTTTCTCAGCTCAGTCTTAAAAGACCTCCCCTTTATTCTAAGACTGTGGCCCCTGGTTCTGGACTCACCCAACATTGGGAACATTTTTCCTACATCTACAGCAGAGCCACTGCCTTTAAGGGCGGCACAGTGGCGCAGCGGGTAGAGCTGCTGCCTCACAGTGCCAGAGACCCGGCTTTGATCCTGGCCTCAGGTGCTGTCTGAACGGAGTTTGTATATTTCCCTGTGACTGCGTGGGTTTCCTCTGGGTGCTCCGGTTTCCTCCCACCTCACAAAGATGTGCAGGTTTGCAGGCCATTCAGCTCTCTGTGAATAGCCTCTAGTGTGTAAGGAGTGTGTGACGGAGTAACTCAGCAGGTCAGGAATGAATAGCAAAGTAGCTCAGAAGGTCAGACAGCATCTCCAGAGAACAAGGATAGGTGACGATTCAGGGTCGGGACCCTTCTTCAGACATTTCTATGTTTCTACAAAATTAAATAGTTTCGAGTGAATGGAACGGACCGGTGTGAACGGTTAATCGATAGTTGGCGTGGACTCAATGGGCTGAAGGGCCTGTTCCCACCCTGTATTTTTCAATTAAAAACCAAGAGTGAAAAAGAGAGCGCAGGTCATCTATATTAATGAGCAAAAAACAAAGTGTTGGAGGAACTCGGTCGGTCGGGCAGCATCCGTAGAAGTAAATGGAAAGTCAACGTTTTGGGTTGCCAATCTTCTTCAAGACCCGAAACGTTGCCAGTCGAATTCCCTTACTGACCTCGGGCCCCTCCACTGTCAGAGTGAGGCCACATGCAAATTGGAGGAAGAGCACCTCATGTTTCGCTTGACCAGCTTGCACCCTGAAGTATAAACGTTGATTTCTCTAATTTCCTTAACACTTGCATTCCCTCCCTCGCCCACCCCACCCGAGTCGTCCTGCTAGTCCCGCTGTTCGTTTCCTCTCTTAATCACCTCTTCCCCCAGCCAACAATGGACCATTATGGGCTCCACCCTTCTGCCGCCGCCCCTGCTTTACTCTGGCCTTTCCTCACCTCCTGTCCCGTCCCCTCATCCTTCAGTCGGTAGAAGTGTCCCGACCCGAAAACGTCACCCGTCCGTTTTCTCCGGAGATGCTGCCTGACCCAGCTGAGTTATTCCAGCATGTTGCCTCTGCCCAATGTACTGTAAGCTTGCTGCCCATTGTTACTGGACTGGGATATCACAAGAGAATTTTGATGTCGAGGTCTCTGTAATGGGAACTTGAATTCATGACCCTCCTCTCTCAGAAAGTTATTAACGGTATAAATAGCCTTCAAAGTCAAAGAAATGAAAGGAGAGAAAGTCAGTGGCTTTCGCGCAAATAAATGATCTTTTAAAAAAAAAAATCCTCAGGGGTTTTATACATTAACATTCAAGACGGTCCCAAGGTATTTGAATTTGCATGTGTGTGAAATTTGGCAGTGTACAATATGTTCACTGTGATCACAGTGCACCCTCTGCCACAGATTTATGGTTATTTATGGGACGCAGGATACGAGCGGCAAAGGAAGTACTTTGAAATGCATTTCCTATCACGACTCCAGTGTTCACAGCCATTGTCACTGATGGCTAGGAAATATTCTAACTTCAATCACAAAAGTAATTGGAAATTGTGTGGCAAAACACACACATCTGTATTGACCTGTCGTGCGGTGGGAATGAACAGCCTTGGTAGGTGGAAAGCAGTTAATCATGAAATGAGTGCGAGGCCGACTCCTCAGACTGCAGAAGCTGATTGCAATTACTCAATCAGTGGGCTGTAACAACTTGCACCTGTCAGGGACCGTCCGACTCCGACGGTCCAGCACTTCCACCGGCCTGTGCTGGCAAGGTGACGCAGCAGTAGAGTTGCTGCCTCACAGCGCCAGAGACCCGGGTTCCATCCCGACCTCAGGTGCTGTCTGTGAGGAGTTTGTACGTTCGGCCCGTGACCGTGTGCATTTTCCCCGGGTGCTCCGGTTTCCTCCCACTTTCCAAATACAGTACGTTATTTGGCTTCGGTAAAAATTGTAAATTGTCCCCAGATGGGGACTGTTGGTGGGCATGGACTCGGTGGGCCGAAGGGCCTGTTTCTGCCCTGTATCTAAATTAACCTAAACTAAACCTCAATGGTCTAACAGATTTTCCAATCTAACAATCAAAAGGAATTTTATCTTGTGGAAACAGACAAGGCTGAAGAAGGGTTCCAACCCGAAACGTCACCTATCCGTGTTCTCCAGAGCTGCTGCCTAACTCGCTGAGTTACTCCAGCACTTTGTGTATTACGCAGCATCTGCAGTTGTTTGTTTCTACAATCTGTTAATATACCCACTCTCTGGAGGATGCAGAAGGGGCAGAGTACTGGATGCAAAGAGGGGCAGGAGACACACAAATAATCATCGACAAATCTTGGGAACATCTTCACTACCTCCTCTGCATTTTATTCCAGGGTCGCACTGGCTGGGAGCTAATCATAAATGATAGGAGCAGAATTAGCCCATTTGGCCCATCGAGTCTCCTCCACCATTCAATCATGACTGATGTATAACCCCATTCTCCTGCCTTCTCCCCATAACCTCTCACACCTGTACTCTATCTATCTCTGCCTTAAATATATCCACTGACTTTGCCTCCACTGCCTTCTGTGGTAAAGAATTCCACAGACTCACCACCCTCTGAGTAAAGAAATTCCTCCTCATCTCCTTCCTAAAAGAACGTCCTTTAATTCTGAGGCTATGACCTCTAGTCCTAGACTCTCCCACTAGTGGAAACATCCTCTCCACATAGCCTCTCCATTCTATCCAAGCCTTTCACTATTCGGTACATTTCAATGAGGCCCCCCCTAATCTAATTGTTTATACAATGTGCTGGGGATTTGGCTGAGGGTGGGAGTATGTATTTCATTATCTGACCCTTCAGTGCCTGCAGCCTTTTGCCCAAGGGTATCGAACAAGCGGTAATAAGATCACGGGGTGGGAGATTGCAACCTTCACGTGGTCCGCCCTGTTTCAACGAATGCAATCAGCCTGGCGTGCGCAATCAATTAAGACCAAAATGAATAAGTTGTCCTACGGACTGGCTGTGAAATCTCAGAAAATCTGAGATTACATCTGCGCAGGGTTTCACAGCCAGTCCGTGGATACGAAGAGCGGAATTAGGCCATTCGGCCCATGAGTCTACTCCACCATTCAATCATACCTGATCTATCTTTCCCTCTCAGCCCCATTCTCCTGCTTTCACCCCATAACCCCTAACACCCTTACTAAACAAGTACCGGTCAATCTCCTTAAAAGTATCAATAGAGGGTCTCCACAGCCATCTGTGGCAATTAATTCCCCAGATTCATCACACTCTGACTAAAGAAATTCCTTCTCATTTCCTATCTAACGATACGTCTTTTTATTCTGAAGCTGTGCCCTCTGGCCCTAGACTCTCCCACTAGCAGAAACATCCTCTCCATATTCACCCTATATGTAAATATATCCACTGACTTTGCCTCCACAGCCTTCTGTGGCAAAGAATTCCTCAGATTCAAAACCCTCTGACTAAAGAGATTCCTCCTCATCTCCTTCCGAAAAGAACGTCCTTTACTCGGACTCAGTGGGCTGAAGGGCCTGTTTCCACTCTGTATCTCTAAAGCCTAATGTCTCTAAAGACTCTAATTCAAGCCAGCAAGTCGAGGTAAGAATTGTAGTTCATGTGATCTTGCTGTGTGCATGTCTAACATCAGTTGTACGAGTCGTTGGTGAAGAAACACTTGAGGCCTAGTGTTCGGTTTTGGTCACCCTGCTATAGAAAAGATGGCATTAAGCTGGAAAGGGTGCAGAGAAGATTTATGAGAATGTTGACAGGACTTAGGGCATGAGCTATAGGGAGACGTTGGTCAGGTTAAGGGCCTGTCCCACTTGAGTGTCATTTGCTCATCGCGCAGGTGGCGCACGAGGATATTGAGAATCCCAAAATCCTGGGGCACCGCGCGCGACCGTGCGCGACCGTGCGTCACTGCCTACGCCACCATGTGGGCACGCGCGCGTAATGTACCCATGCACGCGTCATGACGCGTAAATGATGTCGCGTAAATGAGGTGCAAATGACACCCAAGTGGGACAGGCCCTTTAGGAGTTTATTCCTTGGAACGCAGGAGGCTAATGGGTGATCTTGTATCTTCTTGCGTATGGGCACAGCCCAAAGTTGTAGGACAACTTGTTCTATTTGATCTTATTTGTTTGCTCACGCCAGGTTGATTGCATTCGTTGAAACTGGGCGGACCACGCGAAGGTTGCAATCTCCCACCCCGTGATCTTGTATAAAATCATGAGGGGAACGGATAGGGTACATGCACAGTCTCTTATCCAGCTTGGGGGAAAGGTGGGTAAAGGGGACTAGCGTGGATGGGGTATCTTGGTCAGCATGGGCCGAAGGGCCTGTTTCCGTGCTCACTGCCTATGACCTAACACACACGCCTTCTTTGAGTATGAAGTGCTCAGGCACCTGAGGATGGTGTGAGATAAATGGAGGCAATACCAATGTGAAGAAAAATAAATGAAAAGCTATTTATCCTGATGTTAGGTGTGGACTCCATTAACGACATTGAGTCTGCCATTTTCTGATCTTCATGACTCTAATCAGTTCCATTAATCACAATCTCATTGACTATGTCTCTGCCACCAGACTGTAGTCACGATGATGGATTGACTTCCTAGTGGTCAGGAGATGAAGATATTCTTACTCCAAAGCTCCCAGAACGTGATGGGAAACAATAAAATGATTCCACACACATTAAAATTAATTGGAAACCAGGCTCTGCTCTTGTCCTGGCCGATACAGATTTCCAACATCAGCCAGCTGAACTGCGGCGGGGATGGGGAGTCGAGAGAATTCCGGGATGTGACGACAAGGTCGGGGGTTCAAGCCTCACGCCAGAGACTTGAACACAAAACTCTCAGCTGATACACTGAAGTAGTGCTGAGGGGGAGAAAGGGCAGGTGGAGTTAATGCCCCACAGCGCCAAAGACCCGGGTTCGATCCTGACTACTGATGCTGTCGTTACGGAGTGTGTACTTTCACCCTGTGACCACATAGGTTTCGTCCGGGTGCTCCGGTTTCCTCCCACTCTCCAAAGATGTACGGGTTTGTAGGTTAATTGGCTTCAGTAAAATAGCAAAAATAGTAAATTGTCCCCTAGTGCTAGTGTACGCGATGACCGCTGGTTGGCGCAGACTCAGTGGGCCGAAGGGCCACTTTCTGTGCTGCATCACTAAAGTCGCAAAGACACAAAGTGCTGGAGTAACCTAATGAGTCCGATACCCCGGCACTTTGTGTCTTAAATTTGTAAACCAGCACTTTCAGTTCCACGCGTGACCACATAGAACAGTACAGCACAGGAACAGGCCCACTTTGGCCAAACATGACGCCAGGTTAAACCAATCTCCTCTGCCTGCACGTGATCCATATCCCTCCAGTTCTTGCATTTCTTGTGCCCATCCAAAGGTTTCTTAAACGGCACTATCGTATCTGCCTCCACCACCATCCCTGGCAGCGCGTTCCAGGTACCCACCACCATCTGTGCAAAAAATCAAGTCTTTTGATAGGCAGACGATTGGAGAAAGTTTAGTTTAGTGCGTTGTCACATGTACCCAGGTACAGTGAAAAGCATTTTTGGTTAGTGCTATCCAGTCAGCAGAAAGATTATAAATTCCAATCGAGCCGTTCACAGTGCACAGAAACAGGATAAAGGGAATAACATACAGCGCAAGATAAAATCCAGTAAAGTTCAATAACAGGCCAGAGCTGAAAAGACGAAAGGTGTGAGAAAAAGATAAAAGAGCAAAACCTATTCTTCTCTCCATGGACCCCAGCATTTTGTGTCTATCTTCGGTATCAACCAGTATCTGCGGTTTCTTCCGACACTATTATTCAATGTTCTCCAAGGGGAGAGGCTGAGAGGATAATGAAAGCCCAAGGTTTTAGTTTACTTTGGTTTAGTTTCGGGATGCAGTGTGGAAACTGACCCTGCGGCCCACCGGGTCCGCGCCGACCAGCGATCCCCGTACACCAGCACTATCCTACACACTAGGGACAATTTACAATTATTACTAAAACCAATGAACGTACAAACCTGCACGTCTTTGGAGTGTGGGAGGAAACCGGAGCACCCGGAGAAAACCCACACGGTCACAGGAAGAACGTACAAACTCCGTAGAGAGAGCACCCGTAGTCAGGATCGAACCCGGGTCTCTGGCGCTGTGTGGCAGCAACTCCACCGCTGCGCCACCATGTCGCCCCTGCATGGACCCACGTGAATTCAAAGCCTCCACATCATTTCTGTTATGGGCCGACCAGAACCGCACCCAATACTCCAAATGCAGCCTAAACAAAGTCTTACGGGCCTGTCCCACTTAGGTGATATTTTAGGCAACTACAGGCGACCAGTTTGTCACCACATGTTCGCCGGTGGTCGCCGGGAGTAGTCTCCTCAGTCGCGCAAAAAGTCGTAGCGTCTTTCTGCTCGCCGCTAAATTTTCAACATTTCGGCGACAATGGGTTTGATGCCAATGAGTGTAGCTTGACTTCTCCTGACGTAGATGCTGTCGTAGGTTGTCGCCGGTTTTTCGGCGACCTGCTACGACTTTGACAGTCGCCGGCAGCTGCCTAAAAAATCGCCTCGTGGGACAGGCCCATTATAGAGCTGCAACATGACTTCCTGGGCAAGGCCTGGGAGGGGAGAGTCCTAATACAGGGAAATGGGATTATTATCATTGAATACTGGAGACAGGAAGTCACGTTGCAGCTTTATTGAACTTTGGTTAGGTCGTGCAGTTCTGATCGCAATACTCGAAGGATTTGGAGACTTTTGAGAGGGTGCAGAGGCTTAAGCCCCTGTCCCACTTTCCCGAGTTACTCACAAACTCTCCCAAGTTTTCCCCTTGATTCGAACTCGGAGAATTACGGTAATAGCTTTCGTAGGTACTCAGGGCTATTTCTTTACTCGTCGACATTTTTCAACATGTTGAAAAAACGTCCCAATTTACCTGATGCCCCGAGATCCTACGGCTGGCATTACGAGCCGCTACGAAACATCTACGGACTCCTATGGGCTCGCTACCAACATTACCCGACATTCCCTGAGTTGGAATCAAGGGGAAAACTCGGGAGAGTTTGTGAGTAGTGGCACAGGGCCTTTACTGGAATGCTGCCTGGATTAGAGGATATTAGCCACAGGGAGAGTTTGGACAATGTTGGATTGTTTTCTCTCAAGCATCAGAGTTTGAGGGGAGACCTGATAGAAGTAAATAAAATTATGAGAGGCAGAGATATGGTAGGCAATCAGAACCTTTATCATAAGGTGTCAAAGACTAGAGGGCGTAGCCTTAAGGTAGGAGGGGCAATGCTTAAAGGAGAGGTGGCAAGCATGTTTGTTTTACACAGAGGGTGGTGAGTGCCTGGAACACGCTGCCAGGGGTGGTGGTGAAAACAGGTAAGGCAGTGGCGTTTAAGAGGCTTTTAGGCCGGTACGTAGATATGCACCCCGATGTTTGAGCGAGGCAAGGATGGTTGACATTTCCACCACTCCTCTGTTCAAGTTACTCCAGGAGTACAGGATCAGATCAGAGGGGAATTCCAGACCTTTCCATGTCCGTCACCACCTTATACGGTGTACAAAACCAGGAGAGGAATAGAGCGGGGTGACGCACAGAGTCTCTTGCCCTGAGTAGGGAATCGTGAAGGGGGCAAAGATTTAATATGAAACTGAGGTGTAATTTCTTCACACAAATGGTGGTGGGTAAATGCACTGAGTCTCTTGCCCAGACGATGGGAATCGAGAACCGGAGGACATAGGCTTAAGGATGGGAGGGGTGGGGGGTGTATGGAACGAGCTGCTGGAGGAGGTAGTTGAGGCAGGTACAATCGCAACGTTTAAGAAACATTTACACAGGTACATGGAGAGGGGGATATGGGCTAAGGGCAGGCAGGTGAGACTAGTGTAGATGGGACATGTTGGACAGTGTGGGCCGAAGAGCCTGATTCCATGCTGTATGACTATGGCCCACGTTGACCTTGATTAGTACAGGTGTCAGGGGTTATGGGGAGAAGGCAGGAAAATGGGGTTACGAGGGATAAATAGATCAGCCATGATTGAATGGCGCAGTGGTCTTGATGGACCGAATGGCCTAATTCTACTCCTATTCCTTATGACGTTATGGCCTCTCTCAACCTCATCGCTTCCCTCCCTCAACCCCGACCCATGCTGATGAGATGGGCTCGGTGTGTTTGCTGCTATAATTCCGCATCATTTTCTCCTCTTCTGCTGGTTCGCGGCCAGGTTTCAGTTGCTATTTCCTTCCTGTGTCCCAGATGCTCATCGAAGCTTTTAGCTTCTAAATCAGTCATGGCTGAATCTCCTCCAACTGCTTCCCTCTCTGACTCGAGATGGTCCCAACTCCCTTATTTAATTCACAACTTAATAATTTATAAATCATCGGTCTCCAGTACACTCATGTTTTTGTGCTCCTGATATCATTACATCACTTTGAATATTGTAGTCATCCCGACAACCTGTCCAATTTAATTCTGCCTCTTTTGTTCACATGGCAACTTCCAACTGTTACCTTCTCTTCTTAAACTGTTGATATTTACTTGTTCGGTAACTCGAACGCCCAGGAATGAAGGAGGCTGCAGAGAATGGTGAACACGTCCGGTCCATCACAGGTACTGACCTCCCCACCATCGAAGGGATCTACAGGAGTTGCTGCCTTGGGAAGAACGTACAGGAGCCTAAAACCTATGACGTCCAGGTTCAAGAACAGCTTCTTCCCAGCAACCATCCGGCTCTTGAACACTAATCCACACAGCCACAGAAGACTGTGGAGGCCAAGTCAGTGGATATTTGTAAGGCAGAGATAGATAGATTTTTGATTAGTACAGGTGTCAGAGGTTATGGGGAGAAGGCAGGAGAATGGGGTTAGGAGGGAGTGATAGATCAGCCATGATTGAATGGAGAAGTAGACTTGATGGGCCAAATGGACTAATTCTACTCCCACCACTTATGACCTTACGACGTTAAGACCTAATCAGCACTGTCCACTACCGCAGCAACTGTGATCTGTGGACCACGTCGTTGATTACACGACGGACTTCTGTTTTGCACTATTATTATTAACTAATATTAGAATCATGGAGTCATACACTAGGGAAACAGGCCCTTCGGCCCAACTTGCCCATGCCGACCAACATTCCCCTTCTATGCTAGTCCCACCTGCTGCTGTTATTAATCCAATGTATTGATAATTATTATAGATTTATTATGTGCTATTGTGTCTGTTAAGCTGCAGCAAGTAAGAATATCATTGTTCCATTGCTGGTACATAAAACAATTAATTCTTGACCTTACAGTTTGCGAGACAAGAACATAAGGGATGGTTTGTAGAAACAAGGAACTGCAGATGCTGGTTAGTACACAAAGTGCCAGAGTGACTGAGTGGGGCAGGCAGCGTCTCTGGAGAACATGGTTAGGCAACGTTTCAGAAGGTCCAGAGAGGGTAGAAAGACGGTGGGGAGCGACCAAGAGGAGGGAAAATGTTGGAGATGGGAAAAGAGGGTCGTTACTGGGAGTGGGGACCCCCCCCCCCAGGGGCTGAGTTCTAGGGAATTCTAGGTTGAGCAGGCTCGGACTCCACTCCGTGGAGCACTGGAGGATGAGGGGTGATGAGGGCGGCATACAACATCATGAGAGGGATAGACCGGGTAAAGGCACAGATGCAAAGTAGGGGAACCGAGAACCAGAGTACATAGGTTTAAGGTCGGGGGGGGGGGGGGGCGAAAGATTTAATGGGAACCTGAGGGGTAACTTTTTTTTATACAAAGGGTGGTAGGTGTATGGAACGAGCTGTCGGATAATGTAGTTGAGGCAGGGACTATCGCAATGTTTACGAATCATTTAGACAGGTACATGGATGGGGTAGGTTTAGAGGGCTATGGGCCAAACGCAGGCAGTCGGTACTAGTGTAGATGGGGCATGTTGGTCGGCGTGGGTGGATTGGGCTGAAGGGCCTGTTTCCGCACTGTATGACTCTATGACTCTCTATGAGATAAAGGCCCAGAGGCGGAGGTGACGGAAGATGAGCTCGATGTCATGGTGGCTCCAGAAGCCATTGAGAGGCGGGCGTAGGCCATCCGTACGGGAGGGGCTATTTGGTTGCTGGGACCACATTCTTTAAAGATCATAATGGTTCTATTCCCTCAGTGCTACATTCCCACGTGATTCTTTATAGTTTAGACTTTAGAGATATAGCACGGAACAAGATCTTGGGCCCTCTGAGCCCGCACCGGCCAGCGATCACCCCACTACACCAGCACTACCCTACACACCAGGGACAATTTTACCAAAGCAATTTTTATCTACAAACCTGCACGTTTTTGGAGTGCGGGAGGCCCCCGGAGCATCTGGGGGAAGCCCACAGGATCGCTGGGAGAACGTGCAAACTCCGTACAGACAGCACTGTAGTCAGGATCGAACCCGGGTCTCTGGCGCTGCAAGGAGGCAACTCTACCACTGCGCCACCGTGCCTCCCACTATGATCTTTGATTCACATATCTGGCAGAAATCTGTGAACTGTGTTTTGAATATCCTCCGTGAACATTCTCGGTATTTTAAGGTCAATTTATCATCGCCCTCTGGGAAAAGAATGTCTTCCAATAAGTTCGGAAGTCACAGAAGCAGAATTAAGTCATTCAGCCCATCGAGTCCACTCAATTCAATCACGGCTGATCTATCGTTCCCTCTCAACCGCATTCTCCTGCCTTCTTCCCCGAACCTTACCAATCAAGAACCTGCCCACCTTTGCTTCAAAAAATACCCAAAGACCTGGCCTCCACAGCCGTCCGTGGCAAAGAATTCCACAGATTCACCACCCTCTGGCTAAAGAAATTTCTCCTCATCTCTTTTCTAAAGGGACGTCCTTTCATTCTGATTCTATCTCTGTCCCGAATGACGAACCCTTTTTATCTGTGACGGCCGAGAATGTGCAGAAGATATATTTCAGGATAACAGCGAGAAGAAAATCGACGGCAGAGAAATCTAATGCAGGCTTTATATTTTGCGGGACACAAATTTAATGATATGAGTGGCAACATGTTTTCCTAGTTAGTGGAATCAAGATACATTGACTTCATTGACAATTGTTTATGAGGGAAATGGTTATTAACCAAATCTGAAGGGTTTACATATTCATAAGGGAACATTTCCAGATGGAAGTCACCCATGCATATTTTAAGGAAATGATAGTGTAGGGGAGCTGAATTATCTCCTGGTTCATTAAATATCCACGAGTACCGGAAACACAGGGAACAGCTACCAACCCAATTTTGTGAAGAGAGGTTAGTTTAGTTTAAATTAGATTGTTGTCACATGTCCCGAAATACAGTGAAAAGCTTTTGTTGCGTGCGATCCAGTCATCGACAAGACGGCACGATTACAATCGAGCCGTCCACAATTGCAGGATAAAGGGAATAACGTTTAGAGCAAGGTAGGGCCCAGTAAAGTCGGATTAAAGATAGTCCGAGGGTCTCCAATGAGGTAGATAGTAGCTCCGGACGACTCTCGAGTTAGTGAGAGGATGGTTCAGTTGCCTCATCACAGCTGGGAAGAAACTGTCCCTGAATCTGGAGGTGTGTGTTTTCACACTTCTGTACCTCTTGCCTGATGGGAGAATGGGAGATGAGGGGGTGACCGGAGTGAGACCGGTCCCTGATTATGCTGCTGCCCCTGCATTAGACCCTGACCCTGCATTAGACCCTGACCCACACTCACAACCCCCCCACCCAGTTCCAGACCTTTAGACCCGACCCTGACTCTCTCTCCACCCCAACCACTGGCCAGAACACTCCAAAAAGAAAATCAGATAATTCAAGGAATAAATCCGGTAAATGCACACAGTCCCTTGCCCAGACTGCAGGAATCGAAAACCAGAGGACATAGGCTGAAGGTATGTTGGGGGCGAGGGGAGGGGGAATTTAATAGGAACCCGAGGGGTAACTTTTTTTACACAAAGGGTGGTGGGTGTATGGAACGAGCTGCCGGAGGAGGTAGTCGAGACTATTGCAATGCTTAAGAAACATTCAGACAGGTACGTGGATAGGAGTGGTTTTGTGGGATATTGGCCAAACCCAGGCAGGTGGAACTGGTTAGTGTGGTCAGGGTCAGGGTGGGGGTCAGTATCTTGGTCAGTGTGGGCAAGGTCGCCAGAAGGGCTTGTCTCCACGCTGTACGACCTATGACCCCCATGACCCCATGACCCCATGACCCCATCTAGCTGCCATCACATTGAGAGCTGGCTGTGCAGACATTGGCTGCCATGTTCCCCACTATGCGAGTAGAGAGCCCTGTCCAAACGGCATTGCATTCATTGCGAAAGGGATGAAGGAGACGGTGAGGTTGGGGGCAGTGCTGCACCGATTCAGATCGAGCTGTTGGGCTGAAGTAAACCTCAGCTGGCCGGGCTTTGCTGCCTTCCAGACAAGGTCACAGTTAATCATCTCGTGCCTTCCGTCAAGCTACTTAGAGGTCTCAAGCTGGGATGTTTCAGTCTCCAGACCATTGCTGACTCTGACTCTCTATCTCTCCCTCTCTCTGACTCTCTCTCTCTCTCTCTCTCTCGCTCTCTCACTCTCCCCCCCGTCCCTCTGTCTCTCTCCCCACCTCCCTCCCTCTTTCCCCACCTCTCTCCCCTCTTCTCTCTCCTCCCCTTCTAACTCTCTCCCCCCTTCTCCCATTCTCTCTCTCCCCCCCTTCTCTCCTCCTTTCTCTCTCACCTAATCAGATTTAGGGCATGCACCTGCCTTCGTGCTCTGCTTAAAAAAAATTAAATTCAGACAAGCTTTATTCTGTAGAAAAAATATATATAAAACACGAATTCTTCCGACATTTCCCCACAGCTGTACATACATTCAAGGGCGTTGTATTTGGTGGTGTTCACAGAAAAATCATTATACCCAGCACTCTGGTCATTGATGTGGCCCCCTGGGGTGATATCCATTCCCTTGTGTGAGGGGCGCCTCCACCATACCGTACCCCCCCATGTCCAGCAGCGGAAGGACCCTAGACTGTGGCCCTCCCCCACCGAGCCTTGGCGTTGGCTGCACCGAGCTTCAGTGCGTCCCTCAGCACGTACTCCTGCAGTCTGCAGCGGGCCAGTCGGCAACATTCCCCGACGGACATCTCGCTCTGCTGGGAGACCAACTAGTTTCGGGCAACCAAAGAGCGTCTCTCACCGAGTTGATGACCATCCAGCAGCACTTGATGTCCATCTCCGGATGTGTCCCTGGGAGCAGTCCGGAAAACAGAGAGTCCTCTGTTACGGAGATGTTCGGGATAAATAGTTCCCTTCCTTTTGCTCTGTACACAGCAGAAGCTGCAGTGCCCCGGTGCTGGCTCAGGTACTGCTCTCCTGCTATGTTAAGCTGCATAAAGCAAGTGCTGGGACAGCCGTTACATTGGGCAGCACTCCGCCCATCCCTCGGCTAAACCAAGACCACAAAACGCAGCAAGTCTTGTGTCAATGACTGAACACCAATCCTCATTTCTTCGAGACGCACAAGGCAGATTTGTTTAGTTGAGTTTATTGTCACACCTACCGAGGTACGGGGCAAAGCTGTTGTTGCACGCTATTCCAGTCAACAGAGAGACAATACGTGATTACAATCGAGCCGTCCGCAATGTACAGATACATGATAAAGGGAATAACGTATAGGAAGGAACTGCAGATGCTGGTTTAAACCAAAGATACACACAAAATGCTGGAGTAACTCGGCGGAACAGGTAGCATCTCAGGAGAGAGGGAATGGGTGACGTTTCGGGTCGAGACCCTTCCTCAGATAGAAGCAGGGTCTCAAACTGAAACATCACCCATTGCTTCTCTCCAGAGATGCTGCCTGGCCCACTGAGTTACTCCAGCTTGTTGTGTCTATAAAGGGAATAAGGTTCAGCCCAGTAAAGTCTAATTAAATATAGTCCGAGGGTCTCCAATGATTTATGGGGCTGTCCCACTGTGCGAGCTAATTCAAGAGTTCTCCCGAGTTTGCCCTGATTCGAACTCGGAGAATTACGGTAATGGCCGCTCGTAGGTACGAGGGGCTCTCGTGGACATTTTTCAACATGTTGAAAAATCTTCCTGAGCTTACCGCGTTTCCCGAGTACCTGCCGTTAGCGTTACGAGCCGCTAAGCGACATCCCGAGCTCTGACGTACCCGCTACGTACATTCTACGCGCTTATCACGAGTTTGATTTTTTTTTTTAAACTCGGGAGAGCTCTTGAATTACCTCGTACAGTGGGACAGCCCCTTTAGATAGTAGCTCAGGACCGCTTCCTAGTTGTTGATAGTTGCAGTTGCCTGATAACAGCTGGGAAGAAACTGTCCCTGAATCTGGAGGTGTGCCTTTTTCACACTTCTGTACCTCTTGCCTGACGGGAGAGGAGAGCAGAGGGAGTGACTGGAGTGAGACTGGTCCTGGATTTTGCTGGTGGCCTTGCCAAAGCAGCATGAAGTGTAGATGGAGTCAATAGATGGGAGGGTGCTTTATGTGATGGTCTGGGCTACGCCGACAACTCTCTGTCATTTCTTGTGGTCTTGGATGGAGCTATTCCCAAACCATGCTGTGACATATCCTTTCCACGGCACATCTGTAGATTTTGGCGAGGGTTATTAGGGGCATGCCAAACTTATACAGTGATATAGCCCTGGATTAGAAATTGGTTTGGCAGATCAGAGGCCATACACAGTGCAGACAAGGATATATTAACTTAATCCTACTTAAGCATCTTTATCCTACTGTGGCACAGCGGTGCAGCTGGTACAGTTCAAGTTCAAGTTCGCACTTATTGCCACTTCACTGATTAAGGTACAGTGAAATTTGAGTTACCACACAGCCACACTAAATGAAAAGCAACAATACACACAGCCACATAAAATAAAATTTAACAAACGTCCACCACAGTGGAAGCAACATTCCTCACTGTGATGGAATGCAATATATAGACAATAGACAATAGGTGCAGGAGGAGGCCATTCGGCCCTTCGAGCTAGCACCGCCATTCAATGTGATCATGGCTGATCATCCCCAATCAGTACCCCGTTCCTGCCTTCTCCCCACATCCCCTGACTCCGCTATCTTCAAGAGCCCTATCTAGCTCTCTCTTGAAAGTATCCAGAGAACCTGCCTCCACCGCCCTCTGATGCAGAGAATTCCACAGACTCACAACTCTCTGTGAGAAAAAGTGTTTCCTCGTCTCCGTTCTAAATGGCTTACCCTTTATTCTTAAACTGTGGCCCCTGGTTCTGGACTCCCCCAACATCGGGAACATGATTCCTGCCTCTAGCGTGTACAAACCTTTAACAATCTTATACATTTCAATAGAGAGCCTTTCATCCTTCTAAACTCCAGAGTGTACAAGCCCAGCTGCTCCATTCTCTCACCATATGACAGTCCCGCCATTCTGGGAATTAACCTTGTAAACCTACGCTGCACTCCCTCAATAGCAAGAATGTCCTTCCTCAAATTAGGAGACGAAATCTGCACACAATACTCCAGGTGTGGTCTCACTAGGGCTCTGTACAACTGCAGAAGGACCTCTTTCTTCCTATATTCGACTCCTCTTGTTATAAAGGCCAACATGCCATTCACTTTCTTCACTGCCTGCTGTACCTGCATGCTTACTTTCATAGACTGATGAACAAGGACCCCCAGATCCCGTTGTACTACCCCTTTTCCCAACTTGACACCATTTAGATAGTAATCTGCCTTTCTGTTTTTGATACCAAAGTGGATAACCTCACATTTATCCACATTAAACTTCATCTGCCATGCATCTGCCCACCCCCCCCCCCCCCCCCCCCCCCCCCAACCTGTCCAAGTCACCCTGCATTCTCATAGCACTCCAGTTCAGGCATCTTCCTCCTTTGTTCACCCGTGGTGGTCGGGGCCTTTGAACCCTCCGCAGTTCGCCGCTGCCGACGGTGCGATGTACAAGCCCTCGCGTCGGGATGATGGAAACGCCGGCGTCTTGTCCGACGTCTACAGCTGCCGTCTTACAGTGATGGAGACCCGGGTTCAATCCTGACTTTGGGCGGTCTGTGTGGAATTTGCATGTTCTCCCTGTGACGGCGTGGGTTTCCTCCAGGAGCACCGGTTTCTTCCCACATCCCAAAGACGGAGGGGTTTGCAGGTTAATTGTCCCTCTGTAAATTGCCCCTGGTGTGTCGGGAGTGGATGAGAATGTGGGATAACGTAGAACCAGCGTGAACGGGTGATGGATGGTCGGCATGCCATGCCATATCTTACTTTCAATCAATCAAGTGAAGCAGGCGATTATGTTGGGGACAAGCGAGACTGCAGATGCTGGAATCTTGAGCTAAAACAGCGATAGTGTGTAGGGAGTGGATGAGAAAGTGGTTTAGCATAGAACTAGTGTGAACGGGTGATCAATGGTCAGCGTGGAAGGACCTCTGAACGAAACTGAACTAAGTGACTACACTTCACTGAGCAAAGTGGTTGCAGAGATGTGCAGGGACTGCGAACGTCTTCTACAACAGCGTGCGTTTCTGTGACAGTTTGGCCTTTCACTTTTAGCTTCCCCACTCACGTTAAGCACCGTGATGTGTGAGGTTTCTAATCTACAATAAATTAAGTGAGTTGTCGGCTCTGGTGTAACATTTACTTTGCAGACATTATGCTGAATTTATCAAAGCACTGGACCAGTTACTGTGTATATTCTTGTCAAGCATCATTTTGCAGTAACTCAGCTCAGAGTCTTTTAATTAATGCATCGCACTAACATTTTACTCTTTATATTTGCTGCATATGTCACTCAGACATTTCATTGCTACTGACATTCATTTTTGGTAAAAACAAATAGTTTTTTTATCACATAAATCCACTGTCCAGATCCATTTTTATTAACTATTCAAAATGAAAACTGCTTTAAACTGTTTGCAAATGCTGGAATCTTGAGCAAAAAACAAACTGCTGGAGGAACAGTGGGTCAGGCAGCATCTCGTTTTTTTGTTCAGAGATACAGCATAGAAACAGGCCCTTCGGCCCACCGAGTCTAAGCCGACCATCGATCATCCCGTACACCAGTTTAGTTTTGTTCAGAGATACAGCACGGAAACAGGCCCTTCGGCCCACCGAGTCCGCGCCGGCCAACAGATCAACCCTATCCTACACACTAGGGACGATTTATAATTTTTACCAAAGCCAATTAACCTACAAACCTGCAGATCTTTGGAGTGTGGGAGGAAACTGGAGCACCCGGAGAAAACCCACGCGGTCACAGGGAGAACATGCAAACTCCGTACAGACAGCACCCGTAGTCAGGATCGAACCTGGGTCGATGGTGCTGCGGGGGCAACAACTCTACCTCTGCGCCACCCTGCTGCGGTTGGGGTTGGCTCCTGCGCTGGGCGCAGTTTGTGAAGAACAATTTTCCTGCCTGCCTTTTTTTGAAGTGGGTTATCGTCGGCAGCAGGACTGAACTGATCTGCAAAAGGTCAAGTGGTTTAATTTTCTCGAATGTTAACACCATCAATTTGCATGATTGCAATGTTGGATTGGACGAAGCAGCTGAACTCACCAATCCCAAGCCTATACTACCGCCGAAAGATTCAGTGTCGGAGACTCTTCCCACAAATTAATCGGTTTATTGAAAAACAAACATTGCTAACAGCTGTCAAGATAGAAATCATAAGCTTCAGTAATATTAATATATTGGCAGAGCATGTGCATGTATTAATGGATAGCAGACAGCACTCAGAATCGTGAGCAGCATCCTTACGATGGAGAGATTTAGTATGTTATTTGCAATCAATGGTCCTTTTACCCAATGTAATGAGATTTCTAAGGATGCAGTCTGTGTAGCAAATGGTGCAATCAAGTTATATTAATGTGCATCATTTTAATAAATTTGACTGTACCAGGTTGCATACACATGCCATAGATAATATGCTAACAAAATGCAGAGGAGTGCAGAATGCAGAGATTGGAGTGTACGTTCCTGAACAACATGGGTGAATGTAGAAACCGGGAGTGGGGCTGGGGCAAAGCCTGGCGAGTGATCGGTGGAGGTGGTGGGAGGTTGGATAGGCAGATCGGTGGAGTAAATGGCAAAGGCTGGAGGTGAAAAGGAAACAAAAGGGATTCAGGAAGGAACAAGGAACTACAGGTGCTGTTTGGAATAGTTTAGTTTTAGAGATACAGCGTGGAAACAGGCCCTTCTCCGCACCGATTCCACACCGACCAGCGATCACCCCTGCACACACTAGGGACAACTTTACATTTGACACCAAGCCAATTAACCTACATACCTGTACGCCTTTGGAGTGTGGGAGGAAACCGAAGATCTCGGCAAAAAAAAACAACGTACAAACTCAACCCCCGTAGTCGGGATCGAACCCGGGTCTCCGGTGCTGCAAGCGCTGTAAGGCAGCAACTCTACCGCCGCGCCACAAAAAAAAAGACACAAAGTGCTGGAGTAACTTAACAGGTCAGGCAGCATCCCTGGGAAACATGGACTGGTAACGTTTCGGGTCGGGACCCTTCTTCAGACTGATTAGGGACCGGGGGGGGGGGTGAAGAAAGCTGGGAGAGAGGAGGTGCAGGACAAAGCAAGTAGAAGGTGAGCACAGGCGGAGGGGAGGGGATTGATAGACAGATGGTTGTACAAAGGACTGAGATGAAAAAGAGAAAAATCGTGAGACAAAAGAGTTGCGAATTGTGCAGTCTTTAGAGAACTCTTTAGAGATACAGAGCGTAAACAGGCCCTTCGGCCTAAGGAGTCCGCGCCGACCAGCGATCCTGGCACACTGGCACTATCCTGCACACTGGGGACCATTTACAATTTTACCAAAGCCACTTAACCTACAAACCCGTTCGTCTTTGGAGTGTGGGAAGAAACCGGAGTGCCCGGAGAGAACCCACGTGGTCACAGGAAGAATGTGCAAACTCCGTACAGCCAGCACCCGCATTCAGGATCGCTGGCGCTGGAAGGCAGCAGCACTCCCGACGCTCCACAATTTCTATGTTCTATAGAAACGATGGAGAGAGAGAGAGCAGGAATTGAGATGGACCATGATCAGATTGATCAGCACAACCTGAAAAGGCTGATAGACCCTCCACTCTTTGTACTTTCTATGTTTCTGTATAACTGACTGAAATAAAATGCGATAGTGCAGGAATAGTCGTGACGATACGAGGACGTTGCCAGGACCTGCGGGCCTGAGGTATCGGGCTTTGAGGAGTGACCTTGCAGAGGCGTATAAAATCATGAGGGCAATAGAGAGGGTGAATGACTTTAGATTTTTAGACTTTAGAGATACAGCACGGAAACAGGCCCTTCGGCAGACCAGCCATCACCCCCCGTATACTAGCACTATCTTACACACTAGGGTCAATTTACAATTTTACTGAAGCCAAACACCCGACACACCTTACATACCTGTACGTCTTTGGAACATTGTGGGAAACCAGAGCACCCGGAGGAAACCCACGCGGTCACAAAACTCCACCCGGCAGCACCCGAGGTCGGGATCGAACCTGTGTACCTGACGCCGTGAGGCAGCGCATCGACAAGCTGCACCACTGCGTCGCCCTATCTCGGTCTTATGTCCAGCACAGATATTGCGGGCTGAAGGGCCTGTATCAGTGTGAAACACGTCAATGCGCTATCCTCTATAGCTGCGCAATGGAGAGTTTCAAAGTTAATCTTGACGAGGAAATGGATGTGGTGCTCACAAATTCTGGAGGTCCCTGCAATAACGCAGTCAGGAGTGGTTCTGGTACTAAGGAGCGCAATTAATCATTCACGACATGTTATGAAAGAGGTGATTAGTTAATTAATGAACTGCTACAAGACATCCAAGCTGCAAAAAAGACCATCCTATTTGGCAACTCATGTCAAAAAGTGCTGGCTAGTGATAAACACAGTCCTTAGGACAGCCCTGAAAGACACGGAGAGGATTGCCCGTGTCTGGCATTGCAGCGTTGAGTTTAGCAAACCCTTGCAAAAACGGACCACTACGGAATGGTTTTCAATGGTTTCAATGGTACTTTATTAGTCACACGTGCAACTGCACGATGAAATTCTTTCAGTGTATTTACACATGCAGGCGCCATTATGTTTTGGCTCCATTTCCAAGGTCCGGTCCACCCATGCGCTCAGCCTGCTGTAGCGGTTCCCGATCCAGGTAGGCCCCAGGCTCCTGCAGGGCCACCTTGGTGTCCAAGGGGCGACCGTGAAGCCGCTGGAGGCATTACCCTGGTTCACCCTCGCACCAGCACACGCTCCTCACGGTCAATGTCTCCAGCAATTCCCTCCTCATGTTATTGAGCCCTGTCCACACAAACCCGTTACGCTGCTTTGACACCCTTACTAATCAAGAACCAATCAACCTCCACTTTAAATATACCGAATGACTTGGCCTCCACCACCGCCTGTGGCAATGAGTTCCACAGATTCACCCCTCGACAGCTAAAGACACCTCCTCCTCCTCCTTTCCAAAGGGATGTCCTTTTAATCGGAGGCTGTGCCCTGCAGCCCTGGACTCTCCCACTAGTGGAAACATTCTCGCTGCATCCAATCTATCTGCCAGACATCAGTGATCTCTGCCCTCATGCATTTTCCTGAGGTCTGAAACCTCTACAACAGGCATCTAAATCAATGGAGAGATGGAATTATTAAACCAATGCTGTCCCAGCAAAGCCATTCAAATACACAGGAAGGATAAATTGCCCTATGCACAAGTATGGTGAGGTGCCAGTAGAATTAAAATCTTGCAGCATCACAGGTACAGATTGTCAGACAACACACACCAAAAAAAACTGATTACAGGTCCACCACCTCCTTGTCCAGCACCTCATTTAATCCGGTTAAAATTAAGAGCTCGCACCCGGAGAAAACCCACGCGGTCACAGGGAGAAGGTACAACCTCCGTACAGACAGCGCCCGTAGTCAGGATCGAACCGGGTTCCCGGCGCTGTGAGGCAGCCACTCTACCGCTGCGCCACCGTGCCACCGTGCTCCGCCCATCTGCCAATCACGATGGCGCAGGGGCAGAGATGCCGCCTTGCAGAGACCCGCGTTCGATCCTGACCACGGGTGTCGTCTGTATGGAGTTTGTACGTTCTCCCCGTGACCGCGTGGGTTTTCTCTGGGTGTTCCGGTTTCCTCCCACACCCCAAAGATGTACAGATTTGTAGGTTATTTGACTTCCATAAATTATAAATTATCCCTAGTGTGTAGGATAGTGCTGGTGTATGGGGTGATCGCTGCTCGGCATGAACCCAGTGGGCCAAAGGGCCTGTTTCCACACTGTATTTCTAAGGTCTAAAATCTAAACATGATCAAAATCCCTCCATTCCTTGCTCATCCATGTGCCTATATAAAAGCCTCTTACACACCACTATCATCTCTGTCTCCTGGTCGGCACGGACTCGGTGGGCCAAAGGGCCTGTTTCCACGCTGTATCTTTAAACTAAACTAAACATTCCCACTTCACCTGTATCCACCTAACACTTGTCAGGCTCCCCCCCCCCCCCCACCTCTCTTTTTCTGCCTTATCTCCCCACCACTCCATCAGTCTGAAGAAGGGTCTTGACCGAAACGCCGCATGTCCGTTCCCTCCACAGATGCTGCCTGACACGGTGAGTTCCCCCAGCGCTTTGCTTCTTGTACCTCGGGAAAAAACGCACTCTGCGAATGCACATTCTCACCTCAAGCAGAAAGATATGCGAGCGATAATGCTAATTACATACAATGACAGAGAGTAATAAAGTGCATGCTCGGCGTGGCAAAGGTGAGGAGCATGATTTATAGGCTACAAGGAGGTGGAATGGCTGCTGACAATCAGGCAGTGAGCTGGCGGTGCACTGCACAAACTAAGCCCGAATATCAAAGCCCCGAGGGTCCTTATCAAGAGCAATGATGATCTCAGAGTATGTCAAAGGCCTGCCTCGCAGACAACTGCCCGAGGATAACGTCCTTATTCAAGGTACTGGGTAGGGGGGGGAGGTGCTCAAGGATGGTGGGCAGTGCCTGAGAGAGAGGATGGTAGAACGTCAAACATAGAACTGTACAGCAGAAGGACAGGCCCTTCGGCCCATCAAGTCCATGCCAACCACCGGCCACCTATTTACACCCTGTCCTACATTAAACTAGTTTTTATTTTCTCCACATTATAGAGCACAGAGCAGTACAGCACAAACACCAAAGACGTGCAGGTTTGTAGTTTAATTGTCCTCGGCAAAAATGTTGTCCCTAGTGTGTTCTTCTCGCTTGTGGCGTGCACAGCCTAAAGTTGTAGGACAACTTGTTCTATTTGATCTTCCGTTTGTGCACGTCGAGTTGATTGCATTAGTCGAAACCGGGCGGACCACGTGAAGGTTGCAATCTCCCGCCCCTCCCTAGTGTGTAGGCAGGCACGTGCCGTGAGTAATTACTCAGGGTCGGCACTCAGGCGGCTTTAAAAACAAATTGAACCGCGCATGCGCAGAATGCTCACTCCGTAAAAATAAAAAATAAAAATAAAAACAGTAACAATTCAATTTGCCCAAGGCTTCCTAGTCTCCTTTATTCTTAATTACTGAATGGGTGGGGGGGGGTGAAGGGTGATGACAGGTGGAGAGATGGTGGGAAAAACAGAAGTACAGGGAAAAGTTGAATCAGTTGTTATCTTATTACTGTATACTGTATTGAAAAAAGACCACCAAGAAATGTAGGTGCCACGTTATTGGTACAACAAATTCCATTCTTCTCTCTCTGTTTCCTAAGATACACTTAAAATAATGACAATCCATATTTGAAAACCCCGCCAAGAAACTAGCGCTGCACATGCGCAGTAGGCTGCTGCAAAGGCAGAGTTTCAGCCGCCTTCAGCCCCGCTTGAGATTGACGGCTTGAAGCAGCGCTGACGGCACGTGGGGTGCACAGACCTTCAAGGGTTACAAGAGCTGCGGGTGAAAGGCACGGAGAATGATGCCGACCTAAGAGATCGATCTCTTACATAGGCATGATTCTCCCCTGCCTTTACTCTTTATATTTATAAATGACTATGTTATTATTTTCGTCAGGGTAGGCAGTGCCTACCTTGCCTACCCTGACGGCACGTGCCTGTGTGTAGGATACTGCTAGTGTGCGGGGTCATCGCTGGTTGCCGCAGACGTGGTAGGCCGAAGAGCATTCTTGCGTGCTGCATCTCTAAAGTCTAAAGATCAGATAATACTATACATAAATACAATTAAGTCATACTCAAGCACAATAGGCAGAGCAAAGGGGAAGACACAGAGTACAGGATATAGTTCTCAGCATTGTAGCGCACCGGTACCAGAGGCAAAGTGCAATGTCCGCAATGGGGTAGAGGTGTATCGGACAGTACCCCAGCTTATGGAAAGACCGTTCAGAAGCCTGGGAACAGAGGGAAAGAAGCTGTTCCTGAATCTGGTTGTATATGGTTTCAGTCTCCTGCCCAACAGGAGCGGGGAGAAGGAGGAATGACCAGGGTGGGAAAGATTGAGGAAGGGAATTCCAGAACACAAGGGCTTGGCAGCTGAAGGCTCACCTGACCTCCCATCGACCTCACTGGAGACCCTCAGCCTTACCTTTAGTTCAATCTGATATCTTTAATCGGACTCCACTGGACTTGATCTTGCACTAAACCTTATACCCTTTATCCTGTATCTGTGCAACACGGACAGCTAGATTGTGACCATGTACTGTCTTTCTGGATTGCTGACTGGATAGCACGCAAACGCTTCCCACCGTACCTCAGTACACGTGACAGTAATAACCTAAATTAGACTAAGATGGGTGCTCGACGGTCACAATGGACAAGATGGGCCGAAGGGGCTGCTTCTGAGATGCGCGACTGTCCGACAGAGATAAGAACGGTTAAACTCCGGGAACTGCAGAAGTTAGACACACGGTGCTGGAGTAACTCAGCGGGTCAGGCAGCATGTCTGGAGAAAAGGAATAGGCGACGTTTCGGGTCAAGACCCTTCTTTGGACCTTTCGGGTCCCGAGCCGAAACGTCACCTATTCCTTTGCTCCCGCGATGCTGCCTGACCCGTTGAGTTACTCCAGCATTTTGTGTCCCATTTTCGGTGCAAACCAGCATCTTCCCACACATCAAGGCAACGCTGTACAGGAATCAAATGTCACTGAGGCACACAAACAGTTAACAGCAGCAGAGAGCAGGCAACATGAAAGGACTCATTTTCCTCATACAATTGGAGCCTCCTTAGACAGTGCGCCGGGCAAAAACTACAGTCACTAATCTGTATCACACTCTTAAAATGTACATTTACATTTCACCTTTTTCTGTTGAGTGAAGGGATGAAAAGGAGAGAGAGGCATGATTAAATCTAATGTCAGCTAAATTGCTATTGATGGTGGAGAGGATGGGGAGGAGGGGAATGCTGGGGGGGGGGGGAGGGGAGAAGATAGTTTCTTTGATGAAACAACAGAAGCATATTAGGTCACCAGAGATGTCCATACCAGGGAGAATGATGAGCCTTGAATCTGGGACACCGTCCATATTTTCCTCCGTGAGAGATAATGGACCCAGGAGGGTGCTTTTACGAGGTGCAAGAGCTCTGATGAGAGCAAGCAGCTCGCTCCAGAGGTTCAGAGGAGACCTGATAGAAGTATATAAAATTACCAGAGGCATTAGGAGCGGCACGCTGGTGCAGCGGTAGAATTACTGCCTTACAACATCAGTGAGCTGGGTTTGATTGTGACTGTAGATGCCGTCTGTGCGCAGTTTGTGTGTTCTCCCCTTGACTGTGTGGGTTTTCCCCGGGTGTTCCGGTTTCTTCCCACACTCCAAAGGCATACAGGTTTGTAGGCTAGTTGGCTTAGGTAAAAGTTGTAAATTGTCCCTAGTGTGTGGGGTGGTGCGAGTGTATGGGGATATATAATTGGCACGTCGGCTCATCGGTGCAGACCCGGTGGGCCGAAGGGCCTGTTCTCTACTGCTTCCGCTTCGTATCTCTAAACATAGACAGGGTAGACAGTCACAACCCATTCTTCCACAAGAGTGCAAATGCCAATGACAACAGGTCATAGCTTCAAGGTGAGAGGGGGAAAGTTTGAAGGAGATGGGTGGGGAAAGGTCTTTTTACACAGAGAATCATAGAATCATAGAAAATAGGTGCAGGAGGAGGCCATTCGGCCCTTCGAGCCTGCACCGCCATTCAATATGATCGTGGCTGATCATCCAACTCAGTATCCTGTACCTGCCTTCTCTCCATACCCCCTGATCACTTTAGCCACAAGGGCCACATCTAACTCCCTCTTAAATATAGCCAATGAACTGGCCTCAACTACCTTCTGTGGCAGAGAATTCCACAGACTCACCACTCTCTGTGTGAAAAAAGATCTTCTCATCTCGGTCCTAAAAGACTTCCCCCTTATCCTTAAAGACTTCCCCCTTATCCTTAAAGACTTCCCCCTTATCCTTAAAGACTTCCCCCTTATCCTTAAGTGGTGGGTGCCTGGAACGTACTGCCAGGGGTGGTGGTGGAGGCAGACACGATAGTGACATTTAAGAGGCTTTTAGATGGTCACATGTAAATGCAGGGAATGGAAGGATATGGATCACAAGCAGGCAGAGGACATTAGTTTAACTTGGCGTCATGTACAGCACGGACATTGTGGGCCGAAGGGCCTGGTCCTGTTCTGTACTCTTTTACAAAAGATAGACACACAGTGCTGGAGTAACTCAGCGAGTCAGGCAACATCTGTGGAGAAAACGGATGGGTGACGTTTCGGGTTGGGACTCTTCATCCCTTTTCTCCAAAGCTGCTGCCTGTCCCGCTGAGTTACTCCAGCACTTTGTGTCTGGTATAAACCAGCATCTGAAGTCTGTTGTTTCTACATTCTGTACTATACTACGTTCTATGCCCACGGAAGCAGTAATTGGGCTAAATGCCATAACAGGTCCCCCCACCCCCATCTATTTTCATGGGCTTTATTCAACATTACTCAGTAATGTCAAATTGCAAACTACGATTCCTCTCTCACATTATCATTGGGTTTGGAGAAACGTTATATATCCATGTTCTCATGGGATGCTGCCTGATTTGTTCAGTTACTCCAGCACATATATATATATATATATATATATATACCCAGACACACAGATATATACCTGACATATACTGTATAATAGGCGACCTGAAACGTCACCTATAATTGGTAACATTATTACTGTTTATTTTTATCTGCGTGTATGTATATGTGTATATGTACATGTATATGTATATATGTATATATATATTTATATATACATGTGTGTGTGTGTGTGTGTGTGTGTGTGTGTGTGTGTGTGTGTGTGTGTGTGTAGGTATGTATATGTACACTCCCACACACACGTGTGTGAGTGTATATACACAGATAAAAACAAACAATAATAATATTAATGATAATAGGTGACAATAAATGTCTCTTGAATCTCTCTTGAATCTTCAGGTCGGGGAAAGGCTCCAACATGAAACATCATCTATCCACCTCCTCCAGAGATGCTGCCTGACCCACTGAGTTACTCCGGCGCTTTGTGTCTATGCTTGGGCTAGGAGCTGCTACTGAGCATTATGATTCACAAGGCAGACTGCGAGGATTTATCAGCGTCCTGCATGACCTTCAGTGTTTACAGTCAGAGCGTTACCGAAGGGCTTGCAGCATCCATCTGGACAGGGAGCGTGTGCTCTGGCCTCCCGCAGAGGAGGCTCTGTGGTGTGGGCTTGTGGCCAATGGCTGAGCCATGGAGCCAACTTCATCCCTCTGGTGACCTTCACACGCCCAGAGCCCCACACTGCCCTGGCCACACTGCCCTGGCCACACTGCCCTGGCCACACTGCCCTGGCCACACTGCCCTGGCCACACTGCCCTGGCCACACTACCCTGGCCACACTGCCCTGGCCACACTACCCTGGCCACACTGCCCTGGCCACACTGCCCTGGCCACACTGCCCTGGCCACACTACCCTCTCACTTCACTCCTGCCATCAGGGAGAAGGTACAGGAACCTGAAAACAAATGCCCAGGTTCAGTAGCAGCATCTTCCGTACAACCATCAGGCTATTAAACACTGCATCCCTTCAAATAAGCTGCAAACTACATGGACTTGGGAGCATTGGGTTTGTCTTTTTGCACTATTATTGTTTGTTGTGTATGTGTGTGCGCGTGTGTGTGTGTGTGTGTGTGTGTGTATACACATACATATACGCACACACACATACAGTATACACACATACATATATACATACGCACACACACACACATATATACACGTACATATATACATACACATACATATATACATAAGCACACATACGGTGAAGCCTCGTAGGTCGACCCGCGGTGGGAGGTCGATGAGAGCGTGGGGGAACCGCCATGAGGGGGGGAAGAACAAAGGAGGAGCCAGCATACTTTGTATTTTTGACAGCACAATATATGTGCACCTTGGGTCTGCAAGCAAAGAATTTCACCGTGCCTGTCACATGTGGCAATAAAGTATTTCATTCCATACACGTGTGTGTGTGTGTGTGCGTACGTGCGCGCGTGTGTGTGTGTGCGCGTGCGTGAGTGTGTGTGCGCGTACATACGTGCGCGTGTGTGTGCTTGTGTGTGTGTGTGTGTGTGTGTGTGCGTGCGTACGTACGTGCGTGCGTGTGTGTGTGCGTGAGTGCGTGTGTGTGTGCGCTGAACTTCTTTCATTTATTATATTGTTTACAGAATATTATGTTTGCATTATGCGCTGCTACAATTAAGGGTTACATTGCTCTGTTTGGGACATATGACAATAAAACACTCTTCACTCTCGGCCCAGGCCTGCCCCACCACCCCCTGCCTCCTCTCCTGCCCTCCGCTCCACACCCACCGATTCCGCTCTCGCTCCTTGCGGCCTGCGCTCCGTCCTCAGCCAGTAAGCATTTTAAACTGGAGCTGCCGTAGACCAAAGGACCATCCTCTGGCCAGGGTGAGGCGACACCTGTAACTCAGCAGTGGCCTCGGAGTCTGCAGCTCTGGGTTCACGTCCAAAGACTGGGGATTTGAGCAAGGAGCCCAGATGGACAATTGTACAGAGAGTGCTTGTGGGCCAGACTGACAGTCTGTCACATAGGTCTCTCAAACATGCCCCCACCCCTCTCAGGAGGTTGAGAAGATAGAGTGAGTCATGACTGTTTACCATATATATTAATGATTTGGAAGAGGGAATTAGGAGCAACACTAGCAAGTTTGCGGATGACACAAAGCTGGGTGGCAGTGTGAACTGTGAAGAGGATGTTAGGAGGTTGCAGGGGGACCTGGACAGGTTGAGTGAGTGGGCAGATGCGTGGCAGATGCAGTATAATATAGATAAATGTGAGGTTATCCACTTTGGTGGCAAAAACAAGGGGGCAGATTATTATCTCAATGGGGTTAGGTTAGGTAAGGGGGAGGTACAGCGAGACCTGGGTGTCCTTGTACACCGGTCACTGAAAGTTGGCTTACAGGTGCAGCAGGCAGTGAAGAAAGCTAATGGAATGTTGGCCTTCATAACAAGAGGATTTCAGTACAGGAGTAAAGAGGTTCTTCTGCAGTTGTATAGGGCTCTGGTGAGACCACATCTGGAGTATTGTGTACAGTTTTGGTCTCCTAATTTGAGGAAGGACATCCTTGTGATTGAGGCAGTGCAGCGTAGGTTCACGAGATTGATCCCTGGGATGGCGGACTGTCATATGAGGAAAGATTGAAAAGACTAGGCTTGTATTCACTGGAGTTTAGAAGGATGAGGGGGGATCTTATAGAAACATATAAAATTATAAAAGGACCGGACAAGCTAGATGCAGGAAAAATGTTCCCAATGTTGGGTGAGTCCCAGAACCAGGGGCCACAGCCTTAGAATAAAGGGGAGGTCATTTAAGACTGAGGTGAGAAAAAACTTTTTTACCCAGAGAGTTGTGAATTTATGGAATTCCCTGCCACAGAGGGCAGTGGAGGCCAAATCACTGGATGGATTTAAGAGAGAGTTGGATAGAGCTCTAGGGGCTAGTGAAGTCAAGGGATATGGGGAGAAGGCAGACAAGGGTTATTGATAGCGGACGATCAGCCATGATCACAATGAATGGCGGTGCTGGCTCGAAGGGCCGAATGGCCTCCTCCTGCACCTATTTTCTATGTTTCTATGTTTCTATGAAATCATAGAGTCATGGAGACAACCCCGTTAGTCCAAGTTGTTCATGGTGACCAAGGTGCCCCATCTACATGAGTCCTATTCACCCCTATCCTATTAAACCTTTCCTCCTATCCATGTACTTGTCCAAGATTAGTTTAGTTTAGAGATACAGCATGGCAACAGGCCCTTCGGCCCACCGAGTCCCCACAGACCAGCGATCACCCTGTACACTAGTTATATCCTACACTCTAGGGTCAATTTTGCAGAAGCCAATTAACCTACAACGCTACACATCTTTGGGATGTGGGAGGAAACCAGAGCACCCGGAGAAAACCCACGTGGTTACAGGGAGAACATACAAACTCAGTACAGACAGCATCTGTAGTCAGGATCGAACCGGGACACTAGTGCTATAAGGCAGCAACTCTCCCCCTCTATGTCGTTCCTGTGTAACCTTGGCAAATCAAAGAGCATCTCAGGCAGAGAGGACACAATGTGCTGGAGTAACTCAGCGGGACAGGCAGCATCTCTGGAGAACATGGATTGGGTCGAGACTCCGTTCTTTGGAGTTGATCCCATCACATCAGTTAAGCTTCAGTGCAGAAACAAAAACTGCAGATGCCAGTTTTAAGGGGCTGTCCCACTGTACGAGCTAATTCAAGATTTCTCCCGAGTTTCCCCTGATTCGAACTCGGAGAATTACGGTAATGGCTGCTCGTAGGTACTCGGGGCTCTCGTGGACATTTTTCAACATGTTGAAAAACCTTCATAAGTCTTCACGAGCTTACCTCGCTTCCCGAGTACCTGCCGTTAGCGTTATGAGCCGCTAAGAGACGTCCCGAGCTCCAACGTACCCGCTACGTACATTCTACGTGCTTACCACGAGTTTGATTTTTTTTTAAACTCATAAGAGCTCTTGAATTAGCTCATACAGTCGGACAGGGCCATTAATACACAAAAATTCCCAAAGTTCTGGAGTAAGTCAGCGGGTCAGGCAGCGGGTCTGGAGAACATGGAATGGTGACACGTCATGTCAAGATGTTGCCTGACCTGCTGAGTTACTCCAGCACTTGGGTCCTTTTCCATATAATACTAACACCTGCAGTTGTTAGTTTCTAAATCTCAGGCAGTGTTGAAGTCCATCAGTAACGTGCCTCTTGGTGCCAGCACAGCTGGTTCGGGTTTACGAATGGTGCAGCTGTCAGCTGGGGCTCAGGAGATTCTGCTCTTGCCTGCGAGTGGCACGGAGGCGCAGCGGTAGAGTTGCTGCCTCACAGCGCCAGTGACCCGGGCTCCATCCTGACCACGGGTACTGTCTGTACGGAGTTTGTACGCTCTCCCTGTGAGCGCGTGGGTTTTCTCCGGGTGCTCCAGTTTCTTCACACATCACAAATACATGCTGTTTTAGATTAGAAATAAGAGACTGCAGATGCTGATTTTTACCAAAGATGGACATGAAGTGCTGGAGTAACTCAACACAGATCAGGCAGCATTTCTGGGGAAAAAGGATGGGCGACACTTTGGGTCGGGACCCTTCTTCTTCTGAAGGGGCCTGACCTGAAACTTCACCTACCCTTTTTCTCCAGAGATGCTGACTGACCCACTGAGTTACTCCAGCACTTCGTGTCTATCTCAGGTTTGCAAGTTGTGTAAATTGTCCCTAGTGTGTAGGATAGAACTAGTGTACATGTTGATCGCTGGTCGGAGCGGACTCGGTGGGCCGATGGGCTTGTTTCCACGCTGTATCTCTAAAGTCTAAAGAGGTCAGAAGGCTGTGCGCTCTAATCCTATTCCAGAGATTAGAGCAGTTTGAGAAGGTACAACACTTAGCTGTAACACTGGCTAGATGTTCTCCAGCAGTGTTGCTGTCCACTAGATGACCAGACTAACCTATACCCGCCTGGACCTACCTGATCTCCCGGTTACAAACACTTTATTTCCCCTTCCCATTCCCACACTGACCTTTCTGTCCTGGGCCTCCTCCATTATCAGAGTGAGGCCAAACGCAAATTGGAGGAACAGCATCTCATATTTGGCTTGGGCAGCTTACAACACAGTGGTATGAATATTGATTTTTAAAAACATAGAAAATAGTTGCAGGAGTAGGCCATTCGGCCCTTCAAGCCAGCTGATCACCTAGAATCAATACCCCATTCCTGCTTTCTTCCCATACCCCTTGATTCCATCAGGCCTAAGAGCTATATCCAGCTCTCTCTTGAATATATCCACTGAATTGGCCTCCACTGCTGAGAATTCCACAGATCCACAACTCTCTGCGTGAAAAATGTTTTCCTCATCTCAGTCCTAAATGGCCTACCCCTTATTTTTAAACTGTGACCCCTGGTTCTGGACTCCCCCAACATGGGGAACATTTTTCCTGCATCTATCCTGTCCAATCCCTTAATAACTTTATATCTTTCTATATGATCCTCTCTCATCCTTCAAAATTCCAGTGAATGTAAGTCCAGTCGATCCATTCTTTCAACATATGTCAGTCCCGCCATCCTGGCGAATTAAGCTGGTAAACCAATGCTGCACTCCCTCAATAGCAAGATTTCTGTAACTTCAAGGTACCCTTTGCATCCCCCTCTCTCCATCCCTCCCCCACCCAAGTCGTACCAGCTTCAAAATTGTCTTGTTGTATCTCTTTGTCTACACTTGATTTCACCTAGGCCTAGCTAACAATGGCCTGTTTCCTTCATCATCGTTACTTTTTTGCATTCATTTTTGTCCCGGGCCTCCTTCATTGTCAGCGTGAGGCCCAGAACAAATTGGAAGACCAACATTTATTCAATCATCTTATATTACTAAAAGCCTGATCTTGACCACTTCCTGTTGTTCTGTATATTGATTTTAGAAAATAAACTTAGAGCTGTGATTTTTAGCCATCATACTCAGTCCTCCTCCGCTGCGCAGGACAAGAGGATTTTTCCCACTGATAAAAAATAAAAGAGTTATTAGTGTTTAAAAAATGTTGAGATTCTCTCTTCTGAAGGCCACGCCCCTTCCGGAGGGACTATTGCGAGTTTTATTGATTTTAGAAAAAAAGCTACCATGAACGGCTGTGATTTTTGGCCATCTTACTCAGAGCCCCCCTCCGCTCATCAGGTGCCGAGGACTTTTCCCATCGATGAAAAATGAGTTATTAGTGCGTAAAAAATGTTGAGATTCTCTCTCCTGTCATTCACGCCATGAAGGTCACACCCCTTCTGGTGGGAGGGGGGGAGGAACTATAAAACCCAGAAGTGTGGGCGTGGCTCAGTCTCTGCAAGATGGAGGAGGGAGAGGTCACGACTGGCTGCCTTTAGTGGCCTTGCACCCTGCTTGAAATGGTATGAAACTGCACTTGAATTTGGTGGCCTTGCACCCTGCTTGAAATGAAATTTCAAGGAATAGCCGTGAGCCAACTGCCAGCCCACCAGCCGTGAGTGAGTGAGCTGCCAGCACAACACACTTGAGTGACTGAGCCATCAGCCCAAGAATCCATTCAGCCCACAATGTCCAAACTAGCCCTCTGGAAACCAGTCTCTTCAGCCCACAACACACATACTAGCGCTCCAGAAAGCCACCCCCCCCCCCCGAAGATGTGTCTATCTTCGGTTTAAACGAGCATCTGCAGTTCCTTCCTATACAAACCTATGTCCCCTTTGCCTTTTCAATTTAGTTGATATTTAGGAATACAGCACAGAAACAGCCCTTCGGCCCACCGAGTCCTTGCTGACCATTGATCACCCGTTCACATAAGTTCTATGTTATCCCACTTTCTCATCCACTCCCCTCACACTAGGGGCAATTTACAGAGGGTCATTAACCTACAAACTCACACGATTCTGGGCAGTGGAATAAAACTGGAGCACCTGGAGGAAACCCACGTGGTCACAGGGAGAACTTGCAAACTTCACACAGACAGCACCCGAGATCAGGATTGGACTGTGATCTCTGTTGCAATGAGGCAGCGGCTCTAGCAGCTGCGGCACTTTTCCAAAGATGTGTATTGATGCTCGAGGGGGTGGGGGAGGAGGGGGAGAGAGGGAGGGAGAGATAGAGGGAGGGAGGGAGGAGAGAAGGGGAGAGAGAGAGAGAGGGGGAGAGCGAGGAGGAGAGGGAGGGGGAGGGCGAGGGAGGGAGGGAGGGGAGGGGAGGGGGATGGAGACATGCAGGGAAATAAACGGATAGATAGAAAAGTGGATAAATAGTCGGTCTGCTGACTGAACAAAATGATTCAGGAGCCTTGATTAAAAGAATAACTCACTGGCTCCAACAAGTGGATGCATTCCATATTGCAACAGGTAAATCACTGAACGCTTTCAGATCGATAACTTTAATGCAAACTGGGAAAGTTTAGAAATGTCTTTGGAATGTGGGAGGAAGTCGGATCACCTGGAGTTATATGGTCAGAGGGAGAACGTACAAACTCCCGACAGACAGCACCCACGGTCCAAAAAGGCCGGCAGTATCATCAAAGACCCACACCTGGCCACACACTCATCTCCCCGCTACCTTCAGGTAGAAGGTACAGGAGCCTGAAGACTGCAACGACCAGGTTCAGGAATAGCTACTTCCCCACAGCCATCAGGCTATTAAATTTGGATCAGACAAAACTTTGAACATTAATAGCCCATTATCTGTTATTGGCACTTTATCAGTTTATTTATTCATGTGTGTGTATATATTTATATAATGCTATATGGACACACTGATCTGTTCTGTAGTCATGCCGACTATGTTCTGTTGTGCTGGAATTTCATTGCCCCATCAGGGACACATGACAATAAACTCGCTTGAATCGTGAATCTTGAATCAGGATCAAACCCTGGTCTCTGGCGCTGTATGGTGGCAACTCTGCGTTACTGCATCTCCAAGCTAGACCAAAAATATGATGTTATCTATGAGCACTGTGTTTACAGGGCTGTTATGCTGCTGAAAGTAAGCATTTCACTCTTGTGTTTTCGGTACCTATGACAATTAAACTTGACTGGAATAGTGAAATGGCCGGCTAGAGTGGATGTGGAGAGGATGTTTCCACCAGTGGGAGAGTCTCGGACCAGAGGGCGCACCCTCAGAATAAGACAGAAAATGGCTGGTTCGCGATTAGTACGGGTGTCAGGGGTTATGGGGAGAAGGCAGGAGAATGGGGTTGAGAGGGAAAGATAGATCAGCCTTGGTTGAATGGCGGAGCAGACCTGATGGGCCGAATGGCCTAATTCTGTTCCTATAACATGAACATGGCTCTTGAAGGTTCATTTCCCATTGTGTCTTCCCTCGATTTCCTGTGGAGGATGCTGCCATCTGTAGTTTGAACACTGGTACTGCGAGCTGATACACGGCGGCAAAATATCTCTAGTTGAATTGAATGAGGTGCATTTCCAAGTCGAGTTGACTGTCATATAAGACCTTAAGATGCAGGATCAGAGAGAAGTAGGCCATTCGGCCCATCGAGACTTCTCCGCGATTCGATCGTGGCTGATATATTTTTCCCTCTCAATCCCATCCTCCTGACTTCTCCCCATTACCTCTGGTGCCCTTACTAATCAAGAACCTGTCAACCCCCTCCTCCGGATCCCCTCCCCTTTGTCCTCGCTCTCGTCGGTCCTTCCTCGTTCTTGGTCCCAGCGACGCCAGTGGCTCGGGGGCCGAGTCTGGAGTCCGCGGTGGGGGGGGGGGGGGGCCGGGCCTACCGGGTGGGTCCTCCATCATTGGTCCTACCCAGTGATAGGGCTGTGGGGTCTTGGCCTCCATGGCCGTCTGCGGTCACGAATTGCGGTCACAGATTCACCACCCTCTGGCTGAAGAAATTCCACCGCAAGCACAAGTAGGGTGAGGTGCAGGTACAATGAAAGTCTGGCTTGCAGCAGCACCACAGGCACACAGACAAGGACGTTCACAGAAAACGTAAGCAATAAACTATACGTACATTTTGCAAGACAATGTAAAGAGACCGTGCAAAACCAGAACTATTTTCTAAAATATGGTCTCCGTTTATTGAATTTAAAAAAAAGTAAACTGGTTCAACAGAAATTTAAAGTCACAACTTAAGTTTAGAGTTGGATGAACAATTAGACTCAACATCTCCCGGATCTATCTCCACTATCTTTATATTTGTAATCTCCTTTCTTTCTTGCTCTTTATTTTTCCTTTCTATTAGTTTATAGTCTCTCTTATCTCTTTCTTTCTCTATTAATTTTCTTTAAAAAAAAACTTTAAAAATTGAGGCTATGTAAGAACTCTGTAACCAGTTTGTCGTTTATTATCATTGGTACATATGCTTTTAATTTAAAAAAAAAAAAAAAAAAGTATAGGACATTGGTGGCAAACACGATTAGAAAACAGGTTGACGGCAGTGCAAGGGATGGTCAAGTGTTCCGTTGTCAAGATGAGGTTTGGGGTGATTCAAGAACTTGATAGTTGTAGGAACGTAGCTGGTCCTGAACTGCTTTGGTTCAGAACTGAAGCTTCTGTACCTTATGCCCAGCGGTAGCAGTGAGAAGAGGGCACGGGGCTTTGGCTAAGCCACATTTGGCAGATGCTAGACAAGGGCTGGTAAGAAGCTCCTCTATAATCTTTGGTAAGAAGAACCGGGACTCTTAGCTTGCTCGCCCTCAAGGTCAGCAGCAGGAGGTGCCCCCCCCCCCCCCCCATGCACGAAGGTTAAAGATGGCTGTGCAAGGAGTGGGATGGCGGCTCGCTGGTCGGCACAGGCTCGGTGAGCTGAAGCGCCTGTCTCCACGCTGTGTCTCTGAAACTAAACTAAAACAAATACTATACAAGTTAGAAGGATTCCAACCCAAATCGTCACCCATCCTTTATCTCCAGAGATGCTGCCTGATCCGCTGAGTTACCCCATCTCTTTGTGTCTGGCTTCGGTAAAAACCGGCATCTTAAGTTCCTGTGTTAAAGAAGGAACTGCAGATGCTGGAGAATCGAGGGTACACAAAAGGCTGGAGAAACTCAGCGGGTGCAGCAGCATCTAAGGAGTGAAGGAGATAGGTGACGTTTCGGGTCGAGACCCTTCTTCAGACTGGTCAGGGATCAGGGAAACGAGAGATATAGACGGTGATGTGGAGAGATAAAGAACAATGAATGAAAGATATGCAAAAAAAGTATCGATGATAAAGGGAACAAGGTAACCTATTTGTGGTGTGAAAATGAGAAGCTAGTGCGACTAGGGTGGGGGAGGGAGATAGAGAGAGAGGAATGCCAGGGCCCGACGGCTGAGGGAGAGGTGGGAAGGGGAGGAGACAGCAAGGGTTAACAGAATTGAAAAAAATCAATGTTCAAGCCCAGAGGATGCAGACTCCCCAAGCGGAATATGAGGTGCTGTTCCTCCAACTTGCGGTGTTGCTCACTGGCCGTGGAGGAGGCCCAGGACCGAGAGGTCGGATACGGAATGGGAGGGGGAGTTGAAGTGCTGAGCCACCGGGAGGTCGGCTTGGTTATTGCGGACCGAGCGGAGGTGTTGGGCGAAACGATCGCCAAGCCTCCGCTTGGTCTCACCGATATAGATCATCTGGCATCTGGAGCAGCGGATGCAGTAGATGAGGTTGGAGGAGGTGCAGGTGAACCTCTGTCGGACCTGGAAGGACTGTTTGAGTCCCTGAAAGGAGTGGAGGGGGGAGGTGAAGGAACAAGTGTAGCATTTCTTGCGGTTGCAAGGGAAAGTGCCCGGGGAAGGGGTAGAGCGGGAGGGAAGGGAAGAATTGACAAGGGAGTTGTGGAGGGAGCGGTCTTTGCGGAAGGCAGACAGGGGGGGAGATGGGAAGATGTGGCGAGTGGAGGGGTCACGTTGGAGGTGGCGAAACTGGCGGAGGACTATGTGTTGCATTTGCCGGCTGGTGGGGCGAAAGGTGAGGACCAGGGGGACTCTGCCCTTGTTGCGAGTGGGGGAATGGGGAGAGAGGGCAGTGTTGCGGGGTATGGAGGAGACCCTGGTGCGAGCCTCATCAATAGTGGGGGAGGGGAATCCCCGTTCTCTGAAGAATGAGGACATTTGTGATGACACCTCATCCTGGGAGCAGATGCAGCGTAGACGGAGGAATTGGGAATAGGGGATGGAGTCCTTACAGGAAGCAGGGTGGGAGGAAGAGTAGTCCAGTCCAAGAAGAGTAGTCCAGGTTGACCCTACACATGGCCTCCGTCTGTACTGCAGTAAGGGCAGGAAGACAGATAAATGCGAGATATAATTTTCCTTTCGAGATGCTTTCCTTCACACGTGTCCTTCCAATATATTACCTAGACATCTCCATTGATTCGTGTGTAGTGAGTTGTGTTGTGGTGAAGATTAATGGATGCTTTATATCAGGACTGCACCAGCCAGCTTTGCTCACCGTACATCTTGCTTACCAGCTTGTCCATCTGATGATAAATATCTCTGCTTCTCCATTTAATCATTAAAATTCTTCTTATAGATTCACAAAGTCTCACACAGCCTGCGTGTGTGTTAACCTATTCTTCTTGCGAGAACTGCTCATCTTCATTCTCAGACACTGACTGAAACAAACACAGGTGCATAAATGTATGTTTGGGCAGGCTAATGAAATAGTAAGGGCCTCTCTTATAATGGGCCAAATGTCCTCCGAGCGATAACCATCCGTGGGTGCATCGGGCTCACAATGCCCAGCATGTTTCCTTGCTCCGAAGAACTATTTTATTGATGAAATGAGAACAGAATCTTGAGTAAAACATAGTGCACAATAAAAACAAAAGTAGTGACATAATATTATCAAGGGTGTTCAATCAGAATTATTTTTCCAGGGTGGAATGTCAAAGACTAGAGGGCAGAGCTCTAAGGCGACAGCTATGGATAGGACAGGTTTGGTGGGATATGGGCCAAGCGCAGGCAGGTAGATGGGACATGTCGGTCAGTGTGGGCAAGTTGCGCTGAAGGGCCTGCTTCCACACCCTATGGCTCTACAACTCTATGAGAGGGGCAACGTTTATTAGAGATTTGCGGGGCATGTTTTCCACACAGAGGGTGGTGGGTGCCTGGAACGTGCTGTTAGGGGAGGTGGTGGAAGCAGATACAATAGTGGCATTTAATAGTAAGATTAAATGAGAACTTACCTGTTCGAAGTTTGATCTTTATTTTATGAGGAGTTACGATGCGGGATTACATGAAGAAGCCCCACCAGGCGCATGCGCGTCATACTTCAAAGCAGCGGCGTGAAAAACACAGAAGCCAATAGCCGAAGGACGATAGTAAGGCTTACAGAAGACTAGAACTAACAGATGAACCTTTAGATTATGAGGGCCGGGAGCGGAGGGCACGTAATCCCTCATCGTAACTCCTCATAAAATAAAGATCAAACTTCGAACAGGTAAGTTCTCGTTTAATCTTACTATTTTACTTCGGAGTCACGTGAGTGACTACGTGAAGATTTTAAAGCTCTGTGATTTTCATGCCATAGATTCACTCCATACGACACACTGCTTCAGTTGACACAGTAGTGAATAAATAATATATTGAACATTGCTTCAAATTATTCAATAACTATGTTAATAATAATAACAAGGAAAGTAATAACCCCTCTATCCCAGGGGAAAATTACAACAATGATATGAAACAAAGCAAACAAATTGAACAGAACACAACATAGCATGTGCAAACCCTGGCACTGTGACAACAGGGTTATCACAAATCTAGAAAAAGTTACTTCTTTAGACCATCCTGCGGCCTCTAGAATTTGGTCGAGCGGCATGTCCTGCGCCTTCGCCGCGGACATTGATGCCGCCCTTGTGGAGTTGAGATTTAACACATGAGTGTGAACTCCAGCTAAATACAGAACCTGTTTTAACCATCTAGAATAGTTTGTACTGTCACTTTTTTTATTTTATTTTTATTTTGTGGGTAATGAGCATTGGTGTCTCACAATCTCGGAGACTCTTAGTTACTTTAATATATTGAGTCAGATGCTTAACCACACACAATGTTTGGTCGACAGGGTATGCTTTAAAGATTACCTTGGTTCCAGCCTTCCCTGGCTTGCTTTGCTTGCTTAGATCATAGACATAAAAAGTAATTTTATCTACAGACAACTGCATACAATCTAAGCGCAACATTTGTAATGTTTGTACTCATTGTGCTGATACTAATGACATGAGCATAACCACTTTAAATATTAAGTTCTGAAAAGACAGTGACGTAATTGGAGCCCACTGCCGAAGCAATGTGAGAATTAAATTTAAAACATCCCAGATTTCTGTATATCTGGGTTTGGGAGGATTTTATTAAAATTCCTCTCATAAATCGGGATATTAACGGATGAACCCGATAGATTGTCGTTCTGAAAATTGTCTTAAATAGGAGGACAAAGTACTCCGAGCACTATTAATGGCACTATATCTCAGGTGCAACATAGCAAGGAACTCCAATACATCCGATATGTTTGCAGTATGATAAAATATATCTGACTGTATACAAAAGATTTCCCATTTCATTATATGAGACATATATTGTTTCTTAGTGCTATCTCTCCAAGCTGCAGTTATAACATCCATTGTCCTATCCGACAGTCCATCAGAACCTGCAGATTAACAATTAATATGATCATGTAATGGATGACTTCTCCTGTACTGGATGTACCAACAATTACTGCAACTAGGGATTGTCATGAATGGCTGAATCATCATTCTGAGCACCAATGGGAACAATGGCTGTGTAGACCAGTTTGGAACCACCAAACGCCTGTGGCGGAATCTTGCTCTATTTTGGTGACATTGCCTAATCAGGCAAAATGGGGAAACATAGAAGACTATACTTCCCCAATGTAGCGAGAATGCATCCACCGCTACTGCTCCTGGGTCTGGCTCCTATGACATATTTAGGCAACTGGAGATTTAATCTGGACGCAAACAGATCAATATTTGGTACCCATACCGACTGACAACAATCTGTATTTAACATCCATTCTGTATTGTCATTGAACTTTCGTGATCTGTTGTCTGCCACAATATTGTCTCTCCCACAGCTGTGGTATTGTCTACTTGTAATTGAACATGTAAGTCATTCATTGTAGAACAATAAGCTATCAATGCATAAAATGCCCCCAATAACTCCAAATAATTGATACCATGTGTTAGGAGAATTAATCGTCTTGGACAGTCCATCACCACCTCAACTGGTGACGCTGTCCTTACCTCCCCATCCGAGAGCACTCCCATCAGTTTGTAATACCACTGAAGGTTGCTGAACCAAAATATTTTCTAGTAGCTTGTGCAACATTGAGAATCCACCATTGCAATTCAGCTAAAGCTTTAGTTGGTAACTGCATGGACTTATCAAATGACCTGCATGCTTTTATTTTATTTTTATTATTATTTTTATTTATTTATGTATTTATTTATTTATTTATTTATTTTTACTTTTTATTTTTAGTGCTTGTCCTCTGGCTCTTAGCAGACTTTGATAATGCAGAGGTCCAAACTCGACAGCAGGAATGCTGCTACCATTTTACCAATACCCGTAGCTACTTCTCGGATGGAGGGATAAGGTCTCTCAGCGAGACAAGTACAGACATTAGTAATATCCCCAACCTTATCTGTTAGCAAGTTACTGACATATCAACTGAATTAATGACAAACCCCAAATAATCAATTGTTTGGGATGGCTGTAACTTAGATGTTGTTGGATGGACAGAACCCTAGCCTTTCAATAGGCTTATGGTTGCTGAAACCAGTTCTTCAGTTATCTCCTGAGTGGCATTTACAATTAACATATCCTCTAGATACCATTACAATGTGATTCTGAGCCCTCAGTAACCCCAGTGCTGGTTTCAATAATTATGTGAACAGCCTGAGAGCTGAAGTTAACCCATTAGGTAATTCTTTAAATTGCCTCAGCTGACCCATCGAATTAACTTAAAGTACCTGCGATAATGATGCATTGGTACTGAATAATAAGGTATCTTTTTCTTTTTTTCCCCTTTTTTTTAACGTCTTTATTAACCATATAGCAGCCTTGTGATAACAACTGCGTTACGGTGTTGAAGGTGTACTTTATTAAATGCCTATACTGAACATATGAATTTAGTTTGTGAAGTCCAGAATGATTCTGCAACCCCCATCTTCTTCTGTCTGGGATATATTTTCTACCTGACGAGTTTCTGGTGCAGCAAACACCCAACCGATCAATATTATGCAGCATCATTTATTATAAAACAATTGTAATCTTACACCCAACCAGAGGTTGTACCCCAGATGTTCTATGTGTGATGGAATGAAGTTCCTGTACCTCCGTAAATGAACTAGAAGATCCTGAATTGTTTTGGCAGATTTTCACCAATAATTAATCTGGTTATTGTTTGCCCTGCATTTTTGGGTATAATGTTGGCCAAATGGCAATTTTCATCATACAATTAGGTTCGAATAGGCACTGCAGAGTAACCCAAGCCTGTCTTTATAAGTTTTGGACATTTATCGACCCTTGTATGTCTTCCCCAAATGCAGTGATGCCAACTGATATCAGCTAGAGGACATGCTGGAAGCACATTTCCTGCCCTCGCATCGTTACACTCATGGGTGCCCAAATTACTGTTTACTGTTGGCACCCTGAGCGAGGCACAATAGACGGGTGCTAAATATATTTTACTGTTTCAGTCATAACAGTTTCTTGGAGCAGGTGAGAAACCAAATAATGTTAGCAGCCAGGTCTCATCCATAGCCTCACCAGTCCATACCGATATAGCAAACTTGATGCTACATCGGGAACACCCGGAGCGTGGCTCTTGTGCTCTGGTGTACACACATAAGTAGGGACACCAGCTTCAGGGTCAGTCTCCTCCTGCCCTGGTACTCCCGAGTCTTGCTCTAGGGAGACCTCATCCAAACCTACACAAGGCACTGGAGAGTCAGATTCTCATTTTTTATTTATTTATTTTTAACAGGCACCATACTCAGTGTATGGAACTCCTTCGGAGGCTGCCTGGGAATCTCTGGGTCTTTGGACCCTTGACTGATTAAAGTTTAGAGCATTTTAGTCTTGCTCTAGGGAGACCTCATCCAGACCTAACAAGGCACTGGAGAGTCAGATTCCCATTTTTAACAGGCACCACACACAGTGTATGGAACTCCTTCGGAGGCTGCCTGGGAATCTTTGGGTCTTTGGACCCTTGACTGAGTAAAGTGTGGAGCATTTTCTCCATTTCTAGTCTCCCCCACATTCTTGTCCTCTCTTGGAGGAGAGTAACTTCTTTACATTTCCTTGTGTATTTGTGCATAATCATATATGTTCATGTTTAGAATTATAGATTCTGACAGGCACATTCTACTTGCAGAATATTTCTATTAATCTCAGTATCACACAGTTCTCCCAATATAAGGGTTGATGTGGCTGTAATGGGTATAATACTTTGTACCCATCTCCCTGCCTCTGCTGGACTCCCAGAATCAAACCCTTGTATTCAACCTGCTTGTTTTCTCAGAGCAGGGATGAGAAGTTTAATAATGCACATATCCTGATCATACACATCAAACTAAGGAACTGCGTCCGGTAACACATACTCAGAGCAGACCTTGTATGCTTACCTATCGTTGTGGCCTGAGCCAGTACGACTCTAGAGCAGCTGGAGGGTATTAACTACGGAATAACGGCCACCGGTATCGGAACCGGCACCGCACCTATCTATTTTGCCGATCGCTGCGATGGAACCGCAATGCTGCATGGCCCATGCTTGCTCCTCCCGCTGAACAGGCTCCTGCTGACTCACAAGCCAGCCTTACGGAGCTTAAGTCTCGCTGGAAGTTTTTAAAAACTTACCTGCGAGGTTTTCTACTTACGCTGGTGGAGCTGCGCTCTCCAGCTCCATTCAATGCGACATGCGTCGACGTAATGACGCGCATGCGCCTGGCGGGGCTTCTTCACGTAGTCACCCATGTGACTCCGAAGTAAAATAGGCATTTGGATAGACACAAAGATGTGCAAGGAATGGATGGACATGGATCACCTGCAGGCAGAGGAGATTACCTGAACTTGGCATCACGTTTGGCTTGGACATTGTGAACCGAAGGGCCTGCTCCTGTGCTGTACAGATCTATGTTCTATGTTACACATCCTATCACTCTCCAGTCTTCCGATACCTTACTCATGCCTATCAATGATACCAAATTACTATACCAATGGGTCCACAATTTCTTTGTTGGCTTCTTACAATGGCCAGTGCTGCACTTAAGCTGATCCCAGGGATTAACCAACTTTGTGCATTTTAATTCCTCTAATATGCATGACGGCACAGTGACGCAGCTGGTAGAGGCGCAGTGTCAGAGGCCCAGGTTCAATCCTGACCTCAGGTGTTGTCTGCATGTGTGGAGTTTGCACGTTCTCCCTGAGACCACTTGGGTTTCCTCCGGGTGCTCCGGTTTCCTCCCACATCCCAAAGATGCGCGGGTTTTTGAGGTTAATTGGCCTGTGTAATATTGCCCTTAATGTGTAGGGAGTGGGGTAACACAGAACCTGTGTGAACGGGCGATCGATATTTGGCACGGACACGGTGGGCCGAAGGGCCTGTTTCCGTGCTGGCTCTTTAAACTAAACTAAACTAAACTAAGAAATAAATGTCAAGAAATGAATTGGAGAATGGTTTTGAAGGTCAACACCAGATGGCAGTGAAGGGTTACTGATAATCTCAGTGGCGCAATCTTTACAGAAATTCTTTGTGGAAACGTGTATCTTTACAGAAGGAAATGTGCGATGAAAATAATTGAAAGTGTTCTGTTCGGCTTACACAAAGCCCACATTTCAGGATTCCCACACCTTCAATCAAATCTGCTCACTTACTAATTGCAACACAAGAAGCCATTCAGCCCATCCAGTCCATGCCAGCAGCCAGCAGAGCAAACCTATACCACAGTCTTTCTCCCTTCAGCCCACAATGTCTGTGCTGAATATAACACCAATATACGATGGCACAACTATTAGTCTTTATTACTCATAGCTCTGCAACTTATTATCTCCCTCCCTCCCTCTCTCTCTCTCTCTCCCCCTCTCCCTCTCTCATGGGTCCGTCAACTCTCGCCTTGTAGCGCAGGAGGATGAGGGGGCGATGTTATAGAGGTGTATAAGATCATGAGGGGAATAGATATGGTAAATGCACATTTACCCAGAGTAGGGGAATCAAGAACCGGAGGACAGAGGTTGAAGGTGAGAGGGGAGAGATTTAATAGGAACCCGAGGAGCAACATTTTCCAAACAGGGGGTAGTGGGTGTATGGAACGAGCTGCAAGAGGAGGCAGTTGCTGCAGGTAGAATAACAACTTTTAAAAGATATTTGGACAGATACATGGATAGGAAAGGTTGAGAGGAATATGGGCCAAACATGGGTAGGTGGGATGGGCCAAACGTGGGCAGGTGGGACTAGTGTAGCTGGGCCAAACGTGGGCAGGTGGGACTAGTGTAGATGGGGCATCTCGGTTGGCGTGGGCAAGTGGCTGTATGACTATGATTCTCTCAACTTCCCCTTTGGGTTTTAATGGCATTTGCCCACACCGGGGGCAATTTATAGCAGCAATTAACCTACCATCGGGCATTGGGATGGAGGAGGAAAGCGAGGCATTGAGGTGACACCCACATGGACACTGGGAGAGGCACAAGTAACTGCAGATGCTGAAATCTTGAGCAAAACACAAAGTGCTGAAGGAACTCAGTGGGTCAGGCAGCATCTGTGGAGGGAATGGGCAGATGATGTTTCGGGTCAAGTTGTAGTAGGGGGATAAAGCTGGAAATAAGAGGTAGGGGCAGGACAAAGGCTGGCAAGTGATAGGTGGATACAGTGAGGGGGGAGGGTTGGCAGATGGGTGGTGTAAGTGACAAAGGCTGGTGGTAAAAAGGGGGCAAAAGGGTGTCAGATAAGGAATGTAAAGCCAGAGGGAGGGATATGGGCGGAAGGGGAATGTTAACCATATAACCATATAACCATATAACAATTACAGCACGGAAACAGGCCCTCTCGGCCCTTCCAGTCCGTGCCGACCATTTGTTTTCCCCTAGTCCCATCTACCTGCACTCAGACCATACCCCTCCATTCCCTTCACGTCCATATACCTATCCACTTTACTCTTAAATGTTAAAATCGATCCTGCCTCCACCACTTCTGCTGGAAGCTGATTCCACACAGCCACCACCCTCTGAGTAAAGAAGTTCCCCCTCACGTTACCCCGAAACCTCTGTCCCTTAATTCTCATGTCATGCCCTCTTGTTTGAAACTTCCTACCCTCAATGGGAAAAAACGTATCCATGTCAACTCTGTCTATCCCTTTCATCATTTTAAAGACCTCAATCAAGTCCCCCCTTAACCTTCTGCGCTCCAAAGAATAAAGACCTTGGGGGAATAAAGATGTTGGGGGGTGGGGGGGGGGGGGGGGGGGTGGGGTGGGGGGGAGGAAACAGCAATGTAATGCTGAGGCTTTATAAGACGCTGGTGAGACAACATTTGGAGTATTGTGAGCAGTTTTGGGCCCATTATCTGAGGAAGGGTGTGTGGGCGCTGGAGAGGGTCCAGATGAGGTTTACGAGAATGATCCCAGGGATATTAACATATGATGAGCGTTTGATGGCACTGGGCCTGTACTCGCTGGAGTTTAGAAGTTTGAGGGGGGGACCTCACTGAAACTTATCGAATAGTGAAAGGCCTGGACAGATTGGATGTGGAGAGGATGTTTCCACTCGTGGGAGATTCAAGGACCAGAGGCCATGGCCTCAGAATAAAAGGACGCACCTCCTTTAGAAAGGAGATGAGGTGGAATTTCTTTAGTCAGAGGGTGGTGAATCTGTGGAATTCATTGCCACAGACGGCCGTGGAAGCCAAGTCAATGCTGGTGCCGTGAGGCAGCAGCTCGACCGCTGCGCCACCGTGCTGCCCATTCACAAACACTGGCAGCCATCACTTGCTTGTACAATGGGGGAGACTTTGTCAGCTTCTGCCCATCTTCTGTGCACGGGCTCACTGTTCAATAACATGGCCATCTGGTAAATAACATTAAAAGCCACCTTGGTCCTTTCCATTATTGTCAAGTGAAGCAATTTGAATTTCTCACGGAACACAGATTTCTGAAATCTTTCTCAAAACACTGCTCATTTTAGTTGCTAGGCAACAGATTAAGGAATGGAGTGGTGCAGCAGCATGACTAACTAGTGCCCTTGACAGCCTCCAGAGGTGAGTTCACACTGAGATCGCGCAAGGGCGCCTTGGGTAGGCAGATGGCTTCCACCCAAGTGGACCTGGTGGAGGTGCCCTGGGCTTATCCAGGTGTGACCTACCGCCCCACTGCAGCACAGTTTGGTCTGGCGACAGACAGCTCTGCCCAAGACTGTAAGATATCGCGGAGAGTTGTGGGTGTGGCCCAGCTGCCCGGGCCATCACACGGACCAGACTGGTCACCATCGGCGCCATCTACATTCACATTCCTGCTTCTCCCCGCTCCCGTCCGGCAGAAGGCACAAAAGCTTGGAAGCACGCACCGCCAGACTGAGGGATAGCTTCTTCCCCGCTGTTATCAGGCTTCTGGACGGTCCTTCCATAGACGAGGCTCCTGCCGAGTCACCACTCTCCCATTGTGGATATTGGACTTTGGTTCCATTGGTCTCTGGAACTGATGCTCTACAATGCTGAGAACTACTCTCCACACTCTGTATCTCCTTCTACCAGCTGCGGCACCATGCCAGCCCTGTTCTGAATGTTTTTTTTAATTTTATTTTTTAATTAATATTTTTATTAGAAGCCGTGTACAGCAGTATAAACCCTGGCATGTGACAAAATACATTTATGGTACATCTTCCATTTTAATTTTGACAAAAATGACATAGAGAAAGAGAGAAAGAGCAAGAGAGAGAAAAAGTGAAAGGGATAGTGAATGTGTAAATGTAGAACCCCGAAACTACCCAAAGAGTGTAGTCACAAAGTGAGTAAATAAAAACTGTTAAAAAAAGACAAAAACGAAAATAATTTTTTTAAAAAACTGTTAAAAAAAGACAAAAACGAGTTGATATACCTGCTTCTTTTCTCACCCCACCCATCACCCGGTCCATAAATCAGTTTAATTCCAAAGTTGTGTTGCACCATGCTATCCTTGTAATGAATCAATGAAAGGAGACCACATCTTTGAGAATTGCTCTGGTTTTCCTGCTAAGACGAGTCTCCTATCTTCAAGTTGTAGCGTCTCAGGCATGCTTGTGATCCACAATTTAAGAGTTGGGGTTCTGAATGTTACTTCACAAACACACCCAGGCTTCCTCCACATGGCTCCTATATGTGGGGCGGCACAGTGGCGCAGCGGGTGGGGCTGCTGCTCACAGCACCATAGATCCGGGTTAGATCCTGACCTCGGGTGTTGTCTGTACGGAGTCTGTACATTCTCCCCGTGACAGCGATGGGTTTCCTCCCACACTGCAAAGATGTGCAGGGTTGTAGGTTAATTGGCCGTAATATATAGGATGTGGCGCCAAAACCTGGTGGTTCTTGCAGCTGGTCACAGTGGACGATTTCTGTACTTTGTATTAAATTGGGGGTTGTGCTTTGGGATACATTACTGAACTGTATGCAAAAAAATTATTTCACTGTACGTATGGTACATGTGACAATGAAGAATCACTATTGTTAGAATTAGGGTACGGGTGATGGCTGGTCGGTGCAGACTTAAAGGGCCGAAGGGCCTGTTTCCTTGCTGTGTCATAGAGTCATAGAGTTAAACAGCACGTAAACAGGCCCTTCAGCTCTACTTGCCCACACTGGGCAACATATCCCAGCTACACTAGTCCCACCTGCCTGCATTTGGCCCATATCCTTCTAAACCTGTTCTATGCACCTCTAATTGTTTCTTAAACATTGTGATAATCCCAGCCTCAATTACCTCTTTTGGCAGCTCGTTCCATACAGCCACCACCCTTTGTGTGAAAAAGTGACCCCTCAGATTCCGAGTAAATATTTTCCCCTTCACCTTAAACCTATGTCCTTTGGTCCTCGATTCCCCCACTCTGGGCAAGAAATTCTCTTGATTTTATACACCTCTATAAAATCATCCTTCATCCTCCTGCGCTCTAAGGAATCGAGTCCAACCTACTCAACGCTCAGACACTCGGATCCTGGCAATATCGTTCCTATAACACGGTGCCCGGAACTGAACATAATACTTTAAATGCGGCCTCACCAACATCCTATAGAACTGCAACATGACCTCCCAACTTCTATACTCAATGCTCTGACTGATGAAAGCCAATGTGTCAAAAGCATTCTTGACCACCTGCCACTCCACCTTCAAGGATCTATGTATCTGCACTTCTCGATCCCTCTGCTCCACAACACTACCCAGAGAAGTAACATTCATATTGTCTCTAAACTAAACTAGATATGTGGATATCGTAGAACGCCAGTGGCAAAAACGGAACTGGGTTCCACGAAGCAAAGACCAACGCCATCACGTCTGTGGTAAACCAACTCAAACTTGTGTTGAAGTGACTCCAACAGGTGATTTGGTGCCAACCTCAGCAGCAACCTCCAGATTCAGGGACAGTGTCTCCCCAGCTGTTATCATGCAACCATCCTGTCACCAACTGCAGAGCGGTGCTGACCTACCATCTACCTTTACACTTTAGAGATACAGCACAAAAACCGTCCCACTGGCCCACAGCGACCACCCGGTACACCAGCACCATCCCACGCACTAGGGACAAATGACCATTTTACAGGCACCAATTAACTTACAAAACCTGTGCGTCCTTGGAGTGCGGGAGGAAACTGGAGCACCCGGAGAAAACCCACGCAGTCACAGAGAGAACATACAGCAGACAGCACCCATAGGCAGGATCGAACCTGGGTTTCTGGCGCTGTGAGGCAGCAGCTCTACCGCTGTGCCATCCCAACTCTGTAGTGAAAAGAGTTTTGTCCTGAAATGTCACCTGTCCATGTTTCCCAGAGATGCTGTTTGGTACACGTGACAATAAACTAAACTAAACTAAACATTGAGATAACTCACCAAAGATTAATTCATCTTTGGCTGGTGTTATTTAAAGCAAACTGTCCTTCATTTGCAGACAGATCCATTCAAACCTCATCTCAATCTTCAGTAACAGAACAAAAAAGTTTAATTTTCCTCCTGCAACCCTTGCACATCCCATGCAGCATAGATCTGTTGAGTTCATTTTGTGTACTTGCCTATCTCCTTCGCTCCATAGATGCTGCTGCAACCCGCTGAGTTTCTCCAGCATTTTGTGTGCCCTCTGTTGACTTCATCTTGGGTTCCCACTCATTTGTTGCAAGAGATAATAATTTTCCTGTTTATAGACTCTGGAGGAAATAGTCGGTCAAATGATGATAAATGCTGGCAAAGGATGCTACCTCGGGATTCTGCAGGGAGGAGATGAGAGTGAGTTGGCTGCCAATGGATATTCAGACTTGTTCCTTGAGTTAGGAGCTCCATAGACCCATGGGATGCCATGTGACTGTGTCATGTGACATCTATGGTTGCAAAGCTTAAAGAGGCGTTACTTGCTCTTTAAAATAGTCAACATTTCATTGAATATCACACAGATAATTCATTTTACAATGAAACTTGATTAATCTAAGGAGGATCATAGCATCATACAGCATGGAAGCAGGCCCTTCGGCCCATCCTGCCCATGCTGACTAACATATCCTACCTACACTAGTCCCACTTGCCCACGTTTGGCCCATATCCCTTTAAACTGTTCCTATCCAGGTACCTGTCCAAATGTCTTTTAAATGCTGTTATAGTACCTGCCTTAACTCGAAGGACCGAATGGCCTACTCCTGCACCTATTTTCTATGATTAACTAGCACCTCTGGCAGCTCGCTCCATACACCCACCACCTCTGTGTGAAAAATGTGCCCCTCAAATTCCTATTCATTCTTAACCCTGCTAATTTAAACTTATGCTCTCTGGTTCTTGGTTCTCCTGCCCTGGATAAAAAAGCTGTGTATGTATCCCACCTGTCTAGACACACCGGCCCACGTTTGGCCCATACCCCTCTAAACCTTGCAACCTAAGCCCAATTATGTCAATGTTTTAAGATCATGTGGCATAGGTTTAAGGTGAAAGAGATAAAGTTTGAAGGAAATATGCGGGGCAAGTATTTCAACACAGAGTGTGGTGGGTGCCTGGAATGCGCTGCCAGGGGTGGAAGCAATAGACAATAGACAAAGGTGCTGGAGTAGGCCATTCAGCCCTTCGAGCCAGCACCGCCATTCAATGTGATCATGGCTGATCATCCCCAATCAGTACCCCATTCCTGCCTTCTCCCCATGTCCCCTGACTCTGCTATTTTTAAGAGCCCTATCTCGCTCGCTTGAAAACATCCAGAGAACCTGCCTCCACCGCCCTCTGCGGCAGAGAATTCCACAGACCCACCACTCTCTGTGAGAAAAAGTGTTTCCTCGTCTCCGTTCTAAATGGCTTACTCCTTATTCTTAAACTGAAGCCCATGGTTCTAGACTCCCCCAACATCGGGAACATGTTTCCTGCCTCTAGCGTGTCCAAGCCCTTAACAAACTTATATGTTTCAATAAGATTCCCTCTCATCCTTCTAAACTCCAGAGTGTACAAGCCCAGCTGCTCCATTCTCTCAGTGTACGACAGTCCCGCCATCCCGGGAATTAATCTAGTAAACCTACGCCTCAGAGGGTGGTGGAGGCAGGTTCTCTGGATGCTTTCAAGAGAGAGCTAGATAGGGCTCTTAAAGATAGCGGAGTCAGGGGATATGGGGAGAAGGCAGGAATGGGGATGATCAGCCATGATCACATTGAATGGCGGTGCTGGCTCGAAGGGCCGAATGGCCTACTGCTGCACCGATTGTCTATTGTCTATAAGTTATCGGGATGCATCACAGCATGGTTGGGGAACAATTCCATCCAAGACCGCAAGAAACTGCAGAGAATTGTGGGCGCAGCCCGGTCCATCACACAAACCAACCTCCCTTCCATTGTCTTAATTTACACCTCACGCTGCCTTGGCAAAGCCACCAGCGTAATTAAGGATTTCCGTCGCTCCATAGATGCTGCCTCACCCGCTGAGCTTGTCCAGCATTTTTGTCTATCAGAATTAAGGATGAGTCTCACCCCGATCAGTCCATCTTCTCCCCTCTCCCATCGGGCAAGAGGTACAGAGGTGTGAAAACGCACACCTTCAGATCCAGGGACGTTTTTTTCCCGGGCTGTTTTCACGTAACTGGACCATCCTATCACCAGCTAGAGCGCGGTCCTGACCTACCATCTACCTCATTGGGGACACTTGGACTACCTTACTGGACTTTACCTTGCACTAAACGCTATTCCCTCTATCCCGTATCTGTACACAGTGGACGGCTCGATTGTAATCACGTCTGGTCTTTCCGCTGACTGGTTAGCACGCAACAAAAGCTTTTCACTGTACTCGGCACACGTGACAATGAACTAAAATAAACTATAAATTAAAGACTGAAGTCTAAAGTCCATCCTGGTGACTCCTGTTCGCCGCATTGCAGAGTGGAGCAAGAGGCGGTGATTATTCAGACACAAGTCGTCACTTGGGACCCACTCCTGAAAGACATTCCCTGTGGACTTGACAGATGGTGTCGACTTGCCCCACCGCCAATGGAAAAGGCCTGGCCCGGCTAAACCTCACACCATTAAAGATAAGGAGGGAGGTGTGAAGCAATCTATCAAAATCAGCAGCTGGCGCAAAAACAGCTCATCTCAGAGTCTAAAAAGCTGGAGTTACCCAGTGGGTCCGGCAGCATCTCTGGACAAAAAGGAATAGGCGACGTTTCAGGTCAAGACCTTTCTTAAGACTGAGAGTCAGGGGAGAGGGTAACTAGAGAAATCGGAACAAATCAGAGGCGGAACCGATGGCCAAGGAGCTCAGAATAATGCGTAATGTTTTCTCTAATTTCAAGCCTTGCATTTCCCCTCTCTCTCTGTCCCTCCCCCACCCTAGGCATCCTACTAGTGTCACTGTTCTTATTCCCTTCATTCTCACCTCCTCCACAGCCAACAATGGAACGATGAAACAGGCCATTCGGCCCACCGAGTCCAGGCCGACCAACAATTACCCATTCACACTAGTTCGATGTTATCCCACTTTTATTCCCAACACACAGAGGGCCAATGTTACCTACAGGCCTGCACGTCTTTGGAGCTTGGGAGGAAACCGGAGCACCCGGAGAAAACTCAGCGGTCGCAGGGAGAACATGCAATCTTCGTACAGCCAGCACCCGTAGCCAGGATCGAACCTAGTTCTCTAGCGCTGTGAAGCATCACTGTGCTGCCCAGATGGTTTTGCAGTACACCATACCTACCACATGGTTCCATTTTCTTTGCCTTCATTTAACCCTTGCTGTCCTTGGACTCACCTTCCTGACCTTTCACCCTTGCAGGTCGTGGTGACCTGGACTGTCCGTTTTTCACTTCTTTTCCCTTTTAAAGGACCCCCGTTTGTTCAATGTTGATTTACCCGCAATAAACGGATCCTCAGTGGAAGTAAGCAGGTTGTAATTGGAACTAATGGAGGTTTTGTTGTTTTTTTAGTTTAGTTTAGAGACAGGACCATTGGCCCACCGACTCCATCGCTTCCATTCCCTGCACACAAGTCCCTTCCACTGAACACCGGCCATCCATCACCCGTTCACACTAGTTCTACGTTATGCCACTTTCTCATCCACTCCCTACACGCAAGTCCCTTTTGCCCACACTGCCTGTGTCGAACATGATGCCAAGTTAAACTAATCACCTCTGCCTGCACGTGATCCATATCCCCTCCATTCCCTGCATATCCATGTGCCTGTCTAAAAACCCTCATAAATGCCACAAGCATATCTGCCTCCACCGTGTTCCAGGTACCCATCACCCTCTGTGTAAAAAAGCTTGTCCCTGTGCATCTCCTTTAAGCCTTGCCTCTCTCACCTCAAAGCAATGCCCTCTAGTCATTGATATTTCCACCTGGGAGGTGAAATATAGACTTTAGACTTTGGAGATGCAGGCCATTTGGCCCACCGAGTACACGCCGACCAACGATCACTAATGCCCCTGTCCCACTTAGGAAACCTGAACGGAAACCTCTGGAGACTTTGCGCCCCACCCAAGGTTTCCGTGCGGTTCCCGGAGGTTTTTGTCAGTCTCCCTAATGGTCGAAAGTGGTTTCCGTTTTAAAAATCGGCAATTTTTTAGTCGAAGCCGGTTGCGATGCTAGTTGTAGGTGGTGGCCGGAGGACAAAAACCTCCGGGAACCGCACGGAAACCTTGGGTGGGGCGCACAGTCTCCAGAGGTTTCCGTTCAGGTTTCCAAAGTGGGACATGGGCATAACACTATCCTACACACAATTTTCAACTTTACTTAAGCCAATTGACCTACAATCCTGTGTAGGAAGGAACTGCAGATGCTGATGCTGATGCAATCCTGTACGTCTTTGGAATGTGGGAGGAAACCGGAGCACCCGGAGAAAACCCAGGCGGCCACGGGGAGAACATACAAACTCTGTACAGACAGCACCCGCGGTCAGGATCGAACCCGGGTCTCTGTCGCTGTGAGTCAGCAACTCTACCGCTGTTTGGCCCTGTAATGATTTTATTTCTCTCAGAGTCTTGTTGGACTTGCTCAAAGAGTGGCGCTATACTATCTAGTCTTTGACATTTCCACAGTGGAATAAAAGGTTCTGGCTGTCTACCCTATCTATGCCTCAGTCAACGGAGGTTCTCCAGTTGCCTCCATCCAATGTCAGATCAATGTAAAACCTGGTAAGAAACTTAAACTTGCCAAAGAAAGATTAATTCAATAAATAGTATCACTTTAATGGTAAAGTCATAATTTAGACAGATACAGAGTGCATTATCTGGAAAACAAAACAATGTACAAGCTGCAAAGACATCAAAAACCGAGTTTCCGGGCCAGTGCCCATTTAACCGGCTACATCCAAATACTCAAACTTAAAGGTTATAAAGACTACAAAAAACTCTCCTGATGATGGTTTTTTCTTACCATTTTTTTTCCTCTGGTTTTCACTGATTATTTACATTGTATGTTACATCAAAATGTACAGAATATAAAATATGTTTTACAGAAAACTGTTCCACAAAAAAAAGCTCCGAAAGTCTCGCTGAGATGTATGACGGACGGCAGCTCGGGCTAACAGTAAACTTGTGCTAAAACTGACTGGGACATCTGCTCGAGATGAGCCAGCGATTACACGGATGATTCAGCATTGGGAGCTGCCTACCCGTGGCTCCTTCAAAGCCCCGCGGCAGGCAGCTTCCCCCACACGGATCATCTTCACCACACACAGAGGGTAAAACACATCCCATCTACACGGAGAATTTTTCCAAAAAATCCCAGCATATTCGAGTGAATATAAACGTTTACACCAATCAGTACACCATGAAGGAATTTTTTTTTTTTTTAACTCTTTTACTGTGCAAGGCAATAACCAAAAACCAAAAAAAAGTTTCTAACTCTTCCTCCAACTTCCCACACTTGTGCAAAAACCATAATGCAAAGAAGCCCACCCACCCCGTCCAGAGTAACGGGACATTAACTCATTAATACTTTTGTCTTCTCTCTTCCCCCTCTCGCACCTTCTGCGGAATGTAAGTTGGAAGGGTAAAGGGGCAAACTATGCCCCGTCGCCAGGCAAGAGGTGGACAGAATAGGAACGGGCAGGTCTGAGAGACCTCGACTGTACGGTGAGTAACGTCGGGGTGCGAGGTGGGGAGGTGCCCCCGTTACCCTTGAGTGAGTCCTGGGCTTGCATACAGGTAGTAAAAAACATGCTGGAAGTCTATAGAAGCAAACAATTTGTGCTCTTCTGTCGAGTGGTCCCATGTCCACTGGGCTACCGCCAGTGGAGAACTGGTGCAGCACAAACCACCAAGCGTTTCCCCTTGAGGAATCCTGAATCCCGTTGGAAAGGGGAAAAGAGATGCACACACACACACAATGAGGGAGAAGTGGGCGCTGTGTGTAAAAGATCAGTCGAGCTGCCATTTTTTGTTTGATCCCAGCAGAAAACCCTGAAGACACTGTTGTTAAGAGGTTCTACCTATTGGGTGTAGGATTAACTTGAACCCTCCCAGGCGTTGCAGGATTGGAGTGGCTTTGTTTCACTCCGGTAATCTTTTCGGGAGTAAGGCAAGTGAGTTCAGCACCATGTGTTTACCACCACTCTCACGTAGAGACATGAGAGTTTCCACAACCCGTGATGATGTAGCCCTTCACAAACTAGGATGGTCACTTGCTCCGCTGGTGGAGGAGGCAACTGAGAGATCTTCCTGTCAAGTTTAGAAATAAAAACCATATACAGCAGTAGAAATCCAGAGAGGGAAGGCTGTCGGCGAGGGCGAGTGGTTGGAACCCTGCTGTTGGGTGGAACCCCGCTTGGGGTCATCCCCTGTGTTGCCGCGTCACATTGTCCCCTCCCAGGTTGTGCTTAATTGTGCTCAAGGTCTCCAGATGCGGAAGTTAGTGATGACCGCCAAGCCACTGGGCTGATTCCAACCAGCACCAATGGAAGGGAGTGTGGAGATGAGTGTGGAGGTGGAACACTGATTGCTCCATTCCTCAAATCAAATCCAAAACAGGTGTACACGTCCCACAACTTTGTATGGTTCCGGTTTGGCTTAATTCATGTGCAATTTTGTTTTTGAGTGTGAGCGCGTGTGTGTGTGTGTGTGTGTGTTATTTTTGTTGTTGTTGCAGAGACACCAACAAACCCTCATATGGTCCAGGCGGGCAGGGTCAGTGCTCACGAGTTCACGCTCTCTCTGAGACGCCCCCCTGTTCCCCCCGCATAAGCCGGACGTCTGCACCCCTGGTGTTGAACCTCTGCTTCAGGCGATGAGGGAGAGAAGGTCCGGGCTCCGACCGGCGGTCGGCGAGAAGTCCGCCATTCCAACCCCAAGGCGTCCGCTTCAGAGAGTCGACTCCAAAGATGAATCTAGAATGTCATCGTGGTGACTGACGTTATCGCTGTCGCAACTCTGCGTGCTGGAGTAGTTCGCCGCCTCCTGAAGCCTTATCAGCATGTTCATCTAGTCAGGAATCAACAAGTAAGAATGCTTAATTGTCAATATGTACCAAAAACACAACAATGAGCTGATGTTGATGGCGTTAAGCTGGAAATGGACTTTAGACTTTAGAGATACAGTGTGGGAATAGGCCTTTCGGCCCACTGAGTCCGCACTGACCAGCGTTCTCCCCGTACACTATTGCACTATCCTTGAAACACTAGGGACTGTTTACAATTTTTACCAAAGACAATTAACCTATAAATCTGCACATCTTTGAAGTGTGGGAGGAAACCGGAGCACCTGGAGAAAACCCACGTGGTCACAGGGACAACGTACGAACTAGGTACAGACAGCACAAGTAGACAGGATGGAACCGGGTCTCTGGTGCTGTAAGGCAGCAACTCCACAGCTGCGCCACCGTGCTGCCCCAATGGATAGGCTGAATGGCCTAATCCTGATCCTATGACTTATGAACGTAACTCGACCCCATCCTCCTGCCTTCTCCCCATTCACGTCCTTGCTGATCCAGAAGCTATGGACGCGTCCGGCGCAGACGTGAGCGGCGTGCGGCGGGATTACTCACCAGCGGGTCGCCGTCGCTGTCGCTCTGGCCCACGTGCCGGGAGGAGCCGCCTTCCTTCGCGGAGATGTGGCCGTCGTAGCCCACGTCCTCGGGCCGGAGCTGCAGCAGGCAGGGCCAGTCCTGCTGCAGGGAGCCAGCACTCCACGGGTAGCTGTCCACCACCCAGCGCGACGGGTCATCCCACTGCGCACGCGTCCCGTACAGCTGGCAACAGGCAGAGCAGACACACACAGGGTCAGTACACCCACGGTCTCTCCACGTACAGCAGTTTAGAGTCAAGAATCAAGAGAGTCAAAAGAGTTTTATTGTCATATGTCCCAAACGGAACAATGACATTTTTACTTGCAGCAGCACAACAGATATGTAAATATAGCACTCTGTAAGCAGTATATTAAACAAAAAAAAAGCTCTGTGAGTGTGTATACACACACACACACACACACACACATATTTATAGAGCATATATACAGGGGCGGAAATCCTGGTGGGGACAGAGGGGCAGGTCCCCCCCATGCTTAGAGAGGTGTGGGGACAATTCCCCCCCTCCCTCCATGTTTTGTAATCTGGACTTTATCAGACGCTCGCTAAGAGCTGGATTGGCCCGCTCGTGGGGCTTTTCAGCGCCCGTCGCAGCTTAAAATCAAACAGCTGCATCGAGGCGATTGAGGCCTCCGATGTTGAAGCCCCCGCGGTCGCCAAGAAATTGTGTCCCCCGCATGTTTTGATGGCAATTTCCGTGCCTGCATATATAAAAAACGTGGAAACAGCCCTTCGGCCCAACCTTGCCCACACCAACCAGCGTGTCCCACCCACAGTAGTCCCACCTGCCTGCATTTGGCCCATATCTCTCTAAACCTGTCCTATCCCTGTACCTGTTTAAATATTTCTTAAACATTGTGATAGTACCTGCCTCAACTTCCCCCTCCGGCAGCTCGTTCCATACACCCACCACCCTTTGTGCAACAACGTTATCCTCCGGTTCCTATAAAATCTTTCCCCCCTCACCCTTAACCTTTGTCCTCTGGTTCTCAATGCCCCTACGCTGGGAAAGATACTCTGTGCGTTTACCTGATCCATTCCTCTCATGATTTTGCACACAAGATCTTGGAAAACTCAACAATGTGGGTATGGATTTAATAGGACAGCTGCAAAACTGAACTTCTAGAGAATCTTAGGAAAGGCATTTACCTGAAGTCCCTCTCGAACTGCCTCCAGAAGATAAGGAATAAGAGAATAGTTCCACAGATCTGTGAACCATACCCTGGAACCATCTACCTCCAAAGGGCAAGAAAGGAAGAGTCTGGGACCTAAAGGGTGGAACAGAAAATTAAATCAATCAATTTGAAAACCAACAATATCTTGTGCATGCAAAAGACTGCGGCGGTCACCGTACTGGAGGGGGGGGGGGGGGAGTTTGGTGAACTGGGGATTGTGGGCGTAGTCCGAACCATCACACAAACCAACCTCCCTTCCACTGACTCCACCCACACTTGGCGCTGCCTCCGCAAGGCCAACAACACAATCAAGGACCAGTATCATCCCAGTCACTCCCTCCCCCCCTCCACCATCAGGCAAAAAGTACAGAAGTGTGAATACGTTCACCTGCAGATTCAGGGATATTTTCTTCCTAACTGTTACCAGGTAACCGGACAGCCCTCTTATCAGCTACAGGGTTACCTCACTAGAACTGTCTTTAATTGGACTTTGTCAGCCTTCAGCGTTATATCTTGCACTGAATGTTGTATCTTTTCCCTTTTACGCACTGTGGATGGTTTGATTGTATTCATGCATAGTCTTTTCTTTGACTGGACATCACACAAACAAAAGCTTTTCACTGTACCTCGGTACACGTGACAATAATACGCTGGGCCAAACTGAACAGTTGCCATAGCTGGTGGGGGATTTCAATTCAGGTAAATTAGTAAACTGGATTCTGAAATCTAGCACCACAAAGCTCTCAGAATGCAAGGAAACTCATCCAGTTTACAAATGTCCCTCAGGGCAAAAGTCTGCCATTATTATGCCCACAGTAATGCCCGCAGGTGACTTCAGGCCCGCGTTAATGTTAAGGAAGGGTAAAGAGTGATGAGACGCAGGCATGGTTTGCCTGTGGCAAAGGAATTTTAGGATCTCTCTTTCTGATTGTAGGAGTGATTAGGAATCTTAACATGGGATCCAGAGAGAGTTAGCCAACTGGATAGAGAATTGGATACATGGAAGGAAGCAGAGGGTGATAGTGGAAGTTTGTTTTTCGGACTGGAGGCTTCTGTCCAGTGGCTTGCCTCAAGCATCAGTGCTGGGCCCATAACGATATGTGGTTTATATCAGCGATTTGGATGAGAATTTGAACAAGGCATGATTAGTAAGTTTGCAATGACACAAATGTTGGTGGGCGTTTACTCAGAGTAGGAAAATCAAGAACCAGAGGACATTGGTTTAAGGTGAGAGGGGAAAGATTTAATAGAAACCTGAGATGCAACTTTTTTACATAAAGGGTGTTACGTGCATGGAATGAGTTGCCAGAGGAGGTAGTTGATGCAGGTACTATAACAACATTTAAAAGATATTTGGACAGGTACATGGAAAGGAAATGTTCAGAGGGATATGGGCCAAATGCGGGTAGGTGTGACTGGTGTAGATGGTGTAGATGGAATGCCTTGGTTGCCATCAGCAAGTTGGGCTGTCGGGCCTGTTTCTGTGCTGTATGACTCCTTGAGGCCTGGAGAGAGTGGATGTAGAGAGGATTTTTCCACTAATGGGAGTGTCTAGGATCAGAGGGCACAACCTCATAATAAAAGGACGTACCTTTAGAAAGGAGATGTGGAGGAATTTCTTTAACCAGAGGGTGGTGAATCGGTGTGATTCATTGCCAAAGACGGCTGTGGAGGCCAAATGATTGGGTATTTTAAAAGTGGAGTTAACTGATTCTTGATTAGTAAGGGCATCAAATGTTACGGGGAGAAGGCAGGCGAATGGGGTTGAGAAGGAAAGATAGATCCGCCATGATTGAATGGTGGAGTAGTTACGATAGTTCGGAATCAAGGGATATGGGGAGAAAGCAGGAACGGGGTACTGATTTTGGATGATCAGCCATGATCATAATGAACGGCGGTGCTGGCTCAAAGCTCCTGCACATATTTTCTATGTTTCTATGAATGGCCTCCACAACCTATGACTTATGAACCACTTCTGTTGATCCCAGCATTTCCTACGGCAGGAACGTTCCCCGTCCGACCCTTGGCATTACTGGACACTCAATGTAACTCTAAGGGTCCAGATCCAAAACGTCACTTGTCCATGTTCTCCACAGAGGCTGCCTGACCCACCGTGTCATTTTTTGAGGTGTTTCCGTGTTGGTCACTCACCGATAGTCACGTCAGAAGAGCTGTGAGTTTCCAGGAAGGCGTTGAGATGCTGCCACACTTTGGGGATCCAGTCGATGATCCTCAGCAGATCGTTGTTGCGCATGTTCTTGTCGATTTCGGTCTCGATCAACTTGCGGCGCAAATAGCGACCCAGGAAGCCTTTCACGGGTTCCGTGTGGTTGGCGCACAGCACCCACCTGCACAGTCAGAGCAAGGGACAAGGTTAGGAGATGCAAAGATGACGTGTACTGCCTGCACACCCACCCTCTGGTCCTCCGCCTATCATAGCAACACTCGATCTGTCTTCCCCACGGCTTCTCCCGGCTTCTCCTTCTCAGAGCAGACCGAATGGCGGAAGGCCTGGATAGAGTGGATGTGGAGAGGATGTTTCCACTGGTGGGAGAGTGTAGGACCAAAGGGCACGGCCTCAGAATAAGAGGACTGAACCTTTAGAAAGGAGAGGAGGTGGAATTTCTTTAGCCTGAGGGTGGTGAATCAGTAGATTTCACTGCCACAGACTGCAGTGGAGGCCAAGTCATTGGGTATTTTTGACTTGGAGGTTGATAGGTTCTCGATTAGTAAGGGTGTCAAGGTTTGCAGGGAAAAGGCGGGAGAATGGGGTTTAGGGAAAGATAGAAGATGATGATGATTATATTGTCACATGTACCTTGGGTACGGTGAAATTCATTGTTTTGCACGCAATACACAAAGCATGCAAAGAGTCGCCACATATAGGGCACCAACAAAGTTACAAAAGATCAGCATGATCAAATGGCACAGCAAACGCGATGTGCCGAATGGTCTAATTCTGCTCCCATGTCTAGTGGTCTTACAACAAAAGGAGACTGGGTGGTGGGGAAGCAGAGACAGAGAGGGGTGGAGGGAACTCACAATGAAGTAGCAGATAGGGAGAGGCGGTGAGGGCTGGGTGAGGGCTCACTGGAAGGGCGTGGTGATGGTTAGACGTACCTGAAGTTGTGATGGAGCTCCAGGTTAGCTGATGAGGAGACCGCCTGGTTCATGGTTCCAATGACATATGGGCTGCAAAAACAGAACACACCAGGTCAGAGATGCCGGGCACGACCTGGATCATTGCAGATGCTGTACATAATGGTAGTGGGTCGTTGGCCTCAGGCGGGGAACACCTGTTGGCGCAGTGGTAGAGTTGCTGCCTCACAGCGCCAGGGACCCAGGTTCGATCCTGACCACAGGCACTGTCTGTGTGGAGTTTGGACGTTCTCCCCGTGATCGGGTGGGTATTATCTGGGTGTTCCAGTTTCCGCCTACACTACAAGGATGTACAGATTTGTAGATTAATTGGCATCGGTTGAACAAAAATTGTAAATTGTCCCTAGTGTGTGTCATAGTGCTAGTGAATGGAGTGATCACTGGTTGGCGGGGACTCAGTGGGCCGAAGATTCTGTTTCAGTACTGAATCTCTGCAGTCTAAAGTCTACAGTCTAACTGTCTTCAGCGATCGCTTGACAGTGGAGAGAGTCAACGGCTTCACGTTCCTGGGCGTGTATACAATAGACAATAGACAATAGGTGCTGGAGTAGGCCATTCAGCCCTTTGAGCCAGCACCGCCATTCAATGTGATCATGGCTGATCATTCCCACTCAGTACCCTCGTTCCTGCCTTCTCCCCATATCCCCTGACTCCGCTATCTTTAAGAGCCCTATCCAGCTCTCTCTTGAAAGCATCTAGAGAACCGGCCTCTACCGCCCTCTGAATTCCACAGACTCACAACTCTCTGTGAGAAAAAGTGTTTCCTCGTCTCCGTTCTAAATGGCTTACTCCTTATTCTTAAACTGTGGCCCCTGGTTCTGGACACCCCCAACATCGGGAACATGTTTCCTGCCTCTAGCGTGTGCAAACCCTTAACAATCTTATATGTTTCAATAAGATCCCCTCTCATCCTAAACTCCAGAGTGTACAAGCCCAGATGCTCCATTCCCTCAGCATATGACAGTCCCGCCATCCCGGGAATTAACATTGTAAACCTACGCTGCACTACGTCAATAGCAAGAATGTCCTTCCTCAAATTAGGGGACCAAAACTGCACGCAATACTCCAGGTGTGGGCTCACTAGGGCCCTGCATCTCTGAAGATCTGACCTGGACCCAGCACATTGATGCAATACAAAGAAACCTGATCAAAGCCTGTTCTTCCTGAGAGGATTCAGGCAATTCAGTATGTTGATGAATACTTTATTGAGCAGAAAGCATTCTACCTGGCTGGATCATGGCCTGACTCAGTGACATCGAAGGAATGAAGGAGACTGCAGAAAATGAGACACTGCCCGGTCCATCACGGGTGCTGACCTCCCCGCCATTGAATGGAACTACAGGAGGCACTGCCTCAAAAAAGCAGTCGATATCTCATGACACCCACTCCACCCTGGCCACGCTCTCATCTCACTGCTACCATCGGGAAGAAGGTACAGGAGCCTGAGACCCGTGATCTCTAGGTTCAAGAACAGCTCCTACCCAATAACCATCAGGCTCTTGAACACTGCACGACACTAACATCAGCATTTATGAATTGGTTCCACTGGAGACTTTGGTTTCTGCACTAATATATGTATTAAGAATCATAATTGCTGAGGTTAGTGTTGTGCAGTGTTTGCTGGCAAGGAGCTGTTCACGGTTCTCAGACTCCTGTACCTTCTTCCCGATGTTAGCAGTGAGATGGGAGCGTGGCCAGGGTGGCGTGTGTCTTTGATGATCTCAGCTGTGGTATTACTAATTAGTAATTTATTGATTATTTATTTGTTGTATTATTGCTATTAATGAGATGTTAAGCTGCAGCAAGTGTGAGTTCCATTGTGCCATTGCTTGTACACATGAAGTATAAACACTTTTGACTCCCGCTTGGAATCTGTACACACAGGATTCCTCAATTAAACCGCGTAGAACAGGGGAAAGAAAATGGTGGAAAAGACAATATCCCATCTATTGGATGAGATGTTTCTTCTAATCTCTGGGGGTGAATTAAAAAAATCTCTGCCGTTCTTTGTTTCTACCCATTCAGACTATCCCACTTTCTCACCCACTCCCTACACACCAGGGACAATTTACAGAGGGCCATTTAACCTACAAACCCGCATGTCTCTGGGTGGCGGGAGGAAACCGGAGCACCTGGAGGAAACGCGCGTGGTCACAGGGAGAACGTGCAAACTCCACACAGGACGGACAGCACCTGAAGTCAGGATCGAACCCTCTACCAGCTGCGCCTGTGTGCCCCATCATCGTAGAAAATGCAAAATTCTGCCTCTTAAACGAATGCCAACGTACACATTTATATTGTAGAAACAAGGAACTGCTACAATATTTAACACATTTTGTGGTTTACACAAAAAGACACAATGCGCTGGAGTAATTCAGCGGGTCAGGCAGCATCTATGGAGAACATGGACAGGAGACGTTTTGGGTCGGGACCCTTCTTTAGAGATGAAGCTCTGACATCAGTCTGTGGAAGACAATGGGAATGTGGGGAGAATATAAACATTGGCCTGAAGATTGAGCCTTTGTCAGTTGTGGCATAGTGCACAAGAGTCAGGACGTCGTGTTGCCGTTTTATAGGGCTTTGGCTGGGTTGCGTTTGGAGTATTGTGCTCACTTCTGGTCACCCAAGAAGGGTCCCAACCTGAATCATCATTCATCACCTATCCAGGTTCTCCAAAGATGCTGCCTGACCCGCTGAGTTACTCCAGTATTTTGTGCCTTCTAATCCACACTTTTATTTTGTTTGTCACCTCAAAATGCATTCAGGAAAATTCCTCCATGCCAATGTTTGATTGACTCACCACTTGTGGTATCTGCAGTTGAGGAATCCATTGAAGATGTCACTCAGAGATCCCACATGGTGGAGGTTATCGAGGATTATTACGAGAGGGAGATCAGATCCATTATCTGCAGAAGCACATTGATCTGCCAGATTTGACAGGTATTGTCGTAGTTCCTGCCAATTGTTTGTAAAGAAGAGACACGTATTACAGAAAAGTAACCAACTTGACATAATCTCGATATGAACATAGAACAGTACAGCACAAGAATCAGTCTCTTCAGCCCACAATGTCTATGCTGAACATGATGCCAAGACCATCACTTGTCTACCTGCACATCATTCATGACCCTCCAATCCCTGCATGCCCGTGTGCCTCTCTGAAGGGGCTGTCCCACTTGGGCGACCTAATCCATGAGTTCTGGCGAGTTTGCCCTCGACTCATACTTGCAGCATGGTCGACACGAGGTCGTAGGAGGTCTTTGTAACTCTCCTTCATGCTCGAGAGTGGTCCCCGTGTACTCGAGGCCTCAGCAAGGTGGCGGCGTATTTTTCAATATGTTGAAAAATGCCCGCAAGTAAAAAATCGATACTTTTTTTACTCATAGGATTAGTCGTAGTAGATCTTAGGAGGTCGGCATGTTAGTCGTAGGTAATCTAAGTAGTCGAAGCTAGTCGTCATCAAAGTCGAAGGGAGGTCGAAGAGAGGTCGAAGGAGGTCGTCCTCACTCCACTATTCGATGTCCAATTTTTCAGAAGTTAGTCGAAGCTGGTCTTCAACATAGTCGAAGGAGGTCCAACATGTCATTTTTTTCAAACACTTCTAAACTCGCCAATTAGGTCACCCAAGTGGGACAGCCCCTTAAAAGTCTTTTAAAAACGCCACTATCATATCTGCCTCCACCACCACCCTTGGCAACAAGTTCCAGACACCCACCACCCTCTGTGGAAAGAACAAACCCCGAGCATCTCCTTTAAACTTTGCCCCTCTCACCTTAAACCTCTACGCTCTTGTCTTTGATTTTTCCATCCTGGAAAAAAGATTCTGCCCACTCTATCTATGCCTCTCATGATTTTACATGCTGCTATCAGATTTTATATATTTCTATTAGGCAATAATGTGGATCAGTACCCTTCTTCTGACTGATGGCAGTCAGGGAGAGAAAGCTGGAAAAGTGAGGTGGGGGTGGGTCGAAGCCTGGCAAAAGAGAGATAGACGTAGGTGCGGGGGTTGGGGCTGGGGCGAGTGAGTGGTAGCTGGGGGTGGTGTAGGTGACAAAGGTTGGAGGTGAAAGGCAGACAAAAGGGTGTCAGATACGGAGAGAAGAGGAGGAGTGAAATGTAGTGAAAGCCAAGGACCGTAAAAAATAGGAGCAGAATTAGACCATTCAGCCCATCGAATCTGCCCCAAAATGTAGATGAGGTGGGATTTCTTTAGCTAGAGGGTGATGAATCAGTGGAATTCATTGCCACAGACGGCTGTGGAGGCCACGTCATTGGGTATTTTTAAAGCGGGGATTGATAGGTTCTTGATGAGCAAGGACCTCAAAGATTATGGTGAGAAGGCAGGAGAATGGATTTGCGAATGAAACCTTTGTTGATCTATTTTACCCTCTCAACCCCATTCTCCTGCCTTCTCCCCGTAACCTTTGAAGCCCTTAAAGATCAAGAGCCTGTCTATCACCGCTTTAATAGTACCCAGTGACGACATCCACAGCCATCTGTGCCAATAAATTACACAGATTCACCTCCCTCTGGCGAAGGAAATTCTTCATCATCTCCATTTCAAAGGTATGTCCTTTAATTCTGAGGCTGTGCCCTCTAGTTCTAAGGTCTCCCACTGATGGAAACGTCCTTTCCACGTCCACTCTATCGCGATGGGGATATAGGTAGAAGGGAACAAGTGTTGGGGGAAAGAGGGGTGGGAGAGTGCGCACTAGGATGGGGGTTTCATCGGGCTGCTGGAGGTTCCCTAGGAGTTCTTCCTTACCTTGCTGGACTTGTGGTCCACGTTGAATGTGGCTATTGACCCGTTGGTGACTTCCTGTCCAGACCTATTGACCAGGAATTCGGCCAGTTTGTTGGCCAGGTAGGTTTTGCCGGTTCCACTGGGTCCGGACAGTATGATCCGTCGATGCTCCAGCAGAACGTTGAGGTAACAGTGCATAGTGGGCTTTGGAATCAGGGCTTCAAACACCAGGCTGTCCACACTATTCTCCGCCACACCTACAAACAGAACAGCCACAATCTCACTTGGAGCAAAGCTTCAACAAAGGCCGGTTGGCGTCAAGTATAGCCTCGGAGCTAGCAATAAACATGCCGTGATGAAATGGGAGATCCCTTTCCCACTTGTGTAGGAAGGAACTGCAGATGCCGGTTTATTCCGAAGACAGACACAAAATGCTGGAGCAACTCAGCGGGTCATGCAGCATCTCTGGAGAAAAGTAACAGGTGACGTTGGGAAAAAAAGTCTGAAGAACGGGATCTGAAAAAGGATTCTGACCCAAAACGTTATCTGTTCCTTTTCTCCAGAGATGCTGCCTGACCCCCTGAGTTCCTTCAGCATTTTGTGTCTTTTGTGGCGGTTGAAGTTGAGAAGGAAATCTTTGTCGATCTATTTTCCCTCTCAACCCCAATCTCCTGCCTTCTCCCCGTAACCTTTGAAGCCCTTAAACGGTCAACACTTGACTGTTCCAATCGAAACAGATTGCTGCCTATCTTGAATGAATTGGGAGAAATAGCAGCACACAATCTGAGTGCCTCATTTCCTCCATTACTAATGTGCCAATACCTCAAAGTTTATATTGCATGGGAATCCTTCATCTACGTCACTAGTGTATTATGTTATGGAACTGGTATAAAGGTTGAGGCCATTGTGCCCTTTGGAAACCCATGTTATCAAGCTGGAAGGAGTTCAGACAAGATGCACGTGGATGTTGCCACAACGCGAGGGCCTGAGCTATAGTGAGAGGTTGAGTAGGCTGGGATTTTAGTCCTTGGAGCGCAGGAGGATGAGGGGTGATCTTATAGAGATGTACAAAATCATGAGAGGAATAGATCAGGTAAACGCACAGAGTCTCGTGCCCAGTCGAGAACCAAAGGACATAGGTTTAAGGTGAGGGAGGGTGGGTAAAGATTTAATAGGAACCTGAGGCGTAACATTTTCACACAAAGGGTAGAGGGTGTATGGAGCGAGCTGTAAGAGGAGGTAGTTGGGGCAGGGACTTTTGCAACGTTTAAGAAACATTCAGACAGGTTCATGGAAACGACAGGTTTAGAGGGATATGGGCCAAACGCTGGCAGGTGGGACTAGTGCAGAGGGGACATGTTGGCCGGTGTGGGAAGTTGGGCTGATGGGCCTGTTTCCATGTTGTATCATTCTATGACAATCTTTCAATTAGCTTGTTTCCGACCTCTACCCCAACACCATATCATAGCATGACCCAGCATAAATTTTTACCAGTGGAAGGATTTGAAATTCTCTTCACCTCTGCAGGTAAAAGACTTTCCAAAACTCACTCAGGGCAAAGCTTCATTCTTAGATGGGATAGTGGCACAGCGGTAGAGTTGCTGCCCTACAGCGCCCGAGACCCGGGTTCGATCCTGACTATGTTTGCTCGTTCACAGCTTGTACGGGTTTGAACGTTCTCCATGTGACCACGTGGGTTCTCACCGGGTGCTCCAGTTTCCTCCCACACTCCAAAGGCGTACGGGTTTGTATGCTAATTGGCTTCAGTAAAATTGCAACTTGTCCCTAGTGTGTAGGATAGTGCTGGTGCACGGGGTGATGGCTGGTCAGCGCCGACTCGGTGGGCCGAAGGGCCTGTTTCCGTACTGTGTCTCTAGAGACTAAAGTCAAAACATATCTATAGACTCTACTACTCTATATGAGAGGTGTGGTTTAAGAAAGTGAAGTGTCATGAACAAAACCATCTGGCTCCTCAAGAGAAAGAAAACAGAAGACAGAACATAGAACAGTGCGGCAATGTCTGTGCTGAACTTAATGCCAAGATAAGCCACCGCTGCCTGTGCATGATCTATATCCCTCCATTCCCTGTATATCCCCGTGCCTATCTAAACGCCACTATCATGACTGCCTCCACTACCGGCAACATGTTCCAGGCACCCAAACTTGCCCCAAAAACTTAAACTTTGCCCCTCTCGTCTTAAAACTATGCACTCTAGTCTTTGCTTTTTCTATCCTGGGAAAAAAAGATTTGTACTCTCTACCCAATCTATGCCTCTCATAATTTTAGTTACTTCCATTAGGTCTCCCATCAACCTCTGGCGTTCCAGAGAAAACAATCCAAGTTTGGCCATCCTCTCCCTGTAGTTACATAAATCCAGGCAGTGTTCTGGGAAACCTCCTCAGCACCTGCTGTAAAGCCTCCACATCGTTGCTGTAATGGGGTGGCCAGAAGTGCATGCCAAATTTCTGCAAAAAGGCCAACTTCATGCCAAATGCGACCTAATCAAACACTTATGGAGCTGCATGGTGACTTCTTGACCCTTATACTCAATGCCCCAACCAAGGAAAGCAAGCGTTAAAGAAGGAACTGCAGATGCTGGAAAATCGAGTTTTTACACAAAATGCTGGAGAAACTCAGCGGGAGCAGCAGCATCTATGGAGCGGAGGAGATAGGCAACGTTTAGGGCCAAAACCCTAAGCATTGTGTTTAGTTTCGTTTATTACTGACACGTGTACTGAGGTGCAGTGAGAAGCTTTTTGTCGCGTGCTAACAAGTCAATGAAAACACTATACATAATTGGAATCGAGTCCACATTGCACAGGTAAAGGACACAGCGTACAACATTTAATGCAAAGATATATGCAAACATGTACACTGTATACCATGCGCCTTCTCAAAGATTGTCCATTACCTTTGAGATTCACTGTGATGACGTTGTTTTCTCCAACCAGGTACCCACAGGGCAAGAGTTCCGGTAACTCCATGTTGTAAGATCTTATAATATCACCGATACTGTAGCTGACAATACTGTCACTGGACAGCCCAAGGCTGGAGGATGGTTCCAGGCGGAATATGTACTCCTGAATTCCAAACAGGAATGTAAAGTTTGCAGATTTAATGGCACATTTATTTCAGAAACTGGTGAAGAAAACTGGTGGAAGAAGTCTGTCCCTCCTAACCCTTTACTGTCCATGTACCTGTCCAAATAGCCTTTAAATACTGTTACTCGACCTGCTTCAACTACTTCCTCTGGCAGCTTGTTCCTTATACCAACCACCCTCTGTGTGAAAAGATTGTCCCTCGGGTTCCTGTTAACTCCTGCCCCTCTCTCCTTAAACCTATGTCCTTTGGTTTTGGTTCCCCTGCTCTGTATAAAAGACTGTGCATTCACCCTATCTATTCCCCTCATGATTTTATACACCTCTGTAATATCACCCCTCAGCCCCCTGTTCTCCAAGGAATAAGGTCCTACCCTGTCCAACCTCTCTCTACAGTGTCAGGTCTTCTGGTCCTCGTAAATCTTCCCTACATTCTTTCCGGCTGAATGATGTCCTTCCTGTAGAAGGATGACCAAAACGGAACACAGTACAACAAATATGGGCTCGCCAACATCTTGTACAACTGTACCATAACATCCCAACTTCTGTTTACTCCCTGTACCTCTTTGTTATCTCCTCTTCTCCAGTCAACATTGGGGCATTATGGGCTCCACCCTTGGTCATCCGTTCAGGCCTTTTCTTACTTCCAGTTCCCCGCCCCCTCCCCTCACCCCTACCCAGGCACCTGTTCCTTTTCTCCAGAGATGCTGTCTGACCTGCTGAGTTGCTCTAGCATTTTGTGTCTATCTTCGGTCTAAACTAGCATATGCAGTTCCTTCCTACGCATCTCAACTTCTAGAGTTGACTCCTAGCTGTCCCTTGGGAGACCAAGCAAGACACAGTATGTAGGGCTGTAAATGCCAACATTGCAAATGAATACATGACGCGAAGTTTGGCTTCATCCCAGACACGTACCTTAAATAATCGACGGATTACACTATCCAGGACATCCCACTTTGTCTTTCCGCTCACTCCTATAGACCCGATCAGATACCGGGGAGTCTTTTCATCCTGAAAGTGTAACAGTCAGATGTTGTAATCATTGGCTGCTGTGGCAACGTTTGGTTTAGTTTAGTTTATTATTGTCACGTGTACCGAGGTACAGTGAAACAGCTTTGCTGCGTGCTATCCAGTCAGCGGAAAGACTACAGTACATGACTACAATCATGTTTTCCTCCCACACTCCAAAGACTACACATGATCACATCCCAGGACTGGGAACAGTTGGATTTCTTCATCATTAAGACATTCCCAGATGTATATGTTTTATGTTTTTGATTTAACCATTATTAGAAATATCTCTGGCCAAATATAACTGAAACCTTTGAAGTTAGTGATGATTTAAAATATACCACAGAATCATGTGAGACATAGGTAGTTTAGTTTAGTTTAGTTTAGAGATACAGCGTGGAAACAGGCCCTTCGGCCCACCAAGTCCAGGCTGGCCAATGATCACCCCATGCACCCATAACACCCCATATCCTACACTCGTGGAGCATTTACGGAAGCCAATTATCTTACAAGTCCGCACGTCTTTGGAATGTGGGAAGAAACCAGAGCTCCCGGAGAAATCCCATGTGGTCACAGGGAGATCGTATAAACTGAGCACAGACAGCACCCGTAGTCAGGATCGAGCCCGAGTCTGTGAAGCAACAACTCCGCCCGCCCCCTGAAACCATCGCCTCCCGTCACCTTGGTTCGCTTGAGCTGTTTGTTCAAGCAGATCAGAATTCTGACGCTGCAGCCCTCCTTCCGAAATGATCCCTCCGTTCCATCGTCAAGTAGGATGTCTGTAGAAGTAAGAAGAAAATATGCGGTGAGGCCCTCTTCACTGTTTTTTAAATTTTGCAGCAACAAGTTCATCAGTTATAGAAGCAGAATTAGGCCATTTGGCCCATCAAGTGTACTCTGCCATTCAATCACGACTGATCTATCTTTCCCTCTCAACCCCATCTTCCTCTGACACTAATCAAGAATCTATCAACCTCCGCCTTCAAAATATCCACTGACTTGGCCTTCACAGCCGCCTGGGGCAATGAATTCCACAGATTCACCACCCTTTGGCTAACGACATTCCGCCTCAACTCCTTTCTGCAGGTACGTCCTTTTATTCCGAGGCTATGGCCTGTGGTCCTAGACTCTCCCACCAGTGGAAACATCCTCTCCACATCCACTCTATCCAGGCCTTTCACTCTTCGGTAAGCCTCAACGAGGTCCCCCCAACGAGGTCCCCCCAACATTAGTGGGCACATGGTGCATTAAGAAGAGATCTCTCTCATTCTTCTTGACTCTAGAACATTCGAGCAAGCTGAATCTAGAGTCAAGGAGAATGAGAGAGGATCTGATCAGAATTCTTGCTGCGTTGGACAAGGCAGAGACGGAGTTGGTGTTCCTCCGAACCATAGCGTTTGGAACCAAATGTCACGGTAACTCGGAATTAGGGCTTGGTCAGTTGGCACTGAGACCAGAAGCTCATCTCCAAACTCGTGGAACTGGAGTCAGCACTCACCCTTGCAAATGACCCATAAACCCCAGTCAGGTAGGAACAGGTGACAAATCTTCCTCTATCATAATCCTCCACACTGGTGCCCCGCAAGGATGTGTTCTCAGCCCCCTCCCATATTCTTAATACACTCATGACGGTGCAGACTCCAATACCAACCCAGGAACATTCACAGATTCACAGACGACCCCACGGTAGTGGGCTGGATATCATACACTGCCGAGATGTAGTACTGGAAGGAGATTGAGAACCTCATAACCTGGTGCCAAGCCAACAATCTCTCCCTCAATATCAGCAAGACAAAGGAGATTGAGACTCACCCCAGTATACATTGATGGCACCAAAGCAAAGAGGGTTGATAGCTCTAAGTTCTTAGGAATAAATATCATCAGCTATTTGTCCTGGACAAGCCGCATCGAAGCAATGGCTAAGGTTTAGGAAGTTCAGCACATCCCAACAACCCTCACCAACCTTGAGAATGCATTTTATCGGGATGCATCACAGCATGGTTCGGGACCAGCCCAATCCAAGACCGCAAGAAATTGCAGCGAGTTGTGGACGCAGCCCAGACCTTCACGCAAACCAACCGCCCTTCCGCTGACTCCATCCACACTTCACGCTGCCTCGGCAAGGCCACCAGCATAACCAAGGACCAGTCTCACCCCGGCCACTCCCTCTTCCCCCCCCCCTCTCCCATCAGGCAAGAGGTACAGAAGTGTGAAAATGCACACCTCCAGATTCAGGGACAGTTTCTTCCTAGCAGTTATCAGGCAACTGAACCATCCCATCACCAACTAGAGAGTGGTCCTGAGCGACCATCTGCCTCATTGGACAGATTCCGATTATCTTTAATCAGGCTTAACTGGACTTTATCTGGAACTAAACATGATACCCTTTATCTTGTATATGTAAATTGTTGACGGCTTGCTAGTAATCGTGTATAGCCTCTCCGCTGACTGGATAGCACGCAACACAAAGCTTTGCACTCCACCACGGCACACATGACATGACAATAATAAACAAAACTAAAGTCAATTATGCTGAGTTAAACTAAGAACCTGAGGCCACCACAGGGCCAAATGCAGGCAAATGGGGCTTGGCCAGAATGTCACTGGGTCAGCACGGACCAGGTGGGCCGAAGGGCCTGTTTCCATGCCGTGTGGCACTGACTGTGACTGGACACACTCCAGTCTGACCTTACCTGACGTCATGGTGTCGGTGACGTTGAGGTTCTGCAGGGAAAGCCCCAGTGATTGTCGTGAAGACGAGGTGGAGGATGAGTTGGAAGACTGGGAATGTGTGCGGGCTGTGCCACTGCTGCCCGTTTCCGATTTTAGACGATCGTTCTCCGCTTTAAGCTGCTCGATCTCATTCTGCAACAAGACCAGTCGTGAGTATGGAACAACAACCAGAACCTGCCAAAACACCACTGAGCCCCTGGCCTGCCTCTATATACTATGGATGGCTTCATTGTAAAGGGGCTGTCCCACTGTACGAGGTAATTCAAGAGCTCTCCGGAGTTTAAAAATAAATCAAACTCGTGGTAAGTACGTAGAATGTACGTAGCGGGTACGTCGGAGCTCGGGACATCTCTTAGCGGCTCGTAACGCTAACGGCAGGACCTCGGGAAACGTGGTAAGCCCGTGAAGATTTTTCAACATGTTGAAAAATGTCCACGAGAGCCCCGAGTACCTACGAGCGGCTATTACCGTAATTCTCCGAGTTCGAATCAGGGGAAACTCGGGAGAACTCTTAAATTATCTCGTACGGTGGGACAGGCCCTTAAGCAAACATGGTGTTTCCGCTGGCTGGATAGCAAGCAGCTAAAATGCTTTTCATTGTACTTCAGTGCACGTGACAACAAACTAAGCTAAACTAGATAACACAATGGGGGTGGCGCAGCGGTGGAGCTGCTGCCTCACAGCGCCAGAGACCCGGGTTCAATCCTGACCTTGGGCTCTGATTATGTGTGTGGAGCTTCCACAATCTCCACTGCTTTAGGATGAGATGGGGCAAAGTTTAAAGGAATTGTGCTGGTTACTTTTTATTTCACAAAGGGTGGTGGGAGCCTGGGATGCGCTGCCAGGGGCGATGGAGGAATGATAGTGCCGTTTAAGAGGCTTTTGTACAGACACAAGGATATGCAGGCGACAGAGGGATATGGATTATATGCAGTTATATAATAGATGCCATCATGTTCAGCATAGACAACGTGGGCTGAAGGGCCTGTTCGTCTACTGTACTGTTCTATGTTCTACGTTTGGTGTTCTGTGTTCCATGTTCTACATTCTATGTGCTAAGTTCTATGTTCCATGTGTTATGTTCCGTGTGCTATGTTCCATGTTCTAAGTTCTATGTTCTAAGTTCTATGTTCTAAGTTCCATGTGTTATGTTCCATGTTCTATGTTCTATGTGTTATGTTCCATGTGTTATGTTCAGTGTGCTATGTTCCATGTTCTATGTTCTAAGTTCTATGTTCCATGTGCTATGTTCCATGTGTTATGTTCCGTGTGCTATGTTCCATGTTCTAAGTTCTATGTTCTAAGTTCTATGTTCTAAGTTCCATGTGTTATGTTCCATGTTCTATGTTCCATGTGTTATGTTCCATGTGTTATGTTCCATGTGTTATGTTCCATGTTCTATGTTCCATGTGCTATGTTCCATGTGTTATGTTCCATGTTCTATGTTCCATGTGTTATGTTCCATGTGTTATGTTCCATGTTCTATGTTCCATGTTCTATGTTTTAAGTTCTATGTTCCATGTGCTATGTTCCATGTGTTATGTTCCGTGTGCTATGTTCTATGTTCTAAGTCCTATGTTCTAAGTTCCATGTGCTATGTTCCATGTGTTATGTTCCATGTGCTATGTTCCATGTGTTATGTTCCGTGTGCTATGTTCCATGTTCTAAGTTCTATGTTCTAAGTCCTATGTTCTAAGTTCCATGTGCTATGTTCCATGTGTTATGTTCCATGTGCTATGTTCCATGTGCTATGTTCCATGTTCTATGTTCCATGTTCTATGTTCCATGTGCTCTGTTCCATGTGCTATGTTCCATGTGCTATGTTCCATGTGTTATGTTCCATGTGCTATGTTCCATGTGCTATGTTCCATGTGCTATGTTCCATGTGTTATGTTCCATGTGCTATGTTCCATTACCTGCATCCTGTTCATCGCCTCTCTGATCTGGTCGAGATGATGAGCTGAGCTCAGGGCTTCCAGCCGGATGTCAGTCAGCTTCAGCTCCTTCTCCCGCAGCTCGCTCTTGAGGTGAACGATGGCATCGGCCTCGGACTCGGTGCACTCGCAGAGGCTGCCGCGGGGAGGCAAAGGGCATCGGTCAGTCCGGTGGCGGCGGAGGCACAGCGGGCAATATCCGCGCGCACGCCACTACCACCCACAGCACCGTCAACCTCCCCTCCCCACACCCAAAGTATTCCAAACCCGCACCAGAGGGGGACAAGTGCCGAGGTGTCCAGAGGAGCCCATCCTCTGGGCGAATGGACAAGGAATGCAGGTCACTGAGAGACTGCATCTAGAGGGGATTTACACCGCCAGTTCACTCTCATTCCTATGTCGTTGCTGGTGAATCTACACTACCTGATCATGAAGGAAGGATCATCGCTCTGAACTGTTACATTTCTTTCTCTTTCCACACACCGTGCCTGCCAGCCGTCTGAAGCAAGGTCCCAAAGGGCCTGTGCCAATGCTGTATCTTTCAATCAATTCAATCAGCGAGGGATTGATTGACTGAAAGATACAGCAGGGAAGCAGGTCCCTCAGCTCACCGAGTCCACACCGGCCATCCATCACCCGTTCATACTAGTTCTACATCTGCTGTCCATTCCCTCCACAGATGCTGCCTGACCCACTGTGTTCCTCCAGCACGGAGTTTTGCTCAAGATTCCAGCATCTGCTATTTCTCGTGTCTCTCCTTCAACTTCCGAGGGAAACAAAACCAGCTTCTCCGGTTTCTCTTCAGAACTGAAACACTCCATCACGGACGGGCTCCTTCGCGGTGAATCTCCTCCGCACCCTCTACAATGCCTTCATATCTTTCATATATATCCCTGTGGCCAACACAGCAGATGCTGGTTTATACCAAAGATAGAGACAAAATGCTGGAGTAACTCAGCAGGTCAGGCAGCATCTCATCCTGACGAAGGTTCCTGAACCAAAACTTCCCCATCCATTTTGCTCCAGAGATGTTGGAGATGCCTGACTCCGCTGAGTTACTACAGCACTTTGTGTCTATCACTGCACACAACTCTCCATCCTTGGCCAAACCAAAGTTCCATGCAGCTTTAAACTCTGTTGCAACTGTTTAGTGTTTCTCCTCAAGACTCTAAATGCAGATCAATCGCGGGCTGCCTCCCTGCGATTGAGATTCCCAGCCGCTCCCGGAAGAAATAGCTCATGAACTTTCTATGTTGAGTGGTGTAGCCCAACTGTTGCCACAGTCAATGTAAGATCTTGCAGGCAAGAGATGAGTGAAGAAAGAAGATTTCTTCAACTATATGAGGGACAGTCAGATCACAGCTCCTGAGACCCTGGTTTGATCCTGACCTGCGGTGCTGTCTGTGTGGAGTTTGCGCCCACTACCCAAAGACATGTGGGTTTGTTGGAGGAACAGTCAGGCCCTTTGTAAATTGCCCCTAGTGTGTAGGGAGTGGACCAGAAACTGAGATATCATAAAACTGGAATGAACGGGTGAATGATGCTTGGCATGGATTCAGTAATCCAAAGGGCCTGTTGCCATTCTGTACCTTTCAACCAATCTGTCCCTTGCAGATTGAATTGATTGAAAGATACAGAACAGTAACAGGCCCTTCGGCCCATTGAGTCCATGCTGGCCATCGATCATCCATGCAGATGTGAGGCTAAATGTGGGTGTGAATGCTCTCGAGTGTGCACACCTTGGCAATATGAATGGAAGCACGGTGTGAAGGGACAGCCATTTGTGGAATACACACACAAACCCTCAACGAGACCAACGCAAGGCGCTGTTAGCATGGGCGGTTCAGCAAGTTAACGTGTTAACCAGCACAATTAGTTTAGTTTGGAAACTCACGGATCGTAAAGCAAGCCAGGGTGCTGTTAGATACAAAACATTCCCATTTCTCCAATACAGACTTAGCCCTACAACACTCCGCACTATTGGGACGAAGCAACCTTCATTGAATGCCCCCCATCGACTGTCCTCAACAATCTGTTCCTCCAACACCCAACATGCGCTCAGCACAAATCTACAAGACGCACTGCCGTTACTCAGCTGGGAAAACGCACAGAGTCTCTTGCCCAGAGGAGGGGAATCATGAACCAGAGGACATAGATTTAAGGTGAGGGGGGAAAGATTTAATAGGAACCTGAGGGGCAACATCGAATTGTGAGAATGCACACGCCCAGATTCAGGAACAGTTTCTTCCCAGCGGTTTTCGGGCAACTGAACCATCCTATCTAGAGAGCGGTCTGGAGCTACTAACTACCTCATTGGAGACATTCGGACTATCTTTGATCGGACTTTAACTTGGACAAAAAGTTGCTCACGTTATTCCCTACACTGTGGATGGCTCAATTGCAATCACGTTTTGTCTTTCCGCTGACTGGTTAGCACGCAACAAAATCTTTTCACTGCACCTCGGTACAGGTGACAATAAACTATGTTCGTGCTTCAACTTTTTCACACAAAGGATGGTGGGTGTATGGCACAAGCTGCCGGAGGAATTAGTTGAGGCATGTACATAGACATTTAAAGGACATTTGGACAGGTACATGAATAGGAAAGGTTTGGTGGGATACGAGACCCTCAATCAGTCTGCCCGTTACCCCACTTTATATTTCTGCCCACTCTGTTTCTCTCTCAACAGATGCAACCGGACCTAATTTAGAACATAGAACAGTACAGCACAGGAACAGGCCCTTCAGCCCACAATGTCTGTACTGAACATGATGCCAACTTACACTAATCTCCTCTGCCTGCATGTGGTCCACATCCATCCATTCCCTGCATATCCATGTGCCTATCCAGTGACCTCTTAAATGCCACTATGGTAACTGCCTCCACCACCACCCCAGGCAGCGTGGTCCAGGCACCCACCACCCTCTGTGCAAAAATACCTGCCCTGTACATCTCCCTTACATTTTGCCCCTCTCATCTTAAAACTATGTCCTCTAGTCTTTGACATTGCCACCCTGGGATAAAATAGATTCTGACTGCCTCCCCTATTTCTGCCTCTCATAATTGTATATACCTCTATCAGATCTCAGCCTCCGCTGCTCCAGAGAGAATAATCCAAGTTTGTCCAACCTCTAGTGTAGATGGGACATGTTGGCCAGTGTGGGCAAGTTGGGCCGAAGGGCTTGTTTCCATGCTGCATGACTCTCCTTACAGCAAATATCCCACCTATGCTTCTCATCATTTTAATATTTTGAAGCCTTCAAAAGCCTGTTTATTTCAGATTTATAGACAATAGACAATAGGTGCAGCAGTAGACCATTCGGCCCTTCGAGCCTGCACCGCCATTCAATGTGATCATGTCTGATCATCCCAAATCAGTACCCCGTTCCTGCCTTCTCCCCAGATCCCCTGACTCCGCTATCTTTAAGAGCCCTATACAGCTCTCTCTTGAAAGTATCCAGAGAACCGGCCTCCACCGCCCTCTGAGGCAGAGAATTCCACAGACTCACAACTCTCTGTGAGAAAAAATGTTTCCTCGTCTTCATTCTAAATGGCTTACTCCTTATTCTTAAACTATGGCCCCTGGTTCTGGACTCCCCCATCATCGGGAACATGTTTCCTGCCTCTAGCGTGTCCGAGCCCTTAATAATCTTATATGTTTCAATAAGATCCCCTCTCATCCTTCTAAACTCCAGTGTACAAGCCCAGCCGCTCCATTCTCTCAACATACACGACAGTCCCGCCATCCCGGGAATTAACCTTGTAAACCTACGCTGCACTCCCTCAATAGCAAGAATGTCCTTCCTCAAATTAGGGGACCAAAACTGCACACAATACTCCAGGTGTGGTCTCACCGGTGCCCTGTACAACTGCAGAAGGACCTCTTTGCTCCTATGCTCAACTCCTCTTGTTATAAAGGCCAACATGCCATTCGCTTTCTTCACTGCCTGCTGTACCTGCTTGCTTACTTTGTGGCATCTGCAGTGTTTGTTTTTCTCTCACCATAAGGTTGGGCGGTGGAAGTTGGCTTGAGGCTATGACCTAGTTGGGTAACACAATCCAAGACACCCCCCTCCCTCCCTCCCCAGTCTCTCCAACACATGCACCACACTGCAGTTTACCGGGACCGGTGCTGATAGACCACGGGGCCATCTAGACGCTTCTTTGTCACCCAGGCAGAGGCTGATTCACTGACACAGTTGCTACACTGATCTCCTCTGCACAGATAGACAAACGTGGAGGGAAAGAACACAGACAATAGCTTGTTAAACTAACAAAGCAGATCGTCAAAAGATGATATCTAACAGCACTTAGTTGAATTTGGCTCAGTTTAGTTTAGAGAAACAGGCCCTTCGGCCCACCGTGCCGACCTGCGATCCCCGAACACTGATGCTATCGACACACACATGGGGGCAATTTACAATGATACCAAGCCAATTAACCTACAGTCCTGAAGTGTGGGAGGCAACCAGAGATCCCAGCAAAAACCCACGCGGTCACAGGGAAAAAATACAAACTCCGTACAGACAGCACCCATAGTCAGGATCGAACCCGGATCTCCAATCAATAACCTATCAACCTCCGCCTTAAAACTATCCATTGACTTGTCCTCTACAGCCGTCTGTGGCAATGAACTCCACAGATTCACCACCCTTTGGCGAAAGAAATTTCTCCTCATCTCCTTTCTAAAGGTCCATCCTTTTATTCTGGGGCTGCAGTCTCTGGTCCGAGAATCTCTAAAAGCTGGGCTTGTTACTCCAAGCGTGGCCTCTGCAGCACCTTGCACAGTTGTAACAAAGCTTCCTCATTCTTAAACCCTTTCCCTTCCCCCCACCCCCCCTCCCCTCCTCTCGCTCCCTCCCTCCAAGAGTCCACTGGGAGCAGGATGAAGCGGTGAAGACGTTTTATTCTTACGCGGACGTGGAGTGCGAGGGTTTCATGCCGGCTGCCTCCGTCAACCCTTGCTGTGATTGTGGTGATGATGATGGAGAAGGGTCAGGGATCTCTTCGATGTCTAAGTGGGAGAGATTAGGCTTTGAAGACTTCTTTTTACCAAAAGCTTGCTTGAACGAACTCCTGAGCTGCAAAGGGAAAAAGCCAAGCTGAGAGACTTCCTGTGTTAACATTGGCAATGTGTGCCGCAGGTCAGGCCAGTCCACACAAGACCAGGGGACAATTCAGAGGCACATATGCAATCGAGGTAGCAGCTCTTTCCCCTTCAGGTTTCCCCTCCCCCCCTCACATATTTTCCCAGTTCTCCTTTGTTCCTCCCCGTTAGATCATTTCGAGCCCAGCACCATATTATGGGAAAGATGTTGTCAAGCCGGGAAGGGTGCAGAGAAGATTTACCAGATTGCCGGTACTCGAGTTGTATGGGGAGGTTGAGCAGGCTGGGGCACTATTCCTTGGAGCGCAGGAGGATGAAGGGTGATCTTGTAGAGCTGTACAAAATCATGAGAGGAATAGATCGGGTAGACCTACAGAGTCTCTTACAGAGTAGGGGAATCAAGAAACAGAGGACATAGGTTTAAGGTGAAGGGGAGAAAGATTTTAATAGGAGCCTGAGCGGTAACGTTTTTTACACAAAGGGTGGTGGGTGTATGGAACAAGCTGCTGGAGGAGGTTGAAGCAGGTACTATAGCAACATTTAAGAAATAATTAAACATGTACATGGATGGTACACAAAAGGCTGGAGAAACTCAGCGGGTGCAGCAGCATCTAAGGAGCGAAGGAGATAGGCGACGTTTCGGGTCGAGACCCTTCTTCAGAAGGGTCTCGACCCGAAACGTCGCCTATCTCCTTCAGAAGGGTCTTGACCCGAAACGTCGCCTATCTCATTCGCTCCTTAGATGCTGCTGCACCCGCTGAGTTTCTCCAGCCTTTTGTGTACCCTCGATTCTCCAGCATCTGCAGTTGCTTCTTTAACAGGTACATGGATAGGACAGGTTTAGAGGGATTTGGGCCAAGCTCAGGAAGGTGGGCCATGTTGGTCTGCATGGGCATGTTTCCATGCTGTCTGACTCTCTGGCTCTCTACGCCTCTAACTAATTAAACTTACCCAACTTTGTTTCTTCTTCTTTTTCTTCAGCTCTATGTCGTTCGCATTCCCAACACTCGAGTGGCTGGTCGCACTGTTAATGCTCGAAACGCTGTCTGACGAATGCTGTCTTCTGATCCGCACGTCTGACAAGGAAATAAAATGTTGCCACCGTAAATTATCTCGCGGTTTCCCTTTCTTCACATGCCGAGGGCAAAGGCCAATGCACGAGATCGGATGTATTGGGGAGCACATGTATAATAGGGTGGCACGCTGGTAGAGTTGCTGCCTTACAGTGCCAGAGAGTCACCAGGGCTCGATCCTGACCTCTGTTGACTTCTGTATGGAGTTTCGTACATTCTTATTTCCTTCCGCACTCCAAAGACTTAAAGGTTTGTAGGTTAATTGGCTTTGGTAAAAATTGTATATTGTCCCTAGTGTGTAGGAAAGTGCTAGTGTACGGGATGATCGCTGGTTGGCGGGGACTCGGTGGGTCGAAGTGCCTGTTTCAGTGCTGTATCTCTGAGGTAAAGTCTAAAGAGACACGAAACACTGCAAGTGATGGAATCTTTGTCAAACCACAAAGTGCTGGAGGAACTAAGCGGCTCAGGCAGCATCTGTGGAGGGAAACGGGCAGAAGACGTTTCAGGTCGGGACCAGTCTGAAGTATGGTGCCGACGTGAAACGCTGCCGGTCTGCCAGAGAGATGTCCCTCTGGGAATGTTGGCCACTGGCCCTCTCCAGACTGCAGGAGTGCGTGCAGCGTGACGCACTGAAGCCTGGTGCAGCCAACGCCAAGGCTCTGTGGGGGAGGACCCACAGACCAGGGACCTTCTGCCGCTGGACATTGGGGGGCAGGGTCTGGTGGAGGGGGCCACATGAGTGGTAAGGGTGCTGGTATAAGTATAGTTTGTGTACACTACCGAATATAACACTAATCTAATTTAGAGATACAGCATGGAAACAGGCCCTCAGCCCACCGAGACCCCACCGACCAGTGATCACCCCGTACACTCACGCTATCCTACAATTTACAGAAGCCAATTAACCTACAAACCCCTGTGGAGTGTAGGAGGAAACGGGAGCAAACCGGTGAAAACTAACTCGATCACAGGGAGAATGTACATTGTCCGTACAGACAGCACCCGCAGTCAGGGTCAAACCCAGGTCGCTGGCACTGGAAGGCAGCAACTCTACCACTGCGCCACTGTGCTGCCCCGATTATGAATAATGAATGTATAAACGCTGAGAATGGCGATAGAGTTTTTGCACTGTTCTTATTTTTTAGTTTTTATTATTGTGAATAAAGTTTATTGCTCGAAACAAAATAGGGGGGAGGCACAGCGATAGAGTTGCTGGCTTACAGCTCTAGCAACCCTGGTTCGATCCTGACTATGGCTGCTGCCTGTACGAAGTTTGCACGTTCTCCCTGTCACCGCCTTTGTTTTCTCTGGGTGCTCTGCGTTCCTCCCACATTCCAAAGCCGCACAGGTTTGTAGGTTAATTGGCTTTGGTAGAAAAAACTTGCAAGTTGGCCCTAGTGTGCAGGGTCCTGCTAGTGTATGGAGACTGCTGGAGGCGGCATGGACTCGATGGGCTGAAGGGCCTGCTTCCACTCTGTATCTCTAAACTAAACTCTCTGCCTATAATTGTTCATAGGGGATGTTGGACCTGAGGAGCAGACTGATAAATGTCAGCGCAAGATCAAGGACGTGCAGATGTCCAGCTACACTGGTCCGTACCTCTGTTGCTGTGCTCAGGGCCGTTGAGCGCTCCCTGGATGGCTTCTTGTGCTGCTGAGTTTTGTGTCTTCAGCATGTCAATCGTCTCTCTCAGTTCCGTTAGTTCCGACTCCTGCAAGAAGGACAATGAGAAGTTGGATTCTTACTTTAAGGCAGGATCTTGCATGTAGCAGCATCACAGGCACACACGCCGTAACTTGTACAAGGCATAGAAAAGGAAACCACAGTGGACCAGTCTCGCCCCCGGTCACCCCCTCTTCTCCCCTCTCCCATCAGGCAAGAGGTACAGAAGTGTGAAAACGCACACCTCCAGATTCAGGGGCAGTTTCTTCCCAGCTGTTATCAGGCAACTGAACCGTCCTTTCACCGACTAAAGAGCAGTCCTGACCTTCCATCTACCTCATTGGGAACCCTCAGACCATCTTTAGTCGGACGTTACTGGACTTTATCTTGCACTAAGCTTTCACCACTTTATCCTGTATGTGTACACTGGTGGCGGCTTAATTGCAAACATGTAGTCTTTTCATTGACTGAGTAGAATGCAACTAAAAAGCAAGAAAAGAGATACAGTTTAGAAACAAGGGCCTTTGGCCTACCGAGTCCACACCGACCAACCATCACCTCATGCACTAGTCCTCTCCTACACTCCAGGAACAATTTACAGAAGCCAATTAATCTGCAAACCTGCACATCTTTGGGATGTGGGAGGAAACCGGAGCACCCGGAGGAAACCCACGCAGTCACAGGGAGAATGTACAAAGTCTTCTTCTTCCTGCGTATGGCGTGCACAGCCTAAAGTTGTCGGACAACTTGTTCTATTTGATCTTACTAGATTGTGCAGGCCGGGTTGATTGCATTTGTCGAAACAGGGCGGACCACGTGAAGGCTGCAATCTCCCTCCCCCGTACAAAGTCTGTACAGACAGCACCCGAGGCCAGGATGGAACCCGGCCCTCTGGCGCTGTAAGGTAGCAACTCTACCGCTGTGCCACCGTGCCTCCCTGAATCCTCCAGATAAGCGGATGTGAACATCGGTCGGACTCACCTTTTGTTCGGCCGTCATGGTGAGGTTCTGCAGCCTTGACGTCATGTTGCTCAAACTCTGCTCAAAGGCTGCCACGAGGTGTGCCTGCAAACACAGCACAGCATCAGCACCCAGCCAACACGATCAACAACCTGCCCCACCCCCGTCGTTCCCTCATCTCCCCACTCCCGTCCAGAAGAAGGTGCGGAGGCTAGAAAGCGCGCACCACCAGACTCAGGAACTGCTTCTTCCCCTCTGTTGTTCAGGCCCCTGAACGGTCCTTCCATAATCTAGAGTACCGTCTGATTTTCCAATCAACATCGAACTTTGTTTCTGGAACTGTTATGTTACAAAATGTTGAGAACTATATTCTGCATTCAGTACCTTTCCCTTCGTTCTATCTTTAGTAGTTAAGTTTAGCTTGATTGTATTCATGTTTTGCATTATTCAATTTGTTCAGTGTAGTTTTGTTTTAGTTTAGAGGTATAGCATGAACACACGCCCTTCGCCCACCGAGTCCGCGCCAATCAGCGATCGCCCCGTATACTAGCTCCATCCTACACACTGGGGACAATTGACAATTTTACAGAAGCCAATTTGGTGCACGAGAGGAAACCGGAGCACTCGGCGAAAACCCACGAGAAGTCACAGGGAGAACGTGCAAACTCCGTACTGACAACACCCAAAGTCAGGATCGAACTGTAGACTTACATTGGCGGAGAGTTGGGAGGTGAGAGTGGCAACCTTCTCCTGGGAGGTATCCAGTTCCCTTCGTAGCTTCCGAATTTGCTGTTTTAGGGGGGGAAATATTTGAACTTATGACAGTGTTGCAGAAAGGTCTGATGGATTTCAATCACCAATCTCACCCCATCCTATTAACTCAACTAAAGCAAGAGTCTACAAGCAGCTCATAAGTTATAGGTGCAGAATTTGGCGATTCAGCCCAATGAGCCTACTCTGCCATTCAATCGTGGCTGATCTATCTTTCCCTCTCAACCCCATTCTCCTGCCATCTCCCCGTAACCCCTGACAAAAGAAGGGTTCCGACCTAAAACGTCACCCATTCCTTTTCACCAGAGATGTTGCCTGTGCTGGTGAGTTACTCCAGCACTTTGTGTCTATCTTCAGCATATGCCAACATCTGCAGTTCCTTCCTACACCCTTCTTCAGATTCTTCCTCAGTCTGAAGAAGGGTTCTGGCCCAGAATGTCACCTGTCCATTCCCTCCACAGATGCTGCCTGACCCAGCTGCCAGCTCCTCCAGCGCTTTGTGTTTGAATAGGTCAGAGGGACTTCCCTCCTGTGGAATACTTGGGGGGGTGGGGGGTGAGGGGGGGGGGGGGGGGAGGAACATGGGGAGCATTGTGGGAACATTGCGTAGCCAACAAGATTCCTAGAGTTCAATTCCCACCACAGCCGGTGGGGAATTTAAACTCAGTTCAGGAAATAATCGGGAATTGGAGCAGGATCATGCCAATTATCAATGTCGCTACTTCCTTAGAGGATTGTGGAGATTTGGTATGTCTCTTGAACTTCTGTACAAGGGTAGAGTAGAGAGTATATTGAGTGGCTGCATCACGGCCTGGTTCGGCAACTCGAACGCCCAGGATCGACGAAGATTACAAAAAGCGGTGAACACTGCCCAGTCCATCATGGGTTCTGACTCCCCCCACCACCCCCCACCCACCATCGAAGGGATCGACAAGGTTCGCTGCCTCAAAAAGGCAGCCAGCATCATCAGAGACCCGCATCACCCTGGCCAAGTTCTCATTTCACTCCCGTCATCGGGAAGAAGATCTAGGAGCCTGGAAACTGTAATGTCCAGGTTCAGGAACAGCTTCTTCCCAACAACCATCAATTTATTAACACTACAACCTCAAGTAGGCTCCAAACTATATAGACTTGGAGGCATTATTTTTTGCTTTTTACACTATTATTATTTGTTTATTTGTCTGTTTTTCTTAATTTACTGAACTATTTTTTGTGGTTTATCATAGTGTTTACAGAGGGCTATGTTTACATATCTGTTGCAAGTAAGAATTTCAATGCTCCGTTTTGGGGCATATGACAAATCTACTTCCTTAGAAGGCTTAGGAAGTTTGGCATGTCCCCAACGACACTCACCAACTTCTACTGATGCGCTGTAGAAAGCATTTTATTGGGATACATCAGCCTATGGTTTGGGAACAGCTCCGTCCAAGACCGCAAGAAATTGCAGAGAATTGTGGACGCAGCCCAGACCATCACAGAAGCCAACCTACCTTCCACCGACTAAATTTATACCTCACGCTGCCTTGGCAAGGCCACCAACATAATCAAGGATGAGTTGCAACCTGGCCACTCCCTCGTCTCCGCTCTCCCATCAGTCAAAAGGTATAGAAATGTGAAAATGCACACCTCCAGATTCAGGGACAGTTTCTTCCCAGCTGTTATCAGGCAACTGAACCATCCTACCAACATCTAGAGAACAGTCCTGAACGACTATCTGTCTAATTGGAGACCCCTGGACTACCTTTGATTGGTCTATACAAGCTTTATCTTGCCCAAAACGTTATTCATGTCATTCCCTTTACACTGTGGATGGCTCGATTGTAATCATATATTGTCTTACCACTGACTAGGTAGCTCACATCAAAACCTTTTCACTTTATCTCTGTACGCATGACTATAAACTAAACTCAACTAAACTAAACCAAACCAAACTAAACTAAAGTAAACTTAAACACTCGAGCCTTGACTAAACCCCAACTGTGATGGAATCTGAAGCAGTGTTCAAAAAACCCTGGCCAACCTTTTGTTTCGGGAGAATTTAGGGTTGGGACAGGAATGCCGATTTTGGCAATATTGCTCAATTGTCCATTGAAAACATGCAGAATGAGCGGGTCTGAGGTGGAACAGGTAGCTTTTAGGTTCGGAAATGCTCTCTGTCCAATATTTAACCCCTTACCTCTGAATGTGCTTTCTCTTCAGCCTGAAAGAAAAAAGAAAAAGAAAACCGTAACTTAAAGCAGAAACAGCAGACAGCGGCACAGCGGTAGAGTTGCTGCCGCACGGCGCCAGAGACCTGGGTTTGATACTGACCACGGGTGCTGTTTCTGTGGAGTTCACACGTTCGCCTAGTGACCGCAGGGTTTCCTCCAGCCGCTCCGGTTTCCTCCCACGTCCCAAAACGGTGCGGGTTTGTAGGTTAGTTGGAGCAGACCCAGTGGAAACAAACTCGGTCGCAGGGAGAACGTGCATGCTCCACACAGGCAGCACCTAAGGTTCAGGATGGAACCCAGGTCTCTGGCGCTGTGAGGCAATGGCTCGACCAGCTGTGTCGCTGTGCCACATCAAATGTATATGCATTCCTTAAAAATCCACTCAGTGAAAGCGTTTGGTCATGAGAGGCTTGTAGAAATGCACATACTTTATCTTTTGCTTCCCCTCATCTCAGACTTTGTGTACCGTTGCGTTTATATTCCCGTCTCAACCCTTATGGGAAAGATAGACACAAGTAACTTAGCGGGTCAGGCAGCATCTCTGGAGAAAAGGAATAGGTGACGTTTCGGGTCTCAACATCATCTTCAGACTGAAAGTAGAAAGGGGGTGGGGGGGGGGGGGGGGGGGGGGGGGGTACCCTTTTCTCCAAATATCAAAGATGCTGCCAGAGCTGCTGAATTACTCCAGCACTTTATGCTCCTTTTGCTACCTCCATTTCCTCCCCCCACCTCTACTTTCTGTCTGAAGAAGGGTTCCTATCCGATTCCTTTACTCCAGAGATGCTGCCTGACCTGCTGAGTTACTCAAACACTTTGTGTCTGTCTATTGTATAAACCAGCATCTGCAGTTCCTTCCTCCACTTTGAAGCTTATGAAAGAAAAGTCACCTGATTGTTCTCTCTGTGAGAGTTGCGAGTCTGTGCGCACCTGAGTTATCAAACCTGCGTGAAACTAGAATGCTTGCTGGCCCCTGTTGCTGCGGCGATGGGAGTATGAAGGTGCCTATACAGATAGCCGCCATTCAGATGCATGGCCTCAGCCTTTGTTCCCTCAGTGCCCCAGTTGCCAACACTTGGCACCCGGCTTAGACAAGCTTGGCTTGCGTCTCTGAACTACTACAAGCCCCGCACGATGCCAATAGCACTTGCAATCCCACCGCCAGGATCTCACGGACCCGTAACCATGGAAACGTGGACATCCTGGAGTAGCCCGGGCTGTCATCATTGAAGCCGGCAGGACAGAATCAGGCACGTCAGTCAGTCTCTTGCCCCACCACCAATAAATCAGAGGAAGCGTGGTTCCTCGGCACCAGTAATAATTCTCCTAAGAGAGGGTAAGGGGGGAGGGAGGGGGAGAGAGAGAAGGAGATACGGAGAGATTGGGAGAGTGTGAATGGGGTAAGAGAGAGAAGATGGGGGGGTGGGGAGGAATAATCGGGGGGGGGGGGAAGAGAAAGAATGGGGGAAAGAGAGAGAGAATGGGGAGGGAAAGAGAGTGGGTGGAGGAAAGAGAGAGAATGGAGGAAAAGAGAGAGAGAGAGGAAGGGAAAGGGAGAAAGACAACGTGAGATGGGAAGAGAGTGAAAGAAAGGGTGAGGGGAAAGAAATAGATTGTGAGTGGGAAAAGGAGAGAAGAGAGTGAAGGAAAAAGCTAGGAAAGGGAGGGAAAGAGGAACCCACTCTGCTGGTCTGTTGTAGATGTGCTGATGGACACTGATCGCTATATCTAGTCCTCAGGTCCATGGTTATTGTAGATTTCAGGGTGGTGGAAGATAGAGCAGTCAATTCTGGCCATTCATTATCCAATAATTCCTCTCAGCGAGTGCACAGTCTCAGAGTGGGCTTTGGCCCAGGACATTGATAATTGGTAATTGACATTGGCATTAACAAGACCTTGATAATTGATATTCTATCATTAACAATTGATAATCGGTTGAAGCCCAATTGATAATTGGCAATGATACTTACCGTGGAGTAAAGAGATGATGTGCTTGAAACCAGTGAGAGGGAAGATCCGTGAACTGGAAATCAAAAGAGAGAGGCCACTGAGTGTAGAGTCACAAGCCCCCAAAACATCATTGCAGGAGATGATCAGGCACTGTGGCCTTTGGCACTAAGGAACAGCAATAGGAGCCAGCCACTCGGCCCCTCTAAGCTGCTCTCCCATTCAATAAGATCATGGCCCATCCAAGGTCTCAAGTCCAGATGCCTATCATTTGGTGAAGCATGTGGTCTTTTAGATCGAGACATGGATATGCACGGACTGGAGGGATTTTATGTTCAAAGTCATAGGAGCAGAATGAAGCCATTTGACCCATCAAGCCTACTCCGCCATTCAGTCTTTAGTTCAGTTTAGAGATAAGTAAGTAAGTAAGTAAGTTTATTGGCCAAGTATTCACATACAAGGAATTTGCCGTGGTGCTCCGCCCACAAGTAACAACATGGCATACAGTGACAGTTACGAATGACTCGGAAAACACTAAACATTAATAATAATAAAACATTAATGATAAAACACCATGGGAGCAGGCCCTTCAGCCCATCGGGTCCGTGTCAACCATCGATTCCTGTACACGAGCACTATCTTACACACTGGGGATAATTTAATATTTTTTACCAAAGCCAATTAACACACAAACCTGTACGTCTTTGGAGTGTGGGATAAAAGTGGAGCACCCAGGAAAAACCCATGGGGACAAAGTAAAAATTCCATAGTCAGGATCGAACCTGGGTCTCTGGCGCAGCAACCCCACCTCTGCACCACCATGCCACCCAGTCATGGCCGATCTATCGTTCACTCTCAACCACATTCTCCTGCCTTTTCCCCGTAACCTTTGACACTCATACTAATCAAGAACCTCTCAATCTGAATATTGATAAAAATGTGCCACACTTTCACGCGCTGACCCCCTTGCCTGTGTTCACCCTATTAGCTGCCAGGCTTTTCCCCTCCTCTTCTTAGTTCAGAGATACAGCCTGGAAACAGGCCCTTCAGCCCATCGAGTCCACACAGACCATCTATCACCCGCTCACACCAGTTCAATGTTATCCCAGTTTTGCATCCCACACATCTTACAATTTACTGCAATTTACAGAAGCTAATTAACCTACAGACATGCATGTCTTCAGAATGTGGGAGGAAACCGGAGCACCCAGAGATACCACCCGTGGTACAAACCGCAGTCGGCACTCCTAGGCAGAGTCAGGATCAGGCATACGGTATTAGCTGAGTAGGAGTAAACGGGTCAGACCCCAACTATTTACAATGATCTGGATGAGGGAATTGAAGGCCAAGTTTATGACACTAGCTGGGGGGCAACTGCTCTGCCTGGGCAAATGTTTGGCAGATGCAGTTATAATGTGGATAAATGTGAGGTTATATTTCCACTTAGGAGGATTGAGGACCAGAGCACAGTCTCAAAATAAAGGAGATACATATGGAAAGGAGATGAGGAGGAGTTTCTTTGAGGCCAGTGGCTATATTAAAGAGAGTTGGGGTTGTGGCTAAGGGGATCTACGGGTGGAGCCATGATCATATTGAATTGCAAGGCTCGAAGGGCTGAATGGCCTACTCCTGCACCTAATTTCTATGTCTATGTTTCTATGTAATGGAGGCCAAGTCATTGGGTATTTTGAAGGCAGAGAGTTGCAGATTCTTGATTAGTAAGGGTGTCAACGATTATGGGAGAAGGCAGGAGAATGGGGTTGTGAGGGAATGATAGATCAGCCATGATTGAATGGCGGAGAATTCATGGGCAAAATTGCTTAATTCTGCTCCTGTAACTTGAACATGAACTTATGAAGGTGGAATTTCTTTAGCCAGAAGGTGGTGAATCTGTGGAATTCATTGCCACGGATGGCAGTGGAGGCCAAGTCATTGGGTATTTTTAAAGCGAAGATTGACAGAGTTTAGATTATTATGGTTATGGGGAGAAGGCAGGAGAATGGGGTTGAGAGGGAATGAGAGATTAGCCATGATTGAATGGTAGAGTAGACTCGATGGGCTGAATGGCCTAATTCTGCTCCTATGACTTATGGACATCGTTGCTGGAACACACGGATTGGGAAACGGATTGCACTGACCTTCCTCCATGCTGTCTCGGAGGGATCCCGATCTGCTCATTGTCCTTGGCCGTTCTTCCAGAGAGATGGCACTGCCGCAGAGCAGAGCATCTCCGTACAGGTCGAAGGAGGAATCTTGCGTGGGGATGCTGTTTGAACGCATCATGCTGGCACCTGACAGATGAAATTGGGATATTGCAGTAGGACTCACTGCAAGTCAAACAAATACATATTCTCAGCCGCAAAACAGTGGCACAGCGAAACCCCAACCCCTCCTGACTGAAGGGGGAACAGCACTGACGGAATGGAGACGGAAGAGACGGCAGGAAGAATCATAGATTCACAGTGTCATGAAGTCATTGTCAGAGTGTAATAGAGGCATAGTGTCATGGTCACAGATTCCTAGCGTCATAACGTCCCGAGTTACTCACGAACTCTCCCGAGTTTTCCCCTGGATTGGAACTCGGAGAATTACGCTAATAGCCGTTTGTAGGTACTCGGGGCTATGTTTATAACTCGTGGTCTTTTTTCAACATGTTGAAAAAAACTTCCGGACTTACCTGATGCCCCGAGTTCCTACAGCTGGCATTACGAGCCGCTACAAAGCATCTACGGACTCCATCAGGCTCCTACGAGCTCGCTACCGACATTCCCCGAGTTCGAATCATGGGGAAAACTCGGGAGAGTTCGTGAGTAACTCGGGAAAGTGGGACTGGGCCTTCAGAGTCATAGAATCCTCGTGTCATAGAGTAATAGTGTTATAGAATCATAGTGATAGAATCCTAGTGTCATAGAGTCGTAGTCAGAGTGCCATACAGTCATAGTGTTATAGTTTCATGGGTAGACAAAAATGCTGGAGAAACTGAGTGGGTGTGGCAGCATCTATGGAGCGAAGGAAATAGGCAACGTTTCGGGCCGAAACCCTTCTTCAGACTGATGCAGGGTGGGGGAGCAGGAAGAAGAAACGGAGAATTGAGAAGGGGAGGAAACAGCAAGGGCTACCGGAAATTGGAGAAGTCAATGTTCATGCCGCTGGGATGCAGACTGCCCAAGCGGAATCAGAGGTGCTGCTCCTCCAATTTCCGGTGTTGCTCACTCTGGCCGTGGAGGAGGCCCAGGACAGAGAGGTCAGATTCGGAATGGGAGGGGGAGTTGAAGTGCTGAGCCATCGGGAGGTCGGGTTGGTTATTGCGGACCGAGCGGAGGTGTTCGGCGAAACGATCGCCAAGCCTGCGCTTGGTCTCACCGATGTAGATCAGCTGACATCTGGAGCAGCGGATGCAGTAGATGAGGTTGGAGGAGATGCAGGTGAACCTCTGTCGCACCTGGAACAACTGCTTGGGTCCTTGAATGGAGTCGATGGGGGAGGTAAAGCGACACGTGTAGCATCTCCTGCGGTTGCAAGGGAAAGTGCCCGGGCAGGGGGTGATGCGGGTGGGAAGGGAAGAATTGACCAGGGAGTTACGGAGGAAGCGGTCTTTGTGGAAAGCTGACAGGGGGGGAAATGGGAAGATGTGGCGAGTGATGGGGTCACGTTGGAGGTGGCGAAAATGACGGAGGACTATTTGTTGTATGTGACGGCTAGTGGGGTGGAAGGTGAGGACTAGGGGGACTCTGCCCTTGTTCCGAGTGGGGGATGGGGAGAGAGAGCAGTGTTGCGGGGTATTGAAGAGACCCTGGTGAGAGCCTCATCTATAGTGGGGGAGGGGAACCCCTCATCCAGCGAGCAGATGCGGCGTAGACGGAGGAATTGGGAGTAGGGGATGGAATCCTTACAGGAAGCAGGGTGGGAAGAAGTGTAGTCTAGATAGCCATGGGAGTCGGTGGGTTTATAGTGGATGTCGGTCAAAAGTCTATCATCTGCGATGGAGATAGTGAGGTCAAGAAATATATTGTCATAGTGTCATAGCATCATATTGTCATAGAGCCACAGTCATAGTGTCATGTTGTCATAGATTCAGAGTCATACAATGTTCATATATTAGAATTCTCTATTTTTTTGTCTGAACTTTTAATTCTCTACTTTTGGGAAACTTGTACAAACACTCCCCTCAGTCCCCCTCCCTCCCACCACTAAAAATGGGTTAACCAGCTCCACCATTCGCAATGATGTATCCCTCAGCGGACACAGCAGTAGAGTTGCTGCCTTGCAGCGCCACAGACCCGGCTTTGATCCTGACTACGGGTGCTGTCTGTACGGAGTGCGTACGTTCTCCCTGTGACCACGTGCGTTTTCCCCGGACACACTGGTTTCCTTCCACATCCCAAAGTCCGTGCCCCTTATGTAATTTAATTGGTCCTGTGTAATTTGCCACTTGTGTGCCCCTAGGGTGGGGATGAGAAAGTGGGATAACATAGAGATAGTGTGAACGGATGATCGGTGGTGAGTGTGGACTCGCTGGATTCTAAAGCTGTTCCCATGCTGGATCTCTAAACTCAACTGAACTAAACTAATTCCCAGTTTATTTCAAAATACTTTTAACTGGACTTTTTAATTTGATTTTATCAGACTTTATCTTGCACTAAATGATATAGCCTTTATCCTGTATCTGTACACTGTGATAGCTTGATTGTAATCATGTGTTGCTTTTTGGCGATTGGCTAGCGTGCAACAAACTAGCTTTCCACCGTACACGTGACAATAATAATAAATTAAATTAAACTAAATCACCACGGGCTCAGCTTAGTTTTATTTTAATTTTCAATTTTATTTAAATTGTAGTTTTAATTTCAGAGATAAGGATTGGAAACAGGCCCTTCGGCCCACCGCGTCCATGCTGACGAGTGATCCACCCGTACACTAGTTCTATCCTGCACACCAGGGCCAATTTACAGAGGCCAATTGACCTACAAACCCGCACGTCCTTGGAATGTGGAAGGATACTGGAGCACCCGGTGGAGACGCACGCGGTCAAAATGAATGAACGTACAAACTCCGTACAGACAGCACCCGTAGTCAGGATCGAACCTGGGTCTCTGGCTCTGCGAGGCAGCAACTCTACCGCTGTGCCACCGTGGGGCGTCATACCCACGGTTCCCAATTACTAGCCAAGGCTCTAGGCACCGCTCAGTACCAGAACCACATTGCCTCCAAAACCCAGAGAGGAGGGAGCACTCACCTAAATGGGTGAAGTTGTAGATGCCACTGCAGGGAGAGGAGATGGCAGAGGGTGAGGGGAGAGGGGACTGGCTGACTGTGTCCTGAAGACCCCCCGTGGAGTGAGATCGAAGCCACTCCTTCCCTTCCTCCTGGCTGGTTTGCCGAGATGACGGAGGATACCTGTGTGATCATACGCATTAGACGCTTCAAGTCCGGTCGAGTTTACTGCCGAATGCATAAGTACGATGGTCGACAAGTACAACGGAAATCTCGCTTGCAGCAGCAAGTCACAGGCACACTGACCAGGCACACACACAACATTAATTAATTATACTTCAATTACACATCAATTCTACAAGATAGTGAAAATAGACTGCTTGTAAGGTGTATAAAGTATACAATGTATGAAGAAGTTAGTGCAAAACACAATTTAGGAAGCAAAAGGCCACAAAGTGCTGAGAGGTCTCGATCAGGTAGACAGTCAGAACCTTTCTCCCAGGATGGAAACATCAAATACTAGAGGGCATAGCTTTAAGGTGAGAGGGGCAAAGTTTAAAGGGCATATGCGGGCAATTTTGTTTTTCACAGAGGGTGGTGGGTGCCTGGAACTCGCTGCCATGAATGGTGGAGGAGGCAGATACGATGGTGGCGTTTCAGAGACGTTTGGACAGGCACATGGATTTGCAGGGAATAGATGGACACGGGTTACGTGCAAGCAGATGAGGGATGGTCTTGGCATCATGTCCTGCACAGCCATGGTGGGCAGGAGTTTCTGTTCTATGTAACACAAGGCAGAGAAAAGAGGCCATGAGCGTCCCGGTTTTAGTCTCAGGAGTGAGAAAGAGGCATTATCGAAGAAAGACAACACTGGTGATTAATGCATTACTGCTGCTGTGTTGACCTAATTGGGCCACAGAAGAAATGTGTGGTGTTGTAATGAATGTTTGCAAGCGGCGTAAAGACAAAGAGGCAGGCATAGATAAATACAACCCGTTCTTATCTATTTTCACAGTATGCCAAGAACATGTCTTGCAGGATGACTTAATGAGCTGAAGCACGGGGCCTGAGCTACAGGGGGAGGTTGGGCAGACTGGGACTTTATTCCTTGGAGCGCAGGAGGCTGAGGGGTGATCTTATAGAGGAGTTTAAGATCATGAGAGGAATAGATAGCGTGAATGATTCTTCTCTTTCTACAGGAGAAAACGGATTCAAATACCTCTGGCTATCTGAGAGATTTAGTTTAGTTTAGTCTACTTTAATTTAGTATAGTTTAGATACAGCGTGGAAACAGGCCCTTTGGGCTACCGATTCCACAGCGATCACCCATTCACACTGGTTCTGTGTTTGCCCACTTTCTCATCCACTACACACTAAGAGCAGTATATAAAGCAGCCAATTACCCAACAAACCCGCACATCTTTGGGATGTGGAAACCGGAGCACCCAGAGGAAACCCACGTGATCACTGAGAGAACGTGCCAACTCCACAAACAGACAGCACCCGTGGTCAGGATTGAACCCGGGTCTCACGCGCTGTGAGGCAGCAGCTCTACCTCTGTGCCCATGTTAAAGGTGAGAGGAGAAAGATTTAACAGGGACCCTGAGAGGTAATGTTTTCACTTAGCATGGTGGCTTAGTATAGCCACCAGAGGAGGTAGTTGAGGCAGGTACAATCACAGCATTTAAAGGGCACTTGGACAGGTGCATGGATAGGGAAGGTTTAGAGGAGCACGGGTCAAATGTAGGCTAATGAGACTGCCCTAAATGGCGGTATGCTTAGTTGGCATGGATGAGTAGGGCCGAAGGGCCTGTTTGCATGCTGTATTACTGACTTAAATGATGCTATTTAACCCTGCCACCCACCAGCACACTGAGCACGATTCCCAAATCCATGACACAATTTCCGTGGGGTGATTGCTTGCCCTCCCTCCCACTGGGCACAGACCCACTCTACCGCACCCACTGACACAAACTCACACCAAATTAGCATTAACGAGCATTAAAATATCTCTACCTCAGTCCCTTTTTAGGTAGCGTGTTTCGATCGAGTTGCAGACTGTCAAAACAAACAGACACACCATCAGCAAACAATTAAAATCAGGCAGAGCCTCAACACCCACATCAGCTTCAAGCAAAACACAAAGTGCTGGAGGAACCCAGCAGGCCAGGCAGCATCTGCAGAGGGAATGGGCAGGCAACGCTTCCGGTGAAGAGTGGTCTCGTCCCGAAACACTGTCTGTCCATTCAATGGTACAATGATGCCATATGTTCACATGTACCGAGGTACAGTGACGCTCATTTCTGTACACAGTTCAGTACAAATATTATTGCACATGGCATTCCCTCCACTGATGCTGCCTGACCCGCTGGGTTCCTCCTGCACTCTGCACTTCACTCAAGAATCCAGCATGTGCTGTTCCTCGCGTCGTCATTAGGCATCAGCTTGTTAACTTGCCTGCCAAGAAGGTTAAGCAAGAAAAACGTGGTTAGTCGGTTAGTGCAAAAGCAACCCAGGAAAGGCAGCCAGCATTGGCATGGAGCAGGGTGAAAACAAACGAGAGAAAACATGCGTTAGAGTTCAGTTGTTATGTGTCTCAATGCAGATAACGCTCGTTATAACAGACAACAGAGTGGGTGGAATGGTGTCCGTTATTGCCGATGGTCCGCTATAACCAAGTAAGGGTTTTGGTCCAACCACTCCGTGGTCACTCCGTGTTTTCAAATGCAAAGCTCTTTTTAACAGTTAAAATTGCACTTTTATTATTGCAAGCTAATGACACTGAAGGCTGTTTGTTCACTCGTTTAAATGCGCAAGTGACAGAGACACTTCCGTGTCCAAATGGAGGAGAGGAGGAATTTCTTTAGCCGGTGGGTGGTGAATCTGTGGAATTCATTGCCACAGGCGGCTGTGGGGGACAAGTCATTGGGTATTTTTAAAGTGGAGATTGACAGGTTCTTCCTTAATAAGGGTGTCAAAGGTTACGGGGAGAAGGCAGAAGAATGGGCTTGAGAAGGAAAGATATATCAGTCATGATTGAATGGCGGAGTAGACTCGGTGGGCTGAATAGCCTAATTTTGCTCCTATGTCTCATGGTCTAAGTGAAGCACTCCGTGTTTCCAAAGTGATTATTCCTGCGGCGTTTATGCAACTGCTTGGAAGGTAAATCTGAAGCTGTAGGGTTAACAGGATCGGTCAGGGAGAAACCGTGGCAAGCAGGTGTGGGATGAGATAGCCAAGCGTAGGGATCGTCTTGCCAATGCAATGAAAGAGTCTTCAATTAATCCCGCCCCGCTGTTCCGTCCCCCTCGCAAATCCAATTATTTCCCAATTCTCCGCTGGGATGCTCCTATTGGACCTGCCTCTGCTACCTTTTCCGATCACGTGTTCCCTGTCACACCTCATTGCTTAAAAATAATTTTCCTCATCTCCACACAAACTCCTTTGGCAATTGTCTTAAATCAAAAGCTACGTTCTCCTGTGAGATTGCAGGGGGAAAGATAAAGTCGCTGGTAATTGAGAAACTGGTAATCCGGCACTAGCTTTAATCTGGACATATGACGTGAGTGCATGTGACACCCCCCTCCGGAAATGTGGTGCCTGGGCAAGGTGAGGCGGCCGATCTCTACTTCATCGGGACTTCCGCGGCCGATCGGCGGGTTGAATCTGCCCACTGCGGCTAGTGCTCTGGAATCTGGTTCTAGAGCTTAGTGGTATTACCCATTTTGCCGGACCTACAGAGGTCACGGCCCCGGAGTGCCGAGACACCGGCCCACAAAGTCGACCTCGGAGGTCGTCTATGGGAGCGGAGTTCCAGAGGCCCCGGCCGCAGGAGGCAAATTCCACCCACCGATTGCCGGGGGGGGTCCAATGAAGATGAGATCGGCCGTCTCACCCGGCCTAGACACCACATTTTTGGGAAATTTCAAGTGCATTCTTGCAATTTTGTCCCAAATAAAGGAAGTGACAGACCACCAGTTGCTGGAAAATCAGTGGTGGACCAGTATTAACTGGTTATGCCTGTTGTGATTGTAACCCTGGATAACCTTTCACCTGCTTATTTATCTCCATCTATCCCTCTGGGGAAGATCAGTGTGTCTATCTCTCCCCGCCTTTAAAAAATTGCTTCCATTGCCCTTGAGAACAGAGCTCCAACGACCCATGAACCTCTGACAACATAGAATAACACAGCACAAGAACAGGCCCTTCGGCCCACAATGTCTGCACAGAATATAGGGTTGCCAACTTTCTCACTCCCAACTGTGGGACAAAAGGTCAAAATACAGGACAAATTCCCGACGGCAATTCGTGGACCGACTCGGCCGTGACTGGTTGAACGATGGCTTGGCCTGGGTGCTGGACTGCACACAAAGCCCAGCCGGTGGGCCAGCTGAGGCGTTTTGGCCCGGGCGACACCGCGTGCTGTCGCTGTACCCCGGCTGGGATGTTTGTGTTCAGAGAGCAAGCTCGCAGAGATGCACACATTCCCTTTTAAGGTACGGCTAACGTGGCATCTTTAAATCTGCGTGTCTAACGGGATTTGATTGCAGATTCTGGTCTTGAAACCTCTCAGGTGGGAAAGCGCCGGCCCTTGTACCTGTCTCGCCTCCAGGACTGGGTGACCCTGCGACACTGAGGAACATTGACAAGGAAACAGAAGGGACTAATAGTCGGGACGAGAGAAGGAGATTAAGAGATAGTGTGAACAGCAGGAGGATGGGAACAAAAATGGGAAACAAACATTAACGTCTCTCTAAAGCAAAATAAATGATCAAACTGTACACAAGCTCTCGAAGGCCAATAGGATTTGTTTGGGGGATTTGCTTGCAATGGGGTAGAATGATCTGTCCTAGAGTCATAGAGACATACAGTGTGGAAACAGGCCCTTAGGCCCAACTTGCCCACACCGACCAACATGCCCCATCTACACTGCGTTTGGCCCATATTCCCCCTAAACCCTCTTATCTAAGGATAATATACAGAGGCTAATTGAACAACCAACCCACGGGTGCGTCTCTGGGATGTGAACATAGGACTGTGCAGGACAGGAACAGGGACATCTAACATCAATCACATCGAGACATTGGGTGACAATTCTACATCTCCATGTCTGACCCTCTTGCACGCTTGATCAAACGTTCGACAGTAAAATGATTGGATTTGCACACGCTGAACCAGTCCAGCCTTTGAATTTTCAGACTCTTTCAGAAATATATCTTCCTCCATCAAACTATGAGCATCCCTCAATAAATTATGCAATGATGACTTTTGAAGACATTTGGACAGGTAAATGGATAGGAAACGTTTAGAGGGACGTGGGCCAAATGCACGCTGGTGGGACTAGTGTAGGTGGGGCATCTTGGCCGGCATGGGGAAGTTGGGCCGAAGGGCCTGCTTCAATGCTGTACGACTCTACGACGATGACACTGAGGTACATGGATAAGAAAGGGTTAGAGGGATAAGGTGTAAACGCGGGCAGGTGGGACTAGTGTACAAGGGGCATTTTGGTCGGCATGGGGAAGTGGGCCAAAGGGTCTGTTTCCGTGCTGTATGACTGTACAAGCCTCCAGAATGCCAACGTGGTTGGCATGGACAATGTGGGCTGAAGGGCCAGTCTCCCTGCTGCACAGCTCTGTAACCCTATGCTGCGTTGTCTCAGTTCTCTACCTGCTTGAGGAGACGGCGCGGTCTGGAAAGGACTCCCAACTCACCTCTCGCTCAGCGTTGACTTGACGCTCGCTGTCCTCATGAGCAGGTTCTGCATTTCGCTCTTGGGCACGGTGGTGAGGCCGGACAGCGAGCTGTGGTGACTGACCGGCAGGTCGATGGACTCGGAGCTGGTGTGCAGGCTGCTGAGGGAGGGGTAGCTGAGGGTGTCCTTACTGCCCCCCGGGGAACTGCTGAGACTGGCCGTCAACTGGTGCCCGCTGGAGGTCAGGGAGTGGAGGGAGGCCGGGCTTGACGCCAGCGACTGGCTCAGCCCGCAGCCCTCCGGGGTTTGCTCCAAAGCCTTGCCCCCCACTCCACTCCCAGTGGAAGGGGAGTCCAAGCTGCCCTGTCGGGCCTGTGAGGCGTGAGGGTTGGAGATGATGGTGGGGCTCTTCACCGAGTCTGGCGCAGGCCCACCGCCCGGCTTTGCAGTTGTCTTCCCTCCAAACAGCCTGTGGAGGAAAGAGAGAGGAGTAAACCAGATGATAGGGCCAGGACGGCCACATAGGGGGTAGAGTTCGGCCATAAAACGCCACAGACCCGGGTTCGATCCCGACTACAGGTGCTGTCTGTACGGAGTTTGCACGTTCTCTCCGTGACCGCGTGGGTTTTCTCCGGGTGCTCCAGTCTCCTTCCCACATTCCAAAGAATGTGGGTTTGTAGGTTAATTGGCCCCCTGTAAATTGCCCCTAGCGCGTAGGAAGTGTATGAGAAAGTGGGATAACAAAGAACTAATGTGAATGGAAGATCAATGGTCGGAATGGACTCGGTGGGCTGAAGGGCCTGTTTCCATGCTGTATCTTTCAATCATTTCCATCAAAAGAACATTCTTCTCTCGATGGTCAGCGTGGACTCAGTGGGTTTGTAAATTAATTGGCTGCTGTAAATTGTGCCTAGTATGTAGGATAGTGTACGGGGTGATCACTGGTGAGTGCGGACTCGGTGGGCCGAAGGGCCTGTTTCAAGGCTGTATCTCTATCAAGGATCTTCACTGTACCTCTGTGCACGTGACAATAATAAACTTCAACACAACTCAGTTTGGAGAGGGGAACCAGACAGTCCGCAGCCAGACGCAACCCCCCCCCCCCACCCCCCCCATGGCATGTCCTCCACTGACCTGCGGAAGGTGGGCGACGAGATGTCGGGGTACTTGGACCCCTGCTGCCTGAGCCCGGCCGGCCCTGGGCCACCGGGGGGCGGGGGGCTGGACTTGGGCGAGGTCGACAGCGCTGCGGTCTCCGAGTCGGACACCACCACCTTGTCCCGGTCGACAGAGATGGGGCTGGAGCGCCCCGAGCTGACCTTGGAGGGCTCCCGCAGCTTGGAGGAGGCGGCAGGGGGAGCGGAGGAGGGCGGTGGTTTGGCAGCTCCGCACGTCTCGATGCTGCTGGCCCGCTGCCCGCCCCTGCCGCCCACGTTGCCCACGCTGGACTTGGCGGGCCGGGGCAGGCTCCGATACTGAAGGTTGCTCCTGGAGCTGGGCAGCAGCACGCCGTCCTCTTGGTTCTGCGAGCCGTCCAGGCTGGTCTTCCTGCCCGTGCCGGCTTTGCCGGGGATCCCGGACGACTTGGGCACCTTCCCCAGCGTGGCTGACCCGCTGCACACCGTCACCCCTCCCGCGGTGGTGCCGGCAGACACCGCCGCCCCCGCCTTCTTGAAACCGAAGGAGACGGTGGGCGTTCGGCCCATTCCCGAGGGCGGCTTCTTCCCCTCGTCTCCGCTGCTCCTGCCCACCTCCGGCGGACACGGCTGGGTGGACGTCCCTTTAAGGGACACCTTCCCCTTCTCCAGAACCTTGGCCTCCTCCATTTTACCTGCAAGCAGACACGCAAAACGCAAAGGATTAACCGACAGAAACAGAACAGCGGAACACGAGTCACAGAAGCAGGCCATTCAGCCCATTAGTCTTGCTACTACATTCATTATGAACATTGAATTCTCAAATTTTAGATCATCTCTGGAAACCACACTATCTTCCCTCTTCCCCCCATTTCCCCAGTGCCCCACCTGGACATGCCTATTTCTACCATCCCCCTCCTCCTCCACCTTACATTCCATCCTCTGGCTTCACAATTTGCAACTCCTCAATCCTTTTCTCTCACAGAATGTTATAATATTGATCTTCCCATCAACCTCATTGCAAACATCGCACTTTTCCCCTAACTGTAACCTTATAATGCCATTACATTATTACATTCTGCACTGTATTTTCTGTATTTTGCACTAGGGCCTGATTGTACGCATGTATAGTATGATTTGATTTGACTGGAAAGCACACAGGCAAAGCTTTTCTCCCTGTCTCGGTAGACTTGACCAAAATAAACCAATGGCAATAATATCTCCCAGAGGCACAAGAGGCTGCAGATGCTGGAATGTTGAGCAAAACACAATTTGCAACTCCTCAATCCTTTTCTCTCACACCTGTTTCAGCATCTTTGTCCACCCGTCTGCCTATCAAACCCACCCCCCCTCACCTGTGTCTGCCTACTACCTGACGCGCTTTGTCCTGTCCCCTCCCCCTCTCTCTCAGCTTCCCGCCCTCCCCTCTTACAATCAGTCTGAAGAAGGGTCTCGACCTGAAACGTCACCTATCCATGTTCTCCAGAGTTGCTACTTGAGCCGCTGAGTTACTCCAGCACTTTGTGCTTTTTTCTGTAAACCAGCATCTGCAGTTCCTTGTCTCTTCGCCAAGAACATGGTCTTCTAATTCAATACCACCATTGTGTACTATCCAGGAAAGTACCACCAGGCTCAGGACTCAGCTTCTTCCCCGCTATTATGGACTACTGAATGGTCCTCCCATACCTAGGGAGCAGTCCTGATCTTCCAACCTACCTCATTGTAGTCATTGGACTTTTTCTCTATTAACACTATACAGAATAACACTGTATTCTGCGATCTGGTGCTGTTGTTTCAGGAAATTACTGTCGGAGCCCGCTGGTACAGTGCTCCCACACCCACACCAACCTCATTCCAGGAGCATTTTTAGCCTCCCAGGTGGCTTAGTAGGACCTTTAAACTTTAAAAGGCAATCGTATCTAACTTTACCCTTAAACTTTTCTCTGCTCTTTGTCCCAATTACATCCAGCTCTCCCCACTCCCTGAACTCCGAACTGCACTTTATGATGCTGAAGTCATGACTGTTACAGGCCCTTCAGCTCACTCATTCCTCGTCGACCATAGACCTTCCAACTCCTTTTAGCCCACCGTTATCAGACAACGGGCCTCCCATGAGCTAGGTTATAATATTGATCTTCCCATCAACCTCGTTGCAAACATCGCACTTTTCCCCTAACTGTAACCTTATAATGCCATTACATTATTACATTCTGCACTGTATTTTCTGTATTTTGCACTAGGGCCTGATTGTACGCATGTATAGTATGATTTGATTTGACTGGAAAGCACACAGGCAAAGCTTTTCTCCCTGTCTCGGTAGACTTGACCAAAATAAACCAATGTCAATAATATCTCCCAGAGGCACAAGAGGCTGCAGATGCTGGAATGTTGAGCAAAACACAAAGTGCTGGAGGAACTCAGCGGATCAGGCAGGGAATGGGCAGAATGGACGGGCGACATTTCACGTTGGGACTCTTCTTCAGAATGCTTGGAGGAGAAAGCGGAAGAAAGGATTTTATTCATTATTTTAATCTTTACTTTCTTGGCTCCCTTTTCCAGCTTTCACTCGAGTACTCCATCAGTCTGTAGAAGAGCCCCGACCCAAAATGTCGACTGTCCACTCCCTCCTCACATGCTGCCCGGCCCGCTAAGTTTCTCCAGCACTTTGAGCCGAGCTCAGTGAGATCTCTCCCCACCTCGGCCATGGGGAAAACCAGCCTCCCTTCCATTGACCCCATCTACATTTCACGCTACCTCGGCAAGGCCGCCAGCATAATCAAGGCAGAGTCTAACCCTGGTCACTGCCTCTTCTCCCCTCCCCTGTCAGGCAACAGGTGCAGACGTTTGAGAACACATACCTCCAGATTCAGGGACAGTTTCTTCCCAACTGTTACCAGGCAACTGAATGGTCCTCACATCAGCTAAGTACGGTTCTGACCCCCTGTCTACCTCACTGGAGACCATTGAACTTTCTTTAATCGGACTTAACTGGACTTTATCTTGCACTAAACATTATTACCTTTATCCCTTATCTGTCCACTGTGGACGGCTGGATTGTAATCACGTATGGTCTTTCCACTGACTGGATAGCACGCAACGAAAAGCTTCTCACAGTACATCAGTACAGGTGGCAATAATAAACTAGATTAAACTAAATATTGCACCCTTTATCTTGTGTCTGTGTGCTGTGGACAGCCTGGTTGTATTCATGTATAGTCTTTTCTTTGACCGGATAGCAAGCAAACAAAAGCTTTTCACCGTATCTCGGTGCACTTACAAAATTACACTGAACTAAACTAAATGTGTACCGTTTATCCTGCATCTGTACACTGTGGGCAGCTTGACTGTAATCATGTATGGGCTTTCCGCTGACTGGATAGCACGCAAACAACAGCTTCTCACTGTCCCTCAGTACACGTGACTATAACAAACTGAACGTACCCATGGATTTTAAGGGGTGCGAGCCGGTCTTGGGGCGGGGGCTGGGAACGCCCCCCTGTGCCGTCATCCCTCGCCTCCACGATCCCGTCTGGGACAGGGACAGTGCGGGTCTCTGCCCCTTGTCCGAGTCGTCGGACAGGTCCGAGGGATTCCTCTTCCACCTGTCGGCCGGCTCCATCTTCGTGCTGTCCGCTCCCTCGTCGCTCTTCCTCAGCTCCTCGCCGCCCCAGGCCGACTCATTGTCTGACAAGGGCAGCTTCTCAGAGTCTCCTTTCAGCTGTGAGGACGAGGAGTGAAGATGAGAGGTCAGAGAGATAGAGAGAGAGAGAGAGAGAGAGAGAGAGAGAGAGAGAGAGAGAGAATGAGAGAATGAGCGAATGAGAGAGAGAGAGAGAGAGAGAGAGAGAGAGAGAGAAAGAGAGAGAGAGAGACGTGGCACAGAAACAGGCCCTTTGGCCCGCCAAATCCGTGCCAACCATCAACCAGCCATTTATGCCCATCCCATTTCATTCTTCCGCACTCCCATCCATTTTCCCATATTCTCCCCAGCCTCGCTCTCATTTCACTCCTTCCATCGTGAAGATAGGAGCCTGAAAACTGTAACATCCAGGTTCAGGCACAGCTGATGGTTAGCAGCTAACCATCGGGCTGGTTAAACACTACAACCTCCAAATAGCCTCCAACTATACAGACTGGGGGGGGGGCATTGTTCTTGTCTTTGCACAATAATTGTCTATATATATATATATATATATACATTATATATATATACTGAAGTTTTGCTGTTGTTTATTATGGAGTTTACAGATAGTTGTGGGCAGGACAGTGTGGCACAGCGGTAGAGTTGCTGCCTCCCAGCGCCAGGGACCCGGGTTCGATCCTGACTCTGGGTGCTGGCTGTACGGAGTTTGTATATTCTCCCTGTGACCGTGTGGGTTTTCTCTGGGTGCTTCGGTTTCCTCCTAACACTTCAAATACGTGCGGGTTTGTAGGTCAATTGACTTTGGTTAAACCAATTGTAAAGTGTCCCTGTGGTGCAGGATGGTGCTAGTGTTTGGGGTGAGGGCCAGGCGGTGCGGACCCAGTGAGCACATGGGCTTGCTTCTGCGCTGCATCAATAAAATAAATTCTCACTCACACTTGGAAACATCCTCTCGACATCCGAGGCAGAGTGGATGCAATGATTAAAGTTTCATGTTCATGTGCCATTGCCAAAGAAGAAAGCATTTACTTAGGAGAGGCGTGGGGAGGGTATAATTCAGCGGGGACCGGTGCATGTATTGCACTGAGGAAGTTGCAAAATGGTGATCATAAATAGTTTATGAATGTACAAAAGTGATTAAAATTCAACCTGCATGCGAGTGGATGCTGACATTTTAATCAGTCAGTGAGGCTTACAGCCCACACACAGGCCCATTGGCCCAACTCCCCCATGCCAATCAAAACACCCCATCTCAGCCAGTCCCATTTGCCTACCTTTGGCCTACATCTCTCTAAACATTTCCTATCCATGTACATGTCCAAATGTCTTTTCAATGCTGTCATAGTACATGCTTCAACTACCTCCTCTTGTAGCTCATTCCTAGACACACCTCCTCTGTGTGAAAACGTTGCCGAAAGATTAAAAAAATTCCTATTAAACCTTTCCCCTCTCATCTTAAAACTATGTCCCCTGGTTCTTGATTCCCCTACTCTGGGTAAAAGAATCTGTGCATTCACCCTGTCGATTCCCCTCATGATGTTATACACGCTCAGATCACCACTCATCCTTCTGCGCTCCAAGGATCAAAGTCCCAGCCTGCCCATCCTCTCCCTATATCTTAGCCCCTCGAGCCCTGGCAACATCTTTGTAAATCTTCTCTGCATCCTTCCCAGCTTAGCAGCAGAATGGTAGGCATAATCCATTGGAAACACAAATAATCACTCTTTCCGCACGCCCCCAGTAACTTAATGAGCCGACAGTAGATAGAGTGGATGTGGAGAGGATGTTTCCACTAGTGGGAGAGTCTAGGACCAAAGGTCATCGCCTCAGAATAATAGGACGCACCTTTAGAAAGGACATGAGGCGCAATATCTTTAGTCAGAAGGTGGTGAGTCTGTGGAATTAATTGCCACAGACAGCTGTGGAGGCCGTCATTGGGTATTTGTTAAAGCGGAGATTGATGGGTTTTCGATTAGTAAGGGCGTGAAAGATTACGGGGAGAAGGCAGGAGAATGGGGTTGATTGGGAAAACTAGATCAGCCATGATCAAATGGCAGAGCAGACTTGATGGGCCGAATGGCCTCATTCCACTCCCATGTCTTATGGAGCCAAAATGAGAAGTGGACTAAACATGCAACGCAGTTAGTCATCGTGTCATACAGTGTGGAAGCAGGCCCTTCGGCCCAACTTGCCTCCACCAACCAACATGCCCTTCCTATAGTCCCATCTGCCTGTGTTTGTCCCATATCCCTCTAAAAATCTTATCCATGTACCTGTCCAAGTGCCCTTTAAATGATGTTATTGTGCCCGCCTCAACGACCTCCTCTGGCAGCTCGTTCCGTACACCCTACACCCTCTGAGTGAAAAAGCTACCTCTCAGGTTCCTGTGAAACCTTTCTCCTCTCACCATAAACACAGCGCCAGAGACCCGGGGTGGATCCTGACTGCGGGTGATGTCTGTACAGAGTTTGTACGTTCTCCCCTTGACCTTTATTTCCCTGGGTTTTCCCCGGCTTCCTCCCACGTTTTTTTTAACGTCATGATAGTAAACCTTCCCCAGTACTTGTCTTTACATTCCGTCCCTCATCGACCCTCACAAACACAAAGAGCCTGATGCAGCGAACATACCTGAGTGCCGGTGTTTTTCCTGGAAGGCGCGGTGATGTTGGAATAAGAGCTGATGGATGAGGTGGTGTTCATGTCGTCCGTGCTGAGGTTATCGAGGGTGTCGCTGAGTCCACTGCTGACTGAACTGCTGTCATCCCAGCTGGAGGAAGAACACAGAAAAAAGCCTCCATCAGCCGGCATCTACCTGAGTGGATAGACACAAAATGCTGGAGTAACTCAGCGGGACAGGCCGCATCTCTGGATAGAAGGAATGGGTGGCGTTTTGGGTCGGGACCCTTCTTCATTCTCTCGACCTGAAACGTCACCCATTCCTTCTCTCCAGAGATGCTGCCTGTCCCGCTGAGTTAGCCCAGCATTTGGTGTCAACTTCCTTCCATCACTACTCTGCCTGAGTGGAGATCCATCAATTATTTGGACCTCTCCTTACAGTTATGGATGACACAGACCAGACTGCCCCATCATTGACACTTGCTATAGGGGAGGCACAGAGCCACATCCTCTCCAGTTTAGTTTAGTGTAGTTTAGAGATACAGCGCAGAAAAGCGCCCTTCAGCCCACCAGGTCCGTGCCGGCTAGCGATCCTTGTGCACTCGCACTATCCTACACACTAGGGACATTACAATTTTTACCAAGCCAATTAGGCTGCAAAGCTGCACGTTTTTGAAGTGTGGGAGGAAACCGGAGCACCCGGAGGAAACCCATGCGGTGACAGGGAGAACGTTCAAAACGTAGTCAGGATGGAACCCGGCTCTCTGGCGCTGTAAGCCAGCAACTGTACTGCTGGACCACTGTGCCGCCCAACATAGGGCCTCCCATTGACATTGGGATGGCACAGTGGGGCACCCTCTCTAGTTTAAGTACATTCTTCCTATAGTATTTTGACCAGAATGACATATTCCAGGTGTGGTCTCACCAATGTCTAGCACCGATTTGAAGTAAGTAAGTAAGTAACCAACCGCTGTGCCACCGTGCCGGTTTTTACAGTCTAGTTGGGAGTGTTTCAAGTAAGTAAGTTTATTGGCCAAGTATTCACACTCGAGGAATTTGCCTTGGTGCCCCGTCATGTTGTTACGTGTGGGCAGAGCACCACGGCAAATTCCTTGCATGTGAATACTTGGCCAATAAACTTACTTACTTACTTGTTAAAGAAGGAACTGCAGATGCTGGAGAATCGTGGGCACACAAAAGGCTGGAGAAACTCAGCGGGTGCAGCAGCATCTAAGGAGCGAAGGAGATAGGCGCTTTTCCTCCACATCACCGTCTATATCTCTCGTTTCCCTGATCCCTGACCAGTCTGAAGAAGGGTCTCGACCCGAAACGTCGCCCATCTCCTTCGCTCCTTAGATGCTGCTGCACCCTCTGAGTTTCTCCAGCCTTTTGTGTACCCTCGATTCTCCAGCATCTGCAGTTCCTTCTTTAATAAGTAAGTAAGTTTATTGGCCAAGTATTCACATACAAGGAATTTGCTTTGGTGCTCCGCCCACAAGTAACAACATGGCGGAGCACCAAGGCAAATTCCTCGTATGTGAATACTTGGCCAATAAACTTACTTACTTGAAACACTGCCAACTAGACTGTAAAAACTGGCACTGTGGCACAGCGGTAGAGTTGCTGCTTTACAGCGCCAGAGACCCGGGTTTCATCCTGACCACGGGTGCTGTCTGCACAGAGTTCCCCTTAAACACGTGGCTTTTCTCCGGAGAGATGTGTATAGGCTAGTGAAAAGGGTTGATCGCTGGTCGGCACGGACTCGGTGGGCCAAAGTTGCTTTTGCCACGCTGTATCTCTAAAGTCCAAAGTCTCATAGAACATGAAAGATAGAACAGTACAGTACGGGAACAGGCCATTCGGCCCCACATGTCTGTGCTGATCAGGATGCCAAGTTAAACTAATCACATCTGCCTGCACATGTTCTACATCCCCCCAGCCACTGCCTGTTCATGGCTCTGTCTCAATGCCAGTATTATATCTGCTATCCCTTGGCAATGCATTCCGGGCACCCACTACCCTTTGTGTCAAATGAATGTTTTGTTTAATCTCCCTTAAACTTTGCCCCTCTCACCTTGAACCTGCTAGTATGTGACATGTCCGCCTTGGGAAAAAGACTCTGCCTTATCTAAACCTCTTGCAATGCGACACACTTTTTTCAGGTCCCCCCGAAAGATGGTGTAATGTTCCAGTATCATTGCTACTGACAGTAACAGCCTTGATTAAGTGCTCACGTCCCCACTCCTGTTATTATCAAGGGTTACATTATTTTGGAATATTCATTGGAAACAGATGGCTCAATCATAGAAAAAATGTTCGGCTGAAACTGCGGACACAGCACTTGGAACAATCTCACTCATGACATTTCATGTAACGATGGGACAACTTCCCAGCAGCAAGCAGACCATCAGCAGGGTTTGTGGCTACTTTTAATCCAACCCCATTAGCCGCAATCGCCTGCACGTGGCACGGCTTGAAAGCCCTTTGAAGAGGGTTCAGGGATGACTGAAGGATGAGGGCGGCACGCTGGCGCAGAGGTGGAGCTGCTGCCTCACAGCGCCAGAGACCCGGGTTCAATCCTGACTACGGCTGCTGTCTGCACGGAGTTTGCACGTTCTCCCTGTGACCGCGTGGGTTTACTCCGGGAGCTCCGGCTTCCTCCCACATCCCAAAGACGTGCGGGTTTGTAGGTTAATTGGCTTCTGTAAAATGGTTAATTGTCCCCGGTGTGTAGGATGGTGCTGGTGTACGGAGAGATCGCTGGTTGGCGTGGACTGGGTGGGCCGAAGGGCCTGTTTCCCCCGCTGTACTTCTAAAGTCTAAAGTAGAGTAAGGACTGGTTGAGAGAAGAATGGCAAGCGTTGAGAATTCTCTCCTCCACCCTAACCCTTGTGCATCAGGCGGTGCCCGCTCCATATTATTCATTAAGAATTCTGCAGGAATCCGTGTTAAAATATTCATCAATCGGTTTTCAGACACTGCTTCTTTGCTCCCTGAGGTGGGGGCAATGTTAGAGAACAGCGTTCAGTTTTGGTCAGCCGCCAACAGGAAAGATGTCAAGCTGGAAAGGGAGCTGAGAAGATTAATAAGGATTTTGCCAGGACCCGAGGGCCTGAGCTATTGGGAGAGCTTGGGCAGGCTGGGACTTTATTCCTTGGAGCGCAGAAGGATGAGGGGTGATCTTATAGAGCTGTACACAATCATGAGGGGAATAGATAGGTGAATGACTATTCTCTTTCTATTGGAGAAAACCAATCCAAGTCTTTACAATTTGGAATGAATTAGAGATGAGAATGTAGCAAAAACGTTTCCTTCTTGGTAGAAGTGCAATTAGGAAGTCGCAAATGCAATATTATAATATTTATAATTCCATTGGAACGTTCAAAATAAAAGTCTTTGCCCAGAGAGTTTTGGGGGAATGTGGGACTTTTTCCCTCAATGGTAGGAAGAGAGATGGGTCTGGCCGCACTTGGGAGCACTGTGTTCACTTTTGGTCAGCCTGCTACGGGAACGATGCAGTTGAGCTGGGAATAGTGCAGAGAAGATTGACGAGGGTGTTGCCAGGACTGGAAAGCCCGAGCTGTGGGGAGAGGTTGGGCAGGCTCGGACTTTATTCCCTGGAGTGCAGGAGACGGAGGGGTGACCTAATAGAGTTGTGTAAAATCATGAGGGGAATAGATAGGGCGAATGCACAGTCTTTTACCTAGAGTAGGGGAATCAAGAGCCAGAGGGCATAGATTTACTGGTATAGGGGAAAGATTTAATAGGAACCCGAGAGGCAACATTTTCACAGAGGGTGGTGGATCTACGGAACGAGCTGCCGGTATTATAACAGCATTTAAAGGACATTTTTACAGATACATGCATAGGGAAGGTTTAGAGGGATATGGGCCAAAGGCAGGCAATAGACAATAGACAATACACAATAGGTGCAGGAGTAGGCCATTCGGCCTTTCGAGCCAGCACCGCCATCACTGTGATCATGGCTGATCATCCGCAATCTGTACCCCGCTCTTGCCTTCTCCCCATATCCCCTGACTCCGGTATCTTTAAGAGCCCTATCTAAATGGGTCAATGCATTCAATGGTGAACACACAGGCTTTTACCCAGAGTAGGGGATTCAGGAATCAAAGGGCATAGGAAAAAGGTGAGAGTGAACAAAATTAATAGGAACCCGAGGGACAACTTTTTCACACCAAGGTTATTGATTATATGGAAGGGGTAGAGATGATGGATAGGCTGAGAAAGAGAATGATAGGGAGAGATTGTGAATGTGAGAGAAAGAGTGTGAAAGACAATGAGAAAATAATAGAAAGATAGAGATCGATGATATAAAGATAGAATACAGAACAGTGCAGCATAGAAACAGGCCCTTCGGCCCACAATGTCCGTGCTGAACATGATGCCAGGTTGAACTAATCTCGTCTGCCTGCACGTGATCCATGGCCCTCCATTCCCTGCATATCCTGTGCCTATCCAACGGGGATTGATCATGACATAGACATTAACGCTGGAGTAACTCAGCGGGTCAGGCATCGTCTCTGAAGACAAAAGGATGGGTGACCCTTCTTTCATCGTTGGTATAAACCAGTATCTGCAGTCCTTTGTCACTTGCTCATCATCCAACTCCTGTATCCATTGTACTCAGCGTGGACTCCCCTGTCTCGGCGAGACCAAGCACCGACTGGGCGATCGTTTCGCTGAACACCTACGCCCAGTCCACCTTGGCCTACGCGATGAACCGGTTGCTAAACATTTTAACTCCCCTTCCCATTCCCACACTGGCCCTTCTGTCCGGGGCTTCCTCCGCTGAGGCCACACACAAATTGGAGGAACAGCACCTCATATTTCACGGGCAGCTTACAACCCAGCTGTATGAATATTAATTTCTATAATTTCAAGTAACCCTTGCATTCCCTCTCTCTCTCTCTCTCTCTCTCTCTCTCTCTCTCTCTCTCTCTCTGTCCCTTCCCCACCCTAGTCAGTTGCACTGTTTGTATCCACATATCCCTCAGTTATCACCTGTTCCACAGCCAACAATGGACCCTTGTGGGCTCTTTGGCCATCAGTGCCGGCTGTGATTTGCCCTGTACTTTTTCCATACCTCCAGTTTCCCCTATCCACTGACTCTCAGTCTGCAGAAGGGTCTCAACCCGAAACGTCACCTGTTCCTTTTCTCCAGAGACCTGGCCCGCGGTTACTCCAGCATTTTGTGTCTGTTCTTTGTTTCCACATTAATCAAGAGATATAGAGAAATAAAAAATATATACAGAAGGGCTGAAACAAAAGCGTCAAAGGTTTGAAATATTGGGGGAAGAAGAGAGAGGGAGAATTAAAATAAAACATATGCGAAATATTTCAATGCTGCAGGGTCCAGTTGAGAGTGGACATCTTTACGGGTTCGTCATCTGTGGAGCTTGTCAATACTAGATTCTGTCACCCATGTCTCGTGAGCAGAGGGAGCTGGATCCCAGATGGAACTGGGTGTCAGAGAGTCTTGGACTCATCGAGCGTGGAAACAGACCCTTCGGCCCAACATGCCCGCACCGGCCAACATGTCCCATCCACAGTAGTCCCACCTGCCTGCATTTGGCCCGTATCCCTCTAAATGCACCCTGTCCATGTACCTTTCTAAATGTTTTTTCAATCGTACCTGCCTCAACTACCTTCTCTGGCAGCTCGTTCCATATATATCATCGATCTCCATCTATCTATTCCATTCTCATTGTCTTTCACACGCTCAATCTCTCCCTCTCATTCTCTTTCTCCACATATCAAACATCATTTACTCCTTCCAGACACCCGCCACCCTTTGGGTAAAAAAAGTTACCCCTCAGGTTCCTATGAAATCTTTCCCACCTCACCTTAAACCTATGTCCTCTGGTTTTCAATTCCTCTTTTCTGGGCAAAAGACTCCACTTACCCGATCTACGCCCCCCCCCCCCATGATTGTGTACATCTCTATAAGATCACTCTCCTGCGCTCCAAGGAATAAACCCTTTGTCTGCTCAACCTCTCCCTGCAGCTCAGGCCTGTGAATCCTGGCAGCACCCTTGTGAATCTCCTCTGCACCTTTCCAGCTTGACAACATCTTTCCTTTAACATAAACGTGCAAACTCCGTGCAGACAGCACCCGTGATCAGGGTCGAACCCGGGTCTCTGGCGCCGTGAGGCAGCAACTCCACTGCCGTCCCACCTTGATCCCCACATTTCCCTGCACTATTTGCCTTCCCCACCCACTCAACCTTCTTGCTGCCCATTTTGTGAGCTCCTCCCGACCCCCTCTCTCGCCTACCTTCACGGTCATTGGCAAACCTGGATGTCAGGGATTCCGAAGGCCTCAGCACAAATCTTTCCCACGCAAGCATTTTCTTTCGCAGTTGTTATAAAAACACAATTTCATTCAAATGTTTGTATCCCCTGGAAATCACGCTGTTATCAAATCTGCAACGCTCATCAGCACTTTTCAAACTATAATGAGACGAAGCCTTTCAAATGAGTAGATAAGCTTGTAGGGAGATCACACTGGGATACAGCACGAGCTATTCAGCAACTACTAGGAACAGCAACGGGGTGAGTGCAGATTTAAAAAAAATAATAATTAGGCAGAAGCAAAAAAAACACTGAACGCAAAAGAATAAGGTGAACTATAATTGGGAACAACTGGTGGTGAACTGACATGGAACTGTTTCTTTTAGAACAGTCCACCACAGGGACAGTCCCTTCGGCCCATAATATCTGTGCTGCATATGATACCTACTTAAACTAATGTCTGATGCTTGCAAGTGATCCCTATCCCTCCATTCCCTGCATATCCCTGCATATTCCCAGGTGGAACTGCAGACCAAATGTGTAGGAAGGAACTGCAGATGCTGGTTTACACCGAAGATAGACGCAGAATGCTGGAGTAACTCGGCATCTCTGGATAAAAGGAATAGGTGATGTTTCGGGTCTGAGGGAAGGTTTTGGCCTGAAACATCACCCATTCCTTTTCTCCACAGGTGTCTATCATCCCTGCACACCACTTGCCATCAGTCTTCATTCTATCCTGTCACCTGTCTGTTCATACAGCCTCTCCTTTCATCCACTCCTCTACCACTTCCTCCACCCATCTCTCTCTCAATCCCCTCCCTCCATCCATCCATTCCCCAATTGCCCCCTCCATCCGTCCATCCCTCAAGCACTCCTCTATCTACCCATCATCCAAACCTCTCCCTCCTTCTCTCATCCCTCAACCTCTCCCTCCGTCCGTCCATCCATCCATCCATCCCTCAACACTCCCTCTCCCCACTCTCTCACATCTCCTTGGTGTCGGAGCTCCCTCCCAAGAGCCCCCCCCGTGGATGGTGACCACCTCCCGTGCTCGGCGGGGCCAGTCTTTACCACACCTAGCCCCGCGGCACCTCCCATCAATAACCAACAGCGCGTTAAACAAAAGACCGACAACAGACTTGACCCGGAGCAGGGTTTGGGAGCTGCGTTCCCGAGAACAAACCGCACCGCCTCTGATTTAACAGGTGCTATCACAGCCGATCAATGGTTAACATTTTTTTTAAAAGGTGACTTTTCTAAAAGTTGAATATGGGTGGGTGGGTGAGGCAAAGTACTCTGCGGCATCTGATCTGAGCTGCTGTTGTCCCTGGGCATGGTATCAGGTATTGTATACAATGAATGCCCCACATAAAGGGAGCCAGTCTCCCCTGTGTTTAAGTGGAAGGCGCAGGCAAAAGCCCGCGTAAAACACTGGGATTAGCTGATCCTGGAGATACGAGCTGTCACGCAGATTATAAAGAAGCTCGAGCTGAAAGCGTTTGGCAGTGGTTCCGGAGTTGGCACGGAAGACTCTGCCCGCGGAACAATGTAAAAACAACAAGCGCCGCTGTGGTCTGTCGTTCAAAGACAAAGGCGCAAGGGGGTGGGGGGGAGAAAAATAGCAGGGTTTCTAAATGCCACATTGTGTGGGGTTTGCCTCTTTTGCAATGAATGCGAATAAATTAGTGCCCTGCATTATCCAGGTGCCTGATGGACAAAATCCTTTCTCCTCGCGATCACACAAACCAGAGCTTACCTAATGTGTTCACTCCCTCGCCCATTTTCTCACTCGAGGCTGCTCAGTCGCGGGGGAGCGGGCTAAAGCCACCCGTCGACGGTCGCTGGGTCTCGCCCGAGTCGCATCGTCCGCAAGCGGGGCTGGATTTTAAATTCCGGGCAGGCGGCAGGACCTGGGAGATGCAGAGTGCTGGGAGAGAGGGGAGTGACTCTCGCCTGCCTCGCCTGCCCGTGAAGGCTCACAGCTGGGGACCGTGAGCATGTCGGCAAAAACCAATCAGAAAAGTACCTGGCAGCAGCTGAGAGCTTCACCGAAACCCCCTCGCAATTAAAATCTCAACGGGCAGAGAGACACGGCACTTTGCACACATCTCCCCTTCAATCATTCATCATCTATGTGTGTGTACCAGTGTGTAGGGAAGTACACAGCATTACACAGTCACAAAGGTATTGCAATGTACAGAGCTAGATACCCAAATGTAACAATATTTATATTTATACCCATACACACACACACCCACATTTACACACACACACACACACACACACACACATATAGAGCATATATATACTGACCATAGAAATATAGATAGGCACAAAATGCTGGAGTAACTCAGCGGGTCAGGCAGCATCTCTGGAGAGAAGGATGGCTGACGTTTCGGGCCGAGACCTTCTTTAGATAAATATAAATATTGTTACATTTAGTTATCTAGCTCTGTACATTGCAATACCTTTGTGACTCTGAAGAAGGGTCTGGACCAGAAACGTCACCCATTCCTTCTCTCCACATATGCTTGCCTGACCCACTGAGTTACTCCAGCATTTTGTGTCTACCTTCGATTTAAACCAGCATCTGCAGTTCTTTCCGACACACACACACACACACACACACACATATATATATAGTATACACACCCATATACACACAAACATATAGAGACTATAAAATACATATATATATACATGTAGTGCTCTACATATTTCTATTTGTCAGATATTTCTACACTCTATACATTGTATATTTAGCTCGATACAGAACCTTATACATCAATGTTTTTCTGTGTATATATGCATTTTTCTATTAATAATATATATACACAGAAAAACTGATGTATATCTGTCAGATATTTCTACTGAGCTACACATCAACGTATATTGAGTATATAAGGCTCTATACAATGTTTTTCTCTGTATGTTTTCTATAAATCTGTGTATAAAAGAAAAACATTGATGTATAGAGAGATACATATTTCTATATGTCAGATAGGTAAAGAGGCAGTGTACGACACACTGAGAGAGACACAGATAAACTTGGTGAAAGGGTGTATAATAAATAGAACAAGCATGTGGGGGGGAGAGAGTGGAGGGAGAGAGAGAGAGAGAGAGAGATAGAGGATGGGGAGAGGAGAGAGCAAGTGTGTGGGTGAGAGAGAGTGAGAGAGAGGGAGAGGGAGAGGGAGAGGGAGAGGGAGAGGGAGAGGGGGAGAGAGTGAGAGAGAGAGAGAGAGAGAGAGAGAGATAGAGAGATAGAGAGAGAGAGAGAGAGAGAGAGAGAGAGAGAGAGAAAGAGAGAGAGAGAGAGAGAGAGAGAGCGTATATTGGACAATGTTGTGTGCCAGTGCAGACAGGAGACTCAAGCATGCAGAAGGGACGTGAGACCTGTTATTTTATATTGTAACTTTTTTTAATAGTTGATAGTTTTTCTGTGTTTTACTTGTATTTGCTTGAATAAATAGTTATTTGTGCTCTTCAAAAGAAAAAAAAAAGAGAGTGAGGGAGTGTGAGAGAGAGAGAGAGCAAGCAGGCTATCAACAATTATCCGCCCTTTTCACAGTAGCTGCTGTCAGCTACTTCATTTGGTTGCCCTTGTGTCATTTTTACTCACTTTGGGGATTCACAACAGCTCCACTGAAATAGTGTGTCTCGGGTCTATAGGGCCGGAGTTATAGAGTCAAGGTCAAGGAGATATACAGCATAGAAACAGGTCCATCAGCCCACCTTGTCCATGCCGACCAACGTGGCTTACTGGGCTGGGTAGAGTTGCTGCCTTACAGCGCCGGAGACCCGAGTTCAATCCTGACTACGGGTGCTGTCTGTACGGAGTTTGTACGTTCTCCCTGTGACCGTGTGGACTTTCTCTAATTTCTTCTGGTTTCCTCCCAAAGACGTAGGTTAATTTGCTGAGTTGTAAATCGTCCCTAGCGTGTAGGATAGTGCTAATGTACGGGGTGATCTTTATTCCATGCGGACATGGTGGGCGGAAAAACCTGCTTCCATAAATTTAGTTTAATTTTAGTTTAGTTTAGAGATGCAGTGCGGAAACAGGCCCTTCGGCCCATCGAATGCACACCCACCAGCGATCCCCGCAAATTAACACTATCCTACACACGGGAGGGACAATTTTTATTTGCACGTATACCATGCCAATTAACCTACAAACCTGTACGTCTTTGGAGTGTGGGAGGAAGCCGGAGAAAACCCCGGAAGTACGGGCAAACTCCCTACCGACATGACACATAGTCGGGATCGAACCCGGATGCTGCAAGCTCTGTAAGGCAGTAACTCTGCCCCAGCGCCACTGTGCCACCCGTTGTATCACAAAAGTCTAAAGTCCAGGCTAGAGGGCTTGTTTTACTCAGTTTCTCAGTCAATTATCTCAGTCAACTATCTCAGTCAATTAAAATTTGGGATGCATTTCGCAGCTTCTGATCCAGGCTCTTGCTGTGTCCCACACCCTCATGCACCGAGCAGCCAGGGTGGGCGCAGGGCAGTACAACAACAACTGGTGGACACAAAATGCGGGAGTAATTCAACGGGTCAGGCGGCAACGCTGGAGAACATGGACGGGTAGGTGACATTTCCTGTCGGGAGCCTTCTTCAGACCCAACCCCAAAAAGACTTCTTTAGTTCCGTCCCGAAATGTCGCCTGTCCATGTTCTCCAAAAATGCTGCCTGACCTACTGAGTTGGGCCCTAGAGCTCTATCTAACTCTCTCTTAAATCCATCCAGTGATTTGGCCTCCACTGCCCTCTGTGGCAGGGAATTCCACAAATTCACAACTCTGGGTGAAAATGTTTTTTCTCACCTCAGTCCGAAATGGTCTCCCCTTTATTCTAAGACTGTGGCCCCTGGTTCTGGACTCGCCCAACATTGGGAACATTTTTCCTGCATCTAGCCTGTCCAGTCCTTTTATGACTTTGTGCACCTCTATGAGATCACCCCTCAGTCTCCCGCGCTCCAAGGAATAAAGTCCTAGCCTGCCCAACCTCTCCCTGTACCTCAGGCCCTCGAGTCCTTGTAAACCTTGTCTGCACTTTTACTAGCTATGTCGCATCCCTTCTCTACAGCAGGGTGTCTAAACAGAATGCTCCAAGTGAGGCCTCGCCAATAACCTGCGCAATTACATCAGTCTGAAGAAGGGACCTAACACAAATTATCATCGGTCCATCCCTCCGCAGATACTGCCTGACCCACTAAATTCCTGCAGCACATTTTTCCTGAATTGGTGACCTAAATTTCAGAATACGTTGGCGACGCAGGGAAAAATGGGCGATAATCGACAGTGCAGAAATATTGTGTCGGAAGGAACTGCAGACGCTGGTTTGCACCAAAGATAGACACAAAAAGCTGGAGTAACTCAACGGGACCGGCAGCATCTCTGTAGAAATGGAATAGTTGGTGTTTTGGGACGAGACCCTTCTTCAGACTAAGAGTCAGGGAAGAAGAACTCTAGAGGTGTGAAAAGAATACAGAGCAAAACACTGCCGGCATTTATGGCCAAGGAGCCCACAATGGTCCATTGTTGGCTGTGAAGGAGGTGATAATGACAGGATGCCAACAGTGATACTAGCAGGACGGCTAGGGTGGGGGAGGGATGGAGAGAGGGAGGGAATGCAGGGGTTACTCGAAATTAGAGAAATCAATATTCAGACCACTGGGGTGTCAGCTGCCCAAGCAAAATATGAGGTGCTGTTCCTCCAATTTGGGTGCGGCCTCACTCTGACAGTGGAGGAGGCCCAGGACAGAAAGGTCAGCATGGGAATGAGAAAGGGAGTTAAAATGTATTACAGGGAAGAAACAATGTCAAGGGACAAGGGACCAGTCTGAACGGTAGCCAGCATGTGGATAAGGCTAATGCGTGAAGGGTATGGAGCATTAAAAAGTCATCTCATACATTTTGGTGGGTTGACACAACATTTATAATGAATGGAATGCAATTTAAATATTAAAGCACACATCAGGCACAAATGTCCTTTCTAATCATCTCGGGTGAATGGATTCACGGGCACTTTCCCGAGATTCCCTCAGACAGAAGCTCGAGGGGCAAATATTATGGAGATTCCTGAGTCCCACTCCTGAAGGAAGGGTGTATGAAGGAACTGCAGATGCTGGTTAGAACTGAAGATAGGCACAAAATGCTGGAGTAACTCAGCACGACAGGCAGCATCTCTGAAGAGAAGGAATGGGTGACATTTCGGGTTGAGACCCTTCTTCAGACCAAGAGTCAGGGGAGAGGGAATCTAGAGGTGTGAAAAGGCACGGAACAAAACAGGGAAGAATGGTGTTTTTTTTTTAATTGAATGCTTGAAAGATACAATATGGAAGCAGGCCCTTCGGCCCACCGAGTACACGTCGACCATCGATCACCTGTACACGCCAGTTCTATGTTATCCCACTTTCTCGTCCACTCCCTACACACTAGAGGGCAATTTGTAGAGGCCAATTAACATACAAACCCGCAAGTTTTTGGGATGTGGGATGAGTCGACACAGACAGGGTAGACAGTCAGAACCGTTTTCCCCAACAAGAGAGGGAGCAGCTAGAAGGTGAGAGGGAGAAAGTTTAAAGGAGATGTGAAGGGCAATTTTTTTGCACAGAGGGCGATGGGTGCCTGGAACGTCAGTTAAACTTGGCATCATGTTTGGCACAAGCGATGTAGGCCAAAGGGCCCATTCGTGTGCTGTACTGTTCTGATGTTCTATATTTTATGAAACCGGAGCACCCAGTCGAAACTCACGGTCATGGGGAGAACATGCATCTGCGGGGGGAAAGGACACATTATGGTTCCTATTGCCACCCTTCTTCAGACTAAAAGAGTATTTTAGTTTAACGATACAGCAATGGAAACAGGCCTTTCGGCCCACCAAGTCCACACCGACCATCGATCAGCCATTCACACTAGTTCCCACTTTCTTATCCACTTTCCCTACACTCTAGGGGCAATTTAGAGAGGGCCAATTAACCTACAAACCCGCACGTCTTTGGGATGTGGGAGGAAACCGGAGCACCCGGAGGAAACCCGCGCGGTCACGGAGAACGTGCAAAATCGGCACACAGACAGCACCCAAGGTCAGGATTGAACCCGCGTGTCCGGCGCTGTGAGGCAGCGGCTCTCCCCACTGCGCCACCGTGCCTGCTCGCTGCAACGTAATGACAGCTGATTGGTTATGAAGCCAGAGCAACCGGAGGAAACACCGGGGGTCATGGGAAGAACATACATCTGTGAGGGGTAAGAACATACAATGTTTGGGATTAGGACCCTTCTTCAGACTGAAGAAGTATTTTAGTTTAGAGATGCACCATGGAAACAGGCCCTTCAGCCCAGCAACAAGGGTTTTGGCCCCAAACGTCGCCTATCTCCTTCGCTCCTTCGATGCTGCTGCACCCGCTGAGTTTCTCCAGCTTTTTGTGTACCCTCGATTTTCCAGCACCTGCAGTGCCTTCTTTAACAGGTTAGCAAACCAGATGTCGAAACAAAGAGGGTTACACAAAAAGCTGGAGAAACTCAGCGGGTGCAACAGCATCTAAGGAGCGAAGGAGATAGGCGACGTTTCGGGTCGAGACCCTTCTTCAGACTGGTCAGGGATCAGGGAAACGAGAGATATAGACGGTGATGTGTTGAGAGATAAAGGACAATGAATGAAAGATATGCAAAAAAGTATCGATGATAAAGGGAACAAGCCATTGTAAGCTGTTTGTGGTGTGAAAATGAGAAGCTAGTGCGACTAGGGTGGGGGAGGGAGATAGAGGGAATGCCAGGGCCCGAGGGCTGAGGGAGAGGTGGGGAGGGGGAGGAGACAGCAGGGGTTAACAGAATTGAGAAAATTCAATGTTCAAGCCCAAAGGATGCAGACTCCCCAAGCGGAATATGAGGTGCTGTTCCTCCAATTTGCGGTGTTGCTCACTCTGGCCATGGAGGAGGCCCAGGACCGAGAGGTCGGATACGGAATGGGATGGGGGAGTTGAAGTGCTGAGCGACCGGGAGGTCGGGTTGGTTTTTGCGGACCGAGCGGAGGTGTTCGGCGAAACGATCGCCAAGCCTCCGCTTGGTCTCACCGATATAGATCATCTGGCATCTGGAGCAGCGGATGCAGTAGATGAGGTTGGAGGAGGTGCAGGTGAACCTCTGTCGGACCTGGAAGGACTGCTTGGGTCCCTGAAACAAAGAACTGCAGATGCTAGTTTGTACCAAAGATAGACTCAATGCAGTAAGAGTAACTCAGGCAGCATCCCTGGAGAAAAAGGATGGATGACGTTTCAGGTCGTTGAATTATCTAAATTTAAGCAACTTCATCTCATACTCTCCTCCCCTCCCCCTTCCCTCCTTGCCTCCCATCCTCCACCCTAGTCGTTTTACCCGTTCCACAGTTCTTCACACTGTTTCTCTTGAGATCACACCTTCCCCAGCCAACAATGGGCCTATCAGACCAGGCAACACTGCCTGAGGTCATTTGTGGCCGGCCTTAGCTGTTCCTGGGTTTTTCTCACCTCCAGCACTTCACCACCCCCCTCCCCCTCCCCCCTCCCCCACCCCTCAAACCCTACTGTCAGTCTGATGAAGGTTAGCGAACCAGGATCATACCAGGATCAAGCTAATAGTGTAGGGAGGAACTGCAGATGCTGGTTTAAACCAAAGACAGACACAAAAAGCTGGAGTATCTCAGCGGGTCAGGCAGCATCTCTGGGGGAAAGGAATAGGTGACGTTTCGGGTCGAGACCCTTCTTCAGGCCCTCTAGAGAAAAGGAATAGGTCTGAAGAAGGGACTCGACCCATAACGTCACCTATTCCTTTCCCCCAGAGATGCTGCCTGACCCGCTGAGCTACTCCAGCATTTTGTCCGTGTCTCCCACAAGTAGGCATGACCAGAATCTCCCCCGACACCCTCTCAACTAACGGCTGCCCCTGGCAGACTGCTCCAGATGGCACTGCTCTCAGCTCAGCTTGACGCTGCCGCCTGCGCTAAAACAGAGAGGAGCTTTGAGCAATGTCTGGGGACATGAGCAGGAAGCATAAACATACAGGAAGCAAGCGGCATGGGTGGGACAGTGTGAAAACAAACCTTCCTCTTTCACAAATGACTTTGGGCTTTTTGCACTAGGGTTGTGGGTTTTTAATTTATTGATTAGTTTTGTTTATTATGTTATCTACAGTATGAGTACCTTGTTTACAGGCCTGTTATGCTCTGCCAGTAAGAACTTCATTGTGTAGAAAGGAACTGAAGATGCTGGTTTATACCGAAAATAGAAACAATGATAAATTGCTGGAGTAAGTCAGCGGGTCAAGCAGCATCTCTGGAGAATAAGGATGGGTGACGTTTCGGATCAGGACCTTTCTTTCAACTCTTAAGTCTGAGGAAGGTTCCCGACCCAAACCGCCACCTATCCTTTTTCTCCAGAGATGCTATCTGACCCGCTGACTCACACTCCAGCACATTTGTGTCTATCTTCAGTACATGCCATCGTTCCTTGATGCAGTGGTGTAGTGGGTGAGCCACTGCCTCACGGTGCGGAGTGCCAGCGACCCACGTCCCATCCTGACCTCCAGACGGTCTGAAGAAGGGTCTCGACCCGAAACGGCATCTATTCCTTTTCTCCAGAGATGCTGCCTGACCCGCTGAGTTAGTCCAGCTTTTTGTGCGTGTCTTTGGCTTAAACCAGAATCTGCAGTTCCTCCCTACACTACTGTCTGTGTGTGGAGTTTGCACCATGATGTGGGAGCTCATCCAATAAGGCACAGATTTTCTCCCCCACCCCAAAGACTTGCAGGTCTGTAGGTTCATTGGCCTTTGTAAAACTGTCCTTATTGTGTAATCGCAGGGTGGCATAGTGGTGCAGTGGGGGAGTTGCTGCCTCAGGGCGTGAGGTCTGGGTTTGGTCTTTACTAAGGAGGGGGCGTCTGCACAGAGATTGCACGTTCTGTCTGTGACTGTGTGGGTTTCCTCCGGGTGCTCCCGTTCCCTCCCGCTTCCTCCCACACTCCACACCCTTGTGGGTTTGTAGGGTAATTGTCTTCCGTAAATTGCCCCTAGTGTGTAAGGAGTTGATGCAAAAGTGGGATAACGTGGAACTATAGTGCGTGGGTGATTGTTGGTTGGCGCATTCGGCCAAAGGGCCAGTTTTCACGCTGTTTCTTACTGTAAATCAAACTAAACTAAACTACATAAGACAATTAAAAACTCATTACCTCATAATGCCGGTTCCCACACGTGTCCATTAATTTCCTTCAGGAGATCAATGACTTGACGTTTATTAGGCATTGGTCTGAATATGAAAAACCATATTCATACTATCTTTATGTAGTTTTAAGATACATAGTTTAGTGATATATTGTTTTTTTTTTAAATTACTGTCGTGTACTGTGGTACAGTTGAAAGATATTGTGTTGTGTGCTATACAGTAAACGCTATAAAGACTGACTGGGTGGGACGCACTGGATAGCATCGACCCGCTGAGTCACTCCAGCTCTTTGTGTCATTGGTCCCAACCCAAAACGTCACCCATCCTTTTTCTCCAGAGATGCTGCCTGTCCCACTGAGTTAATCCAGCACTTGGTGCCTGCCAGGAAAAAAAACGATACATGCTTACAGTCCAGCCATCCACAGTGTAGAGATAAAGGGAAAAACGTTTAGTGCAAGGTAAAGTCCAGTAATGTCCGATTAAAGATAGTCCATGGGTCTTCAATGACAGATGAAAGGTCAGGACCCCTCTCTAGTTGGTGATAGGATGGTTCAGTTGCCTGATAACAGCTGGGAAGGAACTGTTCCTGAATCTGAAGGTATGCGTTTTCCCGCTTCTGTACCTCTTAACCGATGGGGAGAGGAGAGAAGAGGGTGTGATCGGGGTGAGACTGGTCCTCGATGACGCTGCTGGCCTTGCCACGGCAGCGTGTTAGTGCGGGTGGAGTCAATGGAAGGGAGGTTGGTTTGTGCGATGGTCAGGGCTGTGTCCACAATTCTCTGCAATTTCTTGCGGTCTTGGATGGAGCTGTTCCCAAACGAGGCTGTGATGCATGCCGATAAAAAGCTTTCAACGGGTTAAATACAGGGAAGAAAACTCTCTCCAAGCCCATTTCGATTTCAATCACATCATTATAGGAGTTGATGTGGCAAGAACTTTCATTAACATAAGAGTCATCTATTAACTTTCATTATGTTGTAAATTATTTAGCTGTGATATTTAACCTGTCATCTAAAGTGATTTTCAGCAAGTCTCCAGCTAATCTCTTTCAATGACAAAGGACAGATTACTTTGAAAGGAGCTGCAGAGTCGCCTGGCAGAGCGGTGGGGGGGGGGGGGGGGGGAGGGGGGGAGAACGGACGGACATTCGTTCCATCATGTCTGTGCTGCTTCTTTACAAATCTCTCCAATTCTGCAGGAAGTGTAGCATCTGCCTTTAGACTATAGACTTTAAAGACACAAGCACAAAGATACAAACGGGCCGTTCGGCCCACCGAGTCCTCGCCGACCAGTGATCACCCCGTACACCAGTACTATCCTACACACTAGGAACAACTTTTCAATTTTGACGGAATCTACAAAACTGTACGTCAATAAACGCCTCTGGATATCTGAAAGATTTGGCTTAGTTTAGAGATACAGCATGGAAACAGGCCGTTCGGCCCACCGAGTCCTTGCCGACCATCGATCACCTGTTTACACAATGTTCGATGTTACCCACGTTCCTATCCACTCCCTGCACTCCAGTGGCAATTTACAGAAGTCAATTAACCAACAAACCTGCACATCTTTGGGATGTGAGAGGAAACTGGGGCACCCGAAGAAAACCCGTACATACTCCACACAGACAGCACCTGTAGTCAGGATTGAACCCGGGTCTCTGGTGCCATATGGCAGAAATTCTACCGCTGCTTCACTGTCCATGACCAGAAGATACCAACTAGTACCAAACAATATCAAGTGTGGAGTTTGCACGTTCTCCCTGTGAGCGCATGGGTTTTCCTCCCACATCCCAAAGACTGGGTGGTTGTCACAGACTCGATGGGCCGAAAGGCCTGAATTCTGAGCTGGTTATCTGTATAACTATGACAAATTTTTGATGGGTGCAATGGAGCTTGGCAAGTCCACTGTGGAGGTTTCTCTGAGGAAGGGTCCTGACCCATAACGTCACCTATCCATGTTCTCCAGGGATTCTGCCTGACCTGCTGAGTTACTCCAGCACTTAGTGTCTTTCCTTGGTACACCAGCATCTGCAGTTCCTGGTTTCTACACCATGGAGGTTCGCTGGGAAACATCAGAATTCAAGGCCCTTCCATCGCTTCACACCCGTGGGGTTTGAGTTTTATAAGTTTGAAGAATTAGGCCATTCGGCCCATCAAGTCTACTCTGCTATTAAATCATGGCTGATCTATCTTTTCCTCTCAGCCCCATTCTCCTTCTTTCATCCCATAACCTCTGACACCCTTACTAAACAAATAAGCTGTCAATCTCAGCCGTAAAAATATCCATTGATTTGGCCTCCACGGTCGTCTGTGGCAATACATTCCACAGGTTCATCACCCTCTGGCAAAAGGAATTCCTCCTCGTTTGTGAAAAGACCCCTTGGACTGTTTGTTCAAAAAATGTTGAAAGCTGATGTCATGTTGATGTACTGTAAGTCATTACCTTGGGAAAGCAGCCAACATCATCAAGGACCACTCGCACCCAGGTCATTCCCCTTCTCCCATCAGTCAGAAGATACAATAGATTGATAGCACGTACCACCAGATTCAGGAATAGCTTCTTCCCTGCTGTTATCAGACTACTGGACGGTACAGCGTAGGAACAGGCCCTTCGGCCCACAATGTCTGTGCCTCATGCAGCCTTAAGGCCACAGGTTACCAACCCCTGTGCTCGATCAACCCTTATCTGCCTGCACATAATCCTTGTCCACCAATTCCCCACACATTCACTTGCCTACACAAAAGTCTCTTAAACACCACTATCGTATCTGCCTTCACCAAGACAATGCGTTCTCGGCACGCACCACCCCCTGTGTGAAAAACCTGCCCCACACATCCTCTTTCAACGTTCCCCCTTTTCATTTGTTTAGATGGGGGATAAAGAAATCAGCCATGCTGGAAATACGGAGCAGACTCGATGTGCCGAATGGCCTAATTCTGCGCCTGCGCCTTTTGGTCTTCATTAAAGAAGAAGGGTGTTTATACTTTAGAGATACAGTTTGGAAACAGGCCCTTCGGCCCACCGAGTCTGCGCTGACCTATGGAGGGTGATGGGTGCCTTGAACACACTGCTGGGGGTAGTGGTGGAGGGAAGGGATATCACCCCAGGGCCAACATGAGTGGAAATGGTGCCTGGCATAATGAATATAGTAACAGCTGGAGTAACTCAGCGGGTCAGGCAGCGTCTCTGGGGAAAAGAAGTAGGGGACGTTTTGGGTTGAAACCCTTCTGATAGGTTTTTGCGAAGACTACCAAATACAACACTAATGAATGTATGTGTAGCCGCAGAGAATGTGGGAAGAGTTTTTGCAGAGTTCTTGTTTTGGATATATTCTTTATCCTGACTAAAGATTACTTTGGGGTTAAAAAAAGGGTGGTGGTGGAGGCAAAAACGATAGTGGGATTAAGAGACTTTTGGATAGGCACGTGGATATGCAGGGAATGCAGGGATATGGATTACCCGCCAGCAGATAAGAGTTAATCATGGCATCTTGTTTGGGACTGATGTTGTGGGACAAAGGGCCTACTCTTGTGCTGTAGAGGCTTTAGAGATACAGTGTGGAAACAGGCCCTTCGGCCCACCGAGTCTGCGACGACCACAATCGCCCGAACAGTACTTCGATCCCACACACTAGGGACAATTTACAGAAACCAATTAACCTACAAACCTGCAGTATTTGGAATGTAGGAGGAGATCGGAGCACCCGGAGAAAACCCACGCAGTCACAGGGAGAACCCTGCAAGCTCCCTACAGACAGCACCAGTAGTCAGGATCTCCGGCGCTGTGAGGCAGCAATTCTACCTATGAGGCACTGTGCCGCCCTAGTTGTAAGGTCTATGTTTTATTATTGACTCTTGCTCTCAGCTGCGTACAAGTGGGGGTGAGATTATTCTCAAGGGAAGCAGTGGGACACAGGGACACAGTCGGTTCACTGGCTGACTGCCAACACTCTTGGCAGGGAAACAATGAGTGGCAGTCAGGGCCCTCTGAGGCCGGTGGAAGATGGATGAGGGAAGCTGTCCCTCTCTCTCTCTCTCTCTCTCTCTCTCTCTCTCTCTCTCTCTCTCTCTCGTCAGCAAGCAGTAACGGCTGCCAAGCAAAGTCCTCCTCACCTCCGCTCCTGAAGGCAGGCGGCAGACTAATGACCTTGTCACACGCCTCAGATCCACCTCTCAGCCCATGGGGAGAGGCACTTACATTCTCACACGAGCTCTTCACAGACTTTCTGGTCAATGGCATTATTAAGCAACACATGAACATACACTCCACACATTTACATACACTCCACAGCATGGTGGTGCAGTGGTAGAGTTGCTGCCTCACAGGGCCAAAGACCCAAGTTAGATCCTGACTACAGGTGCTGTCTGTCCATAGTTTGTATGTTCTCCCCCCCCCCACCTGACCCTTGACCTGCATGGATTTTCTTTGCGTGCTCCGGTTTCCTCCCACACGCCAAAGCTGCATAGGTTTACAGGTTCATTGGCTTCAGTAAAATTGTAAATTATCCCTCGTGTAGGATAGTGCTAGTGTACGGGGCGATTGCTGGCCGGCGCGGACTCAGCCTGTTTCCGTGCTATATCTCAAATGTCTAAAGTCTAAAGAACCTTCTTCCATAACGAAGATCATAAAACACATGAGCAGAAATAGGCCAATCGGCCCATCAAGTCAGTTCTGCCATTCGATAGTGGCTGATCTATCTTTCCCTATCGCCCCATTCTCCTGCCTTCTCCCCATAACCGTTGACACCCTTAATAATCAAGAACCTTTCAATCTTTGCTTTAAAGATACCCAATGACTTGACCACCACAGCTATCCGTGGCGATGACTTCCGCAGATTCACCACCCTCTGGCTAAAGAAACTCCTCCCCATCTCAATTCTAAAGGTACGTCCTTTTATTCTGAGGCTGTGCCCTCTGGTCCTAGACTCTCCCACTGGTGGAAACATCCTCTCCACATCAACAATGGCAATTATTGCGTGTACCACTAGGGGCAGACCCGAGCAAGGACAGAGCCTTACACAGTATGTTGAAGAAGGAACTGCAGATGCTGGAGAATCGAGGGTTACACAAAAAGCTGGAGAAACTCAGCGGGTGCAGCAGCATCTAAGGAGCGAAGGAGATAGGCGACGTTTCAGGGTCTCGACCCGCTGAGTTTCTCCAGCTTTTTGTGTAACCCTTGCACAGTATTACTGTGACATGTGCATCTGAATATGGTGAGCAACACTAGACCTGGCCAGCATTAATATGACCAGCTATACTAATCTTTGGCAAATTAAACTGCCAAAAATAGAAGGGAAGTATTAATATAGTGAGGGGAGTATTACAGCCCCAACCCAAAATTTTGACCATCAGGCGATGCTGCCTGACCCACTGAGTTACTCCAGCACTTTGTGACTTTTTTGGTAAACCAGCATCTGCAATTCCTTGTTTCTACGTTTGAAATAATAAAACAAACTGGTCAGATAGCAAAGGCAGTGAGTAATGAGAGCAGAGGGCACTGGTTGTAAGCCATCTCTCCGTCTCCCTGACCCACTGAGTTACTCCAGCACTTTGTGTCTTTTTTGGTAGACCAGCATCTGCAGTTCCTTGTGTCTGCAATAAACCTGCGTGTGCCCCCCGTGGCTCGCACAAACGCCCGTCGACTGAGACAGCCGCCTCCTTCCAATCCAATTGCTTTAATCCACTATCTGGTGGCTTAGTGGCTCATGGTGTCCGTGGTAAGCTCTGTCTGTTCCAACATCTGTGGCGCCGAGGGGAATGAGACTCGGGTACGCGCGTGGCTGGAGCCCACTTTAATTGCCTGGCACTGTGAAGACAAGTTGGCGGCCACAGTGCCCGCTTCTGAAGTTAAATAAAACATGGAGCAGTGCGGCTCAGAAACGGGCCCTTCGGCCCGCAACGTCCGTGCTGAACATGGTGCCGTCATCCGGCTGCCGAACCATCCTATCAACAACTTGAGAGTGGTCCTGAGCAGCCATCTACCTCATTGGAGACCCTCAAACTATATCTATAATCAGGCTTTACTGGATTTTATTGCGCGCTACACGTTAGTCCCCTTTTCCTGGATCTGTACACTGCGGACGGCCTGATTGTAATAGTGTAGAGTCTTCCCGCTGACTGGATAGCACGCGACAAAAGGTTTTCACTGAACCTTAGTACTCGTGACAATAAACTGAACTAAACAAATCACCTCTGCCTGTGTGTGATCCATGTCCCTCCGTTAGTGCATGTCCATGTGCCTAAAAGCCTCCTAAACGCCACTATTGTATCTGCCTTCACCAACACCTCTGGCTTCTGTACCAGGCGCACGGGTCATTCTGTGTAAGAAAACCTGCCCCACATACCTCCTTTAAACTTTTCCCCTCTCACCATATATCTATATGCCCTTATAGTTTTGGACACTTCCACCCTGGGGGAATCTATGCTCACGCACAGTTAGCCCGCTCCTCACCCAACACTTCACTCCTCTTCATTCCTGTAACAGCTTCTTGTTGTCTCCCCCTGTCGAACACCACCTTTCAGGGCCTGTCCCACTTACGCGATCTTCTCGGCGACTTGCCGGCACCCGTCATAGTAGCACCAGGTCGGCGGAAAGTTTCAAACTGTTGGAAAGTCCAGCGGCGACGAGAAAGAGGTGCGACTCTTTGGGCGACCACTCACGACCATACAGGCGTCACGTATGTCGACATGTCGCGGGGGGCGACACCTGTATGGTCGTGAGTAGTCGCCCAAGGAGTCGTACATTTTTCTGGTCGCCGCTGGATTTTCAACGTGTTGAAAGTTTTCGGCGACCTGCTGCGATTATGACGGGTGCCGGCTGGTCACTGAACAAATCGCGTAAAAGGGACAGGCCCCTTAGTAAAACACAAACAGGCAGCACGGTGAAGCGGCGGTAGAGTTGCTGCCTCACAGCACCGGAGACCCGGGTTTGATCCTGACTACACGTGCTGTCTGTATGGAGTTTGCACGTCCTCCCTGTGACCGCAAGGGTTTTCACCGGGTGCTCCTGTTTCCTCCCACATCCCAAAGGCGTACAGGTTTGTAGGTTAATTGGCTTCTGTAAGTTGTAAATTGTCCCTGGTGTGTAGGATAGTGCTCGTGCACGGGATGATCGCTGGTCGGCGCAGACTCGGTGGGCCGAAGGGCCTGTTTCCACACTGTACCTCTAAAGGAAAGTCCTTTGATTCCACTCTAAAGCAGTCTCTCTGTGGCTGATCTCGCCGCCTTACCTGTCCCCATCGGCCGTCACATCCGGCACGCCTCGTTGTATGACGTCGCGCGTAGCTGACACGTCTGGGATCCGGTTCATACTCCGCGTGTACAGGTTAAGGCCTCCGTCGGTCATGTACCTGGGAACAGGGCACAAAAGGCGGGAATGTAATGGAACATTTGATTTTCCACCACCGATTTTCCGGCACCATTGGTTCTAGTGCCTTGCCGTATTATCCGTTTTCCCGGGCCAAAATAATCTTTTAAACGGAGGGATATGGATTATGTTCAGGGAGATGGAGAGACATAAAATGCTGGAGTAACTCAGACAGCATCTCTGGAGAACAAGGAATAGGTGACGTTTTGGGTCAGGATGGCGGGACTGTCATATGCTGAGAGAATGAAGCAGCTGGGCTTGTACACTCTGGAGTTTAGAAGGATGAGAGGGAATCTCATTGAAACATATAAGATTGTTAAGGGCTTGGACACACTAGAGGCAAGAAATATGTTCCCGATGTTGGGGGAGTCCAGAACCAGAGGCCACAGTTTGAGAATAAGGAGTAGGCCAATTAGAACGGAGATGAGGAAACACTTTTTCACACAGAGAGTAGTGAGTCTGTGGAATTCTCTGCCTCAGAGGGCGGTGGAGGCAGGGAATGCTCTGGATGCTCTCTGTATCTCTGGAATTCTCTGGATGCTTTCAAGGGAGAGCTAGATAGGGCTCTTAAAGATAGCGGAGTCAGGGGATATGGGGAGAAGGCAGGAACGGGGTACTGATTGGGGATGATCAGCCATGATCACATTGAATGGCGGTGCTGGCTCGAAGTGCCAAATGGCCTACCTCTTGCACCTGTTGTCTATTGTCTATTGTCTATTGACCCTTCTTCAGATTCCTTCCAAAGAAGTGTCCCGATCTGAAATGTCACGTATCCATGAATTCCAGAGATGCTCCCTGACCTGCTGAGTTACTCTGGCATTTTGTGTCTATCTTTGTTATAAACCAGCATCAACAGTTCCTTTTTATTAGATGAGACATGGTCTTGGCATTTACGTTCGCCACAGATCAGTTTAGTTTAGTTCACTTTTCTTTAGTTTACTTTTGTTAACTTTATGGTCACGTGTAGTGAGGTACAATGAAAAGATGTTGTTGCTTATTTTGCTAACATTGACATTGTGGGCTGAAGCGCCCATTCTTGTGCTGCACTGTTTTCTCGAACTCCAAACCCTGAGGAGAAATATATTTTAAAAAGTTCCCATTCCAGCCTGTCACATTCCCATTTGCAGCTCCAGATCCTCAGGCGGATGGATGCAGGATAAACTCAGGCGTAAACAACATTAAGACACTGGAACAACATCCACAGGCTGGGCCCTCTGAGCTTGAGATTGGACAAGCCTGTCTTGACCCTTACGATGTGTGTGTGGGAGGTTTAAAGTCCCCTCGAGATATCACTCTCTTAAAGGACTAAATGGGCTGCGGTTCACAGCCTGTCAAATTTACTGTTTATTCACAGCTTGGAGGAACTCTGGTCTAAGTATAAAATCCCTTGCCAAAGTAGTTGATACTTTTTAATGAGGGTTTTATTCAGCACTAAAGGAACAGAGGGCATGTTCAAGGAAAGCAACAAAATGCTGGAGTAGACAAAAATGCTGGAGAAACTCAGCGGGTGAGGCAGCATCTATGGAACGAAGGAGATAGGCAACGTCTCGAGCCGAAACGTTACCTATTTCCTTCGCTCCATAGATGCTGCCTCACCCGCTGACTTTCTCGAGCATTTTTGTCCACCTTCGATTTTCCAGCATCTGCAGTTCTTTCTTAAACAAAATGCTGGAGTACTCTGGGATTCAGGGAGTATCTGTGGAGAATATGGATAGGTGATGTTTTGGGTCGGGCCCCTTCCCTGGAGTGAATGCAGAGGTTGGGGGGGGGGGGGGGGGGTGGGGGAAGCTGAAGTGTGGACTGTTCACCTCCGCCCTGCAATGAGTCTGAGGAAGGGTCCCGACATGAAACGTCACCTATCCTTGTTGTCCAGGGACACTGCCTGACCTCTGGTCTGTTTGTGTGGTTTGCACATTCTCCGTTTGCCCGCGTGGGTTTCCTCCGGATGCTCCGGTTTCCTCCCACATCCCAAAGACGTGCGGGTTTGTAGGTTAATTGGCTCTCTGCAAATTGCCCCTTAGTGTGCAGGGAGTGGATGGGAAAGTGGGATAACATAGAACTAGTGTGAACGGGGGATCGATGGTCGGCATGGACTCGGTGGGCCGAAGGGCCTGTTTCCACGCAGTGTCTCTAAATATAAACCAACTTGAATAAAAGGTACAGCATGAAAGCGGGCTCTTGGGCCCAGCGAGGTAGTGGTTTAGAGGGACATGGGCCAAATGTAGGCAAATGGATTAGCCCTGTGTGCCAGTTTGGCCAGTATGAACAAGATGGGTCGAAGGGCCTGTTTCTGTACTGTATGGATCAATTACTCAAAGAATGGAGGTTGTCGGTTTGGGAAATGGTGTCAGAAAACCCACAACACCAGAAGACATGGGAGCAGAATGAGGCCATCCGGCCCATCGAGTCTGCTCCACCATTCAATCATGGCTGATGTATCTTTCCCTCGCAACCCCACTCTCCTGCCTTCTCCCTGTAACCTTTACCTGACGCCCTTACCAATCAAGTATGTGACTATGTCCACCTTGAAAATACAAAATGACAGCCTCCACCGCCATCTGTAGCAATGAATTCCACAGATTCACCACACTCTGGCTAATGACATTCCTCCTGATCTCTATTCTAAATGTATGCCTTTTATTCTGGGGATGTGCCCTCTGTTTCTAGACTCACCCACTAGTGGAAACATCCTTTCCACGTCCACTCTTTCCAGGGCTTTCATTATACCCTGGATGATACGCCCCCTATACCCCCCTCATCGAGTACAGGCCCAGTGCTTATACGTCATTCCTATCATTCTTGGGATCATTCTCGTGATAGGCCTGGATAGAGATGTTGTGTCTATTTCCGCAGAACTAAAGCTGTGAAAGATTTGGGTCCAGGAGATGAGAGATGTGCTTACGAAGGTATTTCCAAGAGACGTTATTGTGCTTACAGGGAATAAGATTAAATAGAGACAGATGAGGAAAATGGCAAATAAAGATATATTAAAGGAATGGCCTGGGATCAAAGAGCTAGACGGGAGAGTAAACATTAAACAAATGGAATCAGTGGGGCCAAACCGACAGGAAACAATGGCGAAGGTGGTGGAGGAATGTACAGATGGAGTTGATCAGGGACACATCTCTCATCTGCTGCTCTGTATGCATTGAGTTGCCCTCCAGACCACGTGTGGAATCCACACTTTGAGAAAAAATACTTTAATCTGATCCAGGAACGAGCCTGACAGGTCAGTGGCCTGGATTAACGCGAAACACATGCAGTTTTGGAACCGACTTCTAAAACAGCGGTGCGATCTGGAACTGTTTACAACTTGAGTCATCCCGATTCTGGCTTGGAGACTTTGCCGGGATGGGATGGGTTTTCCCGACATCATTTCCCAAACCTACAACCTCTACTCTTTGAACCATAGAGCCATGCGGCACGGAAACAGGCCCTTCGACCCATCTGGTTCATGCTGACCAGCTTATCCTCATCAACATCATCAGCAGGTCAGCAAATAGTGAAAGGCCTGGACAGGGTGGATGTGGCCGGGATGTTACCTCCAGTTGGAGAGTCTAGGACCAGAGGGCACAGCCTCAGAGTGAAAAGCTGTTCCTTTGGAAAGGAGATGTGGAGGAATTTATTTCGCCAGAGGGTGGTGAATCTGTGGAATTCATTGCCACGGATGGCAGTGGAGGACGTCATTTGGTGTTTTTAATGGCAGCGATTGACCGATTCTTGATTAGTAATGAGAAGGCAGCAGAATGGGGTTGAGAGAGAAAGATAGATCAGCCACGATTGAATGGCAGCGATGGGCCGAATGGCCTAATTTTGTTTTCGATGATTTATGAACTTTTGAGCTTGTAAAGTTGCACCCCGGCCACTCCCTCTTCTCCCCTTTCCCATCAGGCAAGAGGTACAGAAGTGTGAAAACACACACCTCCAGATTCAGGGACAGTTTCTACCCAGCTGTTATCGGGCAACTGAACCATCCTGTTGTCCTGACTTCAAAATCTACCTCATTGGAGACCCTCGGACTATCTTGGGCTTTACCTTTCACTAAACCTTATTCCCTTTATCTTGGATCTGTGCAGGGCACGATTGTAATCATGTATAGTCTTATAGATCCACAATAGCGAGGATCTTTTCTGAAAATCTCCCACCTAGTCCTGGGGCAGCACAGTGGCGCAGCGGTACAGTTGCTGCCTCACAGCGCCAGAGATCCGGGTTCGATCCTGACTACGGGTGACTGCGTGGGTTTTCTCCGGGTGCTCCAGTATCCTCCCACACTGCAAAGACGTACAGGTTTGTAGGTTAATTGGCTTTGGTAAAATCATTATAAATTGTCCCTAATGTGTACGATAATCTGTAGCATCTCTGGAGATCATGGATAGGTGACATTTGTGTCGAAACCCTCTTCTGAAGCCATTTTGTGTTGGAACCCTTCTTCTGAAGAAGGGTCCCGTCCTAATAAAGTTGCCTTATTGCACTTTGTGTCATCCTCTGTCTAATGTTGGCAACTCAATCGTCACCATTAAAAGATATTTGGTCAGGTTCATGGATAGGAAACATTTACAGGGATATGGGCCACATGCGGCCAGGTGGGACTAGAGCAGATGGTAAACACGGCAAGTTGGGCTGCTGTATGACTATATACGGCTTACAAAACCTGGGGAAGAATTAAATATTTTATTCAAAATGAGTTGTATATGAGAGTGCCAACAGTGCAAATTTTCCAAACACTATTAAGTTTAATATTTAAAGGCAGCGCAGAGCTATTAAATTGACCTAGAAGGATGAAAAGCAATGTTCTGACACAGACATTAAGCCAATTGCCGTGATTTCACCCACCATCCGGCGAACAGGCTCACCATTTATTTTTAAACTGTGAATGTGCGTAATTAATAACACCACCACGCAGCTCATGCATAGCTGATGCCTGGGCTGCAGACTCACAGATCCTGAGCAAATGAGGCTCAATTGCACGGCTAGCATTTGAAATTGCAAACTTCATCATTTGTAGAACTCGGCAACATAAATCACTGGACAAAGAAACAAAGAACTGCAGATGCTGGTGAATACACACAAGGACACAATGTGCTGGATTCACTCGGCGGGTCAGGCAGCATCTCTGGAGGACATGGGGAGCTGGTGTTTCGGGTTGGGACTTCACTTCACACTGGAAGGATTGGAGGCCTTGTAGAGGGTGCAGAAGAGGTTGACCAGGACGCTGCTGGGATTAGAAGGTATTAGCTCTAAGGGAGAGGTTTGACAAACTTGGGATTGTTTTCTTTGGGGCTGTCAGAGTTTGAGGTGAGACCTGATAGAAGTATACAAAACTATGAGAGGCATAAATAGGGTAGACCGTTTTTCCCAGGGTGGAATTGTCAAAGACGAGAGGCATAGCTTTAGAGTCAGAGGGGGAATGTTTAATGTTTTTTTTTTACACAGAGGGTGATGGGTGTCTGGAATTTGCTGCCAGGGGTGGTGGTGGTGGTGGTGGTGGAGGCAGAAACAAGAACCGGCCCTTCCGCCCACATTGTCTGTTGCGAACGTGATGCAAAGTCAAACTAATCTCCATTTAAGAGGCTCTTGGATAGCATATGGACCTAAACCTAATAATATTTAAGAAGCTTTCATATAGACACACGAATATGAAGGGAATGGAGGGATATGGACCATGTGAAGGTAGAGGAGATTAGTACAACTCGGCAACATGCTCGGCACGGGCACTGTGGGCCGCAGGGCCTGTTCCTGTGCAGTACTGTTCTACGTTCTATCCAATGGCATTCACCATTTAATCGGTGAACCATCCTATCTACAATGTGAGAGTGATCCTCGCTACAATCTACCTCCCTAGAGACCCTCGGACTATCTTTAATCGGACTTTACTGGACTTTATCTTGCACTGAATGTTATTCCCTTTACCCTGTATCGGCACACTGCCGACAGCTTAATTGTAACTATATGTACAGTCCTTCCACTAACTAGTTAGCATGCAACAAAATGCTTTTCACCATACCTCGGTCCACATGACAATAATCAAAACTAAACTAGTAAACCCTTGCATTCCCTCTCTCTCCACCCCTCCCCCACCCTAGTTCTCCTCCCAGTCGCATCAATATATTCCTTCGTTATCACCTCTTCCACAGCCAACAATGGACCATTGTGGGCTCCTCCTTTCCTTAGCCAGCGGTGCCGACTCTGATTTTTTTCTGTACCTTTTCATACCACTACTTTCCCTCTCCCCGGTTCTCAGACTGAAGAAGGGTATGACATGAAAGGTCACCTATTCTTTTTCTTCAGAAATACTGCCTGACCCATTGAGTTACTCCAGCATTTTGTGTCCATCTTCTATATAAATTAAGCAGACTAGTGGGAGCATCTTGGACCACAGGCCCTGGCATCAGAATAAAAGGATGTGCCTTGAGGAAGGAGATGAGGAGAAACTTCTTGAGTCAGAGGGTGGTGAATCTGTGGAATTCATTGCTGTGGAGTTCAAGTCAATGGGTATTTTTAAGGCAGGGATTGATAGGTTCTGCATTAGTACGGGTGTCGAGGGTTACCTGGAGAAGGCAGGAGAATAGCGTTGAGAGGGAAAGATAGATAGATCAGCCATGATTGAATGGCGGAGTAGCCTCGGTGGGCTGAATGGCCTAATTCTGTTCCTAGAACGTATGAACGGGAGCTGAGCACTGGTTGGAGACGGGGGTGGCACAACTCACCCGCTGCCAATGTCGTCGAGCCTGGCGTTCTTCCCCAGCAGGTCACCATCGCTCATGTACCCTGTCACATCTGCGTCGCTGGGCCCGGTCTCGTACTCGGGCCCCCCTCTCTCGGCGGCCTCGGCCTGGGAGGCGCTGCCGGTCCGCGGCCCGGCCGGCCTGCGCAGCGGCGCGCCGTACACGTACCGCGAGCCGTCGGGGTGGATGTAGCGGCCGGCGTTGGCCCGGGGCGGGTAGCCAGCGCCCAGGGAGGGCGCGTCGCCCGCCTGTAGCCGCGGGCTGTTCTGCCCCAGCCGCCAGCTCATGCCCGCTGTCCGGGTAGCCACAGCAGGGATGGTCCTCCCGTTGACCTCCGTGGTGATGGTGCTGTCGAACGTCGTCTCCAACGTGCTGCCCCAACAAACACAAGAGAAACGTTAACCGGGGGCCCCCATGAAGAGGCCACTCTGCCCCTCCAGCCAGCTCGCCCATTCAGTATCCGGTGAATAACCCCAATAATACCCACACAGAGTACAGTGAGGAACAAAATCTGATGCTTAAAGACAGCACAGGGCGCAGCAGTATTGCTGCAGCCTCACAGACCCAGGCTTGAACCTGACTACGGGTGCTGTCTATACGGAGTTTGCATGTCCTCCCTATGACCGCATGGGTTTTCTACCACGCTCCAAAGATGTGCAGGTTTGAAGATTAATTGGCCTCTGTAAGTTGTATCTGTATCTCACACGGTAACTCGAAACTAAAGTAAACTAATGCTTCTTCCCTGCTGTTACCAGACCACTGACCGGTCCATCTACAAGCAAGGGAGTAGAGCCGATCCTCCACCCTACCTCACTGCGGCCCTTATACCTTTCCTCTGTACCTGTAACACCATATGCTGCACTCAAGTATTTTTCTCTTTGTACTACCTGTTGTAGGTGTGTAGGTCTGATTGTACTAATGCCCCTCGTGTGTAGGGAGTGGATGAGAAAGTTAGATAACATAGAACTAGTGTACGGGTGATCAATGGTTAGTGTGGCATGGGTGGGTCGAAGAGCCTGTTTCCATGCTGTATATTTATACTAAACTAACACAGCGCAGAAACAGGCCCTTCGGCCCACTGAGCCTGCGCCGACCAGCGATTCCCGTACACTAGCATTACCCTACACACTGGGGACCAAAGCTAATTAACCTACAAACCTGCACGTTTTTGGAATGTGGGAGGAAACCGGAGAACCCCGGAGAAAACCCATACAGTCAGAGGGAGAACGTACAAACTCCATACAGGCAGCACCCTTAGCAGGGTAGAAGCCGGGTCCCTGGCGCTGTAAGGCAGCGACCCTATCGCAGCGCCACCGTGCCGCCCGGCGCGGCCTCCAACTAAACTATGAATGAATGAATGAATACGTTCATTGGCCAAGCATTTACATACAAGGAATTTGCCTTGGTGCTCCACCCGCAAGTGGCTACATGGCATACAGTGACAGTAAGGAATGACCCATAAAACATTAATAATAAATAATAAAACATTATCGATAAACTTAAACTTAACTAAACTAAACTCAATTAAATTAAACCAAATTAAACGAAACTAAACTAAACTAAACTAAACCAAACACCACCAAGTAACATCGAACATTGTACCGGGTGGGACAAGATTACCTATGGCTTATCTGTGTCCCTCGGAGACTGGACATGGTCTCCTCCAGGTTTTGCCGAAGGTCAGCAATGTTCTTCACGGTCCTCATCCTCCTGGTCTCGGGATCTTCTCCTGGGAAAACAATCAAGAGTGAGAATGGTGAGCCCCTGGGCTGGCTGACGGAGCCTGATGGGTCACCTACCCATGTTCTCCAGAGATGCTGCCTGACATGCTGAGTTACTCCAACATTTTGTGACTTTCTTTGGTATAACCAGCATCTCACCGGGATTGCAAGTTTTCCGGGACCAGCCATATCGAAGCAATGGCCGGGAAAGCATACCAAATGCCTCTATTGCCTTGTAAGGCTGAGGAAGTTCGGCAGGTCCCAAACAACCCTCACCAACTTCTCCCGATACGCCATAGAAAGCATCTGATCAGGATTTATCGCAGCTTGGTTTGGGAACAGCTCCGTTTTGGGACATTTGACAATTAAACATCTACTTCCTTAGAAGGCTTAGGAAGTTTGGCAGGTCCCAAACAACCCTCACCAACTTCTCCCGAAGTGCCGTAGAAAGCATCTGATCAGGATTTATCACAGCTTGGTTTGGGAACAGCTCCATCCAAGACTGCAAGAAATTGCAGAGTATGGACGCAGCCCAGACCATCACACAAACCAAGCTCCCTTCCATTGACTCCATCCACACTTCACGCTGCCTCGGCAAGGCCATGAGCACAACCAAGGACCAGTCGCACCCCGGTCATTCCCTCTTCTCCCCTCTGAAAACGCACACCTCCAGATTCAGGGACAGTTTCTTCCCAGCTGTTATCAGGCAACTGAACCATCCTACCACCAACTAGAGAGCGGTCCTGACCGCCCATCTACCTCATTGGAGACATTTGAGCTACAGTATCTTTAATCGGACTTTATTTTGTACACACTGTGTTGATTGTATTCGCGTGTAGTCTTTTCTTTGGCTGGACAGCACGCAAACAAAAGCTTGTACACGCACTGTACCTCGGTCCAAGTGACAATAATAAACTAAACAGACATGAAGTTCCGTTTTATTTTATCTCTTGCCAGGCTTTGTCCTGCCTCCACCTCTCTTTTCCAGCTTTCTCCACCCACCCCAGACCCACCCCAGACCCATCGGTCTGAAGAAGGGCCCCCACCCAAAATGCTATCCCTCTATTCCCTCCATGGATGCTGCTCGACCTGCTGAGTTCATCCAGCACTTTGTGCTTTGCTGAACATTCCAGCATCTGCAGTTCCTTGTGTCTCTTGTGCCAGAGACACTTGTGTCTTGTGTTTGTCGGCTCTGGGCCTGTACACGCTGGAGTTTAGAGGGCTGAGGGGGTCCTCATTGAAGCTTACCGAATAATGAAAGGCCTGGATATAGTGGATGCAACAAGGATGTTTCCACTAATGGGAGACTAGAACCAGAGTGCACAGCCTCTGAATGAAAGGAGGAGGATCTGTGGTGAATCTGAATGTGGTGAATCTGTGGAATTCATTGCCACTGACGGCTGTGGAGGCCAAGTCAATGGGTATTTTTAAAGTGGAGATTGATGGGTTCTTGAATAGTAAGGGTGTCATGTGTTATGGGGAGAAGGCAGGAGAATGGGGTTGAGAAGGAAAGATAAATTGAATGATGGAGTAGGCTCGATGGGCCGAATGGCCTGATTCTGCCCCTACGACTTCTGAACTGATAGATAGACACAAAACGCTGGAAAAACTCAGAGAGTCAGGCAGCATCTCTGGAGACCCTTCTTCAGACTGAGAGTCAGGGGTAGGTCGCTTTGGGTAGGGTGATAGGTTGCTTTATAGGATTACACTGGCAAAACAAGATGAGGTGTATGTGCCTCTGTCTGGTCATACAATTTGCTGTCGAGGTTTCAATGCAGCGAGGAGTTAAGTCTTCTTCCTGCACTCCTCGCTTTGAGTAACTGCTGAGAAATGTGCTGAGTCCGGCTTCTACAAATATAAACGAGGAAATCTGTGTTCAATAAAATCGGAGAATGTAACGATCACGTTTGGGAGCTTCAGGAAGAAGCATTGCGATTGCAAGTCATGAGGGGAATAGTTTGGGTAGATGCACAGAGCCTCTTGCGCAGAGTAGGGAATCGTGAACCAGTGAACATAGGTTTAAGATGAGGGGAGAAAGAATTAGGAGGAATCTGAGGGGCAACTTTTTTATGTAAAGGATGGTGGGTGTATGGAGCAAGCTGCTGGAAGAGTAGCATTTAAAAGGCATTTGGACAGGTGTGTGGATAGATAGACACAACAGTGCTGAAGTAACTCAGCGGGTCAGGCAGCACCTCTGGAGAAAAATGATGGGTGCGTTTCAGGTCGGGACCCTTCTTCAGGACCCAAGAAGCAATTAGACAGGTACATGGATAAGATAGGTTTAGTGGGATATAGGCCAAACGCAAGCAAGTGGGACTAGTGAAGACGGGACTTGTTGGCAAGGATGGGCCGAAGGGCCTGTTTCCACATTGTATGACTCCATGACTCTATGACTCATTGCCAGCAGTGTTTCCACGACAACTGCTGGAGGCCATTCAGCCCTTTGAACCTCCAGGAATGCAAGCCACGTGGACTTTCATCACTGGTTTCCATCAGCATTTTGAGGGTCAATGGGAATTGCACAAAGGGTGGGCGATGAACCACTTCAACGTGGGTCCTCAGTTCAGGAAGGAATGGCGCTGCTTCGGTGTTGCCTGCACTTGATTTGCAGACTTTACTTGAGAGACGCAGCGCAGAAACAGGCCCTTCAGCCCACGGAGTCCACACTGACCAGCGGTCACCCCCGTACACTAACACTATCCTACACACTAGGGACAATTTACAATTTTTACCAAAGCCAATTAACCTACAAATCCACAAGTCTTTGGGATGTGTGAGGAAATGGAGCACCTGGAGAAAACTTAGTGTGTAGGCAGTGGGTGAGAAAGTGGGATAACACAGAACGCCACCATGCTGCCCACTACCAGTGCATGGGTGATCGTTGACTGGCGTGGACGTGTCAGATCTAATGTCCTATTTTCATGTTGTATCTCTAAACTAAACTAAACGTGCAGGCAATAGAGATTAGTTAACTTGGCAGCATGCTCAGCACGGACATTGCGGACTAATGTGCTCAGCAGGTTCCTGTGCTGTACGGTGCAACTGTCCTGCAGCGCCGGAGACCCGGGTTCAATCCTCACTACGGGTGCTGTCTGTACAGAGTTTGCACGTTCCCCCTCTGACCGCTTGGGTTTTCTCCAGGTGCTCCGGTTTCCTTCCCAAAGGGGTGCGGGTTTGTAGGTTAATTGTCTTCTGTAAATCTCTAGTGTGTGGGATAGTGCTAGTGTACGAGACGATCACCAGTCGGCACAAACTCGCTGTACCTCCAAAGTCTAAACTGGATGAACAACCACCTTCACTGGGCTGAATTACTCTTCATGTTCCAGACTTCTGCAGTCTAAACATCCTGAAATTTATAGGGGCCACATTAGCACTACAAACAAATCCTAACTACTTAGCAATTGTATTTAAAAATTATAGAGCCTCCTTAATCGAAGCTATAAATCTGGAGATGAGATCCACTCAGAGCTAAAATCAGAGCTAATTGCTAATCTCTGGACACCGCTCATGGTACCAGCAATTATATTCATCTCTGTACGTAAATTCTCCCCGAGCCCAGTGTCGTTCCGCACTGAAACGTCCCCAAGGAGTTGTTGACGTCTGAGCAGAGAGATAAAAAATAAGGCACAGTATCTGAGGTAGAAATCAAGTATAACTTCAAGGCACTGCCAGTGATGGTGGAAGAGACTGCAAAGCGGATGGAACAATTTTTACCCATCAGTGAAACTAGGCCAAGACACAGCTAAAATAGTTCGTTTAGTTAATTGTCACGTGTACCGAGGTGCGGTGAACAGCTTTTGTTGCGTGCTAACCAGTCAGCGGAAAGACAATACATGATTACAATCAAACCACCCACAGTGTACAGATATGTGGTAAAGGAGAATAATGTTTGGAGCAGGATATAGTCCCGTCAGGTCCGATTAGAGATAGTCCAAGGGTCTCCAACGACCCTCACCGCACAAACCCAACAATCTGTTTGTGAGAGACAAAGGATGACTGATGGGACCCGAAATGTCACCCATCCTTTTTTCTCCAGAGATGCTGCCTGATTCGCTGCGTTACTCAAGCATTTTGTGGCTATCTGCATCTGCAGTTCCTTTCTACACCATGTGTTTGTGGGTCCATCTCATTCCTTGGAGAACGGGAGAATAACAAGTGATCTTCAAGGATAAGGGGGAAGTCTTTTAGGACCGAGATGAGAAAAACATTTTTCACACAGAGAGTGGTGAATCTGTGGAATTCTCTGCCACAGAAGGTAGTTGAGGCCAGTTCATTGGCTATATTTAAGAGGGAGTTAGATGTGGCCCTTGTGGCTAAGGGGATCAGGGGGTATGGAGAGAAGGCAGGTACGGGATACTGAGTTGGATGATCAGCCATGATCATATTGAATGGCGGTGCAGGCTCGAAGGGCCGAATGGCCTCCTCCTGCACCTATTTTCTATTTCTATGTTTCTATCTTAGGAGGAGTACAAAATCATGAGGGGAATAGATAGGGTAGAAGCTCGGTCTTTTACACAGGGGAGGGGAATCAAGGACCAGAGGACATAGGTTTAAGGTGAGAGCTGCAAGATTGAGTAGCAACCTTTTTGACACGGAGGGTTGTGAGTATATGGAATGAGCTGCCAGAAGAGGTCGTTGTGGCAGTTTACTAGAACTGCATTTAAAAGGTATTGGGACAGGTACAGGGATATGAAGGGTCTATAGGGATATGATTCAAACGCATGCAAACGGATCGAGCTGAGATAGGATATCTTGGTCAGTATGGATGAGTTGGGCCGAAGGGCTTGTTTCCATCTTGAATCAATGACTCTCTGACCAATCAGATAAGCTGCCACTGCAAAATTCAGGAACTTTCTCATTGACATAAACGTTCATCTTTCCACAAAGCTCTCTGACCTGCTGAGCCTTTCACATTTTTTCATTTTCTATGTTTTATCATGTTAGATCTATTCTTTCTGTCCCACTGATATCAGCATTAGTAGCACATTACACAGACAGGAAGATTAATGTACTGACTAGAGTCATATCCTCAGAGAGTCATACAGGGCGGAAACAGGCTCTACGGCCTAACTTGCCCACTCACAATGGTTGGCTAGCCGTTGACTCCCAGCGCCAGAGACCCTGGGTTCGATCCTGAGCTCGGGCGCTGTCTGTGTGTGGCGCTTTGTACGTTCTCCCTGTGACCGCGTGGGTTTTCTCCGGGTGCTCCGGTTTCCTCCCACATCCCAAAGACGTGCGGGTTTGCAGGTTAATTGGCCCTCTGTAAATTGCCCCTGGTGTGTAGGGAGTAGATGTGAAAGTGGGATAACATAGAACGAGCTTGAACAGGTGCCTGATGGTCCATAGGACCATGGGATATAGGAGCAGAATGAGGCCATTTGGCCCATCGGGTCTACTCCGCCATTCAATCATGCCAATACGCATGTCACTACACCAATTGGTGTATGTGACTAATAAAGAACCTTTGAACCTTTGAACCTTTGATCTATTTTTCCCTCTCATTCCCATTCTCCTGCCTTCACCCCATAACCTTAGATGTCGGCTCGATGGGCCGAAGGGGCTATTTCTGTGCTACATCGCCATAAACTAGATCCTGAGCGACTGCCTCAGAAGGTGAACACACATTATGAGCAATTACTGGCTAATTGCTTTGATTTAATGACTCGGGGAGAACGACAAGGATGAACTCAACCGAAGAATGTATAATCCAGCAGCAATCGCGATTCAGTCCTCGATCCATCACCCTGCTCCCGGTCCAGACCGCCAGCACTGCCGCAGCTGACAGCTTTCTCCCCGCTCTTGCCTCTCTCACACCCGGTCAATGAGGCTTTGCAATGAGGTATCATCCTTAAGCAAATGCCAATTCTGCAGCAGGCTTCTAAATGCATCTTCATACGACATGCACTATATATATCTCCCTCTCTCTCCCTCCCTCTCTCCTTCTCTCACTCTCTCCCTCTCTCCCCCCTTTCTCCAGCCCCCTTTTCTCTCCCCTCTCCCTCACTCTCTCTCTCTCTCCCTCCCCCTCTTTCTCTCCCCTCCTCTCTTCCCCCTCCTCTCTCTCTCTCCCCCTATCCTCCCCCCTCTCTCCTTCTCCCACACCTTCCCCCCCTCACTCGCTCTCTCCCTCCCCCCATCCCTCTCTCTCTCCCTCTCTCTGTATCGAGGGGAGCATGAATCACAACTAATGTTCCATGGGATGTCAAAGTCGGCAGAGCGCGCTGTAGAATGGGAGCAAGACCCCCGATCAAAATGCCTGCATTTGGCTGAAAGAGCCGCAACACACATATATCTTCAAAACGCAGAGCATTGCGCTTGGGTACGTGGGTGGGTGGGTACGTGGGAGGGTGGGTGGGGTGGGAGGGTGGGTGGGTGGGTGGGTGGTTGAACTCACCCAGTAAGTTGTTGTAAAGGGCTTGTTCCAGATCTCCCAGCATGGTGAGGATGATCTCCGTGTCCAGTTGTGCCACCCCCTCGTGGAGGTTGCTGTCCTCGGCCAGTAGCCCGTGCTTCGGGGTGGCCTTGGACACCTCGTCGTCCGAGCCGCTCCCCACCCGGCTGCCCCTCTCCGGCCGCCCGTTCCCCGGGGGTGACCCCGGCCCCTCATCCCTGCCGAAGACAGCCAAGGGAAGGGAGCGTTCGGAAGCGGAGAGGGGGCGGGAGCGGGACAGGCACTGACCGGGGGTTCCCGTCCCGCCCTCCGGCGCCCACCAGCCGCCCTCCCCCGCCGGCAGCAGGCTGGCCATGGACTTGCGCTTGATCAGGTAGGGCCGGCGAGGAGCTTCCCGGCCTCTAGACGCCGGCGGAGACACGGACCTCCTCATCCTCCCACCGTGCGGGGCTCAGGGGCGGCAACAGCTCACTGCCGCCACGCCTGCCTTCATCGCCGAGCTGCCGATAAGCGAAGCAGCCCCCTCTCATCCTCCGCTCTGCCGCTCTGCTGGTGGGGGTGAGGGAGGGGAAAGGAGGGGGCGGCTGTTCTCCCTTTCGCCCCCTCCCAACGCAGCCCCGAGATCAAGGAGCGACCCCAGTCCCTGCAGGCTCCCTCCCGAATCGCCGCTCCTCCGGTACACAGGGAGCTCCGAGCACCATGGTGCGTGGCCAGCTCTGCATAGACACCGTCCCGCAGTCTTTCTCAGCGCCCAAAGGACCCACTCCTCCCAGCGAAGAGGACCGAGAGCAGGAGAGAGCCTTCCTCAGAGTAGCCACTGCCCTCTCACTTCACATCTTCCACAGAGCCCCGAGCCAACACCGAGAACGAGCACAGTGTATGAACGAGGATATTCCTCCCGTCGGCAGACAGAGGGAGCGGGTCAAGGCATCCTTCCTTATCGAGCTGAGATGTGTGGAGAGCGAGAATGAGAGAAAACGAGAGGGAGAACTAGAGAGAGAGAGAGAGAGAGAGAGAGAGAGAGGGAGAATGAAAATGAGAGAGAGAGAGAGAGAGAGAGAGAGAGAGAGAGCGAGAGAGAATGAGAATGAGAGGGAGTGAGAGAGAGAGAATACGAGAGAGAGAGAATGAGAGAGAAAGAACGCGCGAGAGAGAGAGAGAGAGAACGAGAGAGAGCGAGAGTGAACGAGAGAGACTGAGAAGGAGAGGTGCTGTGCTGACACAGGGCTGGGCGTTCAGCTCAGAAGGTGGCACCCTCTACAGCAGCTCCCATCGGAATGAAGGCAGTCTGGCAATTGGGAGGCTGTTTCCCAATCACACCTCTTTTAGCATTCATCCTGCATCTCACATCCATTCCTGCTCTCTCTCTCTCTCTCTCTCTTATTTCACTGCAGATGCTGCAGCTCTCGAAATGGCTGCATAAACAAAAGGCAGGCCGGGAGAAGGAGCTACTCCATCATAAATAACACAAGTCGCCGGGAACAAGGCTCGGAAGACTGAATGGTAGACACCTCACCCCCTCCCCTGCCCCCACGCCCCATCCCCTCCCCTCCCCCCCCCCCCCCCCTCCCCCCATACTCTCCCCTCCTCTGCCCCCCCCCATCCCCTCCCCTACCCCCCACCATCCCCTCCCCTCCCCCCCTCCCCCCCATCTCCCCTCCATCTCCAGCTGCCTGTCACCAGAGCTGAATGGTGGTGGGTGGGGGGATCTTTCAAGGTTGGAGGCTTCTGGAGGAGGTTACATTCATTATGTGTCAGGGTAACAGCAATCTCCCCCTGGGGAGTGAAAAGGGGGTTGGGGGGGGGGGTAAGGTGTGTTGTCATACAGTCACACGGCGTGAAAACGGGCCCTTCAGCCCAACCTGCTCACACCGACCAACCCGCCCCATCTGCACTGGTCCCACCTGCCTGTGTTTGCCCCATATCCCTCTATGTCCTATCCATGTAGCTGTTCAAATGTTTTTTAAATGTTATGCCTCAACTACCTCCTCTGGCAGCTCGTTCCATACTCCTACCACCATATGTGTGGAAAAGTTGCTGCTCGGGATCCGATTAAAAGTTTCTCCCCTCAGCTTAAATATATGTCCTCTGCTTTTTGATTCCCCTACTCTGGGTAAAAGACTCATCTAACCGCATCTACCCGATCTATTTCTCTCACGATCTTGTACACCTCTATAAGATCACCCCTCATCCTCCTGCGCTCTAAGGAAAAAAATCCTAGCCTGCTCCACCTCTCCCTACAGCGCAGGCCCTCGAGTCCTGGCTACATCCTCACAAATCCTTTCTGCACCCTTTCCAGCTTGACACCAGCCTTCCAATAACAGGGTGAGCAAAACTGAAAACACCACTCTAAACGTGGCCTCACCAATATCTTGTACAACTTTAACAAGCACTCCCAACTTCTATACTCAATACTCTGACAGATGAACTTTATTCGGAATTAAAAATTGATACAAAGCGAGAACTGTGCAAAAATTCCTCCGACATTTCCCCACAGCAATACATACAGTGGCTTGCAAACGTTTTCATACCCCTTGCACTTTTCCACATTTTGTCACGTTACAACCACAAACGTAAATGCATTTTATTGGTATTTTATGTGATAGACCAACACAAAGTGGCGCATAATTGTGAAGTGGAAGGAAAATGATACAATGTTTTCAAATCTTTTTACAAATAAAAAACTGAAAAGTGTGGCGTGCAAAATTATTCAGCCCCCTTTACTCTGATACCCCTAAATAATATCCAGTGCAACCAATTGCCTTCAGAAGTCACCTAATTAGTAAATAGAGTCCACTTGTGTGTAATCTAATCTCAGTATAAATACAGCCGTTCTGTGAAGGCCTCAGAGGTTTGTTAGAGAACAAACAATGTTCCTTGGGCATCATGAAGCCCAAGGAACACACCAGACAGGTCAGGGATAAAGTTGTGGAGAAGTTTAAAGCAGGGTTAGGTTATAAAAAAATATCCCAAGCTTTGAACATCTCACGGAGCACTGTTCAATCCATCATCCAAAAATGGAAAGAGTACGCACAACTGCAAACCTACCAAGACATGGCCGTCCACCTAAACTGACAGGCCGGGCAAGGAGAGCATTGATCAGAGAAGCAGCCAAGAGGCCCATGGTAACTCTGGAGGAGCTGCAGAGATCCACAGCTCAGGTGGGAGAGTCTGTCCACAGGACAACTATTAGTCGTGCACTCCACAAATCGAGCCTTTATGGAAGAGTGGCAAGAAGAAAGCCATTGTTGGAACAAAGCCATAAGAAGTCCCGTTTGCAGTTTGCCACAAGCCATGTGGGGGACACAGCAAACATGTGGAGGAAGGTGCTCTGGTATGATGAGACCAAAATTGAAGTTTTTGACCTAAATGCAAAACGCTATGTGCGGCGGAAAACTAACACTGCACATCATCCTGAACACACCTTCCCCACTGTGTAACATGGTGGTGGCAGCATCATGCTGTGGGGATGCTTTTCTTCAGCAGGGACAGGGAAGCTGGTCAGAGTTCTTGGGAAGATGGATGGAGCCAAATACTGGGCAATCTTGGAAGAAAACCTGTTAGAGTCTGCAAAAGACTTGAGACTGGGGCGGAGGTTCACCTTCCAGCAGGACAACGGCCCTAAACATACAGCCAGAGCTACAATGGAATGGTTTAGATCAAAGCATATTCATGTGTTAGAATGGACAAGTCAAAGTCCAGAACTAAATCCAATTGAGAATCTCTGACAAGACTTGAAAAATTGCTGTTCACAGATGCTCTTCATCCAATCTGACTGAACTTGAGCTATTTTGCAAAGAACAATGGGCAAAAATGTCAGTCTCTAGATGTGCAAAGCTGGTAGAGACATACCCCAAAAGACTTGCAGCTGTAATTGCAGCGAAAGGTGGTTCTACAAAGTATTGACTCAGGGGGGCTGAATACTTTTGCACGCCACACTTTTCAGTTTTTTATTTGTAATAAAATTTGGAAACCATGTATCATTTTCCTTCCACTTCACAATTATGCACCACTTTGTGTTGGTCTATCACATAAAATCCCAATAAAGTACATTTACGTTTGTGGTTGTAACGTGACAAAATTTGGAAACGTTTAAGGGGTATGAATACTTTGCAAGCCACTGTACATTCATTAACGTTGCATTTGGTGGTGTTCACAGAATATCATTATACCCAGCACTCTTGCCACTTACGTGGCCCCCTGGGGTGATATCCCTTCCCTTATTTTGAGGGGAGCCTCCACCACACTCTGCCCCCCCATGTCCAGTAGCGGAAGGACCTTAGACTGTGGCCCTCCCCCACCGAGCCTTGGCGTTGGCTGCACCGAGCTTCAGTGCGTCCCTCAGCACGTCCTCCTGCAGTCTGCAGCGGGCCAGTCGGTAACATTCCCCGACGGACATCTCGCTCTGCTGGGAGGTCAACAAGGTTCGGGCCGACCAAAGAGCGTCTCCCACCGAGTTGATGACCCTCCAGCAGCACTCGATGTCCGTCTCCGATGTCCGTCTCGGCCTACGTGCCGAAAGCCTTCTTGACCACACTACATGTACCGATGGTTAATGCCTCAGTCCCAGACAAACATATTGCAGTTTATCTTTTTTTATTTTTTATTTTTTTTCTATATTTGTTATTTGTTGAACTTTTTCATTTTTCCCCCAGTTATGTACTATGTTTACATATTCACATATACTGTTGTGCTGCAGCAAGTAAGAATGTCATTGTCCCGTCTGGGACATATGACAATAAAACACTCTTGCCTCTTCTTGACATCAAACCTCTTAAAAGACTTTCTTATCTGTCCTCCAATCCTTCCCTCCATGAGATCAATGCCCTGGTTTTTGATCTCTCCGCAAAAGCAAACAGGCTCTTCCTGTTTCCCCTCCCCACAGGCCTCTCCTTATCTTGCGTACTTTGGTCAAATTTCCCTTCCGCCCCCTCAGTTCTAAAGGGAAGCACATCAGCCCTTTCCCAGACCTCCACATCCCTGGGAACTCTCTCCAAGACCTTCCTTACACATTCTCCAGTGCCTCCATAAGTCCCTGAAGCAGCATCACTAGTTCACCTCCCTGCTCCCTGCTTCCTGCCTTGGGAACCTGCCCCGCTCTGGAAATAGAATGAATTCCCAACATAGGAAGAACGTTTGATTGTGCTGGAGAGAGTTCCGAGGAGATTCAGAGCATTTGTGGTGGATGTAAGGAACGGGCTGCCAGGGGAGGGAGATGAGGCAAGTACTCTCACAATGTTTATGAAACATTTGGACAGGAACATGATAGGAATGTATTGGAGGGCTATGGGCCAAACACAAACAGGTGGGACTAGTATTAGGTGGGGCATGCTGGTCACTGTGGGCAAGTTGGGCCAAGGAGCTTGTTTCCACGGTCAATGACTCCACTGAGAGCTCAGCAGTCTCTGCGGAAGGTGAATCAGTTGATGTTTCAGATCGGGAGAAAAAGCTGGTAACTCAGCGGCTCAGGCAGCATCTCTGGAGAGAAGGAACAAGGTGACGTTTCGGGTCAAGTCACCTCTTCAGACTGAGGGTCAGGGGAGAGGGGAACTAGAGGTATGAAAAGCTGCAGAACAAATTAGCCGGCTCCAATGGCCAAGGAGCCCACAATGATGCATTGTTGGCGGTGGAGGACGTGAGAACGAAGGGACACGAACAGTGATACTAGCAGGACGTCTAGGGTGGGGGAGGGATGGAGAGAGAGGGAATGCAGGGGTTACTTGAAATGAGAGAAATCAATATTCAAACCACTGTGTTGTGAGCTGCCAAAGCAAAATATGAGGTGCTGTTCCTCCAATTTGAGTGTGGCCTCACTCAGACAGTGGAGGAGGCCCAGGACAGAAGGGTCAGTGTGGGAATGGGAAGGGCAGTAAAAGTGTTTGGCAACCGGTTTCAGGTCGGACGCCCTTTGGGTATTTGTTCAGACGCTCTGTGACTGTATGATACAGATGGCACCTTGGGCATCGTAGGCATTCTGTGCCCATCCAATTACCAGCGGGCCTTGATTTAAGAGGAACGTCATAACGACCATGGGTGTGATGAACAACCGTTGAAGTCTGTTCATCTGAAGCTGTCGGCCGTGAAATGGGTTTACTGATCTGAGTCAAGTCATCTGGCTGCACTCTGTAAGCAGCTTGCTGCAACCAGTCTAATTATTGCATTGTCAACATCAATTTCAGCATTGCTAGCACCCTGCTGCTCTAATTAGCGAGCTATTTCTGGGACCACACACTCGATGACAGAGGGCAAGGAGGTCTTCGGCTGAACCCAACTTTGAGATGGAGCGATGGCCGGTGTTGCTTGGGATATCTGTGCCCCCTCTCTAGAAGGACCCCCTCCCCACCACCTCTGGAATTAACAACACAAACCCTCTCCGTGATCTCCTGCACCCATCACACACCTCACGCTGCCTAGGCAAGGCCACCAGCATCATCTAGGACCAGTCGCACCCCGGTCACTCCCTCTTGTCCCCTCTCCCATCAGGCTATAGGTACAGACGTGTGAAAGCGCACACCTCTAGATTCAGGGACAGTTTCTTCCCAGCTGTTATCAGGCAACAGAACCGTCCTCTCACCAACTAGAGAGCAGTCCTGGCCTACCATCGACCTCATTGGAGACCCTCGGACTATAATCGGACTTTACTGGATGTTCTCTTGCACCAAACCTTATTCCCTTTACACTGTGGATGGTGCGACTGTAATCATGTCCGCTGACAGGTTAGCATGCAACGGAAAAGCTTTTCACTGCATCATGGTCCACGTGACAATAAACCAAACTGAACTGAACTGAACTAAAACTGGCTTTACAACCACAGGCAAGCCTGATTATTTGCACAGAGCAACCACTGAACCGTATTGAATCCATCATCACGGTGCGGTGCCAAGGTTATTTAGTCCGGGACAGGGAATCTGCTGGCCTGGTGATTTGTGCTCTGTGGTATGATTAATGTCCATGGCAGCACATTGATCCCGCAGAGCAGACAGACGCGGAAGGAATACTGAACTCACACAAGTGCCGAAAATCTGAAATAAATTCGCAACCCTTCAATCCTTCTGTTTTCTCATCTCCGCCCTTTGTCTAAGTATCTTCTACTTACACTCTTCTCCCCTCTGCACCCCTCCCCTGGAACCCTACCTCAACTCTGGTCCATTAACCAGCTCCACAGTTCACCACATTGTATCCCACTTGAGATCACACCTTCCCCAGCCAGCAACGGGCCTAGCAGGGCACCGCGCTACTTGAGGTCCTTTTTAGCCGGCCCCGATTGATCCTGGTCTTTTCTTGCCTCCAGGTCTTCACACCCACTCCTTCCCCCACTTGCAGTCTGAAGAAGGGTCCCGACCCAAAACGTCACCCACCCTTTTTCTGCAGACATGCTACCTGGCCTGCTGAGTTACTCCATGACTATGTGTATCTCTTCGCCTATTACCTGCCAGGCCTTGTCCTGCCCCTGCTCTCTCCCAGCTTTCTTTCCCAATCCCTTCCCTCTACAATCAGTCTGAAGAAGGGTCTCGGCCCAAAACGTTGCCTATCCATGTTCTCCAGAGATGGTGCCCGGCCAGCTGAGTTACTCCAGCATCTTTGTGTCTTTTTTTGTAAACCAGCATCTTCAGTTCCTTGTTTCTACATCAGAAATAATATAACTTAAGGGCCTGTCCCACTGGGGCGTTATTTGCGCGTTATTTACGCGGCATCATTTAGGCGTCACGATGCACGAATGGCGTGCATTACGTGCGTGGTGAGACGTGGTGGCGTAGGCAGTGACGCACGGTAGCGTCACTGCCCATACCCTTCAACTCCCTGCATATCCACCTAAAAGCTTTTAAAACACCACAATCACATCATCCTCCACCACCATCCCTGGCAGCGCATTCCTGGCAGCGCGTTCCAGGCACGCACTACCCTCTGCATAAAAAATGTACCCCACATATCTCTCTTAAACTTTGCCCCCCCTCACCTTCATGCTCTGCCCTGTGTAGTATTTGATTTTTCCATCCTGGGGAAAAGGTTCTGAATGTCTATCCTATCTATGCCTCTCGTAATTTTACTATACTTCCATCAGTTCTGTCCCGTGACATCCGGCGTTCCAGAGAAAGTCCCTCATTTAACACTCCGGAAGTGGCGGCGCTGCGTGGCAGCTGCGGCTCACCTGTAGTCCATCTGTTTTTTCTTTTTTTTGGTCTTTTTGTGTCTGTTTTAGTTAGAATTTTGGTTTATTAGGTTGTGTTTATGTGGGGGGGGGGGGGGGGGGAGGGTGGGAGAAACAAGGTTTTAGTCTCTTCCTTCAGGGGGATGCGACTTTTTCTTGTCGTGTCCCCCGTCACCGTCTCCGTCTGTGCTGAGGCCTAATGGAGGAGGCCTAATGGCGGAGCTGGCGGCGTCGGAGCTGTGATGAGCGTTCAGAGCTCCAGCGTTCCAGCGGCGGCGGCGGCACGGCTTCAGAGCTCCGGTGCTCCAGCGGCGTTCCAGCGGTGCTCCAGCGGCGGCACGGCTTCAGAGCTCCGGCGCTCCAGCGGTGCTCCAGCGGCAGCACGGCTTCAGAGCTCCGGCGCTCCAGCGTTCCTCCAGCGGCGGCAGGGCTTCAGAGCTCCGGCGCTCCAGCGTTCCAGCGGTGCTCCAGCGGCGGCACGGCTTCAGAGCTCCGGCGCTCCAGCGTTCCAGCGGTGCTCCAGCGGCGGCACAGCTTCAGAGCTCCGGCGCTCCAGCGTTCCAGCGGTGCTCCAGCGGCGGCACAGCTTCAGAGCTCCGGCGCTCCAGCGTTCCAGCGGTGCTCCAGCGGCGGCACGGCTTCAGAGCTCCGGCGCTCCAGAAGTTGCTCCAGCGTTCCAGCGGTGCTCCAGCGGCGGCACGGCTTCAGAGCTCCGGCGCTCCAGCAGTTGCTCCAGCGGCGGCACGGCTTCAGAGCTCTGGCGCTCCAGCGTTCCAGCGGCGGCACGGCTTCAGAGCTCCGGCGCTCCAGCGTTCCAGCGGCGGACCCTGAATCAGAGCTGTGGCGGTGTTCCAGCATTCCAGCGACGGCGGTGGTGGCAGCCCGGCTTCGGAGGCTCGGCCACGGGCCTAGTGGACGATAACGTCGGAGGCCTGGATCGCCTCAGCGCAGAGGGAGAACAAGTAGGGAAGAAGACAAAGACTTTAAGACTTTGGCCTTCCACCACCGTGAGGAGGTGCCTGGTGAACTCACTGTGGTGGATGTTAAATATGTGTTTATTGTGTGTTTTGTTTTAATTTATTATATGTTATGACTGCAAGGTAACAGAATTTCGTTCAGACCGAAAGGTCTGAATGACAATAAAGGAATTTATTATTATTTATTATTATTATTACAATGCCTGGACATTGCTGCTTGTGCGATCTTGCTGTGTGAAGATTGTCTCACCTATTTTCCTTCATTGCAACAACGACAATTTTAGTTTAGTTTAGAGACACCGCACGGAATCAGGCCCTTCGGCCCACTGGGTCCGTGCCAACCCGCAGTCCCCGCATTAACACTACCCTACACACACTAGGGACAGTTTTTACATTTACCAAGCCAATTAACCTACAAATCTACACGTCTTTGGAGCGTGGGAGGAAACTGAAGATCTCGGAGAAACCCAGGCAGGTCACGGGGAGAACGTACAGACAGCACCCGTAGTCGGGATCGAACCCGGTCTCCGGCGCCTCAAGCGCTGTGATGCAGCAACTCTAGCGCTGCGCCACCGTGCCGCACACAATTCTTCAATGTTGTGAAATACTTTGCGTCGGCCCGAAACATGGACAATGAGATGCTTAAACCCATCTTCAATAACAAAGGACAAAGTGCTGGAGGAACTCAGCAGGTCAGGCAGCAATCTGTGGAGGGAATGGACGGACGACGTTTCAGCTGATGCTTGATCAGGTGCTGGCGAGGTCACATTTGGATTCTTGTCAGCCGTTTTGGGCTCCATATCTGAGGACGGATGCACTGGCGTTGGAGGGGGTCCAGAGGAGGTTTGCAAGGACGATCCCGGGGATGATCGGGTTAACGTATTTTAAGCATTTGAAAGCTCTGGGCTTGTACTCGCTGGAGTTTTAGAAGGATGAGGGGTGATCCCATTGAAACCTACCGGATAACGAAAGGCCCGGATACTGTGAATGCGGAGAGGATGTTTCCAGAAATGTAAGAGTTTAAAATCAGAGGACACAGCCCCAGAATAAACAAACATAGATTTAGAATGGAGATGAGGAGAAATTTATTTAGCCAGAGGGTGATGAATTTGTGAAATTCATTACCACAGATGGCTGTGGAGGTCGTCTTTAGGTATTTTTAAAGCAGAGATTGATCGGTTCCTGATTAGTAAGGGCATCAAAGTCAAGTCAAGCCAAGAGAGTTTATTGTCATGTGTCCCAGATAGGACAATGAAATTCTTGCTTGCTGCAGCACAACAGGGTATTGTAAGCATAAATACAGAACAGTTCAGTGTGTCTATATAGCCTAGACCATATATGGACACATAAATAAACAGATAAAGTGCAATAGGCTGTTAAAGTTCAGAGTCTGTTTGTTGGCGAGTTAAGCTGTTCCAGAACCTGGATGTACAAGATTTCAGGCTCCTGTACCTTCTACCCGATGGTAGCGGAGAGATGAGTGTGGGTCCTTGATGACGTTGGCAGCCTTTTTGAGGCAGCGACTGCGCTAGATCCCTTCGATGGTGGGGAGGTCAGAGCCGGTGATGGACTGGGCAGTGGTCACAGCTTTATGCAATCTTTTCCGAAGGTTCGAAAGGTTACGGGGAAAAGGCAGGAGAATGGGGTTGTGAGGGAAAGATGGATAAGCCATTGGCGGAGTAGATAGCATGGGCCAAATGACCTAATTCTGCTCCTATGACATGAATTTATTAACTTGCGAATGTCTTATTCCATCTATCACTTGCCTGATTTATGTCCTACCCCCTCCTCTCTATTCAAGAAGGCAGTTCACCATCACCTCCTTAAGGACCATTAGGATGAGCAATTGAGTCTGAAGAAGGGTCTCAACCCGAAACGTTGCCTATCCATGTTGACTTTAAACTTTAGAGATACAGCACAGAAACAGGCCCTTCAGCCCACAAAGTCTGCGCCGAACAGCGTACACTATGACTATCCTACACACTAGGGCCAATTTATAATTTTACCAAAGGCAATTAACCCACAAACATGTGCGACTTTGAAGTGTGGGATTAAGCCGGAGCACCTGGAGAAAACCCACGTGGTCCTAGGGAGAATGTACAAACATCGTACAGGCAGCGCCTGTAGTCAGGATCGAATATGGATCTCTGGCGCTGTAAGGCAGCAACTCTACCACTGCGCCACCGTGCTGCCTTGTTCTCCGGAGATGTTGCCTGACCCGCTGGGTTACTCCAGCACTTTGTGTTCTATTCCGGGGCAATTAAATGCCGGCTCAGTGCGTGAAGCCCAAACTCCACAGTAGAGCTGGCAAACTCCAAGCACTGCTTGACTTGCCTTTGCAAATAATGTCTGAAGTACAGAGTGTCCAGGAAGGTACAAATCAAATTCCCCTTTCAACATTCAGTCAGTAATAATTTCTCCTCAGGCCCCTAGGGTACAGGAGCAGAATAAAACCTCTAAAACATTGCGGTGGTAAATAGACATCGTTCTTCCTGCATTGTGGCACCTCACTAGATATATCAAATTGGCCGGTAGGATTTTGACAGTGTGAAACTCACTGGAGAAATATACTCAATACTCAGTTCTCTTTCTCGTGAGTTTTTTAAAAAGAAATTATTTGCTCTTGTCAGTGCTGTTCCACTGTGATCCATTCCTGCAGTACTTTCAACATCAAATATTTAGAAACAAGCTGATAAATTGAGCTGTGTTGCTTTGTTAGATTCATCGCAGATATTTTTTCTCATGCTGTCCATAATTTTAAGGTAGTTTACTGTTTCCACAGTGTGGAACCAGGCCCTTCGGCCCTCCTAGTCCATGCCGACCAATGATCACTCTTTAGTTTACTGTCATGTGTACCAAGGTGCATTGAACAGCTTTTTGGTTGCGTGCTATCCAGTCAGCGGAAAGACCGTACATGATTGCAATGAAGCCATCCACAGTGTACAGATACAGGATAAAGGGAATAATGTTTAGTGCAAGGTAAAGTAGGCGCAGCATGGAACCAGCCCCTTCGACCCACTGAGTTCACGACCCATTCACAATAGTTCTACGTCCTCTCGCTTTATAATCCATTCCCTGCACACGCAGGGCAATTTACAGAGGCCGGTTAACATACAAACCCGCACGCCCTTGGGATGTGGGAGGAAACCGGAGCACCCGGAGAAAACCCACGCGGTCACAGTCCACCTGAGTTCTGGCCACAGTTATCCATCCCAAAAGTAAATCCATCTTCAATACCAAATTACTGTCAGAAATTGCTGACTGTAAACAAGCTCCCGATGGAGTCAGGGAGTAGTATAACACGGAAACAGGCCCTTCGGCCCAACTTGTCCATGCCGACCAAGAGGCTCGAGGGATATTTATACAATTTTCTTCTTAAAGTTACTGATTGCAACTATCAGGCTGTGTTTTACAGTTCACAGCAGCACAGTGGAAAGCAAAGATCCTACAGCGAGCAAGATAGATCACTCGACGGAAAAGACGTAGTACGGTCATGAGCAGATTCATGGGTAATTTTTGGCCCCGTTTCCGTAACAGGCTTCCGTCCCCGCACCAAAGATCCCATGGGATACTAGTGGGGAGAAGGAAGCCGGTTACGGAAACATCCTCGTAAAAATAAAAGTTATTTGGTAAAAGTCTTCTCCTCATTTTCAGAATTTTAATTTATTAACACAAACTGTTCCCCCGCAACGTTGATTACACTGCGTGTCGGTCGGGTCGGGTTACGGGAATGGATGTAAAAAAGGCCCGCATCCGTTCCGTTGCATACTACACGTCAGCCCATTGCATTTAGAAGGAGTGATCTATCTTGCTCCACTATAGGATCTTTGGTGGAAGGATCTTCACTTTGGGATGCCGTGACTGAGACTGAGAAAGTTGCTCACAGTATTACAAAGCTGACATTTCCTGTTGGCTTTTCACTTCCTCCCTCACACACCACAAGTGTCACCCTTTCCCAATTAAACCTCCACCTCCTCACCACGGGCAACAGCACAGGAAACCAAATGCGTTTACCAAAACCAGAATCATGTTTCCAATAAGGACTTAAACTGACCGGCTTTAAGTACACAATAAGCCACAGATGTTTTCATTGCTTGCATTGAAAAATAACTCCCACAGTCTCTCAGGACGAGGCATTAGAGTTAATTCCAGGGGGCGGCATAAGTGAAGCTCTCTGTGTGAGTATGGACGGACTGTGGGATACGCAACCAGTCCTGATCCCCAACATAACGTAGAAATAATGTGTAGGAAGGAACTGCAGATGCTGGTTTATACTGAAGATAGACACATACTTCTGGAGTAACTCAGCAGGTCAGGCAACATCTCTGGAGAAAATGTAATAGGTGACATTTTGGGTCGGGACTGTTCTTCACACTGGTCATACCCCAAATGTCACCTATTACTATCCCTCTAAACCTATCCTATCCAGGTATCTGTCTAAATATTTCTTAAAAGTTGCAATAGTACTTGCCTCAACCACCTTCTCTTGCAGCTTGTTCCATATTCCCACCACCCTATGTGTGAAAAAGTTACCCCTCAGGCTCCTCTAACATTTCCCCTCCCCTGATCTTAAACCCATGTGGTGGCGGTCCCGGGAGATTAGGCCACTCCTTGGGTTATTCCCCTCGGCTCTTGAGGGACAGGGACGGTTGTCTGCCGGTTCCTGCTCGGGGGTGTTCTGGTGTTTGCCCTGCTTCATTAAAGGACTTCTGAACCTGCCTGGCGTCTAGCCTTTTCCTGATCTCGTCCAGGACACTGCAACCGGTGACCCCGACGTTCATCACGCACTGTGATGGAAAACCACGCTGTGGCGCTGAAGCTCCCGACTTTGAGGCCACGACAATGTCCTCTGATTCTTGATTCCCCTACTCCGGGCAAAAGACTAGACGTTTATCCTATCTATTCCTCTCATGATCTTTCAGACAGTCTGAAGAAGGGTCCCGACCTGTAACGTCACCCATCCTTTTTCTCCAGAGATGCAGCCTGACCCACTGAGTTACTACGTGTCTACCTGTGTGTGTTTTCACCTCATTAACTGGGAGCTTCATCTAACATCTTGTGGTGACATATACATGCAATTGTTTATTATACTACTTCTACACATATCTATGCATCCTGCACAGAAACAGGCCCTTCGGCCCCCCTTGTCCATGCCATCTCAGTCGAATACATCTCATCGACTTCATTCATCAGCACTTGGTACAGACTCGTTGGTCCTATAACATTAAAAGCAGCCAACATCCTCACATCTTGTGTACATATATATATTTTGCTGTTCCGTTAATCTATGTTCGCTCTTCTGGGTGAGATGCTAACTGCATTTCATTGCCTCTGTACTGTACACTGCACAATGACAATAAAGATTGAATCTGAATCTGACATCAGATTCACGTTTTTTGCATCCACACCACATCTCTTCTCCAACCTCAAAAGATTTGGTGATTAAGATTGATTTCTGCTTTTTAACGCAGTTTTCTATCGGCACTGTGACCTGTTTTTGAACTTTTAACCAGGAGGTTAAGTCTGGTCAAATGCTTTACAAGACTTACCAATTCCTCTATGAAATAAGCTGTTCCTTGTCATTGAAGCAAGGAACTGCAGACACTGGTTTACAAAAAAAAGACACAAACGGCTGGAGTGACTCAGCGGGTCAGGCAGCATCTGTAGAGGGTATGGGCAGGCGACATTTTAGGTCATTCAGAAGAATCAGTCTGAAGAAGGGTCCCGACTCAAAACGTCACCTATCCCTGTTCTCCAGAGATGCTGCCTGACTTGCTGAGTTACTCCAGCTGAAGAATTGCACCAGAAATATTTTCAACAGCTGTGAGGCTTAATAAGACCAGATCACCTACCGGAGATTTCTTCGAGGCACTGTTTGGCTGTCTTGCTGTAAACAGAATCCAGTTTTGTGTGGCTGCCGCTTAAATCACCAGAGAGAAGCGAGGACCCATCATTATCCGAGTGCGTTCTGAAAAGTGGAGGTTAAAACAGAGGTTAATAATTCAACGCCACAAAGACACTTCTAACACAGAGGTGGGCAACACATCAGCCCATCATGCGGCCAAAGGGTCTTTGATTTTGCCAATTTTAATTGAATTTTGTTTCGAGATACAGTGCAGGACCTTCGGCCCACCCTGCCCGTGCCGACTAACGATCCCCACACACTAGCACGACCCTACACACTAGGGACAATTAATATTTTTTTTACTGAAGCCAATTAGCCTGCAATCCTGCACGTTTTTGGAGCGTGGCAGGAAACAGGAGCACCCGGAGGAAACCCACGCGGTCACAGGGAGAAGGTACAAACTCCGTACAGACAGCACCCGTACTCAGGATCGAACCGGGGTCTCTGACGCTGCGTGGCAGCAACGCTACCGCTGCGCCACCGTGCCGCTCAGTTTGTTCCACTTAATCTCCCTCAGCGTTGCTATTTTCTTTTCTTAATGGATTTTTATGCAATTTTCTCCTTAAAATTACAACTGAAAATATCAGTATTTTCCAGTTCATTAGGGCAGAGTGAAATAAAAAAATCTTCACATAGGGCCGCAGAGACATGGAGTCACACAGCATGGAAACAGGCCCTTCTGTCCGACCGTCCATGCCGCCAAGCTGTTCCATCTAAGCTGGTCCCATTTGCCCATGTTTGGCCCATACCCCTCCAAGCCTTCCCTATCCATGTACCTGCCCAAATGTCGTTTGACTGCTGTTATTTATCTGTCTTAACTACCTCCTCTGGCAGCATGTTTCATATACCCACCACCCACTGTGTGAGAAACCTGGATACATAAAAAGTAGGTCGCACATTGCTATTGCATTTTTTAATTATTCATTATATTTAAGGATGCGGATATCACAACCACCCTTTATTTCCCATCCTCAATGGGCTCACAGATTTGATGAAGTGCCATATTGAACGGTTCCTGCACTATCTAGAATTGTTACAGTCATTCCCTCTTCGCCCCCTTCTTGTCGGGCAGGAGATGCAAAAGTTTCAAAGCGTTCCCCTGCTGGTTTTGTCCTTCTTGGTGGGACGGGCAGCACAGCAGCGCAGCTGGTAGGGCTGCTGCCTCACGGTGCCAGAGGCACGCGTTCGATCCTCACCACCGGTGCTGTCTGTGTGGAGTTTGCACGTTCTCCCTGTGACGGCGTGGGTTTCCTCCGGCTGCTCCGGTTTCCTCCCACATCCCAAAGGCGTGCAGGTTTGTAGGTTAATTGGCCCTCTGTAAATTGCCCCTGGAGTGTAGAGAGTGGATGAGAAAGTGGGATAACGTGGAACTAGTGTGAACGGGTAAACGATGGTGGCACAGGCTGGACGGGCCGAATGGCCTGTTTCCACGCTGTTTCTCTAAATTTCGTTTAGTGAATTTTTTATTGTCACATGCCTCTAGTGTGCAGACAGTGGATGAGGAAGTGGGATAACACAGAACTAGTGTATGGGTGATTGATGGTTGCTGTGGACTTGATGGGCCAAGGAGTCTGTTTTCATGCTCTATCTCCAATCTAATTCTCCATCTGAAGATTACTCTGATTTATAAAGATTTAGCAGAATCCCATTGGACTTCTGCTTCTGGTTATAAAACCAGGCTCCCACACACTTAATTAACACCTATTCAAATTTCCTTGACACCTGCAAAGATTTGTTGGCAAGATGCTGGGTCCCACATACCGTGGACTGCCCCTGAAACGGTGCTACCTATCGACATCAGGTAGCTTTCGATAGTCACAATGACAGCAGGAGCCAAAACACCTTGGCTGTCTCAAGGTGATTCCAAACAATCTTGGCTGCCGACCAGAACAAATATTGTAAGTGGATACGGGGAACTGAAGATGCTGGTTTGCAACAAAAAAAAAAGACCCAAAGTACTGGAGTAACTCAGCGGACCAGGCAGTATCCCTGGAGAACATGGACAGGTGACGTTTCAGGAACGTTATACCACTTTCTCCAGAGATGCTGCCTGACCCGCTGAGTTACTCTAGCTTTTTGTGTTTTTGTAATGAATCAGACTCTCCTTGCCAAGTCTGCAGGTGTGGAGGTTGTCACGACACTGATGCAGCGACTTGCCAATGGTGTGTTTGAGTTTTTTTACTTTAAAGAAACAGCGTGGATATAGGCCCTTTGGCCCTTCGGGTCCGCACCGACGCACACTACTTCTATCCTACACACGAGGGACAATTTACAGAAACCAATTAACATACAAACCCGCACGTCTTTGGAGTGTGGAAGGAAACTGGAGCACCCGGAGGAAACACATGGGAGAACGTGCAAACTCCATACAGACAGCGCCCAAAGTCAGAATCGAACTTGGGGTCTCTGGCGCCGTGAGGCAGCAACACTACCACTGCACCACTGTGCTGTCTTCAAGGAGCAGATCTCAGTCCTCACTGAACTCTGGTGTGTAAGGTAGACTAAAATGCTGGAGAAACTCAGCGGGTGAGGCAGCATCTATGGAGGGAAGGCGATAGGCGACGTTTCGGGTCAAGACCCGTCTTCAGACTGATGTGGGGGAGCGGGAAGAAGAAAGGAAGAGGCGGAGACAGTGGGCTGTGGGAGAGCTGGGAAGGGGAGGGGAAAGAACGAGAGAGCAGGGACTACCTGAAATTGGAGAAGTCAATGTTCATACCGCTGGGGTGCAAACTATCCAAGCGAAATATGAGGTGCTGCTCCTCCAATTTATGGTGGTCCTCACTCTGGCCATGGAGGAGGCCCAGGACAGAAAGGTCGGATTCAGAATGGGAGGGGGAGTTGAAGTGCTGAGCCACTGGGAGATGGGGTTGGTTATTGCGGACTGAGCGGAGGTGTTCGACGAAGCGATCATCAAGCGTACGCTTGGTCTCACCGATGTAGAGCAGATGACACCTAGAGCAGCGGATGCAATGGATGAGGTTGGAGGAGGTGCAGGCGAACCTCTGCCACACCTGGAAGGACTGCTTGGGTCCTTGAATGGAGTCAAGGGGGGAAGGTAAAGCGACAAGTGTAGCATTTCCTGCGGTTGCAAGGGAAAGTGCCAGGAGAGGTGACGGTTTGAGTGGGAAGGGACGAATTGACCAGGGAGTTACGCAGGGAGCGGTCTCTGTGGAAAGGATGCAATCCTCTGTGTAAGGATTACTGGCGTAACTCAGTACTTCAGTACTCAGTAATTCAGGCAGCACCCCTGGAGAAAAAGGATAGGCGATGTTTCGGGCCGGGACCCTTCCTCAGACTCAAGGGAAGTGTCCATTTTCTCCGGAGATGCTGCCTGAGCCGCTGAGTTGCTCCGGCACTCCGCTACTGTGTCTGTCTTTGGTATACACCAACATGTGCAGTTGTTTGTTTCAACATTCTGTGTAAGAGTTGACTCCTGAATCTTTTACTCAAATCCTCCCGCAGTCTAACCGGGCGATCACCACCAATCCCAGAGCCCAGGCAGTGAACCCAATCACTAGAGTTGGAACAGTGGGACAAACAAGCCTTCACAAAGAGCACAGTGAACGCTTCATATTTACTGACCACGTTCCTTTTTGGATATTCTGAAATTCGGTCCATGCAAACACTGGCAGGCTGGTGAAAGGGTTTATTTTATGAAGCTATAATACCGTGTTTCATTAGTTGCCATTCCACACGCACTGACTGCTCCCATTGCGTGTGAAAGACGAAGGAAGCAGGGATAGACACAGAAAGCTGGAGTAACTCAGCGGGGCAGGCAGCATCTCTGGCGAGAAGGAAAGGGTGAGGTTTCAGGTTGAGACCCTTCTTCAGTCTGACGAAGGAAGCAGGGAAACGTGTGTCTTGGGCAGGACTGGCGGGCATCTCGTAGCGATCGGAAATTACTTTCAGTTTGCGCCTGACTTCAAGAAGGAACGCTGGGCTTGCATTTCTATAGCGCTTTTCATGGTCACAACCATTAAAGCACTTAACCAAAGAGCAGCCTCAGAGCAAATGTACGAAGGTGCGGTGCCAATTTGCACAAAGCTAGGTCCCTCAAAACAGCGAAAACACAAAATATGCTTTCCAAGGCTCTCTCTTTGAGGGATAAATATTGGCTTTGGGTGACATTCCTAGAATGTGGGCATTTAACTTCCATCTTAATAGTGGTGAACCATCTACTGAGGCCGCGAACATCACTAGGGAGAAGGTTGGGGGAAGGGTTTTTGGGATTGAGGAGTTTCAGTTTAGTTTAGTTTAGTTTTTTTATTATTATCACGAGCAATAGTGAGGTAGTGAAAAGCTTCTTTGTTGCGGGCTATCCAGTCAGCGGAAAGACTACACATGATAGTGCACCAATACGGGATAAAAGGAATAATGTTTAGTGCAATCTAAAGTCCAGTTGAAATCCGATTAAAGATGGTCCGAGGGTCCCCAATGAGGCAGATGGTAAGTCAGGACCATTCTCTAGTCAGTGATGGGACGGTTCAGTTGCCTGATAGCAGCTGGGAAGAAGCTGTCCCTGAATGTGGAGGTGTGCGTTTTCACACTTCAATACCTTTAGCCTGATGGGAGAGGTGAGATGAGGGAGTGGCCAGGGTGGGACTGGTCCTTGACACCTTCAGGAAGGTGGTCCAGAATTGAGATCCAGGGTTAGAACTGAGAACAGGGAACAGTACCGGACAAGAACAGGCCATTCGGCCCACAAGGTCCATGCTGCACGATGCCAAGACCACCTCTTATCCTCCTGCACATAACTCATAATCCTCCACTCCCTGCATATCCATATGTTTATTCAAAAGCTTCTTAAACGCCACTAATGTACCTGGCTTGCACCGCCAACCCTGGCAGCGTGTTCCACGCGCTCACCACCCGAAGTGTACAACATTTGCCAGGCACACCTCCTTTAAACTGTGACGGAGTGGCAATATACTTCCAGGTCAGTAGCTTAACGGGGAACCTCTGTACCTGCTGCCCTTTGTGTTATACCTGTGCTTCAAAAGAGAGGTCATGGCATCTTTAACCAGAGACGCCTGATGGACGGACCCTTGTTTAATGCCTTTAGGTTGATCAATCAATCAACCAACCAATCAGGTTATTCATCACACCGCAATAAAGTGCAGTGAAATTAATTTTGCCAGCAGCAGTACAATAATGAAAAGAACACACAATACACAATAAACATTGAACACAAACATCCACCACAGCATTCTACACTGTGGTGGAAGGCACAAAGTACAGTCAGTCCTCCTCCATTGTTTCCCCCGTGGTCGGGGCCATAAACCTCTGCCGTTGCCGTTGCCGCTGCGGGCGGCCAGATGTACAGGCCCTCTCGTCGGGACGGGAAATCGGCGCTTCCCTACCGGAGCCCGCGGCTTCAGGATGTTGTGGGCCGCAGGCCGGCGGTCGGAGCTTCTCCGGGGATCCCCGGCAAGGGTCCCGCTCCGGATGGTAAGTCCACGACATATGCCAAACGCAGGCAAATGGGACATCACATGGAGCATCTTTGTCAGCATGGACAAGTTGGGCCGAAGGGCCTTTTTCTGTGCTGTGTGACTCTACGACTCTCATCTTATACTTTATAAAGGGGACCCAAGGGGCAATTTTTTCACTCTGAGTTGGTGTGTACAGGTAACAAGGCCTATTTCCTTGTCACATCACACTCTAATCTTTCTAATGGGCACTGAATACCATTAAGGGAGGCCGTACAACATCTGAACTGTTGGGCCGAAGGGCTGCACAGTGGCGCAGTGACAGAGTTGCTGCCTCACAGCGCCAGAGAGCTGGGTTCAATCCTGACTACGGGGTGCTGTCTGTCTGAGAGTTTGCATGATCGCCCTGTGACCGCGTGGATTTTCTCCGGGTGCTCTGGTTTCCTCCCATATTCCAAAGACGTACAGGTTTATACGTTAATTTGGCTTCTGTAAATTAAAAATTGTCCTTAATGCGTAGTTTCCGGGGTGATCGCTAGTTGGCATGGACGCCAAAGGGCCTGTTTCCATGCTGTCATCTCTAAAGTCTAAAGACTCTATGATTCTATCGTAGGGCCAGGTTGTGTTTCTAAACTAAAGCCCTCATGGGACCCGAGATATCTGAAAATCAAACAGGTTTGAATCTTTACAACATGAGATGGAGACACAAGAAACTGCAGATTAAAGGTGTAGTTTAGATATTCAGCATGGAATCGATTCTGACCATCGCCCACCCGTTCACACAAGATCTATATTATCCCACATTCACATCCACTCCCTGCACACGAGGAACCGTTAGGGTGAAAGGCCTCTTCCCGTGCTAACAGCGCACTACTTACTTGTAGAGGAAGGGGGCGACGGTGGCAGTGTTGGGGTGGTTGTATTGCTGCTGTGACTGTGGGAGATAGACGTGGGCGTTGGCAGTGCCCGCGGCGTGCCCGCCAGACACCCCGGTGGCGGTGGAGGTGGAGGGTGCCGAGGGGCCGGACGCCTTGCTGTCGCCCGGTGCTTTCGGCAGGCAGTGGCTGGGACTCCCCTTGGTGCTCTTGGCTTTCTCCTGGTCCTTGGCTGCCGTCGGCACGGCGACGGTCGGTGTCTTCCCGGCGGGTACCTTGGATCCCGGTTTGGGGATCCCGCTGGAGGCCGGGATGGCGCTCTCCTTCTTCGCTCCCGCCGACTTGCCCCCTTTGGGGATGAGGCTGGCGATCTTGGAGCTCTTCCTGGGCACTTCGCTCCCCTTCTCTTCCTTGGCCGCCTTCGGCCCCTTGGCCTTGTCTTTCTCCCGCTCCTCCTTAGCATGGGCGGCCACGGGCTTCTTCGGGCCGGGGGCTTTGCTGCCTGTCCGTTGGCACGGGCCCTTGGACTGTGCTTTGGGGCTGCTCGCGCTGGCTCCCTCCGCCTCGCCGCTCTCCGAGAGCGGTCCCTCGTCACGGGCGCCCTCCGCGGGCAGCGCCCCCTGGTGCCCCAGCTGCCGCAGCGCAGTCCTGCTGTTGATCAGCTTGAACTTCTCCAGCATGGATCTCTGCTCTCCTCCGCCCGCGGCCTTGGGCGTCTCGGGGTGGGGGGCGCGCGGGCGGTCAGCGGCGGGGGCGGTGGGGGAAGTGGCGGGGCTCGGCGGCTTCACGCTCAGCATGGGCGACGTGGCGGTGTGCTTGACGTTCATCGACTTGCTGCGCCAGGGTTTCCCGGAGCTGGGGGAAGGGATGGCAGAGGCGGGCTGGTGCCCGCTGTTTGCCGCAGTCACCACGGCCCCGTTCATGCCTCCTGTCGGCGCCGGAACTTTGGCCGTCTCTGAAACTGAGAGAAGAAATCACGATCAATGTCAAACCACCGATACCCCTCGGGGGGGGGGGGGAGCAGTGTACAGTGGCGCAGCCGTCACAGACAGTACCCGAGGTCAGGATTGAACCGGGGTCTCTGGCGCTTAGAGGCATCGGCTCTACCACTGCACCACTATGCCACCCTCCAAGTTTAATTTGGTTTAGTTCAGTTTATTATGTGTACCGAGGTGCAGTGAAAAGTTTTTGTTGGCGTGCTATCCAGTCAGAAATAAACTATACATGAAGCAAGAACAATGCCAATGAGCACATGAATGAGCCCATGCAGACCGTCAGTCACCCGTTCCCACTAGTTCTGTATATCCCACTTTCTCATCCACAGCCGACGCACTGGGGACAATTTACCAACACCATTTAACCCACAAACCTGCACGTCCTTGGGTGGTGGGAGCACCCAGAGGAAACCAACGTGGTCACAGGAAGAACGCGCAAACTCTGCACAGACAGCAGCTGAGATGTGGGGCAGTTTTTTCCGCCGTGGTGCCCAAGCAAGAGATTCCTGGGGCGGCACTGTGGCGCGGCGGCAGAGACCCGGGGTCCTTCCTGGCTCTGGGTACTGTCTGTACGGAGTTTGCACGTTCTCCCTGTGACCACGTGGGTTTTCCCCGGGTTTTCCGGTTTCCTCCCACTCTGCAAAGACGTCCGGGTTTGTAGGTTAATTGTGAATTGTAAATTGTCCCTAGTGTGCAGAATACTGCTAGAGTACGGGGTGATCACTCGGTGGGCTAAAGGGCCTGTTTCCACGCCATATCTCGAAAGTCTAAAGTGTAGAGCAGGGATCACAGAGTGAGGTGGTGGGGGGAGGTGGGAACACATCCTTCAAATGTCAGCTCATTTTAGTTTTGGATAGGTGAAAAGTGCCTTAGTAACTCAAAGGGTGAGGCAACATCTCTGGAGAAAAGGAATAGGAGAAGTTCTGGGTCAAGGCCCCTGACCTGCGGAGTTCCTCGAGCATTTTGTGCCTTTATACAGAAGGTACAAAGCAGCTAATTATTTTTTGTTTGGGGATTGCCATTGGCAAAGAGACCCCGCTTGTTCTCTGAACTTGAGAAAACTCCAAGGATTCAGCAAGGACCAGTCTCACCCCCGGTCACTCCCTCTTCTCCCGTCTCCCCTCAGGCAAGAGGTACAGAAGTTTGAAAGCACACACCTGCAGATCCAGGGACAGTTTTTTTCCAACTGTTATCAGGCAACTGAACCGTCCTATCAACAACTAGAGAGCGGTCCTGACCTCCCATCTACATCCATAATCAGACTTTTATGCTATACCTTGCACTGAGTGTTGTACCCTTTATCCTTTATCTGTGCAGAGCGGACAGCTTGATTCATGTATAGTCTTTTCTTTGACTGGATAGCACATGAACAAAAGCTTTTCACTGTACCTCCGCACAGGTGACAATAATACACTGGACCAAACTATGGAACTTATTGAGTTCAATTGTGCGCAGCGATTGAAGGACTGACTGACGTTGGAGAATTGAATGGTCTCTTAGATTCATAGTCAAGGGCGTTCCACATTCTCCCACGCATCTTCCGTTTTGTATTACGTAGATCTGCTTTAATGAATGTATCTCTCTCAGCTCCCTCACACAGGTCTGGTGTCAGGGTAGAGATCTACACCCACCAAGGCTCATAGAACATAGAGTACAGCACGGGAACAGGCCCTTCAGCCCGCAATGTCTGAGCTCAACATGATGCCAAGTTCAACTGATCTCCTCTGCCTTGTATCTGATCCATATTCCTCCATTCCCTGCACATCCATGCGCTTATCTAAAAGCCTCTTCGTCACCACTATCGTACCTGCTTTCACCACCGCCCCTGGCAGCACTTTCCAGGCCCCCACTAGAGCACGAAGCGTAGCACCCAGAGAAAACCCGTGCGGTGACCGGGAGAACGTGCCATTTCCGTGCAAACAGCACTGAGGTCAGGATCAAACTCGGGTCTCTGACGCTGCAAGGCAGCAACTCTATCGCTGCACCACTGTGTCGCCCTTATCTCTCCTTGTGCCCCCGTCCCACTTAGGAAACCTGAACGGAAACCTCTGGAGACTTTGCGCCCCACCCAAGGTTTCCGTGCGGTTCCCGGAGGTTTTTGTCCTTCTAACCACCTTCAATTAGCATCGCAACCAGCTTCGACTAAAAAAATTATCGATTTTTAAAACGGAAACCACTTTCGACCATTAGGGAGACTGACAAAAACCTCCGGGAACCGCACGGAAACCTTGGGTGGGGCGCAAAGTCTCCAGAGGTTTCCGTTCAGGTTTCCTAAGTGGGACAGGGGCATTATGACTCTCCAATATCTCTCCAATGACTTGGCCTCCACAGCCTTTTGTGGCAGGGATTTCCACAGATTCACTACCCTCTGGCTAAAGAAATTTCTCCTCATCTCCTTTCGAAAGGTATGTCATTTTATTCTGAGGCTACGACCTCTGGTCCTAGACTCTCCTGCTAGTGGAAACATCCTCTCCACATGCACTCTCTCCAGGCCTTTCACTATTCGGTAAGTTTCAATAAGGTTCCCCCCCCACCCCCTCATCTTTCTAAACCCCAGCGGGTACAGGCCCAGTGCCGTCAAACGCTCATTGTATGTTAACCCAATCCACCCTGGGATCAGTTCAATGGCGCAGGTTATCCACCGCAGTACAAATATTTTCCAAATGGTGATATTGGACGTTAGAGCAACCGCAGTATTAGCTGCAACAGCGGAGAGCTGGAGCGATTGAAATGCAAGACCTTGGTTGTAGCTAATAGATAACCAGCCAAGCGGAAAATCACCAACTTTCACGATGCAGATGTACGACAGGGCAGAAGGTTGACCGCGTTGCTTCTCTTTGAAGTACAATTATTTATCATTGTGCTCTACAACATGCAGCAATAATCAGTTCATTAGCACGAGCATTCGGACCGGCTCACTCCATCTCACACGTCAGCCTTAGCGTCAGTACGGGGAACGGGCGAATAATTCAGAACAGAAACACACATACACCTTTTAGCACTGTGTATGCAACAGCTAAAAATCGAGAGGGAACTGTAATTCACTTTAATAGCTCCACACATACAGGCCAGAATATCTAACCACAGTAGTGGTGTAGGCGTGGTGGCACGGTGCCTGTTTTGGCGATTGCCGATTGTCCTCTATAACCGAGTGAGGGATTATCATTGTAGAGATCATAGTAGGAACTAAGAACTGGCGATGCTGGTTAATGCTGGAGTAATGCAGAGGGGCAGGCAGCATCTCTGGAGACATGGGAGGTGACCCTTCTTTGGCCACTCGGTCCAGTACTGGGCCTGGAATCCAAGTGAGTTGACGCCCCCAGGCATAGCTTTATGCCCCTGTCCCACTTAGGATACCTGAACAGAAACCTCTGGAGACTTTGCGCCCCACCCAAGGTTTCCGTGCTGTTCCCGGAGGTTTTTGTCAGTCTCCCTAATGGTCGAAAGTGGTTTCCGTTTTAAAAATCGGTAATTTTTTAGTGGAAGCCGGTTGCTATGCTAGTCGAAGGTGGTTACCGGAGGACAAAAATCTCCGGGCACCTCCGGGAACCGCACGGAAACCTTGGGTGGGGACGCAAAGTCTCCAGAGGTTTCCGTTCAGGTTTCCTAAGCGGGACAGGGTCATAAAGGTGAGAGGGGCAAAGTTTAGAGGGGATGTGCGGGGCAACCATTTAACACAGAGGGTGGTGAGTACCAGAGGTGGCGGTGGAGGCAGATACGATAGTAGCATTTGAAGGTTTCGGACAAGCACATGGGTACGCAGGGAGTGGAGGGATATGGGTAATGCTAGGCCAGATAAGAGATGGTCTTGGCATCATATTTGGCCCGACATTGTGGGCCGAAGGGCCTGTTCTTGTGTCGTAACGCTCTATGTTCAATGTTCTAGATTAGTTTAATTTATTGTTACGTGCACTGAGGCACAGTGGAAAACGTTTCTCGCGTGCTGACCAGTCAGCAGAAAGACTACACATGATTACAATCAAACCATCCACAGTGTATAGATACGTGATAAAGGGAATAACGTTTAGTGCAAGATAAAGTCCAGTAAAGTTTTATGTTAAGTCCGAGGGTCGCCAAATGAGGTAGATTAGTGGCTCAGGACTTCTATCTACATGGCTTGATCACTGGATGTTTAAGAAGGAACTGCAGATGCTGGAAAATCGAAGGTAGACCAAAGTGCTGGAGAAACTCAGCGGGTGAGGCAGCATCTAAGGAGCGAAGGAAATAGGCAACGTTTCGGGCCGAAACCCAAGGAAATAGGCAACGTTTCGGGCCGCAACGTTGCCTATTTCCTTCGCTCCTTAGATGCTGCTGCACCCGCTGAGTTTCTCCTGCACTTTTGTCTACTCTTGATCACTGGAGTTGGGGGGTGGGGGGGGGGGGGGGGGGGGGGGGGGGCTGGGTGTCTTTCATACAGCAGCAATGTCAATGAGGAGATTTAATAAAGGTGTTTTGACCGTGAATTCCTTTTTACAGAGTAAATAAAGATCAACTGTTTCCATTGGCAGGAGGGTCTGTAATCAGAGAATGTGGATTTAAGGGAATTGGCAGAGGAGACAGGGGCGACAGAGGGAGGAAATGTCCCACACACTAAGATTTTATGATTCGGGAATGCAATGCCTGAGAGACTGGCGGGGCACATTCGACAGGGATTGGGAACAGCGCTTGTTGGGCAAACTATTTCAATCCTCTCTTTGGGTGGCACAGTGGCACGACAGATAGAGCTGCTGTCTCACAGCGCCAGTGATCCCGGCTCCATCCTGACCTCGGGTGCTGTCTGTGCGGAGTTTGTACGTTCGCCACGTGACCGCGTGGGTTTTCTCCAAGGTCATAAGGTCAGAAGGAATAGGAGTAGAATGAAGCCATTTGGCCCATCAATTGTACTCCACCATTCAATCGTGGCTGATTTAACTCTCCCTCCTCACCTCATTCTCCTGCCTTCCCCCATAACTTCGAAAACCCGAACTAATCAAGAATCTGTCTATCTCTGCCTTAAAAATATCCACTGACTTGGCCTCGATAGCTTTCTGTGGCAAAGGATTCCACAGATTCACCAAGCTCTGACTAAAGAAATTGATCCTCATCTCCTTCCTAAAATAATGATCTTTAATTCTGATACCATGACCTCTAGTCCTAGACTCTCCCACTAGTGGAAACCTCCTCCCCACATCCACTCTATCCAAGACTTTCACTATTCTGTGTTTCAATGAGGTCCTCCCTCACTCTTCTAACCTCCAGCGAGTACAGGCCCGGTGCCGGCAAACGCTCATCATAGGTTCACCTACTCATTCCTGGAATCATTCTTGTAAACCTCCTCTGGATCCTCACCAGAGCCAACAACATCCTTCCTCAGATCTTCGGATTCCTCCCACACTCCAAAGACATACAGGTTTGTAGGTTAATTGGCTTGGTATAAATGTACAAATGTAGGATAGTGTTAATGTGCGGGAATCGCTGGTCGGTGCAGACTCGGTGGGCCCAAGGGCCTGTTTTCATGCTGTATCTCTAAACTAAACTAAACTAAAGACCATGTGGGGTTTCCTCTTGGTGCTCCAGTTTCCTCCCACATCCCAAAGACGTGCGGGTTTGGAGGTTAATTAGCCCTCTGTAAATTGTCCCGAGTGGATGGGAAAGGGGGATAACATAGAACTAGTATTATCGGGCAACCGATGGTCGGCGTGGACTCGGTTGGGCCAAAGGGCCTGTTTTCACGCTGTGTCTTTCAAGCAATTCGAAGGGGAAGGAGCTCATGGAGGGGAATTAAATGGGTAGTGATTTCAAAAAAGATAGACTAAGTGATCACTTTAGACAGAATATTAGCACATTTAAAAGGTTAAAAACTATACTGATGTTCACAGTGGTCTCTTCATAGACAAAAAGTACGCATAGGGTTAATAAACATACCGATGAGGTTCATATTAAATCTTTGCCCTCTCACTTTAAACCTATTTCCTCTGGTTCTTGATTCCCGTACTCTGGGTAAAGGACTCTGTGAATTCACACCATTTATTCCATCCGTGTCTTTATACACCTCTATAAGATCTACCCTCAGCCTCCTGCTCTCCAATGAATAAAGTATTTTCCTTCCCAACCTCTCCCTATATCTCCCTAGTAGGGGCGGCACAGTGGAGCTGGGCTAGATCCTGACTACGTGTGCTGTCTATGTGGAGTTTGCACGTTCTCCCCGTGACCGCCTGGGTTTTCTCCGGGTGCTCCAGGTTCCTCCCACACTCCAAAGACGAACAGGTTTGAAGGTGAATTGTCTTGGGTAAAGAAATTGCAAATTGCCCCTATTGCGTGTAGGATAGTGCTGGTGTGCAGGGTGAACGGTGGCCGGCACGGACTCAGTGGGCCGAAGGGCCTGTTCCCGGGCTGTATATCTAAAGTCTAAAGTCTCAGGCTCTCGGGTCCTGGCAACGTCCTCGTAAATCTTCCCTGCGTTCTGTCCAGCGGGTGGTGCTTTTCTTTTCGATTTCCAGCATCTGCAGTTCTATAATTTGATTTTGAGAACCGATTATTTACTCCGAAAAAATCCAGGGCGGTGTCAAAACAAAGTATTTATTAAGGGGGAGAATCACAGCAATCCCTCTGCATCCCTCTGCTCAACTGCTTCCTCAACGTGGACAGCGTGAGCATGGGGTTAGACACCGCCTCCACCGGCCAAACGCCTGTGAAATCCTGCCTTCATTTGTATTCTGCAGGAGCGCTGCCTGAGGAATACTCGATAACCATGCCTCATTAAATCTCTATTTCTGGAAGCCTGCTGATAAATCTGTTGAATGCAGAGTGGCTAAATGAGAATTTCCCTGCCCCGGGATTGTCAACCCTTTCAAACCACGACTGACAGAAACCACGGGCTGCACACTTTCCCCCAACAGAGTCATAGAGCCACACGGCAGGAAAATAGGCCCTTCGGCCCATTGAGGGCATGCTGACCATCGAGCAATCATTCACAATGGTCCTGCACTAATCCCATTTTATTAGACTTTAGAGTGGAGAGATGCAGTGGGGGAAACAGGCCCCTTGGGTCCATCGACCAGCGATCACCCGTACACTGGCGCTATCCCACACAATAGGGACAATTTATAATTTTTTTTTTTAACCAAAGCTAATTAACCTAGAAACCTGCACGTCTTTGGAGTTTGGGAGAAAACCGAAGCACCTGGAGAAAGACCTGACGGTCACAGGGACAACGTGCAAACTCCGTGCAGACAGCAGCTGTGGTCAGGATGGAACCAGGGTCCCTGGCGCTGTGAGGCAGCAACCCTCCACTGCGCCACTGTGCCGCCCCTGGTCCCTATTCTTGTAGACACAAGGAACTGCAGATCCTGGTATCAAACAAAACGACACACAGTGGTGGAGTAAGTGAGTGAGTCAGGCAGCATCCCGTGAGAACATTTGTGCAGTGTAGCGGAGCGGCGGTGGAGTTGCTCCTTCCAGGGCCAGAGAGTCGGTGCAGTTGTGACCACGGGTGTTCTCTACAGAGTTTGCACGTTCTCCAGATGACATGTAGATTTGTAGGTTAATTAGCTGCTGTAAATCGTCCCCAGTGTGTGGGATAATGCTCGCGTATGGGTGAACGCTGGTCGACGTGGACTCGATGGGCCGAAGGACCTGTTTCCACGCTGTATCTCTAAACAAAACTAAACTAAACTAAACATGGATAGGTGACGTTTTGGGGTCTTAGGAAGAGTCCCAACCCGAAACGTCACCGGTCTAAGTTCTCCAGACACGATGCCTCACGCGCTGAGTTACTCCAGCACCTTGTGTCCATTGCATTCTTCCAACTTTCCCATCAGCTCTCCCTGGATTCATCCACTCACCAACACACCAGGGGCAACCAACTGTGACCAATTCACCAACCAAACCGCAGGTCTTTGGAAGAGCAATTAGGTCCTAGGTGGTCCTAGGAGCACCCGACTCGTAGAAGATTGTTTAAGATTGTTTAAGGGTTAAGGGTTGTTAAGGGTTTGGACACGCTAGAGGCAGGAAACATGTTCCCGATGTTGGGGGAGTCCAGAACCAGGGGCCATAATTTAAGAATAAGGGGTAAGCCATTTAGAACGGAGACGAGGAAACACTTTTTCTCACAGAGAGTTGTGAGTCTGTGGAATTTTCTGCCTCAGAGAGCGGTGGAGGCCGGTTCTCTGGATACTTTCAAGAGAGAGCTAGATAGGGCTCTTAAAGATAGTGGAGTCAGGGGATATGGGGAGATGGCAGGAACGGGGTACTGATTGGGGATGATCAGCCATGATCACATTGAATGGCGGTGCTAGCTCGAAGGGCCGAATGGCCTACTCCTGCACCTATTGTCTATTGTCTATTGTCTATTTAAGCACCACGTTATATCTTCCAGCCCACTTGCGCTGACTATCGTCAAATATCCCAGATGATCAGAGGCGGTTGCAAACAACCAAAAATAAATCACGTTCAAAGCAGCTTTTCATCTTACCTCATGATCTTAGTGTATAAGACCACGAGGGGAATAGGCTAGAATGGAATAGGGCTGTGGCATGGTTGTGCAGCAGTAGAGTTGCTGCCCGACAGCACCAGAGACCCAGCTTCCATCCTCACTATGGGTGCTGTCTGTTCAGTTCAGTTTAATTTATTGTCAGTGAAAAGATTTTGGTGCGTCCTGTACAGTCAGCGGGAAAGACAATACATGATTGCAATCGTGCCATTGACAATATTTAGATTGTCTGCGATAAAGGACTGACGTTCTCCCTGTGATGGTGTATGTTTTGTCCGGGAGCTCCCACGTTTCCTCCCACGTTCCAAAGGCGTGCAGGTTTGTTGGTTAATTGGCTTCGGTAAAAATTGTAAAGATTGTTCCTCGTGTGCAGGACAGTGTTACTGTGCGGGGAATCGCTGGTTGGCACGGACTCAGTGAGCCACAAAGCCAGTTTCCGCGCAGTAGCTCTAAACTACATAGGGGTGAATGCACTCTTTTACTCAGAGTAGGTGAATCAAGAACCAGGGGACATACAGTAGGTTTTAGGTGAGAGGGGGGAAAATGTAACAGGAACCTGAGAGGCAAAGATTCCATGGTGGCACATGGAAGCAGCTGCCAGACGAGGTAGTTGATGCAGGTACTATAACAACATTTTATAAACCTTTGGACAGGTACACGGATAGCAAAGTTGTAGTTAATTTAGTTTAGTTTATTGCCATGTGCACCGAGGAACAGTAAAAAGCGTTTTTGCTGCGTGCTATCCAGTCACTGAAAAGACTACACACTCTTGTAGACTTACAATCAAGCAGTCCAGTCTGCACAGATGCAGGATAAAGGGAATAACATTTAGTACAAAATAAAGTCCAGTAAAGTATGATTAAAGATTGTCCAAGGGTCTCTAATACGGTAGATGGGAGGTCAGGACCGCTCTCTAGTTGGTAATAGGATGGGTCAGTTGCCTGATAACGGCTGGGAAGAAACATTCCCTCAGAGGGATTTGGGCCAAAGGCGGGCACGGTGGACCAGCGTAGATGGGGCATTTAGGTCAGTATGGGCAAGTTGGGCTGAAGGGTCTATTTCCATGGTGCATGACTCCATGAGTCTACTCCAGCCCCTGTCCCCCAGCCAGGACGTTGAGAGGCGGCTGCATCTCCCCATGTTCCCCGAGACCACAGACTCACCAGCAAGGGACCATGTGGCTGATAAGCCGGGACTGCCTCGTAGGTCTGTCCAACCTTCCTCCTCAAACATTCAGCTAGCCTGGAGAACCACTCCTGGTAGCCCTCCCACCGGCATTGGAAGCAAGCTGCGATCTCCTCCTGCGAGGTCCTGTTTTGCCGAACGAAACCTCCTCCACGGGAGGCGAGCGGTTCTGGCGATCTGTTCGTTCCGAGGCACGATTCCCCCTTTTCCATTCCCAAATGAAACATGCTGCCGAGACCGCAGGCAGCAACGGACGGGAATGTGTGTGTGTATGTGTGTGTGTGGGCCAAATAGAAGAGCCCATTGTGCCTTCTTCCACACATGGCTGTAAGCTTCGAAAACACCCTCAACGTTCACAAGCCAAGTACAGTGACGTCAGGCCTGAAGCATCAACAGGTATGTTCGGCAATGCGAGAGGACAGGAGGCCCAGAGCTGCCGACTGTCTCCCTGTCCTGGCCGAATCCTTGATACTACAGACTTTAGAGATACAGCGCCGAGACAGACCGTTCTGCCCAGCGTGTCTGCGCCGATCAACGATCACCGCGTACAACTGCACAATCCTACACACCAGGGACAGTTTACAATTTTTACAGCAGCCAATCAACTTACAAAGCGGCACGTCTTTGGGATGTGGGGAGAAACCAGTGCGCCCAGAGAAAACCCACGCGGTCACAGGAAGAACGCACAAACTCCGCGCAGACTCCGTATCCGATCACATTACCTCAGGGTAACTCGGCACAGGAATCTCCTTGCAACATATAAAGTCTTCACCCGCACGAACTATGCAATGGCAAGTCATTGAGTCGTATAGCACTGAAACAGGCCCTTCGGCCCAACTCGCCCATGCCGACCAAGATGCCCCATCTGCACTAGTTCCACCTGCTTGCATTTGGCCCGTTTCCCTTTAAACCTGTCCCATCCACGTATCTGTCCAATGTTCTTATCGTCCACCTGCCTCAACTACCAACTATCCAGCTCGTTCCATGCACCCACCACCCTCAGATTCCTATTGCATTTCCCCCCTCTCACCTGAAACCTATGTCCTCTGGTTTTGGATTCCCCTACTCTGGGCGAAAGACTCTGTGCATTCACCTTATCAATTCCCCTCATGATTTTATACACTTCTAGTTTCTACACTTCTACAAGGTCCAGTGAAAAGCTTTTTGCTGTGTGTGAGCCAAGTCAGTGGAACGACAGTACACGACTACAATCGCGCCATCCACAGTGTGTACAGATGCTGCCTGTCTTGCTGAGTTACCCCAGCACTTTCTGTCCTTTTTATTTTACCCACTTTCCCAACAGCTCTTTTCGGATTCTTCTCCTCACCAACATGCTAGGTACTATCGCAATGCTTAAGAAACATTTAGACAGCTACGTGGACAGGGATATGGGCCAAACGCAGGCAGATGGATGGAGTGTAGATGGGACATGTTGGTCTGTGTGGGCAAGTTGGGCCCAAGGGCCTATTTACACGCTGCATGACTCTGTGACAGACTTCAGTGACCAATTAGCCTGCCAACCCGCAAGCCTTTGGAACAGCAAGTAGGCCCCAGTTGGGGGACAGGGATACTCGGCTGATAGAACCACCCCGATATATCTTACATCCCACTTGCTACCCTGGCGGGTGATCTGGTGGTCTGTGAAAAGCACGTGAAGGAGCACGAGTACCACCACAGTCAGCAGAGAGATCGCCCTTACCTCTCTCGCAGCTGCCTGCATACTGCAGGGGCTTGTTCTTGTCGATGGTGTTGAAACTCTGACTCCGTCTGTTGAGGTTGTTGGCTCCTTGCACCTTGGTGGCACTCGCTGCAGCTGGTACCCTGGACGGTCCGGGCAACCTGCAAAACAAGCCCACTCCCTTCAGTTTCCTTCAGTTGAGTTGAGTTGCGTTTATTTTAGCTTAGTTCAGCTTAGTTTAGATTAGCTTAGTTAAGTTTAATTTAGTTTAGTTTAGTATAATTTAGTTCAGATTAGTTTAGATATACGGTGTGGAAACAGGCCCTTCAGCTCATCGAGCCCACACCAACCAGCGATTAACCGGACACTAGTTCTATCCTACACACTAGGGACAATTTAGCATCCGGAGAAAGCCCGCGCGTTCACAGGGAGAACGTAAAACTCTGCACAGACAGCACCGGTAATCATTATTGAACCTGGGTCTCTGGCGCTGTGAGGCAGCAGCTCTACCACGCTTCCATTGTGCTGCCCTGTGAGAGTTCTTGGTGGTAATGTTTGATCGTGCGAAGATGCTCTACCCCTCTCTCTCTCGCTCTCCCTCTCCCTCTCTCTCTCCCACACTCTACACTGCTCCCACCCGCTCACACACACCTCGCCCGCACCAACCTTGTGCCTCCTGTGGTCTGGTACAGAGCTCTGTCTTCTCCCAGGTGAGAGAGCCCCCCTTCCAATATCAACAAGCATTCAAGGTCTGCTCATCTGATTAATGTTTATACCCCTGACCTCTCAGCCCCCCCCCCCCCCCCCCCCCCCCCCCACCACCACCATCACCTCTACCACCTCTTACCCAGGCAAACATTTACACATCGGAACTATGCAAGCTGGCTGCGAGATCTCCCAACCTCCCAAGGTATAAAAGAACATTGACAAATTCAGGTTCACAATCCTTCCGGCAAGCTGTCTTTCCTGGGAGTGATCTTGCACCTGGAACTTTAAAAAAAAAATGAAACCGGGGAACTGAACGAGCTAATCTTTTCTCTGAGACCACAAACCTGAAAGATGATACTTTTAAATGTTTAATGCAGTTGCTTACCATTGTATCATTTGCACATGGGGCGAGATACAGTGGAGAGGGCAAAGGGGTGGGGGTAGTTTAGTTTAGTTTAATATCGTTTTGTTTAGCTGTAGTTTTAGTTGAGTTTATTCTCACATGTACTGAGGTACAGTGGAAAGCTTTTTTGTTGCGTGCTATCCCGTTTAGTGGAAAGACTTTACATGATTACAATCAAGTCGTCCGCAGCGGACAAGATACAAAGCGTACAACATTTCGTGCAAGATAAAGTCCGATTAAAGATAGTTTGAAGGTCTCCAGTTAGGTAGTTGGGAAGTCAGGCTCGCAATCTAGATGGTGAGAGGACGGTTTAGTGCCTGATAACAGCTGGGAGGAAACTGTCCCTGAATCTGGAGGCGTGCGTTTCCACACTTCTGTATCTCTTGCTTGATGGGAGAGCGGAGAAGGAGGAATAACTGATGGGAAACTTTTTTACACTGAGGGCAGTGGGTTATATGGAGTGAGCTGCCAGAGGATGTAGTCGGGGCAGGTTCAATAGAATATGTAAAAGACAGGTACATAGGAAATGCTTGGAGGGATATAGGCCAAACACGGGCAAATGGGACCAACCAGATTGGTCTTCATGGTCGCATGGATGAGTTGGACCGAATGGTCCCTTTCTGTGCTGTATGACTCCATGGCTCTTTTCCACCCACTGTATCGCCCTCTGTGTCGGGTGGCACAGAGCTGCTGCCTCCCTGCGACCACGTGGGCTTTCTCCGTGTGCTCCAGTTTCCACCCACACTCCAAAAACGTACAGGTTTGTACGTAAATTGGCTTTCTGTTAATTATAAATTGTCCCTATTTTGTTGGATAGTGTTAGTTTACGGGGTTGGTATAGACTCGGTTTGCCGAAGGGTCTATTTTCACTCTGTATAAAGTCTAAATTAACCCAAGTGCGTAGAATCCTATGTGAATATGGGAAGAATTTAAAAAAGGATTAATGTGGGATTAGCCTGATCGATGATGGACTACATGGACTCAATGGGTTGAAGGGCCTGTTTCCACATCTACCTCTCTCTGAATTTAACTGATATTGGCAAGAAGAGGGGCGACGGTTCTCTTTTTAATGTGGAAAGCATTGTAATCGGGATGCATCGCAGCATGGTTTGGGAACGGCTCATCCAAGATCGCAAGAAGTTGCAGTGAATTGTGGACACAGCCCAGACCAAGACAAACCAATCTCCCCTCCATTAATTCCATCTACACCTCAAATTGTCTCAGCAAGGCCACCAGCATAATCAGGGACCAGTCTCACCCCGGTCACTCCCTCTTCTCCCCTCTTCCATCAGGCAAGAGGTCCAGAAGTGTGAAAACGCACACCTCCAGATTCAGGGACAGTTTCTTCCCGGTTGTTATCAGCCAACTGAACCACCCTATCACCAACTAGAGAGTGGTCCCGACCTCCCATCTACCTCATTGGAGACCCTCGGACTATCTTTAATCAGACTTTACTGGACTAAACATTATCCTGCACTAAACATTATTCCCTCTATCCTGTATCTGTACACCATGGATGGCTCAATTGCAACCATGTATAGTCTTTTCGCTGACTGGTTAGCATGCAACAATCAAATAGTCTTGATTAGTGCAGGTGTCAGAGGTTATGGGGAGAAGGCAGGAGAATGGGGTTAGGAGGGAGAGATAGATAGAAACATAGAAACATAGAAAATAGGTGCAGGAGTAGGCCATTCGGCCCTTCGAGCCTGCACCACCATTCAATATGATCATGGCTGATCATCCAACTCAGTATCCTGTACCTGCCTTCTCTCCATACCCCCTGATCCCTTTAGCCACAAGGGCCACATCTAACTCCCTCTTAAATATAGCCAATGAACTGGCCTCAACTACCCTCTGTGGCAGAGAATTCCACAGATTCACCACTCTCTGCGTGAAAAATGATTTCCTCATCTTGATCCTAAAAGACTTCCTCCTTATACTTAAACTGTGACCCCTTGTTCTGGACCTCCCCAACATCGGGAACAATCTTCCTGCATCTAGCCTGTCCAACCCCCTAAGAATTTTGTAAGTTTCTATAAGATCCCCCCTCAATCTTCTAAATTCTAGCGAGATCAGCCATGATTGAATGGCGGGAGTAGACTTGATGGGCCAAATGGCCTAATTCTTCTCCTATAATTTATGATCTTAAGAACTTTTCACAGTACTTCGGTACATGTGACAATAAACTAAACTAGACAGTGCCGAGGATAAAGACCCTCACCCCTGTTACACACAAAACAAACGCTTGTGCCTGGAGTCCCGCAATCAGTTCTGGCACTTCACCTGCAGAGGGACACAGGTGACTCGACTTTGAGGGAAACTGTTGGAAGCCCAATAAGGAAATCCAGCTGTTCCCTGCACAGCTGCCCGGGAGGTTTGGGATTTCCTTGGCAGATGTTTGCAGACAACTTAGGGCTGTGGTCTGCAGCAGAGTGCAAAGTCGCCAGTTTCCCAGCATTTAGGCTGATGTTAAGTTCGAAACCCTTCTTTCAAAGGACATCAACAGCTGGAAGGGATTTGGCTAAATCCCAGTTTAAAAAAAAAGATTTGTTTATTTAAACTGTTTCTTAATGTTATTTTTCCCAATAATCTGATAGAAATTTAATTATTTCCCGTTAATTTCAGAAACATTTATGTGGTTTTACAGCTTTGACAGCTGGCTAAGCAGGGAGTGCAATTTAGCTGGTTGGCTAAGAATTTTCAACATTTTCATTGGGATCATTGCTGCAAAGATGCAGCATGCAAACAGGCCCTTAGGCCAATCAATGATTCCATGCTGATCCTCAGTCATACTAGTCACACTAGTTTTATATTATCTGTAAATTAACCTCCACACTAGGTCAATCTACAGAGGGCCAATTAACCTACAATCCCGCACAGTCAGTACCGATATGGTCAGGATTGAACCTGGGTCTCTGCCACTGTAAGGCAGCAGCTCTACACTGTGCCATTGGTGCGTTCCCACCCTCTCTCTCCCAAATTCCCCGTTCCCGTCAAAAGATTAAGGCACAAGACCTCAACCAAAGGTCTTGTTACCAAAGGGTAGTGTTGCCATTTTTAAGGAAGTTAGCCTCAAAGATCCACTCGACCATCACTCTCAGGTCAACAGAGAGTGGACAAAGGCCATTGGCAGCCGTGAAACCTGGAGGGGAAGCCCCACAAATTCACCAGAAAGAAATGAGGTATTAAATGATTAAGTCAAGAGGACAGAGGTTGGGGTATTAAATTGTTAAGTAAAGAGTTAGTGGGTGCATTTGCTGGAGTAAAAACCAAGGAGTGACCTAACTGGATAGGAAAGAACTGCAGATGCTGGTTTACACCAAAGGGAGACACAAAAATCTGGAGTAACGAAGCCGGTCAGGCAGCGTCTCTAGAGAGAAATGAACAAGTGACATTTCGGGTCGCGACTTTTCTACAAACTGAGAGTCAGGGGAGAAGGAAACTAGAGGTATGAAAAGGTACGGAACAATTCAGAGCCGGGATTCACCAAGGGCCAAGGAGCCCACAATGGTCCATTGTTGGTTGTGGAGGAGTTGGTAACGAAGGGATACGAACAGTGAAATCAGCTTCCTGAAACCCTTCTTCGGATTGAGAAGACCTCCTGCAGGGAACCCAGCAAAACAAAAGGAGGGGGAAGGGCAGGACCCAGTGGAATCACTGCCGGGATTCCCTGTACAAGGTTTTCTCAGTCTGTAGAAGGGTCTCGACCCGAAACGTCACCTATTCCTTTCCTCCACAGATGCTGCCTGACCCGCTGAGTTACTCCAGCATTTTGTGTCTACATTTAGTGGTCTAACTGGGATGTTAATAAGGATTCTGAGGGAGGATCTCACAGGAGGTCCTAGAGAATGTCCAGGTACAAGGAGGCAACGGAAGTACGTAAAATCATGAGAGGCATAGACAGCGGAGACAGTCAGAAGCTTTCTGCCAGGGTAGAAATGTCAAAGGCTAGAGGGACAGCTTTAAGGTGAGGGGGCAACATTTAAAGTAGATGTGTGGAGCACGATATTTACACAGAAGGTATTGGGTGCACGGAACAAATTGCCAGGGGTGGTGGTGGAGGCAAATACCATAGTGGCTTTGAAGAGGCTTTTGGATAGGCACATGGATATGCAGGGAACGGAGGGCTATGGATCACGTGCAAGCAGAGGACATTAGTTTAACTTGGCATCACGTTCAGCGCGGACATTGCGGGCTGAAGGGCCTGTTCCTCTGCGGGACTGATCTATGTGGCGTGCTCTGTGCGACAAGGAACACAGAGCAATTAACATGTCCAACACAGTGAGTCTAACCGGCAGCAAGCCACAAGGCAGGCATCGTAAAACCACCGTCACAGAGTCACAGGCTGTTCGGCCCATCTCGTCCATGCTGACAAAGAAGTCCCACCTGCCCATAATCCCTCTAAACCTCTCCTATCCATGTACCTGCCGCTATATGTTGTAAATGCCGCAACTAACTCCTCTGGCAGCTCATTCCATATACCCACCACCCTGTGTGAAAACATTGACCCTCAGCTTCCTATTAAATTGTTTCCGCTCTCACCTTAAACCAATGCCCTATGGCTCTTGATCCCCCTACCCTACTGTGTATTTATTCCACCTCCTTAGTCCCACCTGCCCACGTTTGTCCCATATCTTTGTAAACCGTGTAACCTAAACCTAGCCCCAATGATGATATTGTTCTGTATCCCCCTACCCTGGAGAAAAGACTGTGCACCCATCCTACCTCCCTCCTGGCTTTATACAGCTCAATAAGATCACCCCTCAGGCCACACTGGGGCACCACCCTATCCCCAGGAAGCACTATCCAATGCCGGGAGAAATGTGGGGAATTTCACTCTGTCAAAGGAATGGGAACAGTGTAGAATGGCAGATACTGGTTTACACCGAAGATAGGCACAAAATGCTGGAGTAACTCAGCGGGACCGGCAGCATCTCTGGAGAGAAGGAATGGGTCAAAACCCTTCTTCAGACTGAGAGTCAGGGGAGAGGGAGACATAGAGATATGGATGGGTAAGGTGTGAAAACGAGAGATCAAAGGGGACAAAGCTCAAGGAAGATGTGGAATGGATCATTGTTAGCTAACGAGGCATACAACCTGTAAAGTTCAATCAGGAGGACAGTGAAACCAGTCAGAGGAGGAATGGAGAGAGTGGGAAAGCAAGGGTTACTTGAGGTTAGAGAAGTCAAAAATCATATCGCTGGAGTGTAAGCTGCACAAGCGGAATATGAGGTGCTGTTCCTCCAATTTATGCTGGGCCTCAATCTGACAGTGGAGGAGCCCAGGACAGACAGAAAGGAACAGGAACGGTATACATTAGCAATGTTAAACACTGTGGCATGCTGCCACCTTCTGAGCACTCACAGGCATGTTGCAGTGTGAGTGTCACAGATAGACATCAGCCCATCTCCCTCCACCTCTCCCTTCCACCGCTGCCCCTCTCTCTCTGCCCGTCCCACACTCTCTCTCTCTTTCCGTCTCCCATTCTCGCAATCTCCCTCTCTCTCTCTCTCTCTCTCTCTCTCTCTCTCTCTACCTGCCTGCCCGTGTCTGACTGCCTATCTTTCTATTGCAAAGATGGAATCAAATAAAATGCTACCACTTCGAGGCATTTAGACGGACACTTAAATAGGCAAATAAAATATTTCCCATCCTAATGTGGCCAAATGGGATCTGTATAGATGGGCAATGAAGGTCAGCATGGACTTGCAAGTTCCCTGTATCCATGGAAGTGCAGGGAATAGAGGGATATGGCTCACTTGCGGACACAGATGAGATCAGTTTAACTTGGCATCATATTTGGCACAAACAATAAGGGTGTCAAAGGTGATCGGGAGAAGGCAGGAGAATGGGGTTGCGAGGGAAAAATAGATCAGCAACGATTGAATGGCAGAGTAGACTCGATGGGCCAAATGGCCTAATGCTGCCCTGATGACTTATGAACACGAAGTTATGAAGGGTCAGATGGGAATATTTGCAAGGTGGCTCCAAAGATACCAGGCAGGCACCGCGGGCTGAATGGCCTCCTATTGTGCTGGAAAGGTTCACATACGCCATTTTGCCAAACCGCTTGTGAGTGGAGCTTTTCCTTTTACACGGGCGACACGGCCGCGCAGCGGTAGAGTTGCTGCCTTACGCCACTTGCAGCGCTGGAGACCCGGGTTTGATTCCGACTGCGGGTGCTGTCTGTGCGGGGTTTGCACGCTCTCCCCGCGACCGCGTGGGTTTTCTCCGAGATCTTCGGCTTCCTCCCACACTCCAAAGACGTGCAGGTGCGTAGGTAAAATTGTCTTGGTGCATGTGTAAAATTGTCCCTCGCATGTGTAGGATGGTGTTAGTGTGCGGGCATCGCTGGTCTGTGCAGACTCGGTGGGCCGAAGGGCCTGCTTCTGCGCTGTATCTCTAAACTAATTAAACTTTTTTTTTTAAAGTCGGGACCAACATAAAGTTGTTCTGGAAAGTTGCCGGAAGGCACAACTGCGGGGCTGAGGGGGAATGAAAGTTGCATGGTGTGTGAAAAGAGAACATTTCGCTGGGACTGGGATTCAGGAAGGGCGGGTGGTCTGATCCCAGTACCGGACGCATATCTAGGTCCGTATAGCACGGCCGCCCCTGAGGACTGATCGAGTTATCAGGCCAGTCTCCAGTTCCCAGGCAAGTGCAGGCCACACAGATGCAAGGACGTAATTCAACAACCCTTTCCACACACTGAACATGCTCCATGCTGGCTGACTCAACAGGCTGTGATTAAGTCCAGCTATGCAACAACACCACGCTGACATGCTCCCTCAGTCGCACCTCCTTGTTGATAAACTCAGTGTTAGTCCCTTCATCCTGTATGTGTGCAGTGTGGACGGCTCGATTGTAATCGTGTGTAATCTTTCCGCTGACTGGTTAGCACGCAACATAAAGCTTCTCACCGAACCTCGGTACACGTGACAAATAAGCTAAACTCAACAAAACTAACAACTAAACTTTGCATTTTAACCAATTCCAATCACTTCGACAAGATTCAGGGACAGCCCCTTCCCAGCTGTTATCAGGCAACTGAACCATCCTATCACCAACTACAGAGCAGTCCATACCTACCATCTACCTAATTGAAGGCCCTCGGACTATCCTTTTTAGTTTAGTTTACTCTAGAGATAAAGCAGGAAAACAGGCCCTTGGGCCCACTGCGCTGACCAGTGATCCCTACACACTAACACTATCCTACACACACTAGGGGCAACGTACAATTTTACCAAGCCAATTAACCTTGGCTGGTCGCCGGTCGGCACGGACTCGGTGGGCCGAAGGGCCTGTTTCCGCACTGTATCTCGAACGTCTAAAGTCTATACAATGCTATGACTTAATTGAGGGCACGTTGGGCCGAGGGCCTGTTCCCACGTCGTATGACTCTGGTAGGTCTCATCTCAATGTCCTCAACAACTGCAGTCCATCCTCTATCTCACCATTGTTATACCATCCATGCAAACCGAGCAGGCATTGATAAGAATTACCAGCTAACCTGCTAGCCTTTTTCTGATTGACTGCATTTCCAGACTGTTTGGACTGAGATGTGTGTCCAGATACCAGACTGTATAACGAGAGAGAAGAGGGAGAGGGACACAGGGAAGAGAAAAGATTACACATACATGTATACAACCTGCAACTGAAGACATCACGCAGACTTAAAAAAAAAAGAACTAAGAGCACAGCGACAAAGCGGTAAATGGTTAACAGTCCCATGGCGAAGGACATCAATGAGAAACAAGTGATTGAGACACACTGGCGTATGAAGATGTTGATGACTAAAGACAGGCGCGCTCCACTTTGCCGCTCCGTTGTTCCAGTCCTGACGTCTGTGACGTATAAAGGAGAAAGCCCTTTTTACCGAGGAAGCCCTCTCTTATCTAGAGATTGAGGTCCCCCAAGACTAGATGCTTGGGCAGAGGTGCAACGGTAGAGTTGTTGCCTTACAGCGTAACGTCCAGCCAATGAAACATATTGGAAGTGTAGTCACTATTGCAGAAATCATGTCCGCTGGTTTACATGAACAAGCCCCAACAAGGGCGGCACGGCTATACAGCGGTAGAGTGCTGCCTTACAGCGACCCAGAGACCCGGGCTCGACCCTGGCTAAGGGTGCTGTCTGTCCGGAGTTTGTATGTTCTCCCCGTGACCACGTGGATTTTCACCGGTTGCTCCAATCAACTCCCACACTCCAAAGACGTGCGGGTTTGTAGGTTAATGGGCTTTGGTGAAGATTGTAAATTGTCCCCAGTGTGTAGGATAGTGCTAGTGTACGGGGTGATCGCAGTGTGCCGAAGGGGCTGTTTCCAAGCTGTGTCGCTAAAATAAACTAAAGCTGCCAGTTCTAGATTCACCAGCCTGAGGAAACAGCCTCTGAGAAGTCAACTTCTCCAAAATCTAATTTAGCACCATCATTTAGGCCATGACACACTCAACAGAAATGAGGAAGGGGACCAAATGTCTCTTTCAGGAACTCTTTCAAATATACCAGCTCAGGAGCATTCCACACAGAGAGAGATGTATCCAACGTGTAATATCAACCTTCAACAGAGCACCTCTAAAGTGTGTGAAGAAGGGCCAGTTTCCACGCTGTATCTCTAACCTCTTAACTGTAATCAACACGGGCCAGTCATCAACTTTAACTTTAAGCTGGTTAACTTTAAGAAGAAACACATGAGGATTGAAATTGGGAAATAGAAAATACAAGGGTTGCTGACATTTGTCTCGTTTTACAGAAGGATTTGGATGTTGAGGTTTCGGAGACATGTATCAGCCAAAACCTCACATTGACAAGCTCTGAGTCAGCCAAATGTCACTGAGCAAAACACTGTTCAGGCCAACAATCCCTCAGTGCCAACGCACAGCGATTATATTCATCGAGTGGACTGCATGTGCTCAATGGTTCAATGGAACTTTATTTGTCACATGTACCGAGGTACAGTGAACGTTATTTTTGTGTACAGCCCAGTGTAGTATCACTGTACATAGGCACTTAGATACGTCTTAGATAAGCATCGCAGATACAGTGCAAGTGTACAGCAGGAGTGCACTGAGACAGTGTACAATACGCTCCAGATAAGTTCTAGACTACACAACTCTCCAAATAACCTCCGAATTACAGAGACTTGGGGGCATTGGTTTTTGTCTTTTTGCACTATTATTATTAGTCTGTTTTACATGTATGTGTGTCTTTATATATATATATATATATATATATATATATATATATATATATATATATATATATATATATATATACATATATATACACATATACATACACACATACCTTTTTAATGTATATCATATACGATATAAATTATATATATATATATAGATAAATATACTGGACTAATATATTGTTTACAGTGTACTATGTTTATATATTCTGCTGTGCAGCTACAAGTAAGAATGTCATTGTTCTGTCTGGGACATACTGTTGACTCGTGACAGTGTACAGCAGGGGTGGGCAACCTTGTTCTGCACAGGGGCCAGGACGCACGTCTGTGAGTGGATGGCGGGCCACATCTATCATATGGATCCCGCCCCCATCCCGCCCCGGATGGCAGGCATCAAGTCACGTGTTCACAGAAGGTAGATAGAAAAGCGGGAGAAACTCAGCGGGTGAGGCAGCCTCACGCAATCCTTGCATGTCTCAGCCGCTGAGTTTCTCCTGCATTTTTGTCTACCTGCGATTTTTCCAGCATCTGCAGTTCTTCCTTAAACGTGTTCACGGAAGGTGCGCGGCCGTGCCGGCAGCTTTGCGCAGGACGCGGTGCAGCAGAGCTCGGCACACGGCGGGCCGGATGATTACGGGGAAAAAAATCCGCCTGCGGCCGGACGATTTCGGATTACGGGCGGCAATCGGCCCCGGGGCCGCAGGTTGCCGACCCCTGGTGTACAGAGTTGCCAGTGTTGGCACCATTTTCAAGTCCCAGTTGTTGTAAGTGCAGGGTTCTTGATCTGACCATGAAGGCCCGTTGTACTGGCAGCATCGCGGGGTCAGCCTGGTCAAGCATAGCCGCTGGTGATCTCCACCGCTGTTCTACCACTGTAGGCCACTTGCATAGAGTCATACAGTGTGGTAACAGTGTCTTCGGCCCAGCCTGCCCAAGCCGACCTACATGCCCAGTCTACACTAGTCCCACATGCCTGTGTTTGGCCCATGTCCCTCTAAACCTTACCCAACGCAAGTGATAAAAGGTCAGTCACATGTAAAGGGAGCTGCGACTGTCCAGACAGAAAACAAAACATGGTCTATATCAAGATGTAGAAACAAGGAACTGCAGATGCTGATTTACCAAGGATAGAATGCTGGAATAATTCAGCGGGACAGGCAGCATCTCTGGAGAACATGGACAGGTGAAGTTTCAGATCGGGACTCTTCTTCAAACCTTGACGTTTTCAGCCTCCTATCCAAGTTCTACAGAGTTGCTGCCTGACCCGCTGCGTTGCTCCAGCAGTTTGTGTCTTTCCTCTTTATCAAAGTGACTGTATCAGGATCGGCTATGCACAAGTTTAACAAACACAGCGCGATCTACCCGGAGAGATTCTCCCATTGTGTCCAGACAAACTGGGATTAACGCTCTGGAACGTTAAACATAGGACAACACAGCACAAGGACATTCCTGGGGATTGTGTAGGGGGAAGTTGGAGATGGGGGAATCGCTGAGCATTGATGGCAAGCATTGTGCCTATCAGTGACAGTAATGAGTCGGCCTATAGGGAGGAGGTCCAGCATGGTGCACTGATAACAACCTGGCCCTTAACACCAAGAAGACCAAGGAGCTCATTGTGGACTACAGAAGGTCTAGGGGCTGCACGCACACACCCACCCATATTAACGGGACGGAGGTGGAGCGTGTTTCCAGCTTCGGGTTTCTGGGGGTCAACATCTCTGATGACCTCTCTTGGACCCACAATACCTCAACACTGATCAAGAAGGCTCACCAGTGTGTCTTCTTCCTGAGGAGACTAAAGAAGGTCCATCTGTCTCCTCAGATTCTGGTGAAACTTCTATCGCTGCACCATCGAGAGCATCCTTACCAACTGTATCACAGTATGGTATGACTGCTCTGTCTCCGACCGGAAAGCACTGCAGAGGGTGGTGAAAACTGCCCAACGCATCACCGGTTCCTCACTCCCCTCCATTGAGTCTGTCCAGAGCAAGCGATGTCTGCGAAGGGCGCGCAGATCGTCAAGGACTGCTCTCACCCCAGCCACAGACTGTTTACCCTCCTCCCATCCGGGAGACACTACAGGTCCCTCCGTTGCCGGACCAGCAGGTTCAGGAACAGCTTCTTCCCTGCGGCTGTTACAATACTTAACTCTGCACCTTGGTGATCGCAAGTCACCCCCCCCGGACACTCCTTCCCCCAGTATAATTGCACTACCGATACTGTTTGTACATATATATATTTTACCGTTCATTATTCTATGTTCGCTCTTCTGGGTGAGATGCTAACTGCATTTCGTTGTCTCTGCACTGTACACTGCACAATGACAATTAAAGATTGAATTGAATTTTGATCTTAAGCTCCCACAAAAATGAAAGCAGAGGAGAGATGAGGAGAGGGCTGGCATGCAGTTTCCTGCTCCTGCCAGCAGAGGGCTTTCTAAGACAGACACAAGTGCCGGAGCAACTCAGCGGGTCAGGCAGCATCTCTGGAGAGAAGGAACGGGTGAGGTTTCGGGTGGAGACCCTTCTTCAGACTGAGAGTCAGGGTGGAGGGAAACGAGAGATATGAAAAAGTACAGAGAACAAATGAATGAATGAATGAATGAATGAATGGTATGCAAAAGGACAAAATGAATGCCAGCAATGATGATCAAGGAAAGGTGGAGCCCACAATGGTCCATTGTTGGCTGTGGAAAAGGTGATAATGAGTTGATACAAGCAGTGTAACCAGGCAGGATGACAGTGAAACTAGTAGGATGACTAGGAAGGGAAGGAGAGAGAGGGAATCCAAGGGTTACTTAAAATTAGAGCAATCAATACTCATATATATCATTGGGGTGTGGGCTGCCCCAGCAAAATATGAGGTGCCGTTTCTCTAATTTGCGTGTGGCATCACTCTGACCGTAGAGGAGGCCCAAGACAGACAGGTCGGTATGGGAATGCGAACGAGAGTTAAAGTGTTTGGCAACCGGGGGGAGCTCGCGTAGGCCCAGGCGGACTGAGTGTAGGGGTTCAGTGAAACTTCAGTAGGGTACTCAAACTTTGGGACAGCACAGTGGCGTTTGGCAAAGTGCTGGAGCAACTCAAACTCAAAACTCGAGAAACACACCTCATCTTCTGCTCTTAGTTCAACTTACTTTAGAAGTACAGTGTGGGAACAGGCCCTTCAGCCCACCGGGTCCGTGCCAATCGGCAATCAACCGTACACTTGTATCCTATTTACAACTTACAGAGGCCAGTTAACCTACAAACCCGCACGTCTTTGGAACGTGGGAGGAAACCGGAGCGCCTGGGAAAACCCACGCGGTCACAGGGAGAACGAGCAAATTCCGTACAGACAGCGCCCGTAGTCAGGATCGAACCCAGGTCTCCGGTAGAGTGAGGCAGCCACTCTACCACTGCGCCACCTAGTGCTTATCATTTGCACTGTATCTGAGGTGCTTACCTAAGAAGTATGTAAGTGCACACATGTATAGTGATGCCTGAACTGAGCTGTGTGCAGAAATGAATTTCACTGTCGCTGGCTACATGTGACAATGAAGTGCCATCCAACTGTTGAATCATTGAACCATTCTGCAATTGGTGGAGGTGGTGAGGGGGCGGTGGGTGACCCACGGCAGGGCAGAGGGCGGGGACGTGGGTGGGGATCTTCTCCCTACCTTGACTGCATGTCGAGAGGGGCTCTCTGGTGCGAGGGAGAGGAGATCCCTGAAGATTGAAGTTGGGCTTGCTGCTGAAACTCAGACAGTTCCTGTTGTTGCTGCTGTTGCTGCTTGTACCGGGACAAGCTGAAAAACAGTCCCAGGATGGCTTTCAGATTTCCATCTCTGATCTCTGCGAAAAAAGAGAAAGAAACAGAATTATTCTCACCACATTAGGATCGCCGAAGATAGACACAAAGTGCTGGAGAAACACAGTGGGACAGGTAGCATCTGAGGAGAAAAGGAATAGGTGACGTTTCGGGACGAGACCCTTCCTGACTAGGCTGAGGGGGGGATGGGGGAGAGGGGAAATGCAGGGATTACTTGAAATGAGAGAAATCAATATTCATACCGCTAGTGGTTTGTAAGCTGCCCAAGCGAAATATGAGGTGCTGTTCCTCCAAGTTGCATGTGGCCTCACTCTAACAGCGGAGGCCCAGTGAGGGTCAGTGTGGGAATGGGTATGGGAACGTCACCTATCCATGTTCTCCAGAGATGCTGCCTGGCCCGCTGAGTCATTGCAGCATTTTCTGCCTATCTTTGGTGTAAACCAGCGTCTGCAGTTCCTTCCTGCACATATTATGTTCGCCGCTGCTTTCCTGCATTGCTGGTGGTAGATTCCCAGAGAGCGGTGGTGCCATTGGCTCGCTCACCTCAGGAGCTGCGCATACGGAATCGGACAACGCCGTTTCTCTGCAGAAACAAAGAGCTGCAAATGCCGTTTTTTAATGCACAAAAGGACACAGAGTGCTGGAGTAATTCAGCGGGTCAGGCAGCATCTCTGGGGAACGTGGAACGGTGCCGTTTCGTGTCGAGAGGGTCTGAAGAAGGGTCTCGATCCAAAACATCACCTATCCGTGTTCTCCAGAGACGCTGCCTGACCCGCTCAGCTACTCCAGCACGATCCGTCGCACCTGAGCAAAACACAAAAAGCTGGAGCAATCTAGCTAAGTGATGCCGATGAAGGCGAGTCAAGAGTGGAGAGTAAAGACTAACTGCTCGGGGAACTCAGCGGGCCAGGCAGCATCTGCAGAGGTAAAGGTCAGGTGATGCTTCAGGTTGGGACCATTCTCTCTGCAGTTGCTGTGTCGCATGACAAAGCCTAGTAGATTCCAATTACGGACAGTTCAAAGGTCTCCACTGTGGGAGATGGAAGGTGAGGACTGCTCTCTAGTTGGTGAGAGGCCGGTTCCGTTGCCTGACCACAACTGGGAAATGCAAGCACACGCTACCTCCCGCAGCACGGCACTCCCTTGGTACTTCAGCCCTGAATATCGCTCAATGACTTTTGATTCTCTAATTTCAAGTAACCCCTGCATTCTCTCTCTCTCTCTCCGCCCCCTCCCCCAGCCTAGTCGTCCTGCTAGTTTCACTGTTCGTACCCCTTCGTTTTCACCTCGTCCACGGCCAACAATGGACCATTGTGGGCTCGGCCTTTCCTTGGTCATCGGTGCCGGCTCTGATTTGTTCTGAAACTTTTCATGCCTCTGGTTTCCCTCTCACCTGACTCTCGGTCTGAAGAAGGGTCTCGACCCGAAACGTCACCTATTTCTTGTCTCCAGAGATGCTGCCTGACCTGTTGGCTTGTTGGTGCACTGAAAGCACCATGTACTGACGAGGCAGTGATTTAAGCTGGGTTGTAAGCGTTACCCAGAGTGGGCCACACAAACGCAAGGGACGTTTCACACTTCCGCATTCATCCTCCTTGCGTTTCGGACGTGACACATCATTGATCTCAGCCTGATTAGATTCCGTGAGCAACCAGAACTCTCATGAGAGTAGAATCCAGCTGTGAAGCTATCGTGCGGAACTGTTTCTGCTTATTCACATCCTCTGCTCCAGAAAGAGCAGCAGAAAATAAGTATCAACACATGAGCAATTGTAAATCAGTCTCTGGTTTATCTTGGCCCCTGATTAACCCCAACACACACATACAACATCTACCCCTTACCACAAACTAGTCATTCTACAGTCTTTTTCGCTGGCTGGATAGCACGCAACAGAAAAGCTTTTCACTGAAAAAGAGTCTGAAGAAGAGTCCTGACACAAAGCATCACTGGAGTTTTTCACACAGAGAGCGGTGAGTCTGTGGAGTTCTCTGCCTCGGAGGGCGGTGGAGGCCGGTTCTCTGGATGCTTTCAAGGGAGAGCTGGATAGGGATGCTGCCTGACCCGCTGAGTTCCTTTGCTCAAGATTCCAGCATTTGCAAACGGTTTAAAGCAGTTTCCATTTTGAATAGTTAATACAAATGGATCTGGACAGTGGATTTATTTGATTAAAAAACAATTTGTTTTTACCAAAAATGAATGTCAGTAGCAATGAAATGTCTGAGTGACATTTGCAGCAAATATAAAGAGTAAAATGTTAGTGCGATGCATTAATTAAAAGACTCTGAGCTGAGTTACTGCAAAATGATGCTTGACAAGAATATACACAGTAACTGGTCCAGTGCTTTGATTAATTCAGCATAATGTCTGCAAAGTAAATGTTACACCAGAGCCGACAACTCACTTAATTTATTGTAGATTAGAAACCTCACACATCACGGTGCTTAACGTGAGTGGGGAAGCTAAAAGTGAAAGGCCAAACTGTCACAGAAACGCACGCTGTTGTAGAAGACGTTCGCAGTCCCTGCACATCTCTGCAACCACTTTGCTCAGTGAAGTGTAGTCACTTAGTTCAGTTTCGTTCAGAGGTCCTTCCACGCTGACCATTGATCACCCGTTCACACCAGTTCTATGCTAAACCACTTTCTCATCCACTCCCTACACACTAGGGGCAATTTACAGAGGGGCAATTAACCGACAAGCGCGCACGGCTTTGGGACTTCAAGTTACCCAGCTGCAAAGATGGGGTTTAAACTCGCATTTGTAAACCTAATCATCTCGACCCGAAACGTCTCCTGTCCATTTCCCACCACAGATGCTGCCTGACCCGCTGAGTTACTCTATCGCTGTTTTAGCTCAATATTCCAGCATCTTGCGTCGCGCGTGTCCCCAACATAATCGCCTGCTTCACTTGATTGATTGAAAGTAAGATATAGCATGGCATGCCGGGCCATCCATCACCCGTTCACGCTGGTTCTATGTTATCCCACATTCTCATCCACTCCCGACACACCAGGGACAATTTACAGAGGGACAATTAACCTGCAAACCCCTCCGTCTTTGGGATGTGGGAAGAAACCGGTGCTCCTGGAGGAAACCCACGCCGTCACAGGGAGAACATGCAAATTCCACACAGACCGCCCAAAGTCAGGACTGAACCGGGTCTCTAGCACTGTAAGACGGCAGCTGTAGACGTCGGACAAGACGCCGGAGTTTCCATCATCCCGACGCGAGGGCTTGTACATCGGACCGTCGGCAGCGGCGAACTGCGGAGGGTTCAAAGGCCCCGACCACCACGGGCGAACATAGGAGGAAGATGCCTGAACTGGAGTGCTATGAGAATGCAGGGTGACTTGGACAGGTTGGGGGAGTGGGCAGATGCATGGCAGATGAAGTTTAATGTGGATAAATGTGAGGTTATCCACTTTGGTATCAAAAACAGAAAGGCAGATTACTATCTAAATGGTGTCAAGTTGGGAAAAGGGGTAGTACAACGGGATCTGGGGGTCCTTGTTCATCAGTCTATGAAAGTAAGCATGCAGGTACAGCAGGCAGTGAAGAAAGTGAATGGCATGTTGGCCTTTATAACAAGAGGAGTCGAATATAGTGATAATCTTTCAAAACTCTTTCAAAACTCTTTAGATTCTGGAGTAGTTCCTGAGGATTGGCGGGTAGCAAGCGTAACCCCTCTTTTTAAGAAGGGAGGGAGAGAGAAAACGGGGAATTACAGACCAGTTAGTCTAACATCGGTAGTGGGGAAACTGCTAGAGTCAGTTATTAAAGATGGGATAGCAGCACATTTGGAAAGTAGTGAAATCATTTAATAAAGTCAGCATGGATTTACGAAAGGTAAATCATGTCTGACGAATCTTGTGAAATTTTTCGAGGATGTAACTAGTAGCGTGGATAAGGGAGGACCAGTGGATGTGGTGTACCTGGACTTCCAGAAGGCTTTCGACAAGGTCCCACATAAGAGATTAGTATACAAACTTAAAGCATACGGCATTGGGGGTTCAGTATTGATGTGGCTGGCTGGCAAACAGGAAGCAAAGTGTAGGAGTAAACGGGTGCTTTTCACAATGGCAGACAGTGACTAGTGGGGTACCGCAAGGCTCAGTGCTGGGACCCCAGCTATTTACAATACATATTAATGATCTGGATGAGGGAATTGAAGGCAATATCTCCAAGTTTGCGGATGACACTAAGCTGGGGGGCAGTGTTCGCTGTGAGGAGGATGCTAGGAGACTGCAAGGTGACTTGGATAGGCTGGGTGAGTGGGCAAATGTTTGGCAGATGCAGTATAATGTGGATAAATGTGAGGTTATCCACTTTGGTGGCAAAAACAGAAAAGCAGACTATTATCTGAATGGTGGCCGATTAGGAAAAGGGGAGATGCAGCGAGACCTGGGTGTCATGGTACACCAGTCATTGAAAGTAGGCATGCAGGTGCTGCAGGCTGTGAACAAAGCGAATGGTATGTTGGCTTTCATAGCAAAAGGATTTGAGTATAGAAGCAGGGAGGTTCTACTTCAGTTGTACAGGGTCTTGGTGAGACCACACCTGGAGAATTGCGTACAGTTCTGGTCTCCAAATCTGAGGAAGGACATTATTGCCATAGAGGGAGTGCAGAGAAGGTTCACCAGACTGATTCCTGGGATGTCAGGACTGTCTTATGAAGAAAGACTGGATAGACTCGGTTTATACTCTCTAGAATTTAGGAGATTGAGAGGGGATCTTATAGAAACTTACAAAATTCTTAAAGGGTTGGACAGGCTAGATGCGGGAAGATTGTTCCCGATGTTAGGGAAGTCCAGGACAAGGGGTCACAGCTTAAGGATAAGGGAAGAAATCCTTTAAGACCGAGATGAGAAATACTTTTTTCACACAGAGAGTGGTGAGTCTCTGGAACTCTCAGCCACAGAGGGTAGTTGAGGCCAGTTCATTGGCTATATTTAAGAGGGAGTTAGATGTGGCCCTTGTGGCTAAGGGGATCAGAGGTTATGGAGAGAAGGCAGGTACGGGATACTGAGTTGGATGATCAGCCATGATCATATTGAATGGCGGTGCAGGCTCGAAGGGCTGAATGGCCTACTCCTGCACCTAATTTCTATGTTTCTATAGGAGCAAAGAGGTCCTTCTGCAGTTGTACAGAGCCCTAGTGAGATCACACCTGGAGTATTGTGTGCAGTTTTGGTCCCCTAATTTGAGGAAGGACATTCTTGCTACTGAGGGAATGCAGCGCAGGTTTACAAGGTTAATTCCCGGGATGGCGGGACTGTCATATGCTGAGAGAATGGAGCAGCTGGGCTTGTACACTCTGGAGTTTAGAAGGATGAAAGGCTCTCTATTGAAATGTATAAGATTGTTAAAGGTTTGTACATGCTAGAGGCAGGAAACATGTTCCCGATGTTGGGGGAGTCCAGAACCAGGGGCCACAGTTTAAGAATAAAGGGTAAGCCATTTAGAATGGAGATGAGGAAACACTTTTTCTCATAGAGAGTTGTGAGTCTGTGGAATTCTCTGCCTCAGAGGGCGGTGGAGGCCGGTTCTCTGGATAGAAAGAGAGAGCTAGATAGGGCTCTTAAAGATAGCGGAGTCAGGGGATATGAGGAGAAGGCAGGAACGGGGTACTGATTGGGGATGATCAGCCATGATCACATTGAATGGCGGTGCAGGCTCGAAGGGCCGAATGGCCTCCTCTCGCACCTATTGTCTAATGTCGGAGCAAGTGGAAAGGCCACAGGGAGTTTGTGTTTGAAGTAGTGGGTAATTTATTAAAACTGGTGCGCACCAGGAGACCACTCAAAGCTGACCTCCTGATCAAGACTGGTACAGCTTTGGGGGCACACAAAATGCCGGAGAAACGCAGCGGGCGCAGCAACATCAATGGAGCGGAGGAGATAGGCAACGTTTCGGGCCGAAACCCCTAAGGAAATAGGCATAGTTTCGGGCCTAAACGTAGCCTATCTCCTCCGCTCCATTGATGCTGCTGCACCCGCTGCGTTTCTCCGGCATTTTGTGTACCCTCGATTTTCCAGCACCTGCAGTTCCTTCTTTAACGCTTTGGTACAGCTTTTACATTCTTTAGTTTACTTTAGTTTAGTTTAGTTTAGCTTAGTTTAGGGATATAGTACGGAAACAGGCCCTTTACGCCCACTGGATCTGCCCTGACCAGCATTCACCGACACACACACACGGGACAATTTACTAATTTACCGAAGTCAGTTAACCTACAAACCTGCACGTCTTTGCATTGTGGGAGGAAACTGGAGCACCCAAGGAAAACCCGCACAGGTCACGGGGTGAACGTACAAACTCCTTACAGACAGCACCCAGAGTCAGGATCGAACCCGGGTCACTGACACCGTAAGGCAGCGACTCTACCGCCAGCGCCACCGTGCCGCCCTTATAGCTTTTCAAAATAATCTGAAGGGTCCGGTAAAAATGGGTCTTAATTACAGAACCCAATGATTATATACATCACCATAAGATCACCTCATCCTCCTGTGCTCCAAGGAATAAAGGTCCTTAAGTCCACAAGTCTAAAGGGCCTGACCCACTTGGCCGTCATTTGCGCACCATTTGCGCGACATCCAAAAACGTGGTCATCGCATTGTGACGCGCGGGTGGTGCGGGACGGGCGCATGGAGCGGCGTGGAGGCGTGTGGACGCGTGTGGAGGCGTGTGGAGGCGTGTGGAGGCGTGTGGAGGCGTGTGGAGGCGTGTGGAGGAGTGTGGAGGCGTGTGGAGGCGTGTGGAGGCGTGTGGAGGCGTGTGGAGGAGTGTGGTATCACGCGGCGCTCCAAGATTCCGTGCTGCACGAAATCCTCACGCGCCACCTGCGTGACGTAAATCGCGTACGCACGCTAACGCATGCTGGCGTCCCGACGTCTCGCGTGTATCGCGTGGTGACGCAATATTACGTCACCGTGCGTAACCATGTGTCGCCACGCGCCGCAGGGTATTCTAATGACATCACACGCACCAGACAGCATGATGACGGCACGATGACCTATTTTACATACGACGCGTAAATGAGGGGCAAATGACGGCTGAGTGGGACAGCCCTTCACTTAGCTGGCAGCAACAATGGGTGCGCGCTACAACATCATCAGGGAAGTTCCTGGAACTGCGGTGGAGTCAACGCTGCATTCCATGTCAATACATTTAGGCTCTGTCTGCCGTTCCCTAACACCACATTTGCGCAATCCACATCCCTGTGTACTAGTTATTAGCCCTCACTATGCTACAACAGTCACCCATTCTTTTCCTACAGAGATGCGGCCTGACCCGCTGAATTACTCCAGCACTTTGTGTCTAGCTTTTCACAGTATCTTGGTATTGATGTGACAATAATAAACTAAACCACACGTTGGTGAGGCTGCGCGCAGATCACAGTGCTCAGTTCTGGCCACCTTGCCATAGGAAGGGGTATCATGAAGCTGCAAAGAGCGCAGCAAAGATTTACGAGGTTGTTGCCAGGACTCGAGGGCTGAGCTACATGGAGAGGTTGGGCAGGCAAGGACTGTATTCCTTGGAGCGCAGGAGAATGAGGGGGTGTTCTGAGAGCGATGCTTGAAATAGATAGGGCAGATTCACAGAGTCTTTCACCCAGAGTGGGGGAATCAAGAATCAGAGCACGCGGGTTTAAGATGAGAGGGGACACAAATAATAGGAATAACATTTAATAGGAGATACATTTAACAGGAAAGATATAATTGGAACCTGAGGGGCAACCGTTTCACACAAGGGGGGGAGGTATATGGAACAAACTTCCTGGGGAGACAAAAGTGCTGGAGAAACTCAGCGGGTGCAGCAGCATCTATGGAGCAATGGAAATAGGCAACGTTAGGCTATCTTTCCCAGCATCTGCAGTTCCTTCTTAAAAACTTCCTGGGGAGGTAGTTGAGGCAGGTATTATAACAACATTTAAAAGATATTTGGACAGGTACATGGATAGGAAAGGTTTCGATAATCTGCTGATTGTCATCGCACAGGTTGTGGGAGTTGGCTATGTACAAAGTGGCTGAGGCATCACCCACACACAACGGTGTCCACACATCAAAACAGCTGAGTCTGAGGATGGTTCCGGTCCAAAACATCTTCCGTGGTCTGAAGAAGGGTCCCACCCCAAAACGCCGTCAGCCCCATTTTCCCCCCAGATGCTCCCTGACTCGCTGTGTTCATGCAGCACTTTGGTCAAGATTCCAGCATCTGCGGTCTCTTGTGTCTCTATCAAAACTACTTTGTGCACAAGGCAATTGATATAATTAAGGCGGAGATTGACAGATTCTTGATTAGTACGGGTGTCAGGGGTTATGGGGAGAAGGCCGGAGAATAGGGTCAAGAGGGAAAGGTAGATCAGCCATGATTGAATGGTGGAGTTGACCTGATGGGCCGAATGGCCTAATTCTGCTTCTATAACTTATGAACTTATTATCAAAATGACTTCAAAGGTTATAAAGCATCTGAGACTCCTGAAAACTGCTATGGACAAGCAAGTCATTCCTTTGTACGATCGTAAGGCAAGTGAATAATTCAGCCTTCACCTCTGGCTCCCCGTACTCAACCCTTCAAGGTCACACAGCTATAAGGTCAATGGGCTACACAGTAGTATCGCTGGTTGAGCTGCTGCCTCACAGCGTCAGAGACCCAGATTCGATCCTGAACTAGGGTGCTTTGGAGATAGGCTTTAGAGATACAGCACGGAAACAGGCCCTTTAGCCCACTGAGCCCAGCGATATTTATGGAATTCCCTGCCAGTGGAGGACAAATCACTGGATGGATTTAAGAGAGAGTTAGATAGAGCTCTACGGGCGAGTGGAATCAAGGGATATGGGCAGGCACGGGTTATTGATTGGGGACGATCAGCCATGATCATAATGAATGGCGGTGCTGGCTCGAAGGGCCGAATGGCCTCCTCCTGCATTTATTTTCCATGTTTCGATGATCGCCCCGTACACTAACACTATCCTACACACTGGGGAAAATGTACAATTTTACTGAAGCCCATTAACCTATAAACCTGCACAACTTTGGATTGTGGGAGGAACCCGCGTGGTCACAAACTCCGTACAGACACAAAACCCCGTAGTCAGGACCTATCCCTGTTCTCCGGTACTGTAAGGCTGCAGCTCTACCGCTGCGCCACTGTGCTGCCCTTAAGGGAGCTGTCCGTGTGTGGAGTTTGCACGTTCTCCCGGTGACCACGTGGGTTTCCTCCAGGTGCATCGGTTCCCTCCCACATCCCAAAGACGTGCAGGTTTGCAGGTTAGCTGACCTCTGTAAAATTGCGTAAAGTTGGGAGTGGATGAGAACGTGGGATAACAGAACGAGTATGAATGGGTGACCGCTGGTCGGTGTGGACTCGATGGACAGAAGGGCCTGTTTCTGTGCTGCATCTCTAAATTAAATTCAAAGCACAAAACCCCATCTCTTCTTTGTTCCTTGTGGCTCAGTTGATGCTAGGAACAGCTCTGGGTGTTCCTATTTGGACTCCACACGGCCCTGCCCAAATCCTTAGACTAATCAGAGCAGAGTGAACGTAAATAGGTCTGGGTTGCCTGGGTACTGATCATCAGGTGGGCTATATTAGGCATAGGGTGAGGGGAATAGCAACTCCGACCCTGCAGTGTCTGACTTGTAACATTCCAACAGGCTTAGGAATTCCCAGATTAGTTTACTGCCATGGATGTCTGGCTTATAAAACCACCAGACATACGAGCAGAATTCAGCCATCTGGCCCATCCAGTCTGTTCCGCCATTCGATCATGGCTGATCTACCGTTCTCTCTCTCCTGCCCTCTCCCCACAACCTCGATGCCCTTCCTAATCAAGAACCTTTTCCTAACTCCAGTTCACCCTCTCCTCCACTTTCAGTCTGAAGAAAGCTCCCGACCCAAATCGTCACCCATCCATGTTCTCCAGAGATGCTGCCTGACCCGCTGAGTTACCCCAGCACTTTGTGTCCATCTTCAGTATCAACCAGTATGTGAGTTCCTTCCTACACAAGAACCCATCAATCCCTGCTTTAAAAATACCCAATGACTTGGCCTCCACAGCCGTCAGCGGCAATGAATTCCACAGATTCACCGCCCACTGGCTAAAGAAATCCTTCCTCATATCCTGGCCTCTGGTGGAATGTCTTAAATTTAAAGTATTGGCGTTCCAAATTCCTCGCTGGTACATGTGACCTGTTCTGGAATAATTACGCTACAACATAGCTAAGTTTGCAAGTGCAACAAAAGCTTGCAGTCGAACTTGCATCAATGCAACATTAAAACAATGCATGATCCTTGACAGGGGTGACGTCGGTCAGACACAATCCGACTCTGTGTCACACTCGAGAGGTGGGAGGAATGTTTTAAGGGGACACCTTATGGAGGAGGGGTTGGAGGGGAGGGGTAAAGGAGACAAGAGGGTGTAGGTTCGAGATCCAAGATTTTAAGGCCTTAGCTTTCGAAGGCAGGAATGACAGCAGCACTAATTATAATAACGGCAGTGCAGCTGGTAGAGCTGATGCCTCACAGCGCCGGAGACCCAGGTTCGATCCTGACCTCGGGTGCTGCCAGTGTGCAGTATGTACGTTCTCCCCGTGACTGCGTGGGTTTGCTCCAGGTGCGCCGGTTTCCTCCCACATCCCAAAGGGTTGTCGGGAATGGTGGGATATGGATCACGTGCAGGCACGGAGATTATTTTAACTTGGCGTCAGGTTCGGCATGGACAAGGTGGGCCGAAGGGACTTCCATGTAGTGAGTGAATGAGATAGTGGGATAACATAGAACTGGTGTGAATGGGTGATCGATGGTCAGCCGAGGGTCCAGTTTCCATGCTGTCTCTCTAGACTACAAACTAAGCTAAATTCTCTCCACAAAGAGAGAAGGTGACATCCATCAGTTTGTTCCTGGTGATTGTACTTTTTCCAGTCCCACCCTCCCTTTCCAATTCCACATCTACAGCTATTTCTGCAATGTTGATATTGTGTTCCTCATTGGAATTGGAAAACAGTGACACCAGGAACTGCAGATGCTGGAATCTTCAGCAAAGCACAAAGCGCTGGAGTAACTCAGCGGACCAGGTAGCATTTCCTCCAGAGATGCCGCCGGGTCCGCTGGATTACTCCAGCACTTTGTGCTTTGCTTAGGAATTGGATATAATTTGGTCCCATGGGTTATAGGTTCAAATTCCATCACTGAAAGTTGTCAAGTGAGAAGCAATGAATTAAACTTGTGGGACTATCTGTTGTAAGACTAGTCTGTTGTTGTTTCCGCCCCATGTGTTCCTGTCGTATGGGCTACGTCCCCCCTCACTGCCCAACAACAACTTATCGTTACAGATCTCGCAGAGTTATACAGCATGGAAACAGGCCCTTTGGCCCAACTTGCCCCATCTACACTAGTCCTACCTGCTGCGTTTGGCCCATATCCCTCCAAACCTTTCCTATTCATGTACCTGTCTAAATGTTTCTTAAACATTGTGGGAGTACTTGCCTCAACTACCTCAACCGGCAGCTCGTTCCTCACACATAACACTCCTTGTGTAAAAAAAGGCCCCTCAGGTTCCTCTTAAATCTTCCCCCTCCTCACCTTAAATCTATATCCTCTGGTTCTCGATTGCTCTACTCTGAGTAAAAGACCGTGCATTTACCTATTCTTTTTCTCCAGAGATGCTGCCTAGCCCGCTGAGTTACACCATCATTTTGTGTCTGTCTGTGCACTTACCCGATCTACAGTATCTTGTACACCTCTACAGATCACCCCTCATCCCACGGCACTTCAATGAATAAAGTCCCAGCCTGCTCAATCTCTCCGCATAGCGCAGGCCCTCTCGTCCTGGCAACATCCTCGTAAATCTTTGCACCCTTCCCAGCTTACAATCGTTCTTGATTACAAACCCCTCCACGCCTGCTTTCCCCTCGCCCTACCTTCGCCCCCTACCTTCTCCCCAATTCCACTGCTCCTACACTGCCGATCGTGATGCTAAGTTAAACTGATCCCATCTGCCTGTACATGATCCATACCCCCCCCCCCCCCCATTCCCTACACTTGCATGTGCCTATCTAAAAGCCTCTTAAACGGCACTGTCGTATCTGCCTCCACCAACGCCCCTGGCAATATGTTCCAAGCCCTCACCACTCTCTGTGTAAATAACCTCTCCCACACATCCCCACATGATGATGGTGAATTATTTTTCCAACAGCCATAGGTAGACAGAAGTGAGGCATCAGCTTGTCTTCTGCCTTCATGCAGAGTGTTAACACTCCTGGTCACTGCTACACCACGGGAGATTAAAAGCTCAGACATCCAGAGTTAAGAATAGCATTCCCCCTTCTCCCCGTCAGGCAAGAGGCACAGAAGCGTGAAAACACACACCTCCAGATTCCGGGACAGTTTCTTCCCAGCTGTTATCAGGCAACTGAACCGTCCTCTCACCAACTGGAGAGCAGTCCTGACCTCCCATCTACCTCATTGGAGACCCTTTAATCAGATCTTTAATCGGACTTTACTGGACTGTATCTGGCGCTAAACGTTATTCTCTTTATCCTGTATCTGTTTGATTGTATCTCGTATAAGGGCCTGTCCCACTTTCACAACCTAATTCCCGACCTCTGCCGAGTTTGCCCTCGACTCATACTCGCAGGATGCTCATCACGAGGTCATAGGAGGTCGTAGGTAGGTCGTGATGCTAGTCGTAGGTACTCGTGGCATCAAGTAGGTCGGGGCGTTTTTCTCGCCTGATGAAAAATGTCCACGAGTGAAAAAGGTTGTTAATCCGAAACGTCACTTATCCATGTTTCCCAGAGATGCTGCCTGGCCCGCTGAGTTACTCCAGCACTTTTTGCGACCGTTTGCGATCCCCTTTGCTGCCACGGCCTCTTACGGTGAACTTTACCTCCTTCCATTATTCTGTTTTGCAGTTCAATGTTCTTTTGCACTTCTTGGACTTTGCACTGCGACCTTGCGCCATTCTGCCGTTTAGTTTGCATCGTTACTGTATGTGTGCCGTTTACTTTGTAGGTCTCGTCAACATGGAATTTGGACTACTAGACCAATCTTTGACATCCTTACGACTCAAGCATCTCAGTCTCCGCTTTAAAAATACCCAGTGACTTGGCCTCCACCACCATCTGTGGCAATGAATTCCACACATTCACCGCCCTCTGGCTAAAGGAATTCTTCCTCATCTCCATTCTCCAATTCCATAGCATCCTGGTGTATATAAATAATCTGAATCTGCTATATTCCCTTTGAATCCTGCCCCAGTGGTCAGCCTCTCATGCACTGACAACCCTGTAAATAGTTCGCTGGTCTCATTACATGCTGTGAAGGAGGCAGCTCGGGTTATTTTGCTGAATATAGGAGCAACTTAGTTTAAAATGGTGAGGGGGAGCCTCGTTGAAACTTGCCGAATAGTGCAAGGCCTGGAGACAGTGGGTGTGGAGAGGATGTTTCACTAGTGAGAGAGTCTAGGGCAAGAAGGCACAGCCTCAGAGATAAAGGACGCACCTTTAGAAAGGAGATGAGAAGACGTTTCTTTAGCCAGTGTGGTGAATCTGTGGAATTCATTGCCACAGACGGCTGTGGAAACCAAGTCAATAGGTATTTTTGAAGCGGAGATTGGCAGGTTCTTGATTAGTATGGGTGTCAAAGGTTATGGGGAGAAGGTAGGAGAATGGGGTTCAGAGGGAGAGATAGATCAGCCATGACTGAATTGGCAGAGTAGACTCGATGGGCTGAATGGCCTACTTCTGCTCTGATAACATATGAACTTATAACTTGTTTTTGTGCGCAGTCATTTGACTCAAACTGGTCAAGTTTGAACAAGTTCTCCTACTGTAGATAGTCTCCAGCAACTCACGCAAGTTTAGTCAAGAGTGTGTAATTGTCATATGTACCGGCAATGGAACTATGACGTTCTCACCGGCTGCAGCTAAACAGACACATCAGCGCAATGACACAATAAATACTTGTATAATAATCATAATCAAATAACTTCAGAACAACAATACTAGGCCTTCATAACAGTGCTGAACCCAGGTCCGTAGAGCAACCAAAGACACAGTCCAAAGAGTTTCATAGTTGCTGAGTAGAAGCAAGGAACGACATTAGGACATTAAGTGGTGGAGTAACTCAGCGGGTCAGGCATCATCTGTGGAAAACATAGACTGGTGGCGTGTTGAATCGGTCGATGATTGATGAAGGGGCCCGACCCGGAACGTCACCCATCCACGTTCTCCAGGAATGCCGTCTGACCCGCTGAGTTACTCCAGCACTTTGTGTTTATCAACCAGCATCTGCAGTTCCTTGCTTCCACTGTAGGTTGACGATTTAAAACGCATACCTCAAGATTCAGGGACAGTTTTTCCCCCAGTTGTATTCAGGCAACTGAACCGTCCTCTCACCAGCTAGAGTGTGGTCCTGACCTCCCATTTATCTCAATGGAGAGCTTTGAACTGTTGGTAATCTGGCTTTATCTGGCACTAAATGTTGTAGCCTTTGTCCTGTATCTGTACACTGTGGACAGCGCGATTGTAATTACGTCCCGTCTTTCCTGTAGCTGAATATTATGCAACAAAAGTACGTGTGACAATAATAAGCTAAAACAAGCGGTGGATTTACAACGTCTCATTCACAGCCTGAGCTCAATCCATTTATTCTACGGCTTCTGAATTTGAACACCTGATTTTCTGCCCTTCACGGAGCTATTGATCAGGTTAATCAGGAAATCCCCGTCTCTTAATACATGGGCAGTTTAGAATGAAAAGATGGTGGCCGATATGATTAGGGCGGCAGAGTGGCGCAGTTGGTAGGGCCGCTGCCGCAAAGCACCAGAGTCCCAGGCACGATCCTGATTTTGGGCGCTGTCTGTGTGGAGTTTGCATGTTCTCCCAGTGACTGCGTGAGTTTCCGCCAGGTGCTCCGATTTCATGGAAACGTAGAAAATAGGTGCAGGAGGAGGCCATTTGGCCCTTCAAGCCAGCTCCGCCATTCATTGTGATCATGGCTGATCATCCACAATCAGTACCCCGTGCCTGCCTGCTCCCCAAACCCCTCGATTCCTCAAGCCCCTAGAGCTGTATCTAAATCTATTTTAAATTAATCTAGTGAATTGGACTCCACTGCCTTCTGTGGCAGAGGATTCCACAAATTTACAACTCTCTGGGTGAAAACATTTTTTTCATCTCAGATGGCCTTCCCTTTATTCTTAGACGGTGGGCCCTGGTTCTGGAACATTTTTTCCTGCGTCTAGCTTGTCCAGTCCTTTTATAATGTTATATGTTTCTATAAGATCGCCTCCCATCCTTCTAAATTCCAGTGAATTCAAGCCCAGTCTTTCCAATCTTTCCTCATATGACAGTCCCGCCATTCCGGGAATTAACCTCGTGAACCTGCGCTGCACTGCCTCAATAGCAAGGATGTCCTTCCTCAAATTAGGAGTCCCAAAACTGCATACAATACTCCAGATGTGGTCTCACCGGAGTCCTGTACAACTGCAGAAGGACCTCTTTACTCCTTAACTCAAATCCTCTCGTTATGAAGGTCAACATGCCAACCCACAAACCTCCGACATCCTAAAGACGTGCAGGTTTGTAGGTTAATTGTCCCTCTGTAACTTGCCGCTGGTGTATAGGGAATTTAATGAGATAGGATAACGTGGAACTAGTGTGAACGGGTGGTCGATGGTCAGCGTGGACTCTATGGACCAGCCTGTTTCCATGTTGTATCTCCCTCTCTAAAGCAGGGAATATGCAAAATGGGAATTGAAGATAGACTTGCAACTGAATGGTTTTCAGTAAATAACAAACAAGGGAACGGGTCAAATTGAAAAGTCCCTTTATAGTCAACCATGATGGGACAAACTGCCTGCTTTTCTGCTGTGCCGGGCAAGATCAGAAAGGGCTGAGGAGCGACCTGACAGAGGTGTGCAAAAGGTTTGAGAGCGAATGGCTAGGGTTGCAGTAAGAATCCTTGTCCCCCTGGTGGGAATGTCTAGGACGAGAGGACATAGATGTACAAACGGACACTGCTAGCTGGAGTAACTCAGGGTCAGGCAGCATCTGGGGAGAATATAGGTGGCGTGGCTGGTCAGGACCCTTCTACAGACTTCGAGAACATGGATCGGAAAGGTTTCGGTTTGGGACCTTCTCCAGGCATAAGTGAACGATACCTTCACAATGAGAGGGGGGTTGTAATCTGGAACACACCTCCTGAGCAAGCGGAGGAGCAAACTCTCACCACATTTAAGAAGCATCCAGACGCGCTTGGACCACCGAGGCTACAGAGTAACGCGGGTAAATGGGAGTAGCGTGGAGAGGTGCCCGGGTCAGCATCGACCTGCTGGTCCAAAGGGCAGGTTTCATCATTTACTTGCGTTGGTTTGGTTTAGTTCTCTTTAGTTTAGATCATTGTCACGTGGATCGAGGTACAGTGCAAAGCTTTTCGTCGTTTGCTATGTGTTTTACCCAAGATTCCAGCATCTCTTAAAAAAAGTCAAAAATAAACTTTATTCGGAATAAAAGATAAATAGAAAACCAAAACTGTGCAAAATGTCTCTGACTTTCCCTGCGGCCTTACTAAAGATTGCAGCATCTGCAGTTCCTTGTGGCGATAGGGTTGATATTAACGTGGGAGAAGGTTACTGTCATGGCTCCAGCCACACCACTGCGATAGAAACGGACAAGGAAAATAATATCAGTTGACCCAACCTCCACACCAAGCAACTCCAGCGACCTTTCACCTGGGCACAAATTGGTTCAAAAAGCTTGGCACTTAAAGACACCGAGTGCTGGAGTAACTCAGCGGGTCACGCAGCATCGCTGGAGATGTTGAAGACGGGTTTCGGCCCGAAACGTCGCCTATTTCCTTCGCTCCATAGATGCTGCCGCACCCGCTGAGTTTCTCCGGCAATTTTGTCTCCCTTCCATTTTCCAGCATGTGCAGTTCCTTCTGGAGCGTCTCTGGCGAACATGGATAGGCGACACTTTGGGCTGAGACTGAAGAAGGGTCTCGACTCGAAACGTCACCTCCTCCCGTTCCCCAGAGATGCTGCCTGACCCGCTGAGTTACTCCAACATTTTGTGTCTATCCAAACCTAAACACCAATCAGCACTACCCGTGAAAACCTCAGCACCAATCAGCGTTGCCGACCTAGTCGTACACACCAATCAGCGCCACCTGTGAATACCTCAGCACCAATCAACTCCTCCGAACCAAATTCAATAGCACCAATCAGCATTAGGTCTGTAGCACCAATCCAGATGCACCTTCAATGTTGCCATTTACCTCCAAATCCCAGCAGCAATCAGCTGTACCTGGTCCCACTGTACGCTGTAGGTTGACACTGCTGATTCCAATCCAAGGTCAACAGCGCCAGTCAGCTCTTCCAATGGAAGGCCAACGGCAACATGTACTGCCCGTGGCAAGACCACCCACGGGCGCCCCCTGCACCAGTGGCCTTCCTCTGTCCGTGCTGAAGTGGGGGCGAGGGAGTGGGAAGTCAAAGCCTAGACTTACCTTCAGCCGAGAGACTTTGGATGTGCACTCCCCTCACTGCCAGGAAGCTGAGACAGGCATCCACATTCTCAATCTGGGACAGAGCAGAAAGGAAACGCGATTAATTGGACTCTCCAGAAATACAGCGACAGAAGTGAATGCCTGGCATTCATGTCCAACTGACACTAGCCCGACAGAAGGAAGGAGTGGACCTAATTTGGAGATTGAAATAACACTGCCTTTGTCCTCGATTTCTGTAGGATGTTAAACAATTCATAACTACCCAATCTAGTCGGCTTTGCCAAATCTTCAGCCGATGTAAAGCGTGTCTGGGTGTTTACACCACAAATATCCTGCAACTAAGGCACAAAGAATAGCTGTGCAGGAGCTCGGAGGAGTGGGTCATTGGTCACTGTGACAGCGTGCAATGGCACACAGTGGCAGCTGTACCAAGGTAACAGCGTCAGAGCAGAGGCAAGTGGCGGCCTCACACTGCTCCCGTGAACAGCTGAAACCCTTTCAAACGTATCTGTTTGCACAACTTCTAGAGCAGGGCTCACTTCAAATGTTTAAAAAAAAAATCTTCGACTGAACTCTCCAAGAGTTGGAGAGAGAGAGAGAGAGAGGGAGAGAAAGAAAAATGGAGAAATATATATATATATATATATATATATATATATATAGAGAGAGAGAGAGAGAGAGCGAGAGAGAGAGAGAAAGAGAAAAAGAGGTAGCAATAGAGAGAGAGAGAAAGAGAGAGAGAGAGAGCGAAAGAAAGAGTGAGAAATATATATATATACATAGAGAGTTAGTAATAAATAGAGAGAGGAGATAGAGAGAGAGGGCGAGAGAGAGAGAGAGAGAGAGAGAGAGAGAGAGAGAGATATATATATACATAGAGAGAGTTAGTAATAAATAGAGAGAGGAGATAGGGCGAGAGAGAGAGAGAGAGAGAGAAAGAGGGAGAAATATATATATATACACATAGAGAGAGGTAGTAATAAATAGAGAGAGGAGATAGAGAGAGAGGGCGAGAGAGAGAGAGAGAGAGAGAAAGAAAGAGGGAGAAATATATATATATAGAGAGAGAAAAAGAGGTAGTAATAAATAGAGAGAGATAGAGAGAGAGGGAGAGAGAGAGGGAGCAAGAGAGAGAGAGAAATTATGATAGACACAAAAAGCTGGCTGGAGTAACTCTGCTGGACAGGCAGCATCTCTGTCGAGAAGGAATGGGTGATGTTTCGGATCGAGACCCTTCTTCAGAGAAATGATGATGACACTTTATTGCCACATGTACCTATGTACGATGTGGCAATAAAGTACATGATGAAACGCTTTGTTTTGCTTACAATCCAGTAACATCATACCATAGTTAAGCACCATCATAGATAGGTACAAATGGTAGGAGAGAGACGAGCACGGCCAGGGTTGTGAGGGGCTTTGATCATCGTGGGTGATATCAGAGCAGGGAAAGGCCTCTGAGCCTCCAGTACAGTTCCAACCTTCAATAAGATCGTGAATGATCTGATCTTTGACTTCATCCTACTTTCTTACCTCTTCACTGCAAGTACTAACTCCCAAGCTAGCCATGAATCCCATCATACGTGCTTTAGACTTTAGACATTAGCAATACAGCGTGGAAACAGTGCACCGGGTCAGCGCCGACCGGCAGTCCCCGTACACCAGCGCTGCCCCGCACACGAGGGACAATGTCAATTTATAACCAAGGCCAATTACCCGACAAATCTGCCCATCTTTGGAGTGTGGGAGGAAACTAGAGCACCCGGAGAAAACCCCACAGTCCCACTGTCCCACTTTCACGAGCTAATTCACGACCTCTGCCGAGTTTGCCCTTGACTCATACTCGCAGCATGGTCGTCACAAGGTCGTCACGGGGTCGTAGGGGGTCGTAGGGTAGGTCATAGCAGGACGTGACGCTAGTCGTAGGTACTCGTGGCATCAAGCAGGTCGGGGCGTTTTTTCTAGCGTGATGAAAAATGTCCGCGAGTAGAAAAGGTTGTGAATTAGGTTGTGAAAGTGGGACAGGCCCGCAAGGCAACAACTCTATCACTGCGCCACCGTGACCCCTAGTTTAACTTGGCATCAAACAGCCTGTTATTGTGCTGTCCCTCACCCCCGGATCATTTCAGGCAATCTCCGTGCATTCTGGCGAAGGCCGTCACTTCTTTCCCAAAGTGAACGTCCGACTCAGCTAAGCCCAGCTCGGATGCTTGAAATAGGCTGGATGGTCAAGCCAACTGGTTCTTCAATCCACTCAAACATCCCCTTGTAAACAAAAGAACCCCGGGGCCTGAACAAGCGGAGGAGGAATGGCTCTGTCCACTCCAGCTGGGGCCAGCCCTGTTAGCCACCCTCCCTCCTTAGTCTCCCAGTATTTGTGTTCTCTCTCGTGGTGACCTCTCTCTCTCTCTCTCTCTCCCTCTCTCTCTCTCCCTCCCTCTCTCTCCCTCCTCCTCTCTCTCCCCCTCCCTCTCTCTCCTCTCTCTCTCTCTCCCTCTCTCTCTCCCTCCCTCCCTCTTTCTCCCTCCCTCCCTCTCTCCCTCTCTCTCTCCCTCCCTCCCTCTCTCCCTCTCTCCTTCCCTCCCTCCTTTCTTTCTCTGTCATTTCTCTTTTTTCTTTCTCTCTCTCTCTCTCTCTCTCTCTCTCTCTAATCCCTCTTTGTCTATTCTCTTTCTCTCTCTCTCTCTAATCTCGTTCTCTCTTTTCTTGTTACCTCCGTCTATTCCTCCCCCCCCGCACTTTCTCTCTCTGCCTCCTTATTCTCCCTCTCTATTTCACTATTATGACGGAAGACTCGTCTGAAGATGTCCGAAACATGACCTATTGTGCCAGAGCCGGTTCAGTGGTGACACCAAGCGCTGTGTGCACACAGTTTGTACATCCTCCTTGTGACTGCGTGGGTGTTTTGAACACTACGAACTCCAACTAAACTAGGAACTACATACTGCCTGGGGACAAGGGACTCCGGGCTTTGTTTGGTTTTTGCACTAGATTGGGATTTTTATTTATTGACATTACTAATTTTATGTTTGTTTATTCTATTGTCTATTGAGAAGTGCGTTTACAATCCTGGCATGCTGCTGCGGCAAGTAAGAATTTCATTCCGCATTTTGTTACATGAAGAGGTGCAGAAGTGTGAAAACGCACACCTCCAGATTCAGGGACAGTTTCTTCCCAGCTGTGATCAGGTGTACCGAGATGCAATGAAAAGCTTTGGTTGTCTGTTAATCAGTCGGCGGAAAAATTATACATTATACAAATTATACTTTTGTGTGAAAAGGTTACCCCTCGGATTCCTATTAAATCTTTTCCTCTTCACCTTGAACCTGTGTCCTCTGGCCCTTGATTCCCCTACTCTTTGCAAAAGACTGTGCATCTACCCAATCTATTCCTCTCATGATTTTGTACACCTCTATAAGATCTCCCCTCATCCTCCTGAACTCCATGGAATAGAGACCCAGCCGACTCAACCTCTCCCTACAGCTCACACCCTCTAGTCCTGGCATCATCCTCGTAAATCTTTTCTGAACCCTTTCAAGCTTGACAATATCTTTCCAATAACACGGTGCCCAGAACTGAACACAATATTCTAAATGCTGTTTATAACAGGCAACTGAACCATCCTGTCACCAACTAGAGAGCGGTTATGACCTCCCATCTATCTAATTGGAGACTCTGCGACTATCTTTAATCGGACGATACTGCTCTTTACCTTGCGCTAAATGCTGTTTCCTTTACCTGTGCACTGTCTGAAGAAGGATCCGACCTGAAACGTCACCCATGCCTGTTCTCCAGAGATGCTGCCTGACCCGCTGACTTACCCCAGCACTTTGTGTCTCCTTGTTTCTACATTCTGTACACTGTGGGCAGCCTGACTGTCATCATGTATAGTCACCCCGCTGACTGGGTGGCATGTTACGCTTTTCACACGTGACAATAAACTAAACTTAACTAAACTAAAAGCACACTTGACAGAAGAAGGGTTCTGATCCAAAATGTTACCTAGTCCTTTTCTCCAGAGATGTTGCCTGACCTGCTGAATAAAGGGCCTGCCCCACCTGACCGTCATTTACGCGACAGGCCGGTAGCGAAGGACACGCGACGGTCGCGCGCGTCATCGTGCGTCCGCACAGCCGTCTGGAGCTCGTGAGGTCATTTGAAAATAGATACAAAATGCAGGAGTAACTCAGCGGGACCTGCAGCTGGGGAATGTATGATGTTTTGGGTCGAGACTCCTCTTCAGTCTGAAGAAGGGTCTCGACCCAAAACGTCACCCATTGCTTCTCTCCAGAGATGCTGCCGGTCCTGCTGAGTTACTCCTGCATTTTGTGTCTATCTCCAATCGTCTTGGCCCCACTCAGGGAGTAGAAGTGGGGGTGGATCCGGATCCCCAACGGCCGTGAGCCCCAGGCCGAGCTCGGCCACCGTTTGCCTGCTGATTTTATTAGCACGCAACAAAAAGCTTTTCACTGTACCTCAGTACACATAACAATAAACTAAACTATCTGAAGATGACTGAAGATGGGCTCCGACCAGAACGTCGCCTATTCCTTTTCTCCGGAGATGCTGCCTGGCCCGCTGAGTTTGTGCCTATCTTCGGTATAAACCAGCATCTGCACTTCCATCCGACACTCTCTGGGCTTGGACAGCAGCCATGCAGCCATGCAGTGCAGACACTAACAGGTTGGCAAACATCACTAACGGCCCTGTACCGTGGCCGGCCAGTTCTACGTGAGTCACAGCACAGTGGTGTACGTTGCCTCACGGGGAGACAGTTGAAATAATCCTGCGACAACCCCATGGGAGACGCAGGCGTGACTCAGCGGGCAGACGGAACTGATTAAGCTGCAACAGAAATATTCCTTCCCGTAAAATTGTCATTTCATCTCGCCTTTCATCAGATGCAAATACAAGGCAGCGATCGGAGAAGGGGGAGAAAAAACGCTGCAATTGCCTTTCTTTGCCAACCTGGTAGCTGGGAGGCACGGTGGTAGAGTTGCTGCCTCGCAGTGCCCGAGACCCGGGTTCCATCCTGACTCCAGGCTCTGTCTGTACGGAGTTTGTACGTTCTCCCTGTGACTGCGTGGGTTCTTGCCCGGGTGCTCCGGTTTCCCACACTCCAAAGGTGCACGGGTTTGTAGGTTAATCGGCTCTTGTTAAAGATTGTAAATTGTCCCTAGTGTGTAGGATAGTGTCAGTGTGCGGGGATCGCTGGTCGGCACGGACCCGGTGGGCCGAAGGGCCTGTTTCCGCGCTGTATCTCAAAACGAAGCAGGCCACTGCGAACTGCCGCCATGCGGATGGGTGGGAAGAGAATAAATGAGGATGGGATGGGGTTGAGTTGAAGGGGTGACCCCAAGGATATCACAGAAATGACACAAAGTGCTGGAAGAACTCAGCCGCTGAGGCAGTGCGTGTTCATGAGTGATCGGGGCAGAATTCGGCCATTCGGCCCATTACGTCTACTCTGCCATTCAATCACGGCTGATCTATCGTTATCTTTCAACACCATTCTCCGACCTTCTCCCCAAAAGCCCCAATACCCGTACTAATCAAGAATCTGTCAATCTGCGACTCGCTCTGAAGAAGTGCCCTGACCCACCCGCTGCGCCACCGCGCCATGGTGGTTGTCGTGTGAGGGTGGTGCCCGTGTACGGGGTGACCGCCGGTCAGCGCGGACCCCGTGCGCCCACAGTCCTGTTTCCTCGCTGTATCTTTAGACTAAACTGAACTAAACTAAACTATGTGGGGAGCGGGTGAGAAAGTGGGATAACATAGAAGCAGTGTCAACGGGGCGATCGATGGTCAGCGTGGGCCTGGTGGGACTGAAGGACCTACTTCCATGCGGCGGCATTTTAATTCAATTGCAATTCCGAAGTTGCAACTCATCTTACCATCTGGGCTTGGCTTCTTGGGCAACTGTTGATGTCTTCAACTTTCTCATTCGCTGCAAAACATGAAGAGATGTAATGAACGGTAGCTGTGAGACCAGAGGGTAGTCTGAGCTTCTGCCTCACGGTAGATGGTAACCCTGGCCTGAGTTCCCCACACCCCCTCCACTGCCCCTGCTCCCCAACGACCTGGTTCACGACGGGGAAACCTGCATTCCCCTGGACGCGGAGAGGCCATGGGTGCCCCCGAGGGAAGAACGTGGCTGAGAGAGGGGTTCGTTTGACTGCAGACTTTAGACTTTAGCCCAGCAGATCTGCGCCAACCAGCGATCATCCCGTACACTAGCACTATCCTACACGCAAGGAACAATTTGCTATTTTTTATCTGAAGCAAATTAACCTAGAAAGCTGCACTTCTTTAGATTTTGGGAGGAAACCAGAGCGCCCGGAGAAAACATACACAGGGAGAACATGCAAACTCCATACAGACAGCACCCCACGGTGAGGAGCAAGCCCGGGTCTCTGGCGCTGTGAGGCAGCAACTCCACCGCTGTGCCGCCACTTGTTCAGCACCATGTTCAGCACGGACGTTGTGGGCCGAAGGGCCTCTTCCTGGGCTGTACTGCTCCATGGAACAACGGTGAGATTGATGTGGGCAGATGAGCAATAGTGGGATGGGAACATGGATTATTTAGTAGAGTTTACAGTTCACAGCGTGGAAACAGGCCCTTCGGCCCACCCAGTCCGTGCTGACCATCGAGCACCCGTTCACACTAGTTCTATGTTATCCCACTTTCTCATCCACTCCCTACGCACTAGGGACAATTTAACCTACACAGCCGCTCAGGCATGTCTTTGGGATGTGGGAGGAAACCGGAGAATCCGGAGGAAACCCGTGCCGCAGGTCACAGGGAAAAGGTGCAAACCCCATGTACTCCCGGCATATGGAAGGAGAGCAAGATGCTTGGCAGGAACAAAAACTATGGGGGCTGAAAGCTGCCAACAAGTGCCTTGGCAAGGGCTCGATACCACTGGAGGGGTGTGGGGGTTTGACAGACCTTTAGACTGTCGTAGAACACACATGGGAAACAGTGGAGGAAGGAACTGCAGCTGCTGCCTTACACCAAAGATAGACACAAAATGCTGGAGGAACTCGAAGGTCAGGCAGTGTGTCCCCCACCTCCCCCACCTGCTAGTTGCACTGTTTGCATCCATCTACACCTTTGTTATCGCCTCCTCCTCAGCCAACAATGGACCATTGTGGGCTCCACCTTTCCTTGATCATCGGGTCATCGGTGCGGGCCCCGTGATTTGTTCTGAACCTTCTCCCACCTCTAGTTTCCCCTCTCCCAGACTCTCGGTCTGAAGGGAGGTCTGGACACGAAACGTCACCTTTTCCTTTTCTCCAGAGATGCTGCCCGACCCGCTGAGTTGCTCCAGCATTTGGTGTCTACACAAGGGAAACGCGTGGTCCCGGCAGGCGTAGAAATCCTCCCGCCAAATTCAAGGCTCCTCTTCAAGCTTAATCTAAGCAGATACTCACTTGCAGTTGGACTCAAAGCTCCCCTAATTGCACCTCTATGGAGAGCAGGCAGCAAGCTGTGGCACTGCGATGCTGTGTCTGAGTGTTCAGTTCACTGAGGAAACACTTGCACGATACAGTCCGCGCGCTACGACCGACACAACCGGGACATGTTCTCACCAATAATCTGGATGATCTCCGCCAGCAAAACGCCATCAGCAACGTCCTGTTGCAAATCCTTGATCAATCTCTTGTGACCAGACCTGGCCAAGTAATGATTGGCCCAGTCAGTGTAAATCTGAGCGGTGAGAGAGAGAGGGCGGGAGGGGAGAGGGAGAGAGAGAGAGAGAGAGAAATACTTTCAGCATAAACATTGGCTCAGACTCAAGAGCTAATTTGGATCAATCTGCCTTTTATAACAGCAAACTGGCCAGCAGGGCAGATTTCACTGTGATCCTTTACGTTTGGGACTGGCACACGCAAGACTGACTTTGAAGTGTTGTTTCGTTCAGAGGAAACCCCCGCACCCAGGGGAGAGGGGGTCTGAAACTCCGCTGCCGTGCCGATGGTGGGCGGAGAGTCGATCGGAGTTGTCAGCCGGGAATTGGGGGAGAATAACCCACAGGAATGGAGGTGCACCCGACTGCTCCGCTGAGAGCTGACCAGGACTCGATGGGCCGAATGGTCCCGACCCTTTCGAAGTACCGAGACTCGGAGGGGCAACGTGACTGAGAAAGGGATTTGTTTAACTTGGCACCATGTACAGTGCGGGCTGAAGGGCCTGTTCCTGTGCTGTACATGTTCTATGAACCAAAGGTTACGTTGATGTGGGTGGGTGAGCGAGACTGGGGTGGGAACATCGATTATTTAGTGTAGACTTTGGAGGTACAGTGTGGAAACAGGCCCTTCGGCCCACCGAGTCCATGCTAGCCAGCAGTCACCCCGCACACTGGCACTACCCTACACACATCAGGGACAATTTACATTTTTACCAAAGCCAATTAACCTTCAAACCGGTATGTTTTTGGAGTGTGGGAGGAAACCGGAGCTCCCGGAGAAAACCCACGCGGTCACACGGAGAATGTACAAACTCCGAACAGGCGGCACCTGTACTCGGGATCGAACCTGGGACTCTGCCGCTGTAAGTGTTCTTAGTCCATGAGAGGTATAACAGGGTAGGACACATTGCAGCAGTTTGGAGTTTACAGCGCCACAGCCTGGCTTCTTGCCAAGTTTGCAAGTGGTCCCTCTCACCCTCCCGCCTCCTTGCGATTCAAAAATGAACTGCTTTGCTCCGCGACAGAGAGGAGAAAGATTGATTCTGTTCCAGAGTGATATCCCGTCAACATTCCCGCGGCATTCCTGTCTCTCCGACAGGTGCAAGCTCAAAGCTTGTACAATGCGCAAACTGACAGTTTGCAAACACACACGGCGAGGAGGCGAGGGACTTACCCCGCTGAAAGTAATTAAAGTCTATTGTTTCATAACGCATTCACGCACACACCAAACACAGAACCGTTGGACAGCAAAGCTGGTTTCTCACTCCTTTTGCTCGTTGCCGCTGCCTCTTTCAACATTGAGCTGCATTGAATAAGACCGTAAGAGCACGTGGCATAGGAGCAGAATTAGGCCATTCAGCCCATCGAGTCTACGCTGCCTTTCAATCATGGCTGATCGATCTTTACCTCTCAATTTCCCTCCCATTCTCCTGCCTTCTCCACGTGACCTTTGACACCTTTACTAATCAAGAGCCTGTCAATCTCCGCTTTAAGACTTGGCCTCCACAGCCGTCTGTGGCAGTGAATTCCACAGATTCACCACCCTCTGGCTAAAGATATTCCGCCTCATCTCCATCCTAAACATATGTCTTTTATTCTGATCCTAGACTCTTCCGTTAAACATAGAAACATAGAAAATAGGTGCAAGAGTAGGCCATTCGGCCCTTCGAGCCTGCACCGCCTTTCAATATGATCATGGCTGATCATCCAACTCAGTATCCTGTACCTGCCTTCTCTCCATGCCCCCTGATCCCATTAGCCACAAGGGCCACATCTAACTCCCTCTTAAATATAGCCAATGAAGTGGCCTCAACTACCTTCTGTGGCAGAGAATTCCACAGATTCACCACTCTCTGTGTGAAAAAATGTTTTTCTCATCTCGGTCCTAAAAGACTGTCCCTTTATCCTTAAACTGTGACCCCTTGTTCTGGACTTCCCCAACATCGGGAACAATCTTCCTGCATCTAGCCTGGCCAAACCCCTTAAGAATTTTGTAAGTTTCCATAAGATCCCCCCTCAATCTTACTGGAAACATCCTTGCATGTGCTTACAATTTACTCCTAAAGGACATGCACTGACTGAGTTGATTGAAAGATACAGCAGGGAAACAGGCCCTTCGACCATGTTCAAACGAGTTCTATGTTATCCGAGTCTCTCATCCTCTCCCTACACACTAAGGACATTTGCGGAAGGCCAATTAGCCTCTAAACCTGTACATCTTTGGGACGTGGGAGGAAACCAGAGCGCCCGCAGGAAACCCACGCGGTCACGGGGAGAGCGGCAAAATCCACACACAGCCAACGCCCAAGGCCAGGATCCAACCCGGGTCTCCGGCATCGCCAGGCAGCAGCTCTACCAGCTCACAGTGGGAACAAAGTTGGTGGATACAAGGAACTGCACATGCTGGTTAACAAAAAAAAAAGTGCCAAAGTAACTCAGCGGGTCAGGTAGCCTTTCTCGAGAACATGGATGGGTGGCGTTTTGGATCGGGATCCTTCTTCACTGTTGGCGCATCCTTGTCTGTGCCTGGGCACAAGGGCACGAAGAGCCAACACAGAGCTGTGGTGGCACAGTAGCCACAGCAGTGGAAGAGCTGCTGCCTCACAGGGCCAGAGACCCAGGTTCGATCCTGACTACGGGTGCTGTCTGTGCAGAGTTTGTACGTTCACCCTGTGACCGCGTGACTTCCTCCCACACTCCAGAGATGTGTGGATTTGCAGGTTAATTGGTTTTGGTTAAAAAAAAAACGAAAGTTGGCCTCAGTGTGTGGGACAGGGTTAGTATATGGGATGACCACTGGCCGGCGCGGACTCAGTGGACTGAAGGGTCTGTTTCCGCTCTGTATCACTAAAGTGTAACGTCTACAAGCTAAGTTTAGTTTAGTTTAGTTTAGTTTATTGTCACGTGTACTGAGGTACAGGGAAAAGCTTTTGTTGCCTGCTGTCGTGTCAGCGAAAAGACTGTACGTGTTCACAATCGAGACACCCACAGAGTAGAGAAACCGGATAAAGCATATAACATGTTGCGCAAGATAGTCCTGTAAAGTCCGATTAATGATAGTCCAAGGGTCTCCAGTGAGGTAGATAGTAACTCTGAACTGTTCTCTAGTTGGTGAGATGATGGTTCAGTTGCGTGACAACAGCTGGGAAGAAACTGTCCCTGAATCTGAAGGTGTGCGTTTTCACACTTCTGTACCTCTTGCCTGATGGGAGAGGGGAGAAGAGGGAGTGGCCGGGGTGAGGCTGCTCCTTCATCATGTTGGTGGACTTGCTGAGATAGTGTGAGGTGTAGATGGAGTCAATGGAAGAGAGTGATGGTCTGGGCTGTGTCCACCCTCTCTCTGTTCTTGCATTTCCTCTTGCCCTCTGAATTGTGGAAGCGGCGAGGGGAAAGGGATAAAATGTGTCAGAAAGACCTGCAGAATGCTGGTTTAAATCAAAGGTAGACACAAAATGCTGGAGTAACTCAGCGGGTGAGGCAGCATCTCTGGAGAGAAGGAATGGGTGACGTTTCGGGTCGAGACCCCTCTTCAGACTGATGTCAGGGGAGGGGGCGGGACAATGATAGAATGTGGTCGGAGACGTTTTCAGGGGAGGGGGCGGGAGTGGAATTGGGTTTTCTGCATGCCATCACGGCTGTTCGGGAACACTGCCAAAGAATTTCAAACCCCATCTCACTCCCATTTGAATTGCAATCAAATAACACATATCAGATGCCTTGGCCGCACTATCTAAAACACTGTCTTATACATTACTGCAGCTCGTATTGTACTGTGATCAAGCAGTTACTGGCTGAATGGATAATGACTCACTACACCAGAGACCCAGGTTCGATCCCCATCTCGGGCACTGTCTGTGTGGGGTTTGTACGTTCTCCCTGTGACTGGGTGGGTTTCTGGCTTCCTTCATATCCCAAGGATGTGCAGGTTTGTAGGTTAGTTGGCCCTCTGTACATTGTCCCTAGCGTGTAGGGAGTGGATGGGAAAGTGGGATAACACAGAACTAGTGTGAATGGGTGATCGATGGTTGGCGTGGAGCCAGTTGGCCAAGCAGTCTGTTTCCACACTGTATCTCTAAACTAATCTAAAGTAAACTACAGTAAACTGAACTAAACTAAACTAAGCCGTCCCAAATAGGAATTGGGGAAGGTCAACAGGACATGGGTAGGAGTGGGAGCTTAAGCACTGATATGGGCCGAATGGACTCCACATGTTGAAAGTGATTCCGTTATCCAGAAATCCCAGCAGAACCTTTCCTTCTTCATCCGTTGTTCCCATTACATCAAACCGGATCCGATCAGGAGCGGCATAGATGGAATGTGACCGTGTGCCTAAGTTTTGCTCTGGAAGTAGGAGCCAGGGGATGGGAATTGGAGCGGGGTTGAGATTCGCTCTGGCTTGGAACCCTTCTTCAGTCTCCAAAGGAGTGTTCTGACCTGAAATCCATGTTCTCCAGAGATGCTGCCTGATCTGCTGAGTTACTGCAGCACTTTGTGGGGTTTTTTTAAATCATACAACACATGGGCACATCAGGTAGTGCAAAAAGAGGAGAGAGCAGAATATAGTGTAGACGCAAAGAACTGCAGATGCTGGTTTAGAAAAAAAAAGTCACAGACTGCTGGAGTGAGTCAGTGGGACAGGCATCATCTCTGGAGCATATGGATAGGTGACGTTTCGGGTCGGGACCCTTGTTCAAATGTTCTGACTATTTCGAAGTGTAATTCTGAATGTAGCCACAGGATGGCGTGTATTGCACACTTTACCAACAGGACCCAACTCTTCCCGGATTGGGGAATCAATTCTCTCACTTGAACAGAATAACCTCTCTTCCACTGAGGCACTACATTTACCGGTGAAATGGAACCAAAAAAATCTTGAGAAAAGGGTATACAATTGGAAAACACAAGAGGCTGCGGGTATAGCAATTGGCAGAGAGCGCTGCCCGGCCCATTATGGGTACTGACCTCCCCACCATCAAAGGGATCTAGAGGAATCACTGCCTCAAAAAGGCAGCCAGCATCATCAGAGACCCACACCACCCTGGCCACGCTCTCATTTCACTCCTGCCATCAGGAAGAAGGTACAGGAGCCTGAAAACCGTGACCCCCAGGTTCCAGAACAGCTTCTTCCCAGCCACTGTCAATCAGGCTTTTGAACACTGCACAACACTAACCTCACCTTCTGTGAACTGTCTTTGGTGAAGTGGGAATAAAGCGTAGAGTGAAGATAGACGCAAAAAGCTGGAGTAACTCAGCGGGACAGACAGCATCTCCTGGAGAGAAGGAATGGGTGATGTTTCGGGTCGAGATCCTTCTTCACCCATTCCTCTCTCTCCAGAGATGCTGCCTTTCCCGCTGAGTTACTCCAGTTTTTGGCCCCTATCTTCAGTTTAAACCAGCATCTGCAGTTCCTTCCTACACCTAAAACTAGAGTGAATGGGGCGGCATGCACTCGGTGGGCCGAATGGCCAGTTTCCATGCTGTGTCTTTAAACTGGACAAAAGTCTCTCCGCAAAGAGAGAAGGGGACATCCATCAATTTCTTCCCGGTGAATGTCGTTTCCCGTTCCACCTTCCCGTCCAATTCCACATCTACAGCTATTTCTGCGATGTTATTGTATCCTCTAGATTGATGATTAATGCAAAATACACCTGTTTAATTCATCTGCCACTGCCTCACTTTCCATTTTAATTCCCTAGACTCACTGCATTAATTCTTTTCCTTCTTCAGATATCTGTGGAAACTCTCATTTTTTACATTCCTAACCCAGCTTTGTCTCCCTTTCTAATTTTTCCTTCTTTATTAATCTTTGAGTCATTCTTTGCTTTGTTCATGCTCAAAATATAACTTGGGACTAAGGGACGGGACTCGGCAACAACAGGGCAGTCCAAACATAGAACTACAGAACAGTACAACCCAGGGACAGGCCCTTCGGCCCATAATATCTGTATCGGATATGATGCCTTGCTTAACTAATCCCTGCCCGCATGTGATCCGTACCCCCCCCCCCCCCGATATCCATGTGGCCATCTACAAGCCTCTCAAATTGGGGTGGGGGTTGGGGTGGGGGGGGGGGGGGGGTGGGGGGGGGTGGGGGGGGTTGGGGGGTTGGGGTGGGGGGGTGGGGGGGGTGGGTTGGGGTGGGGGTGGGGGTGGGGTGGGGTTGGGGTGGGGGTGGGGGTGGGGGGGGTTGGGGTGGGGGGGGGGGTTGGGGTGGGGGGTGGGGTGGGGGTGGGGGGGTGGGGGGGGGGGTTGGGGTGGGGTGGGGGTGGGGGGGGGGTGGGGGGGGGGTGGGGGGGGTGGGTGGGGTGGGGTGGAGTGGGGGGGTAGATAGGACTGGGGTGAACTTTTGGCGGTGGACACTTGTGGTGGGCATCGGGGTGCTGGGTAAAAAATAGAATTTCACTGTACATTCAAAAGTGAGGGGAGCAGAAGTAGGCCATGGGTGGCGTTTCAGGCCTGTGCGCTTCTTCAGATCGCCCCGTACACTAGTTCTGTCCTACAAACTAGGGACAATTTACAGAAGTTTATTAACCTACCAAAGTGCGTGTCTTTGGGATGTGGGAGGAAGCCAGAGCGCCCGGAGAAAACCCACGCGGTCACGGGGAGAACGTGCGAACTCCGTACAGACAGCGCCCGTAGTCGGGATGGAAGCCGGGTCACTGGCGTGGTGAGGCAGCAACTCTAGCGCTGCGCCCCAGGCGTGGAGTTTACCGGTCTGTAGCCCAAGTGTAATTTAATTAGGTGATTCTCCATTGAACGATCATTGGACAAATGTACAGGAAGCAAACATGGCACAATTGCAGATAAGCGGCCGGTTTGTTTATTCAGCTCACTCAGACCCTCGCCTCAGAGTGTGCAATGATGTGCTTTACCAGTCTGGTGAAATCTTCACCCACCAAGCACGTGCTGCAGTAAATAGACGCAATGTTATTGAATGCAGCGATCGCTGTATAATGACTGCACTAGACTTCGGAGATACTGAGCAGGATAGGCTCTTCGGCCCACCGAGTCCGGGCCGACCTGCGATCACGCCGCACATTAGCATTATCCTACGCACCGGGGACAATTTACAATCGTTCCAGAAGCCAATTAACCTACAAACCTGTACTGCTTTGGTGTGTGGGAGGAAACCCAGAGCACCCGGGGAAAACCCACGTGGGAGAACGTGCAAACTCTATACAGACAGCACCCGTGGTCAGGATCGATGCCAGGTCTCTGGGGCTGTAAGGCAGCGACTCTACTGCTGTGCCACTGTACTAGAAGGATACAAGGACTCAATTTAACTTGCTGGATTTTATACACAATAACATGCCCTCTAACAGAACCACAACTGCAAGAGAATGGAACAGCACAGGGGCGCAGGAGTAGAGTCGCTGCACTGCGCTCCACACACCCGGGTCTAAACTAAAGAAAACTGAACATAGACATAGAGTGCTGGGTTAACTCAGCAGGTCGGGCAGCATCTCTGGATCATGGCTAGGTGGCATTTCAGTTTGGGACCCTTCTTCGGAGTCCATTTCAGGATCTCCTTCATTCAGTCAGTATTTGGAAAGAATCTAGGCATGTCCTTCAATTGCCCAAATGTAGACGGCTAGTGTGCCAAGTGCTGCACGTTGGATAGGTATGGGTTGGTGCCAACTAGCTGGACATTGGATAGGTATGGGTTGGTGCCAACTAGCTGGACGTTGGATGGGTATGGGTTGGTGCCAACTAGCTGGACGTTGGATAGGTATGGGTTGGTGCCAACTAGCTGGACGTTGGATAGGTATGGGTTGGTGCCAACTAGCTGGACGTTGGATAGGTATGGGTTGGTGCAAACTAGCTGGACGTTGGATAGGTATGGGTTGGTGCCAACTAGTGGTAAGAGGGTTACACAGCACAATAAGCAGTACAGTGATGCAGCGGTAGAGGTATCGGTTCGATACTGACCCCGGGTGCTGTCTGTAGGGAGTTTGTACGCTCCCTCTGTGACTGCGTGGGTTTTCTCCGGGTGCTCCGGTTTCCTCCCACATGCCAAAGATGTGCGGGTTTGTAGGTTAATTGGCTTCTGTAAATTGTCCCTACTAGGATGGAACTAGTGCATGGGGAACTCTGGTTGGCACGGACCCAGTAGGCCGAAGGGCCTGTTTGCACTTTGTATCTCTAAACAAAACTAAACTACAATAGATAGAGCAAAGGGGAAGAATCAGAGCGCAGAGGATTCTCCTTGGGGTGCTCCTGTAAATATTGGCTGTACAAGACCACACCCAGACCACACTGGTGAAAGTCAGTGAGATTCAGTGTGAGTCAGCTGGACGAGGGTTCAAGACTCTCTCTGGGGATTCAGGCATAAAGGACCTCGACTGACACTGGCCTGAATGGCGGAGAGAACACAGCCGTGAGAGCTGGCGTATCTCAAAGACACAGAGCCGTCCGCTTTCTCCGTCTGCTGTTCAGGGAGCAGAGGGAGAGTTCAGTCTAGTTTCATGAAAAGGAACTGCAGATGCTGGTTTATACCAAAGATGGACACAAAGTGCTGGAGCAACTCAGCGGGTCAGGCAGCATCTCTGAAGATCATGGATAGGTGACGTTTCTTCAGACTGATTGTGGTATGAGGTAGGAACTGGGTTTATTTCTGGGGACTGTTTGACGGCACAGGGCCTGTACTATTTTCTCCAGAGGTGCTACCTGACCCACTGAGTTACTCCAGCACTCAGTATCTTTATTTTTTGATAATCCAGCATCTGCAGTTCTTTGTGTCTACCACAGAGGATAGGTTTATGGTGAGGGGGGGGGAAGATTTATTTGGAACCTGAGGGGCAACTTCTTTACACAAAGGGTGGTGGGTGTATGGAACGAGCTGCTGGAGGAGGTTGTTGAAGCAGGTACTATCACAACATTTGAAAAGCAATTAGACGGGAACACAGATAGGATAGGATTAGAGGGATATGGGCCAAATGCGGGCAGGTGGGACTAATGTAGATGGGACATGTTGGCTGGCATGGGCAAGTTGGGCCGAAGGGCCTGTTTCCATGCTGAATGACTCTATGACTCTATAACGTGTTAAACACAGTCTATGACTCTGCCTCCACCCCTCCCTCCAGCAGTGTGTTCCTGGTACTCACCGCTCTCTGGGTAAAGATGTTCTGAGGCTGCACGTGTCTGGTGTCTGGGGCAGATGTGAAACATCTGACGGAAGTGAGAGCCCTTTTTGTTTGTCAATAATGTTCATCCTGCCGCAATTCCGCTGGTCTCAGTCCAAACCGCAGAACTACAGATGTGAATCACTGCCTCCCCAAGGCAGATGTGGTCTGATGGCTTGCTTACCATGATTGTGCACATTGTGAGCAACTTTGGGCCCCATCTTTCGTTCAGGTTTAGCGATACAGCGCGGGGAGACAAGCCCTTCGGCCCATCTATTGTCGATTGAGAGCGCGCCGGCTGCCGATCCCCGTACACCAGCACTATCCTACTCACACCGGGGACATTTTTACAATTTTTACCAAAGCCAATTAACCTACCATGTGGAGTGTGGAAGAAACCGGAAGCTTCAGGAGAGAACCCACACGGTCACAAGGAGCACGTTCAACCTCCCTACGGACAGCGCCCGCAGTCAGGATCGAACGCGGGTCTCTGGCGCTGTGAGGCAGCCACTCTACCCCTGTGTCATTGTGCCTCCCTCTCTGAGGAAGGATGTGCATTGCAGAGGGTCCAGAGGAGGGTTACGAGAATGATACCTGGGATGATTGGGTTTATTTATGGGGAATGTTTGACGGCACTGGGGCCTGTACTCATGAAGTTTAGGATGAGGAGCAATCTCATTGAAACTTACCGGAGAGAGTGGATGTGGAGAGGACGTTTCCACTAGTGGGAGAGTCTAGGACCAGAGCCCGTAGCCTCAGAATAAAAGGACAAACCTTTTGAATGGAAATGAGGAGGAATTTCTTTTGTCAGAGGGTGGTGAATCTGTGGAATTCATTGCCACAGGCGGCTGTGGAGGCCTAGTCATTGGTACTTTTTAAAACGGAGGTTGACAGGCTCTTGACTGGTAAGGGCGTCAAAGGTTAGGGGGAGAATGCAAGAGAATGGAAAGATAGCTCAGCTGGGGTTGAATGGCTGAGAAGCCTCTATGGGCCGAATGGCCTAATTCTGCTCCTATAACGTATGATCCGTTATGCTACCATGCTGAGAACTATATTCTGCACGCTGGTACCTTTCCCCTTTGCTCCACCTATTATGCCTGATAATATTCCTGGGTAGTATGATCTGATCTGATAACATAGCATTACCAAACAGAGCTTTTCACAGTACCTCAGTACAGTTGAGAGGAAAAGATAGATTAGCCACCATTGAATGGCGGAGTAGACTCGATGGGCCGAATGGCCTAATTCTGCTTCTGCAACTTAAGAACTTATGAAGTTAGAGTCGAAGCAAACATTGGAGTCTAGTTTAGTTTCGAGACACAGCGCGGAAACAGGCCCTTTGGCCCACCGGGTACGCGCCGACCAGCGATCCCCGCACATTAACACTATCCTACACCCACTAGAGACAATTTTTACATTTGCCAAGCCAATTAACCTACAAACCTGTACATATTTGGAGTGTGGGAGGCAGCCGAAGATCTCCCCACACAGGTGACGGGGAGAACGTACAAACTCCGTACAGACAGCACCCGTAGTCGGGATCGAACCCGGGTCAGTGGCGCTGCATTGGCTGCGCCACTGTGAAGCTGCGGAACAGTGGAAGTGTCTCTCCAATGTCACCAGGGCACAGATGTGTTCTGTTTTAGCTTCTCGTTGGTTGTTACAACCACCAGTGCAGTGTTTTTTTTAAAATCTGACAATAACTTTTCCATCAGTGACGGTCTTAGACGCGCAGGAAACCCAAACCCCATTGTATCGTGTAACGGCCACAGGTCACCAAATACTGTCGGAAAGGAAGTAAAGGTCTTGTGTTTTCTTGTGAATTGTTTCCCTCCCAAATTTCAGATGAGAATATCAAGAAATGAAAGTTCCACGCAATGCAGATGACGGAAAAACGAAATTTTAAAAAATTTGAAAGGACACAAGATAACTCAGCAGGTCAGGCGACCTCTCTGGTGAACATGGACCTTTTCTGTGCTGTATAACTCGATGATTCGACAGACGTCTGAAGAAATGTGTCACCTGTCTGAAGAAGGGTCCTGACCCGAAACGTCACCTTTCCATGTTCCCCAGAGATGCTGCCTGACCCGCTGAGTTACTCCGACACTTTGTGTCTTTTTTAAATCTGCGGAGGGACATGGACAGGCAACATTTTGAGTCAGGATCCTTCTTTAGACTTTAAAACTGTCCATTCCCTCCACAGATGCTGCCGACTCACTGAGTTCCTCCTGCACTTTGTGTTTTGCTCAAGATTCCCACCTCTGCAGTTCCTTGCGTCAGCACCAGGATATTGTCTGGAATGAAATGCTGTAGTTGTAAGGCGAGGTGTCTTCCAGCTTGCTACCCCCTCCTTCCCCCACCCCACCATGATGAGGCTGAAGAGAGGTCCCGACCTGAAACGTCACCTATCCATGTTCTCCAGAAATGCAGCATAACTGCGGGGAAAACAGTAAATAGTGAAAGAGTAGATGCCTTGTGGACTGTCCAGTTCAGTCTGGAGATGCAGCGTGGAAACAGGCCCTTTGGCCCACCGAGTCTGTGCTGACTACACTAGTCCTACCCTGCACACTTGGGAGCAATTTACAAAATCCAATGAACCTACAAAACCCGCACATCTTTGGGATGTAGGAGGAAATCGGAGCACCGGGAGGAAACCCACGTGGTCACAGGGAGAACGTGCAAACTCCGTACAGACAGCGCCCCGTGTCAGGGTCAAACCTGGGTCTCTGGCGCTGTGAGGCAGCAGCTTTACCGCTGTGCCTGCCATGTTGGATTGGGAAAAGGAACGTTGGCTCAGATCCGTGCTGTTAGAGGCGACTGCTGATCAGGAAGACCGTTAGCCCGCACACACTGTGCGGTGTTTTACTGGGTTATTGCATCTGTTTCTTATTGAGGAGGGTGGATTTGCAGGGAGGTTTATGTGTGTTTGGATTATAACAATCGCTGTCTATATACACTTGACATCTGTATAATAAAACAGCCCGACAATCCATATTAGGCCTTGCTTCACTAAAGTGCCTTCAGGCCACCCACTGCACCCGGAGGCCTGGAAGATTTGGATAAGGCCAGCGAGACAAAAGAACTATGGAGGGAGGTAGCCAACTCTCTGAATACCATATAGGGACCTCCTGGAATGGAAGATTAATCTCCTGGGTAATACTGCACGGAACATACGGCAACCACTGGAGTGTTATCTTGGCAGAAAGAAATACATGCGGGCAGGTTGCATCGAGCCAATTGGACACTAAATAAAGCCGAGATATAGAAACAAGGAACTGCAAGTGCTAGTTTACAATAAAATACACAAAGTACTGGAGTATCTCAGCGGGTCAGGCAACAACTCTGGAGAACATGGACAAGTAACATTTCGGGTCAGGACCCTTCTTCAGACTGATTGTATGGGAGGGTGGCCGGGGGGGGGGGGGGAGAGGGAGAGGGAGAGAGAGGGAGAGGGAGAGGGAGAGGGAGAGAGGGAGAGAGGGAGAGGGAGAGGGAGCGGGAGAGAGGGAGAGAGGGAGAGAGGGAGAGAGAGAGAGAGGGAGAGAGGGAGAGGGAGAGAGGAGGTGAAGGACAAAACATGGCAGATAACAGGTGAACACAGACGAGGGGAGGTTGTGATAGGCAGATGTGATAGCAGACAAAAGGATTGAAGAGTTGAGAATTGTGAAACCATAGGAAGGAATGGAGCTTCTTCCTTCAGAATCTACCACTCACCTACACATGGAGAGATTCACAGCGGCCAATTAGCCCACCGACCTTCTGAACTTATGCCGTCAATTGCCATCCAAGATGGCGCCGTTGCCAGGCAACTCACCGTGTGCTGGTACCAAAGGTGAATCTACCATCATTCATCACAATCCCTCCACTCTCCACCCACTGAACCATCGAATCAACAACTAGAGAGCAGTCCGGAGCTACGATCTCCCTCAATAGTGCAAGATAAAGTCCAGTAAAAAGCCAATTACCGCGGGCGGCTTGACTGTAATGATGTTTGGTCGTTCCGCTGACTGGATAGCACGCAACAAAGGCTTTTCATTGTGCCTCGGTACACGTGACAATAATAAACCAAACTAAACTAAAAAACTAAAACTAAACAACGCTGTACAGGTCCCTGGTGGCGGTGGTATAACGGAGAGGTGCGTGCAGGACTAGTTACGAGCTGACCATTGCTGTGAGAGTGTGATCACACTTTGGCCAAAACAGGTCCACGCGTCAGTCTAAAGGATATTGGCCAATCAGATGGATTTTACAACAAGCCAGTGCCGCAGACAATATTACTCACACTAGCTGTGAATTTTGAATTTTTTGTAAAATTCATTACATTTGAAATTTCCCAGCTGTTGGTGGGAGTCCAAAATCCTGCCTCTGGATTATTACCCTGGGACACTGGTATCAGCAGCATAACTCCAAAGTTACGGTGAAGATGGACACAAAATGCTGGAGTAACTCAGCGGGACAGGCAGCATCTCTGGAGAGAAGGAATGGGTGACGTTTCGGGTCTGTACCCTTCTTCTGCCTTCTCAACCCAAAATGTCACTCTATAGCCCATCGGCAGCTTACAACCCAGCAGTATGATTATTGATCTCTCATTTCTTTATAAAAAGAGGAATCGAATATAGGAGCAAAGAGGTCCTTCTGCAGTTGTACAGAGCCCTAGTGAGACCACACCTGGAATATAGTGTGCAGTTTTGGTCCCCTAATTTGAGGAAGGACATTCTTGCTATTGAGGGAGTGCAGCGTAGGTTTATAAGGTTAATTCCCGGGATGGCGGGACTGTCATTTGCTGAGAGAATGGAGCTTGTATAATCTGGAGTTTAGAAGGATGAGAGGGGATCTTATTGAAACATATAAGATTGTTAAGGGCTTGGAGACGCTAGAGGCAGGAAACATGTTCCCGATGTTGGGGGATTCCAGAACCAGGGGCCACAGTTTAAGAATAAGGAGTAAGCCATTTAGAACGGAGACGTGGAACCACTTTTTCTCACAGAGAGTGGTGAGTCCGTGGAATTCTCTGCCTCAGAGGGCAGTGGAGGCAGGTTCTCCGGATGCTTTCAAGAGAGAGCTAGATAGGGCTCTTAAAAATAGCGGAGTCAGGGGATGTGGGGAGAAGGCAGGAACGGGATACTGATTGGGGATGATCAGCCATGATCACATTGAATGGCGGTGCTGGCTCGAAGGGCCAAATGGCCTACTCCTGCACCTATTGTCTATTGTCTATTTCTAGTAACCCACCCCCTCTCACTCCGTCTCGCCCCCACCCTGGTCATGCTACTAGTTCCACTGCCGTCCTGCTTGGTTTCACTGTTCGTATTCACTTGTTATCACCTTTTCTGCAGCCAACAATGGACCATTGTGGGCTCCACCCTTCCTTGATCATCGTTGCTGGCTTTGATTTATTCTTTTCATACATTTGTTCTCTGTACCTTTTCATACCCCTAGTTTCCCTCTCCCCTGACTCTCAGTCAGAATAAGGGTCTCGATCCAAAACGGCACCTATTCCTTTTCTCCAGAGATGCTGCTTGACCTGCTGAGTTACTCCAGCACTTTGTCTATCTGCAGAGAAAGGATGTAATGCTGAGGCTCTATAAGGCGTTGGTCTGGCCACATTTGGAATATTGTGAGCAATGTTGGACACCGAATCAGAAGGATGTGCTGGTTCTAGAGAGGGTCCAGAGGAGGTTTACAAGAATGATCCCAGGAATGGGTAGGTTGACATATGATGAGCGTTTGAAGGCACTGGGCCTGTACTCGCTGGAGTTTTGAAGAATGAGGGGGGGACCTCATTGAAAGATGCGGAATAGCGAAAGGCTTGGATAGAGTGGATGTGGAGAGAATGTTTCCACCAGTGGGAGAGTCTAGGACGAGAGGTCGCGGCCTCAGAATTGAAAGAGGTTCTTTTAGGAAGGAGATGAAGAGGAATTTATTTAGTCAGAGGATGGTGAATCTGTGGAATTCTTTGCCACAGAAGGCTTTGGAAGGTGTCAGTGGATATATTTAAGGCAGAGATAGATAATAAAGGTGTCAGAGGTTATGGGGAGAAGGCATGAGAATGGGGTTAGGTGGGAGAGAAATACCAGCCATGAACGGATGGCAGAGTAGACTTGATGGGCCGAATGGCCTAATTCTGCTCCAATCACATGAACGTTTGAACTTATGAAGAAAGGGTTATTGACTTGCGATCAACAAGTTTGAATGGAAGAACTGACTTTGGGCAACTCTCGCAGTGACTAACTGAGGTAAACGTTTGCAGCCACACGTTATTACCCTAGAAGGAAAAGGCTTTTATGTTTAGAAAATCTCCTCCGCACTCTTGGCAACCCAGAAATCCATTAAATCTAAAGTTAAAATACAGTTTAGCATCTGCATGGTTATTCTCATGTACATGTAAACACCAGATACAACACACTAAGGGAGAGGAAGAGGGAGAGGGAGAGGGGAGGGGGAGGGAGAAAGGTGGAGGGGGTGAGGGAGGGGAGAGGGGGAAGAGAGGGAAAAATAAGGAAGTGAGAATAATGGCAAAATGGTGAGGAGCCTCAGCGGGTCAGGCAACATCTGTGGAGGGAAATGGACAGATGGCATTTTTGGTCGGGACCCTTGTTCAGCTGCAACCCGAAACATCATCTGCGCATTCCCTGCACAAATGCTGTTTGACTGTTGAGTTCCTCCAGCACTTTGTGTTTTCACCAGTAACAATGACCCTTCACGCTTCAAGGGGGCTGATTTTATTTTGGATTCCCAGTATTCCCAGCACTGCGGACCACGCGGGTTTTCTCCGGGTGCTCCGGTTTCCTCCCACACTCCAAAGACATGCAGGTTTGTAGGTTGTGGCTTTGGTAAAATGGTAAATTGTCCCTATTGCGCATGATGGTGTTAGTGTGAAGGGGGATCGCTGGTCAGCGCGGACTGGGTGGGATGAAGGGCCAGTTTCCGTGCTGCATCTCTAAAGTCTATAGTCGGGAGGCACAATGGCGCAGGGGTAAACCCGCTGCCTTACAGGGCCAGAGACCCAGATTCGATCCTCGGTGCGGAGTTTATACGTTCTCCCTGTGACTGCGTGTTTTCTCTGTGTGCTCCAGCTCCCTCCCAAATTCCAAAGACGTGCATGTCTGTAGGTTAATCGGCTTTGGTAAAAAATTGTATATTTTCCATAGCGTGTGTGGGATAGTGCTTGTGTATGGGGCGATTGCTGGTTGGCACGGAATTGGTGGGCCGAAGGGCCTGCTTCTGCACAGTATTTCTAAAGTCGAAAGCATTTCACTTTTATGAAACCACTCAGAAAACTGGACTGTCTCAGCAGATATTAAGAGTTAGCATCTCCGCAGGGCCAACTGTAAAATAGAATTTGATCATTCTGGCTTTTATGTCCTTTTGGGAAACTGGCAAAAGATGCTGAAAGACTGGAACACATCGCTGTTCAATAAAACCAGCTGGTAGAGTTGTTGCTTCACACCGCCGGAGACCCGAGTTGCATCCTGACTTCAGGTGCTGTCCGTGTGGAGTTTTCACGTTCAGGAGGGATTCAATGGGCCAAGCGAACTGTGTTATTCCAGCTTGCAACAGAGAGAATAGCCTTGAAAAGTAATAGCCCTGTCCCACGGTACGAGTTCATTCCAAGAGCTCTCCCGAGTTAAAAAAAAATAATCAAACTCGTGGTAAGCACGGAGAATGAACGTAGCGGGTACGTCGGTGCTCGGGGACGTCTCTTGGCGGCTCGTAACGCTAACGGCAGCTACTCGGGAACACTCGCTAACGGCAGGAAAGCACAGGAAGACTCGTGAAGATTTTTCAACACGAGCGGCCATTACCGTAAATCTCCAAGTTCAAATCAGGGCAAACTCGGGAGAGCTCTTGGAATGAACTCGTACCGTGGGACATACCGTGGGCTTTGTTATTCTTGATTACGCTGTGTTATGTGCAGGAAGGAACTGCAGATGCTGGTTTACACCAAAGATAGACACAAAATGTTGGAGTAACTCAGCGGTTCAGGCAGCATCTCTGGAGAAAAAGAGTAGGCGGTGTGTCGGGTCAAGACCCTTCTTCAGTCCGAAGCAGGGTGGAGACCAAAAATGTCATCTATCCATGTTCTCCAGAGATGCTGCCTGACCCGCTGAGTTACTCCAACATTTTGTGTCAACCTCCAGTTATTGACAGAACACAGTTATTCTGAGTTACAGCGAAGAGAATAGCCTTGAAAAATAAAACGTTACAACTTTTACAATACATTTGGAATCGAGAGGCCATAAACAAATCACACAGTACCTCCCACATCTCTAATAAAAACACTCTTATCCAACAGAGTTTTACATTTCATCAGCTCGGCATAAAGACCAATCAGATAGATAGTGTCTAGGTCAAACTGCTTCCACACAAGAGCTAAATCGTTCTCCCAACTCTGCAGCAATCAAGTTATTTCCACATAATCACCAACAAAGTAAAATATAGTCCTTGCTCATCTCGCCAATCAGCTTAAATCTGGGTCCTCTGACAACTGAACCGTCAGCCAACATTGCCTTTATTGAAGATAGACACAAAGTGCTGGAGTAACTCAGCGGGCCAGGCAAAAGGTGGCAGAACTGTTGCTTCACACCGCCAGAGACCCGAGTCACCCATCCATGTCCCCTCTTTGGGGAAAAAGGATAGGTGACGTTACGGGTCGGGACCCTTCATTTGTTCTGTTAAAACCTTTGTGATTTTAAACATCTCCATCAAATTGCTTCGATAGACGTCTATCCTACACGATGAATAGCCACGGTTCTCAACCTCTCGTGCCCAAAAGAGTTAAGCCCAGAGGAGTCAGGGAACAGCATCACACTATATCCTGATCTGGGAATTAATCTAATATGTCTTTTGTCTCCTTTTCGCCTCTCCCTTTGTCACTTACTCCACCCATCTGCCGATCAAACCTTCCCCTCACCTGTGTCCACCTCTCACTCTACACCTCCATCCCCCACCAGGACGGTCTCAAAGCCCTCCGGTTCTTCCTCGACCAGAGGAGCAACCCATACCCGTCCACTGACACCCTCCTCCGCCTAGCAGAGTTGGTCCTCACCCTCAATAACTTCTCTTTTGATTCCTCCCATTTCCTCCAAACACAAGGCGTAGCTATGGGCACACGCATGGGCCCCAGCTACGCTTGCCTCTTTGTTGGGTATGTCGAACAATCCTTGTTCTCGGCATACCAGGGCCCCATCCCCGACCTCTACCTCCGTTACATCGACGACTGCTTTGGTGTCACCTCCTGCACCCACACACAACTGACTGACTTCATTCATTTCACCACCAACTTCCATCCGGCACTCAAATACACTTGGACCATTTCCGACACTTCCCTACCATTCCTTGACCTCACTATCTCTATTGCAGGTGATACACTCCTGACCGACATCCACTACAAACCTACTGACTCCCACAGCTACCTGGACTACTCCTCCTCCCACCCTGCTTCCTGTAAGGACTCCATCCCCTATTCCCAATTCCTCCGTCTACGCCGCATCTGCTCCCAGGATGAGGTGTTCCACACCAGGTCATCACAAATGGCCTCATTCTTCAGAGAACGGGGATTCCCCTCCCCCACTATTGATGAGGCTCGCACCAGGGTCTCCTCCATACCCCGCAACACTGCCCTCGCTCCCCATTCCCCCTCTCGCAAACAGGGCAGAGTCCCCCTGGTCCTCACCTTTCACCCCCACCAGCCGGCAAATACAACATATAGTCCTCCGCCAGTTTCGCCACCTCCAACGTGACCCCTCCACCCGCCACATCTTCCCATCTCCCCCCCTGTCTGCCTTCCGCAAAGACCGCTCCCTCCGCAACTCCCTTGTCCATTCTTCCCTCCCCTCCCACTCTACCCCTTCCCCGGGCACTTTCCCTTGCAACCGCAAGAAATGCAACACTTGTCCCTTCACCTCCCCCCTCCACTCCTTTCAGGGACCCAAGCAGTCCTTCCAGGTCCGACAGAGGTTCACCTGCACCTCCTCCAACCTCATCTACTGCATCGTTGCTCCAGATGCCAGATGATCTATATCGGTGAGACCAAGCGGAGGCTTGGCGATCGCTTCGCCGAACACCTCCGCTCGGTCCGCAATAACCAACCCGACCTCCCGGTGGCTCAGCACTTCAACTCCCCCTCCCATTCCACATCCGACCTCTCGGTCCTGGGCCTCCTCCACGGCCAGAGTGAGCAACACCGCAAGTTGGAGGAACAGCACCTCATATTCCGCTTGGGGAGTCTGCATCCTTTGGGCTTGAATATTGAATTTTCTCAATTCTGTTAACCCTTGCTGTCTCCTCCCCTTCCCACCTCTCCCTCAGCCCTGGGGCCCTGGCATTCGCTCTATCTCTATCTCTCCCCACCCTAGTCGCACCAGCTTCTCATTTTCACACCACAAACAGCTTACAATGGCTTGTTCCCTTTATCACCGATACTTTTTTGCATATCTTTCACTCATTGTTCCTTATCTCTCCACATCACCGTCTATATCTCTCGTTTCCCTCATCCCTGACCAGTCTGAAGAAGGGTCTCGACCCGAAACGTCGCCTATCTCCTTCGCTCCTTAGATGCTGCTGCACCCGCTGAGTTTCTCCAGCTTTTTGTGTTCCCCTCACCTGTGTCCACCTCTCACTTGCCAGGCTGTATCCTCACCCCCTCCCCAGTTCTCGCTTCTATCTTTCTGCCAGCTATTCCAATCAGTCTGAAAAAGGGTCCCGATCCAAAACATTGTCTGTCCACTCCATCCACAGTTGCTGCCAGATCTGCTGAGTTTAGTTTTAAGAAATACAGCATAGAAATAGTCCCAACCGAGTCCTCGCCGACTGTACAGACAGCACCCGAGGTCAGGATGGAACCTGGTTCTCTGGCTCTACCACTGCACCACAGTGCCACTATTGCGTGCCTATATTTGCCCTGGTGATAATTAGGAAGTGATAAGGCCGGTGGGTGAAGTCAGGTTGGTGTATTCCATCCACTGTAGACACAAAATGCTGGAGTAACTGAGCGGGACAGGCAGTCCCGCTACCCACCAATGAGTTCCACTGATCACTGGACATAATCCAATCAAGGTTCACACATTGAATGGACTCGAGGGCCTGAGCTACAGGGAGAGGTTGAGTAGGTTGGGGCTTTATTCCTTGGAACACAGGAGGCTGAGGGGTGATCTTGCGGAGGTGTATAAAATCATGAGAGGATTACATTGGGTAAACGCAGAGTCTCTTGCCCAGAATAGGGGTTACCTGAGGGGTATCTTTTTCACACGAAGGGTGGTGGGTGTATGGAACGAGCTGCCGGAGGAGGTAGTTGAGGTAGGCACTATCGCAACGTTTAAGAAGCATTCAGGCAGGTACATGGATGGGAAAGGTTTAGAGGGATACGGGCCAAACGCAGGCAGGTGGGACTAGTGTAGATGGGACATGTTGGTTGACGCGGGCAAGTTGGGCCGAAGGGCCTGCTTGCACGCTGTATGAATCTATGACTGTAATGATCTGACCGGATTGTGCCTCCTTTCAAGCACATATTTAAATAGAAGTCGTCCCTATTCCTCACACGGATAAAAGCACAGAAAATATTCATATCAGCCATTTCACGCCTGAGGAATTCCACAGTAGATCGGACATCGGTTACTTAAAGTATTAAGCAACTCGTCAATGTGTTGAGAGCCTCACAGACGATGAACGGATAATCGTTCACAAGTGTATTCATTGTTGTTGAGGATTTAACTAGTGGGCAGGAGGAGTTGGCCTTCTCTTATTTGAAGCACTGTTGTCTGGTTGAGTTTGGTTTACTTTGGTTCAGTTTAGTTTAGTGTCGTTTAGTTTACTATTGTCACATGTAGACCATCGGGGACCTGCACAGCATGGCTTAGTTTCAGTTTTTATAGTTTGGTTTGGTTTATTGTTGTCATGTGTACCCACCGAGGAAGAGTAAAATGCGTTTTGTTGCCTGCTATCCAGTCAGCAGAAAGACAACACATGATTACAATCGAGCTGCCCACAGTGTACAGATACAGGATAAAGGGAATAACGTGTACTTCAAGATAAAGTCCAGTAGAGTCCGAGGGTCTCTGATGAGGTAGATGGACCCGCTCTCTGGCCGGTGACAGGATGGTTCAGTTAACAGCTGGGAAGAAACTGTCCCTGAATCTAGAGGTGTGTGTTTTCACATGGGGATGGGAATGTCATCCAAGGTGAAGGGTGGGCCTCAGTTCCTTGTGTCATCTCAACATCAGCAGATCCTAACTGTCCAGCAGATTTGATGAAGTGCGGTCACTCGTGTAATGCTGGGGATGCCATGGGCAACTTGTGCTGAGAAAGGTCACACAGACAGACGCAAACACACAGAGCTGGGCAACGTGACCACGTCACATCTTCCTCACCACGTCAGCTGATGGATAGAGTTGGCCCTGGACTCTGGGGTGAATTGGTGATTATTTGAAACCTGTCATGGGGGGAGAGGGAGAGGGAGGGGGAGAGAGGGGGAAGAGGGGGAGAGAGGGGGAAGAGGGGGGGAGAGGGGGAGAGGGAGAGGGGGGAGAGGGGGAGAGGGGGAGAGGGGGAGAGGGGGGAGGGGAGGGGGAGAGGGGGGGAGAGGGGAGAGGGGGGAGGGGGGAGAGGGGGAGGAGGGGGAGAGGGGGAGGAGGGGGAGAGGGGAGGGAGGGAGAGGGGAGGGAGGGGGAGGGGAGGGAGAGGGGAGAGAGGGAGGAGGGAGAGAGAGAGAGGGAGAGGGAGAGGGAGAGGGAGAGGGAGAGGGAGGAGAGATAGAGAGTATTGGAGAGTATTAGAGAGACAGAGAGTGTGGGTGAGAGAGACAGAGAGAAAGAGAGAGACAGGGAGGAAGACTTCATCAGAGCAAAACACAAAATACTGAGGATACACAAAAGTGCTGGAGTAACAAAGAATATCTGGAGAGAAAAAGGATGGATGCCATTTTGGGTCGGTGCCCTTTTTCAGCAACTCACCTATCCATGTTCTCTAGAGATGCTGCCTGACCCGCTGGAGTTACTCCAGCACTTTGTGTCTTTTCCAGGTAAACCAGCATCTGCAGTTCCTTGTTTCTACAGTACTGCTAGCCTGACTGGCGTCAGACAGGTGCAGCGCATGTTCTAGATGATGCATCTGTTCCGTGGTGCAGAGGCGGAGGGGAGGGAGTGTGTACGATGGTTAGTAGATGGTGCGGACCCTGCTGACAAGCTGTCAGCACCGCACTGCAGAGAGCTGTGGAGGCAGCCCAGACCATCAGGCAAACCAACCTCCCTTCCGTTGCCTCCATCTACACTCGGCAAGACCACCAGTGTAATCAAGGGCGAGTCCTACCCCAGTCACTCTTTTTTCTCCCATCTCCCAAGAGGTACAGAAGAGTGAATACGCACACCTCCAGATTCAGGGCCAGTTTCTTCCCAGCTGTTATCAGGCAACTGAACCATCCTACCAACATCTAGAGAGCTGGCCTGACCTCCCACCTACCTCATTGGTGACCCTCGGACTATATTTAATCAGACTTTACTGGGCTTTATATTGCACTAAACATTAGTTCCTTAATCCGGTATCTGTATGCTGTGGATGACCCAAACGGTATCATGTATAGTCTTTCCCAGGGGTGGGGAACCTTTCCATGTTGGAATGCCGCATTAAGTTAGCTGTAATCTAATAAGGCCGCATCCAAGACATTGGATATACTTCAAAATGTACACTATTTTGTAAAAATCTAACTACTATGTACTAACTTCAAGAAAATGAAAAATATTTGTTAATTCTAAAGTTAACTAACTGTTTAATGACTTTGTTGTGACTGCTTTTTGTGGGAGGTTAACATACATTCTAGAGTTGTATTAGAACTAAATCATGAGCATTACAGGTGTTAAAATAGCCCTCATGACTTACTAATGTTTTAATTGTGGCCGTCAGTCGGGGAGGATTATTTCGTTGAATCTTCTTTCACTCTTTGGTATTTTAAATACGTTCATTTTAAGATTAAAATAAAAATAATAAAAGACCAACAAAAACATATTAATGAAATAAAAATAAAAGGGCTTGTTCTGCAAGGTTTGGATTCATTCAAAAGGCCGCACGCACTTAATGGCCTAGAAGGCCGCAGGCAGCCTTAGGGCCTCAGGTTCCCCTCCGCTGGTCTTTCACATTCTCCACACAAACAGCCCAGACACAAAAACCACAGCATGACATTTGGAAACAAGAAACCTTCTGAAAATTAATATCCAAGCGCAGTCCATAAACTGATAAAAAAAAAAACAAGCAACCAAACAAATCACAAATGCTGTGTCCTTTTTGCCCAGCCGGACTGCACACAACAAAAACACTTTTCAACTGTACCTCGGTATAGGTGACAGTAAACTAAACTAAACCAAACGCCTCCGGGAGTTCCTGCCGGCCTGAAGCAGTGTCTTGACCGGAAACGGCACCTGGTCTTTTTCTCCAGAGAGGCTGCCCGACCCGCTGAGTTACTCCAGCATTTAATGTCTATCTCCGGCTGTAAACCAGCGTCTGCAGTCACCACCCTACTCATCTCCTCTGGGAGTTTGATGACCTTCCGTAAAACAAGCCGCGATTCCTCGACGCATCCAAACGGATCAAATGCTGCCCCCTCGGTGAACCACAGACCCCAAGGGCACGAAGGATCACGTTCTCCACAACCAGCCCAGACACAAAAACCACGGCATGACATTTAGAAACAAGAAATCTTCTGAAAAATAATATTCAAGCGCAGTCCATAAATTGATAAAAAAAAATACAAAGAAATCACAAATGCTGTGTCCTTTTTGCCCGGCAGCTATTAGTCTAATGAATCAGACACATCACCGTGCATGCAGAGAATAATCCATTGTGATAAGGTGTCTCCATTTCACTGCTCTCTGGGCTGCCCTGATGATTAAAGCAGGCACATGGCAAGGGCCCAACCTGGAACAGTATCACTTCAAATCCCCGCTACGGAAAAACAAACCCCACATTCTGCAGAACCTCGGATATATTACAAAAAAAGTGAAGTATGGGAGCTTCTCGAGTTCGAACATACCCCTTGATGTGAAGCGCAGAAGCGGACCACAGACTTGCTGGAGGAACTCAACAGGTCAGGCAGCGTCTGTCGAGGGAAGGGACAGGTGACATTTGGGTCGGGACCCTTCTTCAGATCTGCCGCAGATGCTGCCTGACCCGCTGAGTTCCTCCAGCACCTTGCCCTTTGCTCATGATTCCATTATCTGCAATCTCTTGTGTCGGCATGTTAGGCACAGAAGGACAACTTAATCCCTTCCTCTCATTCTCCCTCTCTCCCTCTCTCTCTCTCTCTTTCTCTCTCTCTGCCCCCCACGCACACATTTCTCCACATCTCTGTCCATCTCCCTCTCTCTTTCTCTCTCTCCATCTCTCTCCATCTCTCTCCTCCATCTCTCTCCATCTCCCTCTCCATATCTCTCTCCCTCCGTCTCTCTCTTTCTCTCTCTCCATCTCTCTCCACATCTCTCTCCCTCCTCTTTCTCTCTCTCTCTCTACATCTCTATCACTCCATCTCTGTCTCCATCTCTCCATCCACTCTCTCTCTCTCTCTCTCTCTCTCTCTCTCCCTCCCCGCCCCTTCCTCCCTCCCTCTCTCAAGGTGACACACAGGTGCAGGTGAATGTTATTCAACCCCTCATCACTTCAAGTGGGCGTTCAGGGTCAAAGAGCCATCAGTCAGGTCATAGAGTTACAAAGTACGGGAACAGGCCATTCAGCCCACTGAGTCTGTGCCAACCATCAAGCGTCCATGTACCTGCTCTCGTCCCATTGCATCAGCCCACATTCTCATGAACTTCACGTTTCCACCTCTCACCATAACACTCCTGGCAATTTACAGAGACCACTGTCCCACCTTTGGGGAGTGGGATGGGTGTTTGGTGGTCAGCATAGACCAGGTGGGACAAAGGGTTCATTTCTGTGCTCACGACCAGAGCTCACAGCGGAAAATCCAAGCAATCAGAAGGAGGGCAGAGACAGAAGGAACTGTAGATGCTGGAACCTTGAGTTTAAAAAAAAGAACTGCTGGAGGAACATAGTGGGTCAGGCAGCATCTACGGAGGGAAATGGACATGTGACATTTTGGATCGGGGCGCTTGATGGAATGGGGGGGGGGGGAGGAAGCTGGAAAAGAGTGGTGGGGTTGGGGCAAAGCCTGGTAAGTGATAGGTGGATACCATTAACACACAATGAGAACATTGTGAATAAAAAGGTGTGTGTGGGTAACAGAGGGGGAGTGATTTAAACAAAAGGGACGGCATGGTGGGGCAACGCTAGATTGGCTGCCTCGCAGCACCAGAAACCCGGGTTCGATCCTGACTACGAGTGTTGGCCGTACGGAGTTTGTACATTCTCCGTGGGTTTTCTCCGGGTGCTCCGGTTTCCTCCCACATCCCAAAGACGTACAGGTTTGTAGGTTAATTGGCTTCTGTAAATTGCAAAATCGTCCCTAATGTGTGGGATAGAGCTCGTGTATGGGATGATCAGTTTCTGCTCATTGGACCTGTCCTGTATCTGCACACTCGAGATGGCTTGACAGTAACCACATATAGTCTTTCAATGATTGTTAAGGGTTTGGACACGCTAGAGGCAGGAAACATGTTCCCGATGTTGGGGGAGTCCAGAACCAGGGGACACAGTTTAAGAATAAGGAGTGAGCCATTTAGAACGGAGACGAGGAAACACTTTTTCTCACAGAGAGTGGTGAGTCTGTGGAATTCTCTGCCTCAGAGGGCGGTGGAGGCTGGTTCTCTGGATGCTTTCAAGAGAGAGCTAGATAGGGCTCTTAAAGATAGCGGAGTCAGGGGATATGGGGAGAAGGGAGGAACGGGGTACTGATTGGGGATGATCAGCCATGATCACATTGAATGGCGGTGCTGGCTCGAAGGGCCGAATGGCCTACTCCTGCAGCTTTTGTCTATTGTTTCCGCTGACTAGATGGCATGCAACAAAAGCATTTCACTGTACCTTGATGCACGTGACAATAAACTAAACTCTGAACATGCAAACTCCACAAAGGCAGCACCTGAGCACAGGGTCACTGCAAGCCTTCTGCAAAATAATAATTGGCTTGTTATTGGTGTTAGATTCATTGTCAAAGACCTGACTGTTCGTTTTAGCAAGAGGCAAACATACAAATCAAGGAAGCCGCTGACACCTTGGGCTGTTGATGGCTCATCTCATCCAGAACGGCTTTGAACTACTAACGGGTGATGTGACATGATACAGAACATTGTTTGTCTGTCCTGCAGCCCTTTGCTTATCTGACAACACCACGGGCAGTTTTGTTTGGCTGAGATTTTTAATCAGTCACTTCTGAGTCAGTGCCCGCCAAGAAACTATTTATGTTGGGCAAAGAGCCCTAGATAATGTCAAACAGGAGAGGAGGAGAGGGAGGGAGAGGGAGGGAGAGAGAGGGAGAGAGAGGGAGAGAGAGGGAGAGAGAGGGAGAGAGAGAGAGAGAGGGAGAGAGAGAGGGAGAGAGAGGGAGAGAGAGGGAGGAGAGAGAGAAAAGAGAGAGGGAGAGAGAGGGAGAGAGAGGGAGAGAGAGGGAGGGAGAGAGGGAGAGAGAGAGAGAGAGAGAGAGAGAGGGAGAGAGAGGGAGAGAGAGGGAGGGAGAGAGAGAGAGAGCGAAAAGAGAGAGAGAAGAGGGAGAAAGGGAAGGGGAGAATAGGAGAGCGAGAGAGACAGTCAGAGGAAAAGAGAGAGAGAGAGAGGAGGGGAAAGACGGCAGAGAGAGAGAGAGAGGGTGAGGGTGTGAAAAGGAGAGAGAGAGAGACAGAGATTGAGAGACAATGAGAGAGAGAAAGTGTGAGAGAGAGAGAGAGAGAGAGAGAGAGAGAGAGAGAGAGAGAGAGCAGAGGAGAGAATAAATGAAGGAAAATAAAAAAGAGACAAAGTAATAAAGAATGATGTGTGTAAAGGAAGCAAGAAGAGATGCATTTGTGTAGCTACTTTCACAACCTTCAAGCGTCACAGTCGACAGTAGTTGTGATGTTGGAAACATAGCAGCCAATTAGCTCCCACAAATGGCAAAGTAATTAGGATCTAGATAATAAATATCTTATTGATGTATCTCTCTCTCTCTCTCTCTCACACATCAGCAGCAGAACAGGCAATGAAATGCAAGAACATCGAGAGCCCTCTCTTCATTTCGTGTTAGATTCAGACTGAGTGTCCAAATAACTCAATCACGCTATAACTCAATATTCAACAAATTAGGATGAAGATGTGGTCAAAGAGACCAAAGGGAGATTTAGATCAGGTAAATCTTAGAATGCACAGATTATTTTCCCCAGGGTCGGGGAATCATGTACCAGAAGGCATAGGTTGAAGGTGAGAGGGAAAAGATTTAGTAGGAACCTGAGGGGCAACTTTTTCTCTCTGAGGGTTTTGTGTCTTTAGTCAGAGGACAGTGAATGTGTGGGATTCATTGCCACAGAAAGCTGTGGAGGCCAAGTCAATGGATATTTTTAAGGCGGAGATGGAGAGATTAGTACGGGTGTCAGGGGTTATGGGGAGAAGGCAGGAAAATGGGGTTGAGGGGGAAATCAGTTTAGACATGAATTGAATGGCGGAGTAGACCGAATGGGCCGAATTCTGCTCCCATGACATGAGCTTATATGGACAAGCTGCCAGAGGAGGTGGTTGAGGCAGGTACACATGCCACTTGGACAGGTACTAGGATAGGATAAGTTGAGAGAGAGAGAAAGTGTGAGTGAGAGAGAGAGAGAGAGAGAGAGAGAGAGAGAGAGAGAGAGAGAGAGAGAGAGAGAGAGAGAGAGAGAGAGAGAGAGAGAGAGAGAGAGAGAGAGAGAGAGAGAGAGAGAGAGAGAGAGAGAGAGAGAGAGAGAGAGAGAGAGAGAGAGAGAGAGAGAGAGAGAGAGAGAGAGAGAGAGAGGAGAGAATAAATGAACAATAAGTGAACAAATGCAGGCAGGTGGGACAAGTGTAAATGGGCAGGTCGGGCTGGAGGGCCTGTTGCAGTGCTGTGTGACTCTATGACTCCTAACAAAGAAGATGAGAGGATGATATGCCTTTAGCCGGAGAACAATGATGTTCTACAGAACAAAGGAGATGGGAATAGAATAATAGTGTCCACATTATTGCCCCACAGAGGAGGCCATTTGGCCCATCGACCCTATGTCAGTTCTAGTCTTGTCCCCTGCACTTTACCCGTCCCGCTGCAAATTAGTCACATGGGCCTTTTGTCTAGAGTATAGAAATACAGCATGAAAACTGGCCCACTGAGTCCATGATAGACACACAATGCTGGAGTAACTCAGCGGGACAGGCAACATCTCATGACAGAAGGAATGGGTGACGTTTCGGGTCGAAACCCTTCTTCAGACTCGACCCATAACCTGTCCTTCTGAGTTACTCCAGCATTTTGTGTCAATCTTTGGCGTACACTGCATCTGCAGTTCCTTCCTACACTAATCCATGCTGGCCATCGATCGCCCATTCACACCAGTCGTACGTATCCCACTTCCCATCCTCTCCTTACACGTTAAGGGGCAATTTACTGTGGGACAACTAACCTACCAACCCGCAAGTGTCTGGGATGTTGGGGGGGAAAACCGGAGCACTTGGAGGAATCCCACGCGGTCACAGGGAGAACGTGCAAACTCCACACAGACAGCAGCCTAGGTCAGGAACGAACCTCACTGTGAGGCAGCAGCTCTACACTTCCCGCTGCCTCGGAAATGCGGTCAACGTAATCAAAGACTTGTCCCACCCCCGGTTATTCCTTCTTCTTCCCCGCTCCCGTCCAGCAGTGAGCACTGAAGCATCACCAGACTCAGGAGCAGCTTCTACCCCTCCGTTACCAGGCTTCTGAACCGTCCTTCCGTAAGCAATGGTGGACCGTACACAAGTCAGAGGGACGGGCGCTTGTTCTCCGACCAGCACGCTCAGCAAATAGCTGCCTGGTGCCGTCACCTGAAGATTAAGCCCCTTGGCTGAATCTTTATCCCTGTCAGAGCACTGGTTGCTTTCTTCTCTGGAGGACATATGACGAAAGGATGGGTTGGCTGGGCTTGTATTCACTGGAATTTAGAAGGATGAGAGGGGATCTTATAGAAACCAGTAAAATGATTTGGTCTCCCTTTATCGACTTATTACAAGCATAAGGTGCAACATAACTCTGGGAATAAACTGTTTCAGGACCGGGTGAGGGGTGTGTAAAGATATGAAGCAGGTACATCCCTTTTATTTTATTTTCTTTATATTTTCTTTTCTTTATATTTTCTTTTTTTTTTTCTTTTTCTCTTTCTCACGCTTGACATCTTTATGGGCTCGCTCTCTCCACTTTTTCACGTACTATTAATATCACTATCTTATCTAACTTTCTCTCTTTTTCTTGCTCCTGTTACTTTTCTATTATTAAAGTTTGAAACAAGAAGTGGTATATGAAATGTATTGTGTTATTTTTGGTTTATACTCTTGTACATTACTTCTAATAATTTTTTTTTTTTTTTAAAGAAACATATACAATTCTTAAAGGATTGGACAGGTTTAAATGCAGGAAAAAATTTCCGATGTTGGGGGTGTCCAGAACCAGGGGTCACAGTTTCAGAGTAAGAGGTAGGCCATTTAGGGCTGAGATGAGGAAAAACGTCTTCACCCAGCGAGTTGCGAATCTGTGGAATTCTCTGCCACAAGAGAAAATAGACAATAGACAATAGGTGCAGGAGTAGGCCATTTGGCCCCTCGAGCCAGCACCGCCATTCAATGTGATCATGGCTGCCACATAAGGCAGTGGAGGCCAATTCACTGGATGTTTTCAAGGGAGAGTTAGATTTAGCTCTTAGGGCTAAAGGAATCAAGGGATATGGGGAAAAAGCAGGAACGGGGTACTGAGTTTAGATGATCAGCCATGGTCATATTGAATGGTGGTGCTGGCTCAAAGGGCCGAATGGCCTACTCCTCCACCTATTTTTCTACGTTTCTATGCTTCTCTGTAATGCTTGGACCGTGACAAGAATCAGAGCGAGTTTATCTTCCACAGGCAGTGTGGTGCAGTGATCGTTTCTCTCAGTGTTTTGGTGGGCGACCAAATGTTGCCTTTATCATCCCTTGGCAGTTCGAAGTGTACCTTGTGACTTTGCAATCTATGCAGCAGAGGATAGCAATGACACAAAGCACTGGAGTAACTCAGTGGGTCAGTCAGCATCTCTGGAATTATGTTTCATATTGGAACTTTTCCCTGACCTGAAACTGTCACCTGTCCATGTTCTCATGGAGTCATCATACAGTGTGCAAGCAGGCCCATCGGCCAACTCGCCTGCGTCAACCAGCATGCCCCTACACTAGTCCCACTTGCCCGCGCGTGGCCCATAACCCTCTAAACTTGTCCAATCCATGAACCTGTCCAATTGTCGCTTAAACGTTGCCTCAACTACCTCCTAGCAGCTCATTCCATACACCCACCACGCTTTGTGTAAAAATGTTACCCCTCAGGTTCCTAGTAAATAGTTCTCGCCTGACCTTAAACATACTGCATGTATTGTGGTTCTTGAGTCCCCTACTCAGGCCAAAAAACTGTGCGTTTACCCAATCTATTCCTCTCATGGTTTTGTACACCTCTATATAAGAGGGGATCTTATAGAAACTTACAAAATTCTCAAGGGGTTGGACAGGAAGATTGTTCCCGATGTTGGGGAAGTCCAGGACAAGGGGTCACAGTTTAAGGATAAGGGGGAAATCTTTTAGGACCGAGATGAGAAAAACATCACACAGAGAGTGGTGAATCTCTGGAATTCTCTGCCACAGAAGTTAGTTGAGGCCAGTTCATTGGCTATATTTAAGAGGGAGTTAGATGTGGCCCTTGTGACTAAAGGGATCAGGGGGTATGGAGAGAAGGCAGGTACAGGATACTGAGTTGGATGATCAGCCATGATCATATTGAATGGCGGTGCAGGCTCGAAGGGCCGAATGGCCTACTCCTGCACCTATTTTCTATGTTTCTATAATCACCCCTCATCTTCCTGCGCTCCAAGGAATAAAGGCCTAACCTGCCCAACCTCTCCCTATAGCTCACCCCCTCAACTCCTGGCAACATCCTCGTAAATACTCTCTGCACCCTTTCCACCTTGACAACCCTTCCTATAATATGGTGACCAAAACTGATAAAATTGTAACGTGATTCCCAACTTATATACTGATACTTGGTCTTATAGAGGTGTACAAAATTATGAGAGGAATAGATCGGGTAAATGGATGGTCTTTTGCCCAGAGCAGGGGAATCAATAACGAGAGGACATGGGCTTGGGAGATGAGAGGGGGAAACATTTAATAGGAACCTGAGGGGTAACTTTTTCACACAAAGGTTATGGGTGTATGGAACGAGCTGCTGGAGGAGGTAGTTGAGGCAAGTACTGTCGCAACTTTTAAGAAACATTTGACAGATACATGAATAGGATAGGTATAGAGGGATATATATGGGCCTAATGCAAGCAGGTGGGACTAGTGTGGATGGGACATGTTGGGCGGGTAAGTTGTGCCGCAGGGCCTATTTCCACGCTGCATGACTCTGAAACTAAAAACTATAAACTAAACTACAAAATGGCTGCCGGCAGTGCCGTTTGTGGGATCTTGCTGTGCATAGAATGGCGGTGGGCACTGCGCTTTAAGTCTTCAGCGGCACCGAGCGGCTGGGCCAACACAGTGGCGCAGCGGTAGAGTTGCTGCTTCACAGCGCCAGGGACCCGGGTTCGATCCTGGCTACGGGTACTGTCTGTACAGAGTTTGTACGTTCTCCCTCTGACCGGTTTTCTCCGGGTGCTCCGGTTTCATCCCACACTCCAAAGGCGTACAGCTTTGCAGGGTAATTGCCTTGGTCTAATTGTAACTTGTCCCTGGTGCGTAGGATAGTGCTAGTGTGCGGGGGATCGCTGGTTGGCACGGACGCAGCGGGCTGAAGGGACCCGTCTCTCCGCTGTATCTCGAAACTAAACTAAACAAAGCTAAACTGCAGCCCGTCAAGGATATGATATAAATCCAAGTCCGTCTCCTTGATCAGTTAGATGCGGATTCGCTAATTGGCCCGCTGGGAACGCTGCCATTTTGCAATGAAGCAGTGCATGAATAATTTGCCTGCCAATAACTGCCAGATACGGAGATTATTTACAGCAGATGGAGTTTGCATGTTAACCCGTAACTAAATCAACTTAAAACGTGAAGTTTGCAATGTCTCTAACACCGTTAGAACCTGGAGACTTGGAAACAAAATCAATGCGAGTACAATAACATCACTGTGCCACAAAGGAAGAGTTACAACCAGGACACTGTTAACAACCTCGTCACTGTCTCACTCTTTGCCTGTGATCCAAATCAACAAATGCTCAGCGATGTAATCATCTGCAAAGACATCGCAACAGAATTAGGTTATTCGGCCCATCGAGTCTGCTACGTTTAGTGTAGTTGAGAGATGCAATGTGGAAACAGGCCCACTGGCCCACCGCGTCCACTCCGGCCAACGATCGCCAGCACGCTAAGTCGATTAACCTGCAAACCTGCACGTCTTTGGAGTGTGGGAGGAAGTCGAGCACCTGGAGGAAACCCACGTGGTCACGGGGAGAATGTACAGACAGCACCCGCAGTCAGGTTCAAACCCCAGTCCCTGGCGTTGTGAGGCAGCAACTCTACCGCTGCGCTCCTGTGCTGCTTCATCATCCTATCATGTCTGATCTGTCTTTCCCTCACAACCCTATTCTCCTGCCAATAACCTTCGATGCCCTTACTAATCAATGGAGACCAGTAGATAATACAGGATCAACAAGCAGGATCAAGGGGCTCTCAGTAATTATTCCAATAGCAAACATCCATGTCATAGGAGCTAAATGAGGCCATTCAGCCCATCAAGTCTACTCAAGCATTCAATTACAGCTGATCTCTCTTTCCCTCTCAACCGCATTCTCCTGTCTTCTCCCCATAACCCCCGACACCCTAACTAATCAGGAAGTTGTATATCTCCGCATTTTAAATAACCAATGATGGCCTCCTCCGCCGACTGTGGTAATGAATTCCACAGATTCAGAGCCCTCTGGCTAAAGACATTTCTCATCTCCTTTCTAAAGATACTTCCTTATATTCTGATACTGTGCCCTCTGGTCCTAGACTCCCCCACTGGTGAAGGCATCCTCTCCACATCCGCTCGTATCCAGACATTTCACTAATTGGAGGGTTTCAATGAGAACACCCCCCATCCTTGACTCCAAAACACACTGCAGCAACTCACCAACAAAACCACTCAGGCCTATGGCTTTAGTTTAGTTTAGTTTAGATTCCTGATTCTTGATTTTTAAGGGTTATGGGGAGAAGGCAGGAGAATGGGGTTGAGAGGGAAATATAGATCATCCATGATCGAATGACGGAGTAGACCCGATGGGCCAAATGGCTTAAGTCTGCTCCTATGACATAGACAATTGACAATAGGTACAGGAGTAGGCCATTCAGCCTCTCGAGCCAGCACCGCCATTCAATGTTTTTTGGGATGCTGATCATCCCCAATCAGTACCCCGTTCCTGCCTTCTCCTCATATCCCCCGACTCCGCTATCTTTAAGAGCCCTATCTAGCTCTCTCTTGAAAGTATCCAGAGAACCGGCCTCCACCACCCCCCAAGGCAGAGAATTCCACACTCACCACTCTCTGTGAGAAAAAGTGTTTCTCGTCTCTGTTCTAAATGGCTTACCCCTTATTCTTAAACTGTGGCCCCTGGTTCTGGACTCCCCCAACATCGGGAATATGTTTCCTGCCTCTAACCCTTAATAATCTTATATGTTTCAATAAGATTCCCTCTCATCCTTCTAAACTCCAGAGTGTGCAAGCCCAGCCCCTCCATTCTCTCAACATATGACAGTCCCGCCATCCCGGGAATTAACCTTGTAAACCTACGCTGCACTTCCCTCAATAGCAAGAATGTCCTTCCTCAAATGAGGGGACCAAAACTGCACACAATACTCCAGGTGTGGTCTCTTGAATTTATGAACTTTAGTTTTGTTTGGGTCTGTTCAGTTTGGAGACAGAGCGATCCTGACTACGGGTGCTGTCTTTACGGAGTTTGTACGTTCTCGCCGTGAACACGTGGGCTGTCCCTGGGTGCTCCGGTTTCTTCCCACTTTGAACGACGTGTAGGTCAATTGGCTTTGTAAACTGCCCCGAGTGTGCAGGATGGAACTAGTGCAGGGGTGATCGTTGGTCGGCTCAGGCTCGGGGGGCCGAAGGGCTTGTGTCCACTCTCTATCTCTAATCCGTCTGAACGAAAGTAAACTGAAACTCAATTCAACTGAACTGAGCTAAACTAAACAACCTCCTCTGGCAAACCATTCCAGATACCCGTCAGCAGAACATGCCAAGGGTTAACCTTAACCACGCAGTCAACCCTTAACCTCCGCAGCACAGATGCTGTTTTGCAATAACTATTTGTTGGTTCAGATCGCCCGCCACTTGACTCATTCCTCCTCAACCTGCTCTTCCTCTGCTTCAGACGGTAGATGAAAGCTGCTGTTATTGTTTCAGCTGCACGACCGAGGAAACCAGACAGTGCTCTGGGAAACGCTGCGTGCATGAAGTCGGGACGGGGGGGGGGTGGTCTGTTTCCTCAGGGCACAGACGCGAGATACAGGGACTTACCTCTCAACTTAGAATGGCTGGCTAGGACCGTGGTGAATGTATCGGATACAGGGCGGTAGAGGGTGGTCGTGAGAATTTGTTTTTCAGACTGGAGTCCCATGATCAGGGATCGGTGTCCTCAATTCTTCTTCACATATATTAATGATTTGGATGAGAATGCTCGATTACCGTCAGAGACACGGAGCTGTGCAGCTAGGCAGCAAACCCTTCGGCCCACCTCGTCCGTGTCGACCAACACGGCGTAGTGGGCTAGTCCCATTTGCCTGCATTTGGCCCTTAGCCCTCTAAACCCTTCCTGTCCGTAATCTGCGCAAACGTCTTTATAAAGTCCTGATTGCATCCACCTCTATAACTTGCAGCTCTTTGCTGATGGGGTGGCAAGGTGACGCAGCAGTAGTGTTGCTGACTCACAGCGCCAGAGGCCCGGGCTCGATCCTGACTACGGGTGTTGCCGGTACGGAGTTTGCGCTATCTCCCTGTGACCGCGTGGGTTTTCTCCGGGTGCTCTGGTCTCCTCCCACGCTGCAAAAACATGCAGGTTTGTAGGTTAATTGACTTTGGTAAATTGGTAATCTCTGGTTTTCCTCTCCCCTGACTCTCACTGCAGTAGCGTCACGACCCAAAACATCACCTATTCCCTCTCTCCAGAGATGCTGCCTGACCCGCTCAGAGTTACTCCACCATTTTGTGCCTATCTTCGAGAGTTGCATCAAATGGCAAAACAAACTTACTGATTTTCTTTCTATTCGCGTTCAAGATCTGGGCAGTTGGAACAGATTACAACCCTCAGAGTTCAAACTTCAACGTTATTTCAATCTTGTGATTGAAAAAAGCTATAAATTCATTTAATATCTTTATGCCAAGTATTGCAATTAAACTTGGATGCATGTCTCCTTCAGGTTTCAGGCCAAGAACAGGTTTATAGACACAACACACTTCACAGAGACTTAAGAGGAGATGTCTCCACAGCCTACTCCAGTCCCTTGAGATTTCTATTTTCATAGCTCATAACTGCTGTTCTTTTATAATCATTTAATTTCCAATTATACATTCAGGCTAGGTCTGGAGGTAAAGGATCTCTTTGCAAATGAAGAGAGGTTGAGTGTCGTTCAACTCTGCTTTAATTGGGTTTGGAGGAACGAGAGGTAATCTTATTAACCGTTGAACAGCAGGGCCTGGGGAACAGGCCCTTCAGCCCACAATGTCCGTGCTGTCACTACATCTGCCCGCTTGCGGACACAGGGTCATGCGGCACGGAAACAGGCCCTTCAGCCCAAACTGTCTACGCCGACCAACATACCCCATCGAAGACTAGTCTCACCTGCCTCGTTTGGCCCACCTCCTTCAAAACCTATCCTAGCCATGTACCAAGTGTTTTTTTAAATGTTGTGATATGACCTGCCTCAACTACCTCCTCCTGCAGTTCATTCCATGTACGTATCACTCGTTGTGTAAAAAAGTTGCCCCTCAGCTTCCTATTAAATCTTAAAACCTCCCTCTCATCTTAAACCTATGTCCTCTCGTTCTGGACTCCCCTACTCTGGGTAAAATAATCTGTGCATTTATACTTGTATACATTTATGTGATCTATAGCAACCCATCCCCTGCCTGTTCATATGCCTGTCTCACTCCGTGCAGGCATGAACAGTTATCAGTTCAGTTTAGTGTCACGTGTACCGAGGTACAGCGAAAAGCCTTTTGTTGCGTGCTAACCAGTCAGCAGAGAGACTATACATGATTCCAGTCCAGCCGCCCACAGTGTACAGATGCCGGATGAAGGGTATAATGTTTCTTTATGTTTGTTTCTTCTGCTGTATCTTTCAATTAATGTCATGGAGGTTCAAGCCAGAAAGGAAAGCAGTGAGTAATGGTGTTGAACCAGATCTAGATGACTGATGACTGGGAAGTGCTCAGAGATATGGCATTGCTCAGGATGAGTCAGGGAACACACTGAGTTTCAACAAACACTGACTCTGATCTTACGGGAAGGCAGGGTGACAAATACAGGAAGTATGTGCTATACTGTGTTTAGTTGCCAGGGAAAAGCAAAAATGCACATTTCTGTCAGGCATCGGGCGAAAGGTATAAAAGTGTGAAACCGCACACCTCCAGATGCGGGGACACTTTCTTTCCAGCTGTTATCGGGCAACTGAATCATCCTACCACATCTGGAGTAAAGTCCTGAACTACTACCTACCGCATTGGAGAAGCTCATAGTATCTTTGATTGGACTTTCCTGGCTTTGCCTTGCACTAAATAAACGTTATTCCCTTACTGTGCATCTGTACACTGTGAATGGCTCGATTGTAAGCATGTATAGTCTTTCCGCTGAATGGCTAGCACGCAACAGAAGCTTTTCACTGTACCTCAGTACACGTGACAATAAACTAAACTAAACCACAGTGCCTTTGGCATCCCTGTCTTGTTTCCAAGTGTTTTGCAGCCATTCAAATATGCATAATGTTGTAATGATATTAATGGCAGCACAGTGGTAAAGCAGTTAGCTTAGTTGAGTTTAACCATATAACCATATAACAATGACAGCACGGAAGTTTAGTTTATTGCCACGTGTATAGTGAAAGCTTTTTTTGTTGCGTGCTATCCAGTCAGCAGAAAGATTATACAGCACATGATTACATTCAACCCATCCACAGTGAACAGATACAGGATAAAGGGAATAAAGTTCAGCGCAAGGTAAAGCCCAGTAAAGTCTGATTAAAGATAGTCGGAGGGTCTCCAACGAGGTAGACGGGAGCTCAGGACCGTTCTCTAGTTGGTGAGAGGATGGTTCAGTTGCCTGATAATAGGTCAGCAAGGCCACCAGCATAAATCAAGGACTAGTCGCACCCTGAACCCTCCCTCTCTCATCAGGCAAGTGGTACAGAAGTGTGAACACGCACACCTCCAGGTTCAGGGACAGTTTCTTCCCAGCTGGTGTCAGGCAACTGAACCATCCAATCAAACGACTAGAGAGCGGCCCTGAGCTCCCATCTACTTCATTGGAGACCCTCGGACTATCTTTAATGGGACTTTACTGGACTTTATCTTGCACGAAACATTATTCCTTTCATCCTGTATCTGTGGGCGGCTTGATTGCAATAATGTGTAGTCTTTCCGGGGGGGCTGAGGCGTGTAACAAGAATTGGCTGGAGCGGATAGCCAGGGTGGGGAGGAAGCTGGAGCTGTGGAGGCAACGCTCCCTCTCCATAACGGGAAAAAATGTGATCATCAGGTGTGAGGTGCTCTCGGGGCTGCTGTACATGGCACAAGTGTGGCCTGTCCCTCCCTCATACGCCACAGGGATCACCCGGGCCATCTTCCAGTTCATCTCGGGGTCGAGGATGGACCGGGTGCGACGGGCCACAATGTACAAGTCGGCAGACAACGGGGGTAAAAGCGTGCCCAACGTCGCCCTCACCCTGATGGCCATCTTCGTGTGTGGCTGCATCAGGCGGAGTGTAGAGCCAAGGCACGTGGGCACCAAGTGTCACTACCTGCTGAGGTTCTACCTGTCCCGGTGTTTGCGAAGGATGGGCCTGGCGCAGGTGCCACGCAATGTGCCAGTCAGCTGGACATTGCCGCCCCATCTGTCGTCGGTGGAAGGGTTCTTCCGGACCAACACCTTTGACCACATGTCCATCGGGCAGTGGTCAGCACAGAATGTCCTGCAGGCACTGCAGGGAAAGGGCTCTATGGACCCAGTGGCGTGGTTCCCTGAGCAGACTGCCCAGCTTGTCTGGCAAAATGCCTCATCGCCAGAACTCACCAACAAGCACCAAGACCTGGCTTGGCTGGCGGTGAGGGGAGCCCTTCCTGTCAGATCCTTCCTGCACCGTCGGAACCTCACTGGCAGCGCACGCTGCCCTCGGGACGGCTGCTATGGCGAGGAGACGGTTGCCCACCTCTTTACAGAGTGTGGGTTTGCTAAAAGAGTCTGGAGAAAAAATGCAAGGGTCCCTGGTACGCTTTATCCCAAACAGCTCCGTCACAGAGGACTCGGTGATTTACGGACTGTTCCCAGGGACACATTCAGAGGCTGACATCGAGTGCTGCTGGAGGGTCATCAACTCGGTGAAAGACGCCCTTTGGTCTGCCCGAGCATTGTTCACCACCCAGCAGAGCGAGATGTCCGTCAGGGAATGTTGCCGACTGGCCCGCTGCAGACTGCAGGAGTACGTGCTGAGGGACGCACTGAAGCTCGGTGCAGCCAACGCCAAGGCTCGGTGGGGGAGGGCCACAGTCTAAGGTCCTTCCGCTGCTGGACATGGGGGGGGGGGCACGGTATGGTGGAGACGCCCCTCAAAATAAGGGAAGGTATCCCACACCAGTGGGCCACATGAGTGGCACGGGTGGGGGACACATTTGTAAAATTTGGGGAAAAGAAATGCATAAACTGTATTGATCAATTTGTACAGCCTCCGAAAATGTCGGATGGATTTTCCGCAAGGTTCATGTATTGTATATATTCATAATTTGAATAAAGTCTATTTTGAAATTTTAAAAAGTAGTCTTTCCATTGACCGGTTAGCACGCATCAAAAAGCTTTTCACTGTATGCCAGCACACGTGACAATAAACTAAAGATAGGCACAAAATGCTGGAGTAACTCAGCGGGACGGGCAGCAGCTCTGGAGAGAAGGAATGGGTGACATTTCGGGTCGAGACGTTTCTTCAGACGATAACATTTGGAAACACTTTCCCATTAATCCCGCTTGCTAAATTCTCCTGTTCAGGTCTCCCAGGTCAGTAACGTCCAGAAATGCAGGAAAGCAAATAGTGGGTGGGACCCACAGGAAAATACATCCGTATTTATGCACCAGACTATTTTTATCTTTATTTCCATTCAGGTTCTTTTTGCCAAGAACACATCACAGAATTATAGAATGCTCTTCGAGAAGCGTTCGGTGAGTCACAGTTCTCCGCACTGCCCTGTAATTTCCTCTTCAAAAACACACATCTGATTCACGGGGAAATTTACAGCTGAATCACCCTCAGGCAGTTCGTTCCAGATCGCCGTGTAACTTTACAACTTCTCTTCCTTGCATTGTAGTTAGCTTAGTCCTTTTAGTTTATTGTCACATGTATCGAGGTACAGTGAAAAGCTTTTTACTTTTTCTTAGTTTAGTGAATACTAATTTCTTAGTTAATACAGTGCGGAAACAAGCCCTTCGGCCCAGCGAGTCCGCGCCGACCAGCGATGCCCGTACACTAGCACTATCATACACACTAAGGACAATTTTTACCCAAGCCAATTAACCTACAAACCTGCAAGTCTGTAGAGTGTGGGAGGAAACCAGAGCACCCGGAGAAAACCCACGCGGCCAAGGGAGAACGTACAAACTCCAGCAAAATTACCAACAAAGTTAGTTGACTCCTGTACATTGTCCCTCGTGCGTAGGATGGTGCAAGTGTACGGGGTGATCGGTGATCGCAGGTTGGCGCGGACTCAGTTAGGCCAAACTAAACCAAAAACTGAACAACAGGATGCTCGGCCTTATGGACGGGGCAGAATCTGTACTGAAAGTGGAGGAAGAGATTTGGAGGCATAACTTGAAAGGAAGGAAAAATCTAAAAATAAAGGATGAGGTATTCCTATATGAAGGTGCTGCCCTCAATAGGATGGATGTGAGAGAGAGTATGCATGTGATAATGTGTGTGTGAAAGAAAAAGTGGGATAACATAGAACTAGGGCGAACGGCTAGTCGACGTGGCCTCAGTGGGCCGAAGGGCCTGTTTCCATTCTGCATTATTAACCTTAAACTGAAGAATGAATCTCCTGAGTCACCCCCCACACTCCCTACGAATGTGCCGCCAATATTCATCAATATTTATCGCTCTGATCATTCCCATGCTGAAAGTTAGTGGGATTTTGCTGTGCGCAAATTGTCCCAGTTGGATTCTGCAGTCTGCATGGCGTTTGCATATTCTGGATTTCCAGTTTCCTCCCACAAATTAATTGGCCTCCGTCGATAGTGTCGGGCGTGGAAGCGAAAATAGGATACCACTGAACTGGCGTGAGCGGGTGATCAACGGTCGGCGTGGATTCGGTGGACTATCATAATGTGTAGAAAGGAACTGTAGACACTGGTTTGTCTGAAGAAGGGTCCCGACCTGATCCATCCTTTTTTCTCCAGAGATGCTGCCTGACCCGCTGAGTTAATCCAGCAATCGTGTCCATCTTCAGTGGGCCAAAGGGCTTGATTCCACACTGTATCTTTAAACTGAATTAAACTAAGCTAATCCACACTACCACAAGAAGTGCCTTTAGACACAGGTTTTCAATGTCACCTTCACCTTCCCTATTCCAAAACACAGATGTTGCATCAGGTACGAATAGAGATGTGCCTCGGGCCGATTGGTCTAGTAACAACCACTGGTTGCTCAAAAGCCCCCTAAAGTGCTTTAGGGTATTGCAATAAAGTTTATTTCAGTGTAAACCCGAGCCATATTCTTCTCAGTTTCATCAATGGCAGGAAGGAACTGCAGTTGCTGGTATATACACAAGGTAGTGCGATACGAGAGTAACAACTTGGAACTGGAGCGTGCGTGGACGGAGAAGACCAAGAAGTGTGAGCATCTGAGGGGACAGATTGCTGAAATGACCAAGGGGACATCGGTCCAATTTTTTGGATTCGTGATGGGTGCTCGAGGGAAATGGCATGAATTGAACGACACCCTAATGCAATACCTCAGAATCGAAAGGTACAAATCCTTCTCGAAAAATTTGGCGAATCTGACAATAGCCCTAACACTGGACATATTGCGGATCTTCAACGATCAATAACTGGCATGCTGCCGGAATTTATATATTAAAAAAAAAAAAAATTAAAAAAAAAAAATTAAAATAAAAAATAACACAACAGTTGATGTAATTACGGGTTAACATACTAGCCGGACGACGTAAAAGCTCAGTTACGTTACCCTTACGGTGGTGACTTCCAATGCTTGGTGAACAACAAGAGCAGTCCTATTCATACTGACATCCAAGAACGAGTCAGCTCTAAGACATCATAGATCGAGCCAGCCCCCAACCACCTAGAACCGGGCCCCCCTTGGACCTGTGGATTCTCGCTGGAATGACATCTGTGGACGAGCCACGTAAAAACTCAAAATATACACTCATCTAATGGGACTTGTCCCAAGAGTGTTCTCAAATAGACACAAAATGCTGGAGTAACTCAGCGAGTCGGGCAGTATCCCTGGAGAAAAGAAATAGACGACTTTTCGGGTCAGGACCCTTCTTCAGACTTGTCTGGGCTTCAAAGGGTTCAGAGAAGATTTACCAACATATGTCAGCAGAACACGAGGGCCTGAGCTACAGGGAGCGGTTGGGCAGGCTAGGACTTCATTCCTTGTAGCGCAGGAGGATGAGGGGTGATCTCATAGATGTGTACAAAATCATGAGAGGAATAGATTGGGTGAATGCACAGACTTCAGCCAAGAGTAGGGGAACTGCGAACCAGAGGTCAAAGGTTTAAGGTGAGAGGGGAAAGATTTAATGGGAGCGCGAGGGATAACACAAAGAGTGGTGGGTATATGGAATGGCCTGCCAGAGGAGGTAGAGACAGATACAATCACAAGAAACCTATGGGCACAAACATGGATAGGGAAGGTTTAGAGGGATATGGGCCAAAGACAGGCAGGTGGTACTATGTTAGATGGAGCATGTTGGTTGGCATGGGCAAGTTGGGCCTGTTTCCACACTGTCTCACTCTGTGACTGAGAGTAGAGATGGGGGGGGGGGGGGGGGGGAAATAAATTGGAGATGCACGGAGGGGGAGCAGTAAGAGAGAGTTTCACAGAACTCACATTGGAGAGAGAAGGAGAACTTCTTCAAAGTAAAGGGCCTGTCCCAGCAGCATGCAACTCCATGCGATGAGCGCGACCCAACGTGGTCGCTTGAGCCGTCCGGCGTCGCGGGGCCGGTCCCACTTCGATCGCCGGAGCCGTGCGGAATTGTGCGGAGTTCGTCCCGACATCGCGCGGGGCTCCGAAAAACTGACCATGTTCAAAAGTTCCGCGCGGCAACGGCTTGTCGGCTCGCAGTCGCCTCGACGTCGTGCCTCCGTGACCCTCTCTGTAGGTGCCTCCGTGACCCTCTCTGTAGGTGCCTCCGTGCCCCTCTCTGTGTGTGCCTCTGTGCCCCTCTCTGTGTGTCCCTCTCTGTCCTGGCGAACTTACCTTTAAGACTTCGCTCCAAGCTCGCCTCACTTTGCGCCGCGTTGCGCCACTCACCCCACCTCCGCGCGGCCCCCGCTGCCGGTTTGATCGCGCTCTTCGCATGCAGGAGCATGCTGGTGGGAACGGCCCTGTACGGGGATCACCCGACCTCCGCGCGGCCCCCGCTGCCGGTTTGGTCGCGCTCACCGCATGGAGTCGGATGCTGGTAGGACAGGCCCTTAAGTGTACCTTGGGGAGATTTCGCAGTGGAGCAGGCAAAATGAGTTGGTAAGAACCTGCAGATGCTGGTTTATACCGAAGATAGACACACAATGCTGCTGCCTGACCCACTGAGTTCCTCCAGCAGTTTGTTTCTAACTTTGTCAATGAGAGGGTCGGGGGTTCAATCCCAGGAGCAGACTCAGATCAATTGTGTTTTCACTATCAAGAGTCAATTGGTAAACAATTGTAGACAATTAGTGGAAATGTGTTGTACCAGGGTTGAATACTTCCTCTCGCTCTTAAGGGTTGAATCAAAAACACATGACTATTGGAATGTTTCAGAACCAAGCAATTCGTGACTCAAAGCCCGGGATTAAAACCAAGGTGAAATTGAATCTTTGCTAACAGCTTCTAATCATTTCTGTAGACAGCAAGTTCTGTTATGTAGCTCAGTAATACTGTACTATTAATAAAGTCATAATAAATGTTTGAAGGCTTTGGGCCTATATTGCTGAAGTTTAGAAAGATGAGGTAGGACCTCATTGAAACTTTCCAAATCATGAATGGCATGGATAGTGTGGATGTTGGGAGGATGTTTCCACTGGTTTAGTTTAGTTTAAAGGTACAGCAGGGAAACAGGTCCTCTGGTCCACCTAGTCCGCACTGACCAGCAATCCCCATACACGAGCACTAACCTGCACTCCAGGGACAATTTACAATTTTCACCAAAGATAAATTAACCTACAACCTGTACGTCTTTGGAGTGTGGGAGGAAACCAGAGCACCTGGAGAAAACCCACGCAGTCGCTGGGGGAACGCACAAACTCCGTACAGACAGCACCCGTAGTCAGGATCGAACCCGGGTCTCTGGCGGTGTAACGCAGCAACTCTATCGCTGTGCTACTGTGTTGCTAATAGGAGAGTCTAGGGACCAGATCGCTTCAAGATAAAAGGACATACCTTTAGAAAGGAGATGAGAAGGAATTTCTTATGTCAGAGGAGATGAATCTGTGGAATCGGTGGCCAAGTCATTGGGTATTTGTAAAGTGGAGATTAACAGGTGCTTGATTAGCAAGGGTTCAAAGGTTACGGGGAGAAGGCAGGAGAATGGGGTTGGGAGAGAAAGATAGATCAGCCATGATTGAATGGAGAGTAGACTTGATGGGCCTAATGATCTAATTCTGGTCCTATGATTAATGAATTTATGAATACCATTGGAAAGGTGATACATTCTGTTTACACCTCCTCTCTAGGTTGAAAATGCCATCAAATTACCATTCTGAGTAAAGAAACTTTTAACCCCTTTTGCAAATTTTGCACCAAATTTTAAACCTGCATTCCTAGTCCTGCAGCTATCTACTAATTCCAATAACCTCCTTCTGTTAACTTATCTAAATACTCTGGATCCTGCACACCGTATTCTGTAAACAATCTATTCAAAGAATACACAGTGGCACAGCTGGTAGAGCTGCTGCGAGAGAGCCAGGTTCAAGCCTGACCTCGGGTGCTGTCTGCGTGGAGTTTGCACGTTCTCACCCTGACCGCTTGGGTTTCCTCCAGGTGCACTGGTTTCCTCCCACATCTCAGAGACATGTGGGTTTGTCGGTTAATTGGCTTCTGTACGTGGCCTCTAGTGTGTAGGGAATGGATGAGAAATTAGGATAATTTCTGTGGAATTCTCTGTCTCAGAGGGCGGTGGAGGCCGGTCCACTGGATACTTTCAAGAAGTGCTAGATAGGGCTCTTAAAGTTAGTGGAGTCGGGGATATGGGGAGAAGGCAGGAACGGGGTACTGATTGGGGATGATCAGCCACGATCACTTTGAATGGGGGTGCTGGCTCGAAGGGCCGAATGGCCTACTCCTGCACCTATTGTCTATTGTCTATAACATAGGGAGACACAAAATGCTGGAATATCACAGCGGTTCAGGCAGCATATCTGGAGAAAATGGATCGGTGATATTTCAGGTCTGGACTCGTCTCCAGTCCCGACCAGACACAGCACCTATCCATGTTCTCCAGGGATGCTGATTGACCAGCTGAGTTACTCCTGCACTTTGTGTCTACCTAAGGTTTAGGTAGGTTAAATTGGGCCAGGTGCAGGCAACTGGGTCTTGCCTGGGCGCGGCGCCTTGGTCAGCATGGACAAGTTGGGCTGAAGGGCAAATTTTGGTATAAACCAGCATCTGCAGTTCCTTTTTATTGCACCACGGGATAACCTAGAACTAGTGTGAACGGGCGATCAACGGTCGGCATGAACACGATGGGATGAAGGGCCTGTTTCCGTGCTGTATCTGCAAACTTTAAAATCAGAAACTACAGCAACCTTTCTCAACCAAAGCAGGGGATTTCTCCCCAGGGCAAAGCAGTAAGTGGATGATAGTTGCGAGGAAATGATGCTCATTACATGACCTCATTGGAAATCCTCGGATTATCCTCGATCGGACTTTAGTGGACTTTAACATGCACGAAACGTTATTCACATTATTCCCTTCACCTTGTATCAGTACTCTGTGGATGGATTGATTGTAATCATGTATAGTCTTTTCGCTGAGACTAGCGGCCAACAGAGGCTTTTCACTGTACCTCGGTACACGTGACAATAAACTAGACTCAAACTCAAATTCACCATGATATATTTTCTGGACCAATTAATTCAGATTCCACCACCGAAACTGGGAAATTAAATTTAATTACATTAAATCTGAAATTAAATGACGCTAGTAAAACAGCTAAGAACCCATTAAATGTTTTAAAAATACATCCCACTCATAGGAATGCTGATTATATAAACCCAATTACAGGCATAACTTTGTGGTCTTCCTTTGCCCTACTAACATTCCAGTTAGATATCTAGTTGTCAACCATCCCTCAGTTGCAGACCCTCTTTGGATGGCACGTGGGATGGCAGGACTTCCATATGAAGAAAGACTGGATAGACTTGGCTTGTACTCGCTGGAATTTAGAAGATTGAGGGGTGATCTCATAGAGACTTACAAAATTCTTAAGGGGTTGGACAGGCTAGATGCAGGAAGATTGTTCCCGATGTTGGGGAAGTCCAGGACAAGGGGTCACAGTTTAAGGATAAGGGGGAAGTCTTTTAGGACCGAGATGAGAAAATCGTTTTTCACACAGAGAGTGGTGAATCTGTGGAATTCTCTGCCACAGAAGGTAGTTGAGGCCAGTTCGTTGGCCATATTTAAGAGGGAGTTGGATGTGGCCCTTGTGGCTGAAGGGATCAGGGGGTATGGAGAGAAGGCAGGTACAGGATATTGAGTTGGATGATCAGCCATGATCATATTGAATGGCGGTGCAGGCTCGAAGGGCCGAATGGCCTGCTCCTGCACCTAATTTCTATGTTTCTATGTTTCTATGTTTAATTCTGTACTGTTTGCATGGAGTTTGTACGTTCTCCCTAGTATGTCCATGTGGGATTTCTCCGGATGGCCCGGTTTCCTTGAGACAATTGGACTGGAAGGTAAACAAGGACACAAAGTGCTGGAGTAACTCAGCGGGTCAGCCAGCATCACTGGAGGACGTGGATAGGTAGTGTTTTGGGTCAGGACCCTTCATCAGACTTAAATTACACTTAAGATAGACGCAAAGTGCTGGAGTAACTCGACGGGTAATGCCCCTGTCCCACTTAGGAAACCTGAACGGAAACCTCTGGAGACTTTGCGCCCCACCCAAGGTTTCCGTGCGGTTCCTGGAGGTTCCCGGAGGTTTTTGTCAGGTTCCCGGAGGTTTTTTCAATTTTTTGAAATAATCGCCGGAACATAGAAGAAGCGGAAACCACTTTCGACCATTAGGGAGACCGACAAAAACCTCCGGGAACCGCACGGAAACCTTGGGTGGGGCGCTAAGTCTCCAGAGGTTTCCGTTCAGGTTTCCGAAGTGGGGACAGGGGCATAAGGCAGCATCTCTGGAGAAAATGGATAGATGACGTTTCAGGTCGGGACCCTTCTTCACACTGAAAGTAGAGTGGGAAGGAGAAGAGTTGGAGGCGTGAAAATACCAGGATCAATCAGGACCGGCCACAAATGACCTTGGGCAAGGTGTTGCCTGGTAGGGCCATTGTTGGCTGGGGAAGGTGTGATCTCAAGAGAAACAGTGTGAAGAACTGTGGAACTGGTAACACGACTAGGGTGGAGGAAGGGGGCAAGGAGGGAGGGGGGTGGGGACGAAAGAACACTTATCCATGTTGCTGCCTGACCTGCTGAGTTACTCCAGCACTTTGTGTCTTTTTTTTGTAAACCAGCATCTGCAGTTCCTTGTGTCTACATCAGGCTGGAAGGTAAATTGGTCATTGTAAGTTGCAACCAGGAGTGTAGGTGAATGGGAGAATATGCAGAGACTTGTTAGGAATGTGGGGAGAATCGGTCACGGGGAATGTAACAGGGGATCGGATTACACCCATCATTGATGATCGCTGGTTGGCGTGGGCTCGGTGGGCCGAAGGGCCTGTTTCCGTACTGTATCTCTAAAATTAAATTATTAAAAATTAAATCGAGCCAGCACAGCCTCAACGGGACAGTCAGCAAGGGGTTAATGGTAACGGCAACCTCTTTTTATGGTTCATTTAACAGCATAAAAAATATCCCCAGATTCTACACAGTAACACTATCAAAACTTGACACCGAGCCACTCGCAGAGAAATAACAGCAGATGTTCAAAAGCTCGGTCAAAGAGTTACAGCGTTTTAATAAACATCTTAAAGGAGGAGAGGAAGGCTGAGAGTTTACGGGAGGAAATTCCTCAGCTCCGGGGCTTGGCAGCTGAACACAGGGCAGCCAACATCAGGGGGAATCCAGAGCCCAGAATCAGAGGAGAGCAGAGATTGCGTTTAGATGTTAAGTTAAGTTAAGTTAAGTTAAGTTAAGTTAAGTTCAGTTCAGTTAAGTTCAGTTAAGTTTAGTTAACTTAATTATTTTCATATGTACCGAGGTACAGTGAAAAGGTTTTTATTGCGTGCTATCCAGTCAGCGGAAATACGAGACACGATTGCATTCAAGCTGTCCACAGTGAACAGATGCAGGATAAAGGCAATAACGTTTACTGCAAGATAAAGTCCAGTAAAGTCCGATTAAAGGTAGTCCGAGGGTCTCCAAAGGGGTAGATGGGAGATCAGGGCTGCTGTCTAGCTGTTGATAGGACTGTTCCGTTGCCTGATAACAGCTGGGAAGAAACTGTCCCTGAATCTGGAGCAATGCTGGTGGGGTGGGAGATTGCAACCTTCACGTGGTCCGCCCTGTTTCGACGAATGCAATCAACCTGGCGTGCACAATCAAGTAAGATTAAATAGAACAAGTTGTCCTCCAACGTTAGGCCGTGCACGCCATACGCAGGACGAAGAGGAAGAGCAATGCTGATGACTACGGAGAGTTGGAAACTCTAGGAACCGCAGATAGGAGAGGTATAGAGGGAGGTGGGCCTAATGCAGGCAAATGGCCCGGACTACTTTGTACGGTGCATTTTGGTCAGCATGGACAAGTTGGGCCGAAAGGCCTGATTCTGTGTTATATGTCTCAGCAGGGCAGAAAGCATCTGTTCAGATAATGGACAGAAAGCATTCAGTCGGGATCCTTCGTTAGTCAGAAGAAGGGAACCGACCAAAAAAGTCATCCGTGCATTTCCCTCCACAGATACTGCCTGACCTGCTGCGTTCCTCCAGTACTTTATGTTTTGTAAAGGAATTGAACACACGAGAGAGAATTAAAAGGGTAGAACATTGTGTTCAAATTGTCAGCACGTCCTGTGTTTACTTGTCTTTAGACTTTAGAGATACAGTAGAGAAACAGGCCCCTCGGCCCACCGAGTACGTGCCAACCAGCGACCGCCCGGTCCACGAGAACTATCCTACACACTAGGGACTATTTTCTAGTTATAAAAGCCAAATAAGCTACGAACCTGCACATTTCTGGGATGTGGGAGGAAACTGGAGCACCCGGGGAAAACCCACGTGTTTACAGGCGCTGTCTGGCGCTGTGAGGCAGCAACTCCACCGCTGCCCCACCATGCCGCCCTTCCTATGCACTATTTCACATTTCACATCCAAAAAGGGCACTTGAAAGCGCTGACAATTGTCATACGTACCAACAACAATAAGAATTCTTGCTTGGAAACAGGCTCTTCGGCCTAACTTGCCCACACCGACAAACATGTCCCATCTGCACTAATCTCACCTGCCTGCGTTTGGCCCATAACCTTTGCAGCAACACAACAGGCCTGTAAACACAATACATGTGGATAATACATAATAAACTAAACCTCAATCATTGAATGACCCCAGTACTAGTGCAATAAAACCTGAGGTTCGGAGTGCGATCCAAGGCAGTCCAAGGTTCCCTAGTTGAGGTTAATGTTGAACGGTGTTCAAGAGCCTGATGGTTGTTGGGAGGAAGCTGCGTTGGGAAGGGCTCACAAACAGGGAAGGGCTCACAAAGAGGCCAGGGCCATTTTTAGCCACTAAGTACAGTTATTTGTTATTATTTCACATTCTCATCCAAAAAAAAGGGCACTTCAAAGTGTTGACAATTGACCAGAGAAGGAACATAAAACGTACACTTTCCAGCACTCCATTGAAGAGCCGTGCACGGGGCCAAGGCTAACAAACCGCAAGAACCAGTAAAAACGCTACTTTTCCGAGGACCAGCTGTTGCAAAGTGTCAGCTCCTTGTTGCGCTTGCTTCTTGGCATTTTTCAGGGGAACTGCAGAGGGTGGAACGCTGAGCAAAACATCGTGCACGGGTGGCACAGTAGTAGAGTGGCCGCTTCACAGCGCCAGAGGCCCGGGTCCGATATTGACTTTGGGCGCTGTCTGAACGGAGTTTGCTCGTTCTCTGGGTGCTCTGCTTTCCTCCCACACTCCAAAGACGCACAGGTTTGTCGGTTAGCCCCTGTCCCACTGTACGAGGTGATTCACGAGTTCTCCCGAGCTTTCCCCTGATTCGAACTCGGAGAATGTCCGTAGCGGGTCCGCAGGAGTTCGTGGATGTCTCGTAGCGGCTCGTAATGCTGACGGCAGGTATAAAAAGTCACCGTTTTTTTCATCACGAGTATTTTTTTACTCGTGGACATTTTGTACAGGGATGAAAAAACGTCACGAGTTTACCGGATGTCCCGAGTACCTACCGTTAGCGTTACGAGCCGCTACGAGACATCCGCGAACTCCTGCGGACACGCTACGGACATTCTCTGGGTTTGTTTCCACACTGTGTCTCTAAACTAAAACTAAACTAAGCTAATTGTGGCGAGGTCAGGCAGCGTCTGGGGAGGGAAAGGACAGAGGACGTTTTGGGTAGGGATTCCTCTTCAGAGTCTGGAAAAGGGACCCGACCCAAAACATCACCTGACCTTTCCCTCCCCAGACGCTGCCCGACGTGCTGAGTTTCTCCAGCGCTTTGTTTTTCGCTTGATCATGACAATGATAGGTTCTGTTTGTAGACAATAGGTGCAGGAGTAGGCCATTCGGCCCTTCGAGCCAGCACCGCCATTCAACGTGATCATCCCCAATCAGTAGCCCGTTCCTGCCTTCTCCCCATATCCCCTGACTGTTATTTTTAAAGCCCTATCTAGCTCTCTCTTTGAAAGCATCCAGAGAACCGGCCTCCACCGCCCTCTGAGGCAGAGAATTCCACAGACAGGCAGAGAATTCCATTGCTAATTCATTCACATCCACATTCATTCATTCATCAAATAACTGGTGCAAACTTTTCCTTGCTTTTCTTTCTGTATGTTGCACACAGGTAATAACCGAATTGCAACACACCCTCTCCGTCCTGCAAACCTGCCCCGAGTTTGCCGTTCTTTCTGTCTGTACATCCCACCCTTCAAACATTCCTGCCGTCCCAGTGCTCTTCCCTACTTATGTGGTCTAACCTTGTGGCTGCCCGGCTGTTCCCCTTGCGGGCCTTGTAATTCCCTTTTTTCACAGAACATGGAATGTGTTCAAGAAAGATGCAGAAACAACCTGAGGAGGAGGACGTTCAGCGACAGACTGGTTCCACCAAATTGCAGAAGGACAGAACGCCACAGGAGAATCGTCTTCCCCGTGGCTATCAAACTGTACAACTCCTCCCCCTTCCGTCGTGGGGTAGACAGAGATCGAGACTGACTCCCCCCCCCCCCCCCCCCCCCCCCACCCTCCCCAATCTTTGCACATTCCCAATCCTTTCCACTCGTCACTTTCATGTTCCATGTATTTGGTGATTATTTTTGTTTTTATGACTGTTGTCAGCTCAATTTTCCTCCTGGGATAAATAAAGTTCTATCCTATCGTATCGTATAGCAAGAAACTGCAGATGCTGGTTTAAACCGAAGATTGACACAAAAAGCTGGAGTAACTCAGCGGGACAGGCAGCTTCTCTGGAGAGAAGGAATGGGTGACGTTTTGGGGTTGAGACCCTTCTTTAGACTCTTCAGTACATAGAACATAGTCCAGAGGAGGTTTACGAGAATGGCCCGAGAGAGATATAATGAGCGTTTGAAGGCACTGGCCCTGTACTCGCAGGGAGTTTAGAGGAATGAGGGGGGACCTCACTGAAAAGTACCAATTAGTGAAAGACCTGGATAGAGTGGATGTGGAGAGGATGTTTCCACTGGTGGGAGAATCTAGGACCAGAGGGCACAGCCTCAGAATAAAAGGATGTACCTTTGGAAAGGAGATGAGGAGGATTTTCTTCATCCAGAGGGTGGTGAATCTGTGGAATTCATTGCTACAGACGGCAGTGGAGGCCGTCATTAGGGATTTTTAAAGCATATGTCGACAGGCTCTTGATCAGTAAGGGTGCCAACATTGACGGGGAGAAGGCTGGAGAATGGGGTTGAGAGGGAAAGATGGATCCGCCAGGATTGAATGGTAGGGTAGACATGATGGGCTGAATGGCCTAATTCTACTCCTATGACTCATGAACATGAACCTAGAACAGCACAAAAACAGCTCTTCGGCCCATCATGCCAGTGCTGAACATGATGGCGGATCCATCTCATATCTACTGCACACGATCCATATCCCTCCATTCCCCGCAGGTCCATGTACCTATCCAAAGTCTCTTAAATGCCACTAATGTATCTGCCTCCATCTCCATCACCAGCACTGGCAGTGTGCTCCAGGCACTCACCACCCTCTGTTTCAAAAAGTCGCCCCCGTACATCTCCTTTAAACTTTGCCCCTCTCATCTTAAAGCCACGGATGCCCTCTAGTCTTTGATCTTTTCCACCCTGGGAAAAAGGCAGCATTTCTGGAGAATGAAGTCTGGAACGCCACCTATCCATGTTCTCCAGGCTGATCTGCTGAGTTACTCCCAGCACTTAGAGTTTTTGAAATCCGTTTAGCCTTTGATTAAGGTGAACCTCATTAAAATTTGGGAATGAAAGTTCCCTTCAACTGATTCTCAAATTGTGTTGCAGTTGTAAAAGCAAGCATGAAGAAATGACCACTCCCGCATCAGTCTGAGCAGAAGTTATCTCTCGTTTCAGACAGGCCGATACATTTCAATGAACCCATACCATTAGTCACCCAGCTCCTTGTTTCGTGAGATTATTCAAAGGTTTTGCTTTCCTCTCTGGGATATCAGTTATCTGCACCCTGGTCGCTGCCAATATTTTACTGTGGTCTCTTAGATGTTGCTCCCTTCAAATCACCTCGCAATGAGAAACAGAAGACCGGCACATAACTAAATGCAAACCTGCCACCACAATTACAATACCAGGTGCAGTCTCACATTGCAAAGCAGCCTTCTCATGTTCCGAATGCACGTTAACTGGGATGAAAGTGACTTATTTTCTCATTGCAATAGTTTAGTTTAGTTTAGTTTAGTGTAGTTTGGTTTAATTCAATTTAGTTTAGAGATGCTGCCTTAGTCCGCCTTGGTGGGAGAGGTAGTGGGTTTGGGAGGTGCTGTCAGACTAGCCTGGGTGTCGAGTTTAGACCCTTTGGCCCACCAAGTCCGTGCCGACCAGCAATTGCCCCGTACACTAGCGCTACCCTGTGCACCAGGGACAATTTACAATCTTTACCAGAGCCAATTAACCCTACTAACTTGCACGTCTTTGGGATGTGGGGGGAAACCGGAGCACCTGGGGAGAACCCACGTGGTCACAGGAAGAACGCACAAATTCCGTACAGACAGCACCCATGGTCAGGATGGAAGCGGGGTCTCTGGGCGCTGTGAGGCTGCAACTCTGCCCCTGCATCACCGTGCTGCCATTAGTTTAGTTTGGTTTGGTTTTAGTTGATTTCCTGATTTATCTGATCAAAAGCTTCCATAAAGGGCAGAAAATTGTGTGTTCAAATTCAAAAGATGCAGAACAAATGGATCAGACTCAGGTTGTGAATGAGACTTGAAAATCCTTCACCGGAAAAAGACTGTACAATCGAGCTGTCCACACTGCACAGATACAGGATACAGTGTTCAACATTTACTGCAAGATAATGTCCAATACAGTCCAATTAAAAATAGTTCAACGGTCTCCAATGAGGTGGATGGGGAGCCAGGACCAGTCTCTAGTTGGCAACAGGACGGTTCAGATGCATTACAAACTCTAAGCCAAGCACTCCTCCCACACTGCTGCATATTGCCTTACTATCACCAAAACAATATTCCACTCGACTAAAAGCAGGCGGCACAGTTAGTAGAGCTGCTGCCCCACGTCACCAGGGATCCGTGTTCAATTCTACCATCGGGTGCTGTCTGCGTGGAGTTTGCACGTTCTGCCTATTTTACATGGATAGGGAAGGTCTGGAGCAGGGGTTCCCGTTTACCCCCGGCAACTTTAATAGCACATAGCAATGTTATTTCACTTATTTATGAACAACTAATGATGAACAGACAGCGATATAGCAGAACCAAACACTGAGAAATGACAATGTCATTGAGAAAAAGTCAATGAGAAAATACTGTACAAATCCAGAATCAACAAATTTGTATCCATTAGGTAGGCGAAATTTACCTACCCCAGGTTGGGAACCCTTGGTCTAGAGGGATGTGGGCCAAATGCAGGATGGTGGGACTAGAGTAGGTAGGACATCCTGGTTAGCATGGGCAAGTTGGGCCGAAGGGCCTGTTTCTGTGTTGTTTGACTATGACCTGGTGGGTTTCCTCCCACATCCCAAAGGCGTGCGTGTTTGTAGGTTAGTTAAGCCTCTGTGAATTGCCCCCTGGTGTGTAGGGAGTGGATGACATGGTACTACTGTGAACCGGGTGATCGCTGGTCGGAGGAGTTTGATGGGCTGAAGGGCCTGTTTCCATGCTGTATCAATCAGTCCTGGCTTTAAGTCGATGCCCACAGGTAACCCTGCACCATACCAATGGTGGTGTGAGTAACAAACGCCTCCACCAATTAAAGCATCTCATATAAAAGCAGAAAGTGTTCATCTGAAACAAATCCTATTCATTGCTTTGCCACTTTCTATTGCGACACAACCCAGAGCTAGCAAGGTCTTTTTGTTGCTTGTTAGATTGCCATTAAATTTCTTTCACTGTGTATATTGGCAACACTTTGGAGATAATTACTTTCCTTCCTAGCAATAAGATTAAATTAGTGGTAACGAAAATGCAGGATTGAAATGCACGACCCTCCAGTTGATGGACCAAAGTCTTTCAGGTGATGGAGTTTGCTAATTTGCTTCATTTATCATTGGTAGTTTAGTTTCGAGATACAGCGCAGAAACAGACCCTTCGGACCACTGGGTCCACGCTGAGTAGCGACTACCCCAGAGTTGTCCCTAGTGTGTATCTATCCTACACACTAGGGACAATTTACAACTTACATACGCCAATTAGCCTACGTACTAAGCTGTACGTCTTTGGAGTGCTGGAGGAAACCGGAGCACACGGAGAAAACGCACGTGGTCACGGGGAGAACGTGCAAACTCCAGGCAGACAGCGCCTGTAGTCGGGATCGAACCCGGATCTTTGGCGCTGTGAGGCAGCGGCTCTACCCGCCGCGCCACTCCCCAGTGTTGAAGGTCAGAGTGTGCATCTCAATCCGATGTAGGCAGCTGAGTTCCCCGTGACTGGAGTCTAAAAGTCGTCACTGCAAGGGTTAACTAGAAAATAAGAGTCAGGAGATTTTGGGCAAAAAACTGCCTCCGTGTAGTTTAGATCCCTTCCCTCCACCGTTCAAACAGAAACAGGTCTCCCGCAGGTCGAGGAGAAAAACTGGCGCATTAGATTTGGGATCCGAGCCACTTTTTCAGAAAGAGCATCTGTTAGACAATCTTTAATAGAAAACAGATTAACATGCTGCTGACAGCTGGAGCTCTCAGTAATAAAGCGGCAGGGCCGGCCATCAAGGTGCAGCTACTCCCCACATGCAACTTTCCAAAATTATTGCACGTTACAAGCAAGATGCCAGCCGCCACGCCACGAATGCCAATGTAAATCAGGTTGTAAAACGTGGCTGTGTGTGCGTGCGTGAGTGAGTGGGGGTGTGTGCGAGGGAGGGTGTGCAACAGAGGGTTTGCACGAGGGTGTGTGAGAGAGAGAGATAGAGAGGGAATGTGAGTGACTGTGTGTATACTTGTGTGTGTGTGAGTGTATATGTGTGTGTTTGTGTGTGTGGGAGAGCAAAAAGTGTGTGAGTGTGAGTGTGTGAATGTTACACATCAAGGTAGAAACAAATCTCTTTGAAGGATCCCGCAGCACTGAGGGAGATAATGTAAACAGGTGCAATAGCGGTGGCATTAATCAGCACATTTAGCTGAACTACATCTGCTGATTTTCAATGCAGTAATGTACACAGCAACAGGGAACTGACAGCCATTACCCCAACATTGCCCCAACATTCACCAAAGGTCAGCGATTGGCCTTAGCTGCACTTTCGCAAGGGGGCAGGGGGCGAGGGGGCGAGGGGGCAGGGGGGAGAGGGGGCAGGGAGAGGGGGGAGAGGAGCGGGGGGCGAGGGGCGAGGGACGGGGGGGCGAGGGGCGAGGGACGGGGGGGCGAGGGGGCGAGGGGCAGGGGGAGAGGGGCAGGGGAGATGGCGAGGGGCAGGGGGAGGGAGAGGGGCAGGGGGAGAGGGGAAAGGGGCAGGGGGAGAGGGAGAGGGGCAGGGGGAGAGGGGCAGGGGGAGAGGGGAGAGGGCGAGCGTCAGGGGGAGAGGGGCAGGAGGAGAGGGCAGGGGAGATGGCGAGGGGCAGGGGAGATGGCGAGGGGCAGGGGGAGATGGCGAGGGGCAGGGGGAGAGGGAGAGGGGCAGGGTGCGAGGGGCAGCCATCCACCTCATTGACTCACCGAGTGAGCGAGCGATATTCTCAATGCTCCCAGCTCTGTCTGGCTCCCCTACCCTCGCCCCATTCACTCCCTCATCTCCCGTCAGCAAGAAGATCCAACAGCTAACACCAACAGATTCAAAAACAGCCTCCTTCCCAGTGCTTAGACTTTAGGTTTCGAGATACAGTGCAGAAACAGGCCCTTCGGCCCATCGAGTCCGTGCTGACCAGCGATCACCCAGTACCCGAGCCCTATCCTACGCACTAGGGGCAATTTACAATTTACAGAGGCCACACGTGCAGCTCATGACCCAGCGGTAGAGTTGCTGCCTCACAGCGCCAGGGGCACGGGTTCGAGCCTGACTACGGGTGCTGTCTGTGCGGAGCTTGTACCTTCTCCCTGTGACCACATTGGTTTTCTCCGGGTGCTCCCGTTTCTTCACACCCTCCACAGAGGGACAGGTTTCTAGCTTAATTGGCTCGGTAAAATTGTGGATTGTCCCTGGTGTGTGTAGGATAGTGTTGGTGTGGGGGGGATCGCTGGCCGGCGTGAACTCGGTGGGCCGAAGGGCCTGTTTCTGCACTGTATCTCTAAACTAAACTAAACAAATTAATCTTCAAATCTGCTTTGTAACAGGGCAACATTTGGCCTCAGCTTCATGTTCCAGTCCGCTCCCTACAACAGGAGAGCGGGCAGGCTTGGGGGGGAGCGTTTTTTGGTAAACCAGCATCTGCAGTTCCTTGTGTCTACATTCCCTTGGGCCCTTGTGTGAGCTTCCCCTTCTTGGCTCATCACAGAGTAACGCTGGGTTAGTTGTGTGTCCGTCCTGCTTTATCTTCTTCAAGTGACGCTATTGACATCAGCTTTTGCTGATTGAACATGCCGGGGATGAGGTGAAAGGTCAATGATCACCCAGGACCTTGTCGAATGGTGGGACAAGGGGAAGACTTGCTGCTCTGTGGCTGGTCCCACTTAGGCGACGGTCAGGGACTAGTTTTAATCAAATTGACCCACGACACCTGGCAGCACCCACGACAACCTACGGCAGCACCCACGACAACCTACGCCAACCTACGGCAGCAAAAGTTGTCGCCACTGCTGCCGACAATGCTTCAACGTTGACAATTTTGCGCCAGTCGCCCAAATAATCATCCATGCGAGGATGTAGCCAGGACCTGTAGGCCTGAGCTATTGGGAGAGGTTAAGCAGGCTAGGACTTTATTCCTTGGAGGGCAGGAGGATGAGGGATGATTTTATAGGGGTGTACAAAGTCACGAGAGGAATGGATAGGGTGAATGCACAGAATCCTCTACCCAGAGTATTTTTAGTTTGGTTATAGTTTCAGAGATGCAGCAGGGAAACAGGCCCCAAGGCCCACTGTGTGCGTGCTGACCAGCGATTGCCCACGCACTCTAGTTCTATCCTACACACTGGGAACAATTTACAATTTTACCAAAGCCAATTATCCCACAAACCAGCACGTCTTTGGATTGTGGGATGAAACCGCAACACCTGGAGGAAACCCTCGCGGTCACAAGGGGGACGTGCAAACTCCGTATAGACAGCATCCGTAGTCAGGATCGAAATCAGGTCTCTGGCTGTGTTTAAGGTGGGGGGGGGGGGGGGAAAGATTCAATAGGAGTCTGAGGGGAAGCTTATTTCACACAATGGGCGGGGGGTGTACTGAACGAGCTGCCAGAAGAGGTAGTGGAGGAAGGTATCGCCTTTGGGCAGGTACATGGATGGGATAAGTAGCATGGGGCATGTTGTAGATGGGGCATGTTGGTCGGCTGGGCAAGTTGGGCTGAAGGTTCTGGTCCCATGCTGTATGACTATGACTCTATGACAACTGAGACTAAGATCAGTGAATGATTCCTTAATTAAAAAAAAAAAAACAGCCGGCACAAACATCTGAAAAATGCAGGAGGTGGGTGTTAGCAGTCAGTCTAAAAATTAACAGGAGACTTAGCCCAAGGTGGTGAGAAGGTCCAGCGAGCTTCCTGGCGTGAAGCAGCCGCTGCAGGTCTGGCCGGGCGGGGTTAGAAGGCGCAACACTGACCTTACTGTCTGCCTTCTCCCTCGTCCGTGCCTGGGAGCTCTGCTTCACTCCCCAGTCGCTGCTCATCTTCCAAGACAGCTGGTGACTCGCCTGGGAGATGCTCCTGAGTTCCGCCGAAGGCGTGGGATGGCGGGGAACGCCGGCGTGGTGGGAGCCATGGTGGGGGATGCGGAGGGCGGTGTGGACGGGCTTTGGCCTGTCGGCCGGCGAGCGTAGCCGGGACGAGACGGGGAGTCCGGGCATCGTCCGACCGGGCGGTCGGGGATGGGGTTGAGGAGCCACCTAGCGCTCGCAACACAGCGACCGGGCGCAGCCTCGCATCTCAGCTGCGGCCGCAAGGAATCCCCCGCCGCAGCCTCGCGGAATACACGGCCACCAGCGGGACTGGACGGCGGGAGAGTTTAGCCTCTCCTCCCGGGCTACAGCGACCTTCCTTGCCAGAGGGGAAGAAACTGCCTGTGTCGATTCAAAGGACGCACGCCAAAACTCTTTCCTGAATGGATTTGTTCAGCTCAATTTGTACTGGAGCAAAACACAAGGGGGAGGGGGGAGGGAGGAAGGAGGAGATCTGGCAGGCAAGCGACGCAGAGATCTCCAACTGTCAAAACAACACCGGGGCCGAGAGGCTCTCTCCCTGGCCACAGAACATTGCACAACTCCCCAAGAACAGGACAGGCAACGGGGGAGAGACTAAAACTCTCTCCGACCAGCAGCCGAAGTCTGAGCACATGTTGAAACGTTTGCAGTCAGTATAAAGCCCCTGGGCTGATGTTGGTCGACTCGGTGCCTGGCTATTCCTCATTCCTGACGGCTCGGTCAGCGAGCGAGCTGCCTACGCACATCTTGTCCCTTGTACACGGCCAAGGGGATCGCTCCTGGGACGGCAGGGCGGGAGGGAGGGACGTGGGAGGGAGAAGAAAGCAGCGCGCATAGCTCTAGCCTAAAGGAGATTAGCTTAGCAAAGGCTGAAGAGACAGGGAGAACTTTTTATTCCCCAGGGGTGGAAATGTCAAAGACTAAAGGACACAGCTTTAAGGTGAGTGGGCCAAAGTTCAAAGGAGATGTGCGGGGCAATTTTTTTTTCTACACAGAGACAGCCGCGTGCGTGCCTGATAAACGATTTGCAAATGAGGAAGATAATTTTACACGGAAGAGGCGGGTGCCTGGAACTTGCTGCCAGAGCTGGTGGTGGAGGCAGATACGATAGTGGGGCTTTTAGATGAGTTAGGCAGGGACTGGAGGGATACGGATCATGTGCAGGCAGAGGGGATTAGTTTGACGGCACCAAGTTCAGTGCAGACGTTGTGGGCCGAAGAGCCTGTTCCTGGGCTGGACTGTTCTATGTTCTATTAAGAAAAGATCAAAGAAAAGATCATATTGTGTTATTGGGGGACCCAAGTGTATAAATACATCCATTGTCACATCAAAGGCTCAGTATGAGGTATATGGTGGCATAGTGGTAATTTACCTCGTTAGTAATCTCAAGGGTAATGCTAAGAGACTAGGGACCCGAGTTCAAATCCCACTACGGGATTTCCAGAACTACGGAATTTAAATTCAATTAATAATCAGGAATTTAAAACGCAGCTGGATTTAGTAATGATGGCCATGAAGAAGCAGGATTCTGATTCAGAACAAAACATGCCTCTCGCGAGACTGAGTCTGTGATCCTTACCCAATCTGAGGGGCAACCTCCTCCACTTCACGCTGCCTCGGCAAGGCCACCAGCTTAATCAAGGACCAGTCTCACCCCGGTCACCCCCCCTTCTCCCCTCGGGCAAGAGGCACAGAAGTGTGAAAACGCACACCTCCAGATTCAGGGACAGTTTCTTCCCAGCTGTTATCAGGCAACTGAACCATCCTATCACCACTTTAGACTTTAGCTGGAAGAGAGGAGGTAGCAGGACAAAATATGGCAGGTCACAGGTCACAGGTCAACACAGGCGAGGGGTTGGACAAAGGGCAGAGTTGTGAGACAAGAGTGTTTAGAATTGTGAAGCTAGAGGATTGACGTGCTGTGAATTGTGTCGCTTGGGGGGGGGGGTACGTATGGGGAGGTGGAGGGGAGAGGTAGATGTATTAAGAAAGTAAGTAAGTTTATTGGCCAAATATTCACATACAAGGAATTTGCCTTGGTGCTCCGCCCACAAGTAACACCATGACATACTGTGACAGTTACGAATGACTCAGAAAACACTAAACATTAATAATAATAAAACATTAATGATAAAACACCATTGATCAAGCATGTGAACCAACAAAATACCAGATCAAAGGGAGGCTACAGATTATTGGCTGTTGAGTAGAGCAACTACTCGTGGATAAAAACTGTTTTTATGTCAGTCAGGGTTTAGGGGAGGGGAAGGAATGGGGGGGGAAGGAAAGAAAAATGGGAGGGGGGTGGTTTGTAGAGGTTCCCTAAAGTTGGAGAATGCTGCCTGACCCGTCGGGTTACTCCAGCATTTAGTGTCTTTCTGCAGTTGCAGAGACTAGGAACTGCAGATGCTGATTAATACACCAAAGGGCACAAAGTGCTGGACCAACTCAGAGGCTCAGGCAGCATCCCATGGGAACATGGATAGATGGCGTTTCTGGTCAGGACCCTTCTTTAGTCTGAAGAAGCGTCCCAATGCAAAACATCACCCCATCACCAGTCAGACGGTGGGTCTCAACCCAAAAAAGATCACCTATCCATGTTCTCCAGAGGTGCTGCTTGACCCACTGAGTTACTCCAGCACTCTGTGTCCTTTTCAGCACCTGCAGTTTCTTGTTTCCAAGCTTATCCGTGATGCAGGCTAACAAAGCAAGCGAGTTCCACGGAGAACCATGTGAACAAATAGAAATAACACCTGCCAAAACCCCACATGGAAAATTAAGGAAATCTAATCTGTGATCCTAAACCTCGGAATCATCCCCCTCTCTACGCTGCTGTTCAATTGAATTATGCCATCGGTGCGCTGGAGAATTTAGCTCTACAGAGCAAGCAGAAATGTCACTCTCTGGACAATAAATGATTTATGGGGCCCGCTGCAGAACACACAGCTGATACTGATGCTGAATTATAATCCCTTCAAGGTTATCTGATTTCACACTCAAAGCCCCAATTTCTTGCCTGCCCCATCATGAGGAAATGACATAGAATTAAGGAATGAACAGGAGAAAGTTTTTAACTTCAGAGATACAGCGCAGAAAAAGGCCCTTCAGCCCACCCAATATCCAATGACTTGGCCTCCACTGCCGTCTGTGGCAGTGGATTCCATGGATTTACCACCCTCTGTCGAAAGGAATTGAGTCCACTAACCGCAATCCTCAGCACCGAACCACAGTAGATTGTGCACTACCTACTTTGGTTTTTGCACCACCGTGGTCTTGTACATGGAGAATAATAGACAATTGTGCAATACGCTGGCGCAGCGGGTAGAGTTACTGCCTCACGCTGCCAGAGACCCGGGTTCCATCCTGACAACAGGTGCTGTCTGTGTGGAGTTTGTACGTTCTCCCTGTGACTTGCGTGGGTTTTCTCCTGGTGCTCCGGTTTCCTCCCACACTCCAAAGACATCGAACTCTGTGGGTTAAGTGACTTCAGTTGTAAATTGTAAATTGTCCACTGGTGCGTAGGATAGTGCTCGTGTGCGGGCTGATCGCAGACCGAAGGGCCTGTTTCTGCGCTGTATCTCTAAGTTAAACTACTGTATCATACATTTAATTGCCGTTGCGTCTGACGTGCCTGTCAGCTGCAGCAAGTAAGAATCCCATTGTTCCGGTCCATAATCTGCTACATGGAACCAGTAAACACTCTTGACTCTTTTGTCTGGCTTTTGCATCAATAACCTTGCCCTCCCCTCCCTCCACTTTGCTGATTACACGGTACATCTCCCAATGTGATCATTACATTATATGGTTTCAGTTCACAAAAGGGAAAAATAACTGTAAAAATGGAAATAGAAAAATGAAAATAGGAAAAAAAACATCCAACTCCCTGATGTGCCTTTCCTGTTATGGTCACTTATCCCACATCCTTGCTAGCAGATGATCAGATCATAAACTATTGATTTAAAAAAAAAAATATTCACAGGCAGGGACATTGTTTATCAATCTCTTCATATGTCATAGCAGCAGGATTAGGCCATTCGGCCCATCGAGTCTGTTCCGCCATTCAATCATGGCTGACCTGTCTTTCCCTCTCAACTCCATTCTCCTGCCTTCTCCTCACAACCCTTGGCACCCTTACTAATTAAGAAATCTATAAATCTCCGCCGTAAAAATATCCATTGACATCTCTGGAGGACATGGATGGGTGACGTTTCAAGTCGGGACTCCTCTTCAGACTCCAGAGATGCTGCCCGACTCGCTGAGTTACTCCAGCACTTTGTGTTTTGCTTTGGTAAAACCAGCACCTGTCGATGTTTGTGTCTCTGACACTTTCCATCAATTTACCATCAAATCAGCCCTTTTGCTCGTTAAATAAAGCCCTTTCTTTGCACGATAATATTCACCTGCTTGGTTGTGGCTGGTTGTAAGGGAAGTTGGATTAACACACGATAGGAAGAAAGAGGAAGCAGTCTCCAATGCAAACTTGTTCCCAAGACATTGGCCTTGTCTTGCTAGCGGAACTCAGCAGCATCTGTGAAAGTATATGTGCCGATAACATTTCTGGTCAGGACCCATCCTTAGAATGTCCATTCTCTCCACAGATGCAGCCTGACCCGCTGAGTTCCACTTGCAAGATGAGGTCAATGTCTGAACAAGAAGTTCTCTTCCTCTTTCTTCCTTTCGTGAGTTAATCCAACTTCCCTTGCAACCAGCCCAGATCATCACGCCAGCCAACCGCCCTCCCATCAATTCCAACCTACACTTCACCATACCTTGGCATGGCCGCTGGGACAATCGAGGACCAGTCCCGATCACTCCCTGGCCACGCCCTCTTCTCCCCTCTCCCATCAGGCAAGAGGTACAGAAGTGTGAAAACACACACCTCCAGATTCAGGGACAGTTTCCTCCCGGCTGTATCAGACAACTGAACCATCCCATCACCATCTAGAGAACGGCCCAAGACCTCCCATCCACCTCAATGGCAACCCCATTTTCCTGCCCACTCCCCATGACCCCTGACACCCGTACTGATCAAGAATCTCTCAAACTCCACCTTGAGGAGATCCATTGACTGGGCCTCCACAGCCTAGTATATTGGTGGGCTGAAGGGCCTGTATATGTGCTGCATGGCTCTTTGACCCCATCAGGTGGAGCCCGGGACGGATTATTGTATTGTCACAGGGCAGGCTTGGCCTTGGGTGGCAGCTGACCTTCTCCTGTTTTGCTGAATCTTGTTCTTTTGCTCAAGATTCCAGCATCTGCAGTTCCACGTGTGTCCAAGTTACTGCAATCTACCTCTTGCTCTACCGCGGACTTGTTTTGTTCGAATTGTGCTTTAGTCTCCTTTTAAAATTTGGTGTAATGTATCTATAACTTGTCCTTGATACTGTCTGAGGCTGTGTGCCTGTGATGCCGCTGGAAGCTAGACTTTCATTGTATCTGCACATCACCATGTGACAATAAACTTGCCTTGATCTGTCCAATTCCCATCACGTTATTATTGAACAGAAACCCCCTTGACACAGACGGAAAACGCAACTCAGCGGGCGATGATATACATATTAATGCCCCTGTCCCACTTGGGAAACCTGAACGGAAACCTCTGGAGACTTTGCGCCCCACCCAAGGTTTCCGTGCGGTTCCCGGAGGTTTTTTGTCCTCTGGCAACCACCTTCAACTAGCATCGCAACCGACTTCGACTAAAAGATTACCGATTTTAAAAACGGAAACCACTTTCGACCGTTAGGGAGACCGACAAAAACTTCCGGGAACCTCCGGGAACTGCACGGAAACCTTGGGTGGGGCGCAAAGTCTCCAGAGGTCTCCGTTCAGGTTTCCTAAGTGGGACAGGGGCATAACTGTTCGTCACCATGCTAGTTGTACAAGACGTGGGCGAGGGCACACTTACAGTTTTGAGTATTGGTCACCCTGCGACAGCAAAGACACCACTAAGCAGGAAAGAGAGTGGATAGTTATTTCAACGGATGTTGGCAGGACCCGAGGGGCCGAGCTGTCGGGCGAGGTTGGGCAGGCTAGGAATTTATTCTTTGGAACGCAGGAGGTTGAAGGGTAATCTTACAGAGGTGTATAAAATGATGAGGAGAACAGATAGGGTGAGTGCTCAGTCTTTCACCCAGGGTGGGGGCATGAAGAGCAAGAGGGCATAGGTTTAAGGAGAGAGGAGAAAGGTTTAATAGGATCCTGAGGGGCAATGTTTTCACATAGTCATCGGGTCAAACAGCATGGAAACAGGCCCTTCGGCCCAACTTTCCCACACCGACCAACATGCCCCATCTACACTAGTCCCACCTGCTTGCATTTGATCCATATCCCTCTCAACCTACCCTATCCTATCCATGTACCTGTCTAGATGTTTCTTAAACATTGTGTGTGGTGGGTTTTTTTTGGAACCAGCTGCCAGAGGAGATAGTTGAGGCAGGTACTATCCCAGCGTTCAAAAGACGCTTGGATAGTAAAGATTTAGAGGGATATGGACCAAACGCAGGCAGGTGAGACTAGTGCAGAAGGGGCATGTTGGGCGGTGTGGGAACATTAGGCAGGTACTATAACAACATTAAAGGACATTTGGAAAGTTACATGGGGAGAAAATGTTTAGAAGAATATGGACAAAAACAATAGATATTTTCTGAGCTTCTACAGTTGCCCAGAGGATAGGACTACAGAGCAAAGGGCGTTGTGTGTTATTGTCCACAGTAGGCCTGCTGTGCAGATCAAAAACTGATAGCTGTTTTCCCAGGCTACAGGAAAACAAACATCAAGGGCACACATGGGGGAATGATAACCTGCCCCGCAATTTGTGTTTTATTTTCCATGTTTGCAGTGCTAAAAAAATCATAAACTTTTAACGTTTTTGTTTTAATGCCGAGTGGCCCCTCATTCACCAGACTTGACATTCATTCCCTCCACCAATGGCTCCATTGTGTGCCATCTGTAGCGTGTACTGCCATTGGGATGGCACGGTGGCGCGGGTTCGATCCTGACTACGGCTGCTGTCTGTATGGAGTTTGCACGTTCTCCCGGTGGCCGTGTGGGTTTTCCCCGGGTGCTCCGGTTTCCTCCCACACTCCAAAGGCGTGCAGGTTTGTCAGTTAATTGGCCTTGGTAAAATTGTAAACTGCCCCTAGTATGTTGGATAGTGCTAGTGTACGGGGACAGCTGGTTGGCGCGGACTCGGTGGGCCGAAGGGCCTGCTTCCATGCTGTATCTCTAAACTCCAAACTCGTTACCTGGGCTACTGCGACGGCACCTCCCAAACCCACTACCTCTCCCACCAAGGAGGCCAAAGGCAGCAAGGCTAATGGGAGCTCTGCCCAGTCCATCGCGGACACTGACCTCCCCGCCATCGAAGAGCTGCCTCAAAATGGCAGCCAAGATCATCAGACCCACACCGCCCTGGCCACTCTCTCATCTCACTGCTACCATCGGGGAAGCCTGAAAACCGTGACCACCAGTTTTTAAAACCTTAAAGTCATAGATCATACAGCATGGAAACGGACCCTTCAGCCAAATTCACCCATGCTGCTTAGTTTATTATTGTCACGTGTACCAAGGTATAGAGAAAAACTTTTGTTGCGTGCTATCCAGTCAGCAGAAAGACTATACATGATTACAATCAAGTCATCCACAGTTTACTGATACGGACTAAAGGGAATAATGCTTGGTGCAAGATAACATCCAATAAAGGCCTATTAAAGATTAAAGATAGTGCTGACCACAAGATGCCCTATCTACGCTAGTCCCACCTGCCTGTAGGCCTCTAAACCTTTCCTATCCATGTGCCTGTCCAAATGAATTTTAAACACTGCTGTAGTACCTGCCTGTACCAACTCCTCTGGCAGCTCGTTCCATACACCCAATAACTGCTTCTTCCCAGCTCTTGTACCACTGCACGTCACTAACCTCAGCAACTGTGAACTTCCACGGACCGCATCTTTGGTTGCACTACAGACTTCACTCTCTGCACTGCTATGGTTACTTTGGATTATGGTTATTAATTTAATGCATTTTTGCACATGATACATTATCTATGTGTTACTGCGCTTACCGGCCCGTTAAACCGCAGCAAGTCAGAATTTTATTGTTCGGTTGTCAGTGCATGTGACAATAAAACACTCTTAGCTCATCTCTGTAGACTCAGCTTTGAAACGTTCAACCTCCTGACTTAGAAATACATCACCAATCCTTCATCATCACACACTATGACTCCTGAGGCATAAACTATTCCACCAGGATCTCTAAGTGATCAGACTCATTTCTACAAAGTGTTGGAGTAACTCAGTGGTCAGGCAGCAACTGTGGAGATAGGTGACGTTTCAGGCCAAGACCTTTCTTCTTGTCCTATGTCTTGTTCGCTCCTTTGGCACCGTCAGAATCATCCGGGAAAACGTAGCCTCGTCCTATCACAGATATTCCCTGTGTCCTATCCATCCTTCCCGCGTCATCTCTGGAGCTTAAAACCACTTTGTTTGCTTCCTCTCCCAGGACTTTGAACGGAATATTTAACTCTCTCTCTCTCTCTCTCCCTCTTGCTCCCTTCTGCTTTCCCTCCTTCCACAGATGCTGCCTGACCTGACAAGTGTTTCCAGCATTTTGTTTATTTTTTATTTCAGATTTCCATCATCTGCGGGATTTTGACCTCTATCGTTCTGGTTGACGGCTGATGCACATCAACGAAAACAGACCAATGGTCACAATGCCAGCAAGTAACAAACTTGTTAGTAAGGAAAGACTTCAAATGCTGGAGTAACTCAGCGGGTCAAGCAGCATCTCTGGAGAAAATGGATAGATGACGTTTCAGGTCAGGACCCTTCTTCAGACCCAAAAGTCACCTATCTGTGTTCTCCAGAGATGCTGCCTGACCCGCTGAGTTACTCCAGCATTTTGTGTCTATCTTTGGTATAAACTAGCATCTGCAGTTCCTATTTATTACACATAAACACATTTCTACCCTGACCAGAAGTAACTGCAGATGCTGGCACCTTGAGCAAAACACAAAGTGCTGGAGGAACTCAGCGGGTCAGGCAGCTTCTGTGGAGGGAATGGACAGGTGACGTTTCGGGTCGGGACCCTTCTTCAGACTGATGGAGTAGGGGGGGAGAATGGTGGGGAAGAGATGTGGGGTGAAGCCTGTCAAGTGATGGGTGGATACAGGTGAGGGGTTGATTGGCAGATGGGTGGAGTAAGTGACACAGGCTGGAGGTGAAAAGGAGACAAAATGGAGTCAGATAAGGCGAGACGAGGAGGAGTGAAATGAAAAGCCGGAGGGAAGGGTATGGGTGGAAGGGACAGGAGGGATAAAAAGGGAAAAGAGGGATTTGCGTATGGGAGATGAGTGTATGAAGGAGGGGAAAGGAGCTGGGCGACTGGGAGGGGGATGGGAGATGATGAAATATGTGCCACACAGGATGGAGGATGAAGGGAAAGAGAGGGGGTTTGCGAGTCGGTATTTCATCAGTAGAGCGGGGAGAGCCGCTGCCTCACAGCGCCAGAGACCCAGGTTCGATCTCGAACTTCGGCACTGTCTGTATGGAGTTTGCACATTCTCCGTGTGACTGCATGGGTTTTCTCCGAGAGCACCGGCTTTCTCCCTCATCCCAAAATCGTGCGGTTTTGTAGCTCCAATTGGACTACAATTACCCGAAGTGTGCAGGGAGTGAATGAGAAAGTGGGATACAGCTAGTGTGGATGGGCGATCGAAGGTCGGCGTGGACGTGGTGTGTCTGCAAACTAAAACTAAACTAACCAAAGGCGACCCTCTGAGTTACTCCAGCACTTTGTGTCTATCTTTGGTATAAACCGGCATCTGCAGCTTTTTGTGTAAGAAGTGTGCAAAAAAACTTTTTCACCCAGAGGGTTGTGAATTTGTGGAATTCCCCGCCACAGAGGACAGCGGAGGCCAAATCACTGGATGGATTTAAGAGAGAGTTAGATAGAGCTCTAGGGGCTAGTGGAGTCAAGGGATATGGGGAGAAGGCAGGCACGGGTTATTGATTTGGGACGATCAGCCATGATCACAATGAATGGCAGTGCTGGCTCGAAGGGCCGAATGGCCTCCTCCTGCACCGATTTTCTATGTTTCTAAGGAACTGCAGATGCTGATTTACACCGAAGATAGTTACAAAACGCTGGAGTAACTCAGTGGGTCAAGCAGCATCTATGGAGGAAGGGAATAGGTGCAGAAGAGCCTCGATGCGAAACGTCACCTACTGCTTTTCTCCAGAGATGCTGCCTGACCCGCTGAATTACTCCAGCATTTTGTGTCTATTTGCAGTTCTTTGTTTCTACCCTATATCTGGTGTTCTTTTCTGATGTCACTCGCTGTCAGATAAATCAGCAACTTTATAACATGCATTTTGAACTCTTTTCTTTATGTTTCTTTTTGTTTTTAAATCACATCCAAATCTTCAATAATATGCATGATCAATCTTTGCTATTTCAGAAGGTAAAGCAGTAAATCTTCCAGACGCAAGATATTGTTGGTTAAACCTGCCAACCATATGCAATACGCTTTTGTGTTAGCTGAATAATAAATGTTTCATATTGGGAAGAGTTAGTCCTTTGGGAAACTACTTTCAAAATCAGTCTGATAATTAATTTCTGGTTTGTTGCTTCACATTGATGGAGTCATGAAATTGATTGGGTTTACATATGATGAGCACCTGCAGCACTGGGCCTGTACTCGCTGGAGTTTAGAAGGATGAGGGGGCACCTCATTGGAACTTACCGAATAGTGAAAGACCTGGATCGTGTGGATGTGGAGAGGATGTTTCCACTAGTGTTTGGGTCTAGGACCAGTGGCCACAGCCTCGCAATAAAAGGACGTACATTTAGGAAGATGAGGAAGATTTTCTTTTGCCAGAGGGTGGTGAATCTGTGGAATTGATTTCCACTAAAGGCTGTGGAGGCCAAGACATTTGATATTTTAAGGCAGAGATTGATACATTCTTGATTAGTACATGCGATAGTGGATATGGGGGGGAAGGCAGGAGAGTGGGGTTGAGAGCAAACGATAGATCTGCCCTGGTTGAATGGTGGAGTAGACTTGAGAGGCAAAATGGCCTAATTCTGCTCCTATGAATTATGAACGTGTATGATGCTTGTGTGTGAACTCAATGGGTTTGCAAACTTAAACAAGCAGAAATGTGGAACTCCCCCAACCCCTACAATCCCAAACATACTGACACTGAGATTCAAAAGGCCATCTTGAAGCTTGAGGGCAACAAAGCTACGAAATACACTTCTTTTAAATTCATCGCTGCTCTTGCAGAAAATCCAAAATAAAAACAGAAAATGCTGTTTGGGAGAGGTTCTAACTATCTACCCAATCTATGCCTCACATAGACAATAGACAATAGACAATAGACAATAGACAATAGACAATACGTGCAGGAGTAGGCCATTCGGCCACTCGAGCCAGCACCACCATTTAATGCGATCATGGCTGATCATCCCAAATCAGTACCCCGTTCCTGCCTTCTCCCCATATCCCCTGACTCTGCTATTTTTAAGAGCCCTATCTAGCTCTCTCTTGAAAGCATCCGGAGAACCGGCCTCCACCGCCCTCTGAGGCAGAGAATTCCACAGACTCACAACTCTCTGTGAGAAAAAGTGTTTCCTCGTCTCCGTAATTGTAGATACTTCTATTAAGACTCAACCTCTGAATGGGGCATGCAGAAGGTGAATGGAGTGTAGATAATAAGGTGAATGGCCACAGTCTTTTGCCAGGGTAGCGGGTGGGGGGGGGGACATCTAAAACTAGAGGGGGACATTTAAAAAGAACTGAAGGGGCAACTTCTCCACACACAGAGAGAGCGCGGTGTTCAGGCAATGGGCTGCTAGAGGACGTGGTACAAGCTTGTACAGCTATGACATTTCAAAGACACTTGGACGGTACATGGATAGCAAAGGTTTAGAGGGGTATGGGATGAATGTGAGCAAATGGGCGAGCTTATATGGGCATTTTCGTCACTTTGGGTGAGTTGGGCCAAAGGGCCTGTTTCCGTGCTGTATAACACTAACTCACCTTGAGCACCGGATCAAAAACTTGTTACGTGAAAATGTTTCAGGGACTGGCAAGAATAAAGTCCCTCTCCAAGGCTAGAGAGAACCTTGACCCTGTCACCACTTCCTTTTTTGGGAAAAGAGCTGTCAACAATCTGAGCACATTATTCCACTGTGAAGCCACATTTTCCAGTCCATGTTTCTGACACATTGTTCTGACATGAGGGCACACCCTCTCCACAAAACGGAGACACCTTTATAACCATATAACCATAAAGCAATTACAGCACGGAGACAGGCCCTCTCGGCCCTTCCAGTCCGTGCCGACCATTTGTTTTCCCCTAGTCCCATCTACCTGCACTCAGACCATACCCCTCCATTCCCTTCACATCCATATACCTATCCACTTTACTTTTAAATGTTAAAATCGATCCTGCCTCCACCACCTCTGCTGGAAGCTCATTCCACACAGCCACCACCCTCTGAGTAAAGAAGTTCACCCTCACGTTACCCCTAAACTTCTGTCCCTTAATTCTCATGTCATGCCCTCTTGTTTGAATCTTCCCTACCCTCAATGGGAAAAGCTTATCCACGTCAACTCTGTCTATCCCTTTCATCATTTTAAAGACCTCAATCAAGTCCCCCCTTAACCTTCTGCGCTCCAAAGAATAAAGACCTAACTTGTTCAACCTTTCTCTGTAACATAGTTGCTGGAACCCTGGCAACATTCTAGTAAATCTCCTCTGTACTCTCTCTATTTTGTTGACATCCTTCCTATAACTAGGCGACCAAAATTGTACACCATACTCCAGAATTGGTCTTACCAATGCCTTGTACAATTTTAACATTACTTCCCTACTCCTATATTCAATGCTCTGATTTATAAAGGCCAGCACACCAAAGGCTTTCTTTACCACCCTATCTACATGCGATTCCACCTTCAGGGAACTATGCACAGTTATTCCTAGATCCCTCTGTTCCACAGCATTCCTCAATTCCCTACCATTTACCATGTACGTCCTATTTTGATTTGTCCTGCCAAGATGTAGCATTTCACACTTATCAGCATTAAACTCCATCTGCCATCTTTCAGCCCACTTTTCCAAATGGCCCAAATCTCTCTGTAGACTTTGAGAATCTACTTCATTATCCACAATACCACCTATCTTAGTATCATCTGCATACTTACTTATCCAATTTTCCACCCCATCATCCAGATCATTGATGTACATGACAAACAACAGTGGACCCAACACAGATCCCTGAGGCACCCCACTGGTCACCGGCTTCCAACCTGACAAACAGCCATCCACCATTACTCATTTATGCATTCAAAACACACACACACACACACACGCACACGCACACGCACACGCACACGCACACACACACCTCCTTACACACACAGGCATTCACAAACAGACACTCTCAGACACTCAAATACATGTTCACTTGTACAAAAACACGTGCATACACATACACGGACACCCGCACACGCACCCGCACATGCACCTGCACACACATACACGTCCACACGGTCACGCGTACAGGAGCAGACATGTGGGCACACACACGCACACCCACACAGCCCTTCACAATCGCTCATACACACACAAACAGCACAGCAAGACACACAATGCTGGAGGAACTCAGAGGGCCAGGCAGCATCTGTGAGGGAAATGGACTGATGACATTTCAGGTCAGGGCCCAGTCTGAAGAAGGGCCCCATCCTGAAATGTCATTTGTCCATTCCCTCCACAGATGCTGCCTGACCCGCTGAGGCTCACAGCACTTTGTGTTTTGCTGAAGATTCCGGCATCTGTCATTCCTCGTGTCTCTTACACACACGCACACACACACACGCGCAAACACACGCACACACATGCACACACACACGCACACACATGCACACACACACGCACACACGCGCGCACACACACACACACGCAAACAGTCCCCGTCACTCACAAATGCAGTTATCCTTCATACACATTTTTATATATGCCTGTTGCTAGACGCACAAACACACACATGCAAACACACACACGCATACACACTCATAAACACACACCCGCTGTAAACAGACATGCCGTAAACACTCACACACGTGTAAACAGACACACACACAAATACACACACACATATATACACACACAAATATACATACACGCACACACATACATATACATACACACGCACACACACATATGTACACATGCACACATACACATATCTACACACACACATGCACATATACACACACTTAACACACACATGCACACACACACATATACACATACACATAAGTACACATACACACACACATATATACACATACAAATACACACACATACACACACATATACACACACATATATATACACACATATACACACAAACATATATACACATTTATACATACATACATACATGCACACATACACACACACATCCCATACACACATATACATACACCCATACATACACACACACACACACACCCATACACACACACACACCCATACACACACACACACCCATACACACACACCCATACACACACACACACACACACACACACACACACACACACACACACACACATACACACACACACCCATACACACAACACACACACACACCACACACATACACACACCCATACACACACACACCCATACACACACACACCCATACGCACACACACCCATACGCACACACACCCATACACACACACCCATACACACACACCCATGCACACACACACCCACACACCCATACACACACACCCATGCACCCACACACACACCCACACACACACCCACACACACCCACACACACACACCCATACACACACACACCCATACAAACACACCCACACACACACACCCATACATATCCGTACACACACACACACCATACACACACACACACGGTCATACACACACACACACCCATGTACACACACCCACACACACACACACACACACACGGTCATGCACTGATGCAGACATATACTCGCAGCATTCTCACACCAGGCTCCCCAGTGCCCAGCGCAGCAGAACTGACTGCAGTCTTTCAGACAACGTGCATTCAACTCCACGCCAGGAACAAACCATAGCTGCGACGGACCGTGTAGAAAAGCCTCAGTGGCTCTACATCACACACGGGGAGAGAGAGAGAGACAGAGAAGGAGAGAGAGAGAGAAGGAGAGAGAGCATCCCCTCACCTGACCGCTGCTGCCTGTCCTGATCTCCCCCCACACTTTCCCCACGACAAGCAAATCCTCCGGCGCTCCCAGTCCCAGCAGCCCAAGGATTATCCGGGGTGTCGCGCCGGACACGAGCTCCCTCCACACACATATTGACCTCGATTCCTAATCTGCCGCTGAGAATTGTCACTGTATTTGCCTCTTTCCCACACGATGGCCACCTCAGTTTACGTTCTCTCGTCCCATGCTCGTTCTATTTCGGCCCGGAGCCTGCAGAGTCATTTAATAATCTGGGGAAAAGGCTGGAGCTCCAGCAAGAACTGGTTGGTTTTCTGCTGCGTCTCTCAGACGCAGTAATTGGCCGAGTCACTAGCAGGTAGATGTTCTTACCTGTGGCGCCAACTGCAACACTTCAACAGCAGCCTGTCTTTTAACGATCAAAATTGGGAACAAGCAGGCTGATCACCTCAGCTGAGCCACCGGAAGGGAGGGATAAATAATCATTTAGTCTCAGGCTTCACTCTGATGGTGCAACAATTGCTGGCGGACTGTGTGTTTCAGCACCGGGCAAGATGTTTCAAGTCAGCCACTCCACAGTCTGAGGTATAACTAGCTCTTGCTGCGTTGGATTCCTCCTAAAGGTAAAATCTCATCTTTTACGGAAAATGTTCCCAATGTTGGGCGAGTCCAGAACCAGGGGCCACAGTCTTAGAATAAAGGGGAGGTCATTCAAGGCCATTGAGGTGAGAAGAAACTTTTTCACCCAGAGAGTTGTGAATTTGTGGAATTCCCTGCCACAGAGGGCAGTGGAGGCCAAATCACTGGATGGATTTAAGAGAGAGTTAGATTGAGCTCTAGGGGCTAGTGGAGTCAAGGGATATGGGGAGAAGGCAGGCACGGGTTATTGATTTGGGACGATCAGCCATGATCGCAATGAATGGCAGTGCTGGCTCGAAGGGCCGAATGGCCTCCTCCTGTACCTATTTTCTATGTTTCTATGTTTTAAGTTCAGTCTAGTTTTAGAGATACAGCGTGGAAACAGGCCCTTCAGCCCACCGAGGCCACCCATTCTATCCTGCACACTAGGAGCAATCTACGAAAGCCAATTAACCTACAAATCGGTACGTCTTTGGAGTGTGGGAGGAAACCAGAGCACCCGGAGAAAACCCACGCAGTCGCGGGAAGAACATGCAAACTCTGTACAGCTGGTAGCATCCGTAGCCAGGATGAAGCCCGGGTCTCTGGTGCCGTGAGGCAGCAACTCTACCGCTTATAGTTATAGGAAAGATGTCGTCAAACTTTACAAGGATATTGCCAGGACCTGAGGTACTGAGCTATTGGGAGAGGTTGAGCAAGCTAGGACTTTATTCTTTGGAACGCAGGAGGATGAGGGATAATCTTATCGAGGTGTATAAAATCATTAGGGGAATAGCTAGGATAAAAACTGTCTTTTACCCAGTTTAGGGCAAGTAAGCATGGATCTGATGGGCCGAATGACCTCAAGTGATGAGTAACTCACCTCCAATGATGATACTGGACATTGTCTCTGGAACCGATGCACTACAATGCTGAGAACTATATTCTGCACTCCGTATCTTCCCCTTTGCTCTATCTATTGCAATGGTGTTTGTGCTGATTATATCTCGGATCGGTATATCTGCCCACGCGGTCACAGGGAGAACGGACAAACTGTGTACAGGCAGCACCCGTCGTCAGGAGGCGCTGGGAGGCAGCAACTCTACCGCTGCGCCTCTGTGTCGCCTCTGCTGCTTACATTAAGGACGAGGCCTTACTCTGATAGAATGGCAAGGTGATTGTTCAACATCCCAGCGGTATGAACTTTGAATTCTCCAACTTTAAGTAACTTCTACCGACACTCCCCTCTCCTCTCCCCTTGCCCCCTCTTTCCACCCTAGTCATTTAACCAGCTCCGCAGTTCACCACATTGTAGCCCTCTTGAGGTCACACACTTCTCAGCACCGCCCTGCCTGAGGTCATTTGTTGACGGCCCTGATCGACCCCGGTCTTTTCTCGCTTTCTAGGTATTCACCACCCCCCCCCCTCCCCCCACCCAACACCCTCCCCCCCCCCCCCCACACACACCCCTCCCTAAATCCACTAAATCCACGGAGAACGTGCAAACTCCGTACAGACAGCACCCGAGGTCAGCATCGAACCCGGGTCTCTGACCCTGTGAGGCAGCGACTCCACCATTTCCACCCATTTTACTCAAACAAATATCCTTATGCAACGGACAATGTCACTTAGCAACAGGTTCCAGCCCTCACTAGTGTTTATAGCTGAGCCACAGCCTTAAGCAGATTGTCACCACAATCCTATTACTATCACAGAGCTTGGCTCGTACACTTTATGCTTTCCAAAGCAAAATAAAACTCACGGCACCCTTTAAAAGAGGCAAATATGGCTCGAGCTATCACTCACATCGCTGCCCAATGTTTAAACAGGGTCTGCCTCTCTTCAAACAGGAGCCAAGAGTTTACATAAAACTATCCACAAATGCACAAATGGAGCCACTTCACGTCTGGACAACAGTGAACTCTAGATGTCTGGAAATACTAATACTCCTCAAAAGGAGAGAGAGAGAGAGAAAGATGACCGTGAATCACAACAAGCAGGCTGCTTTCAAAGCCCTTGAACAATCTGTGAACCTGTTTATAAAGTAACGGCAACTCTAAAACCAACTTTGTTTATTGTAGGTGTGGCATGGTGGTACAGCGGTAGAGGTGTTGCCTTATAGCGACAGAGACCCCGATTCGATCCCTCGGTCCGTGTCGACCAGTGGTCACCCCGTACTCTAACACAATCCACACAATTTTTTTTTTACGACTTGCCAAAACCAATTAACCTACAAATCTGGACATTTTTGCAATGTGGGCGGAAACCGGAGCACCCGGAGAAAAACCCACGAGGTCACCGGGAGAACGTACAAACTCCGCACAGAGAGCACCCAAGGTCAGGATCGAACCCAGGTCTCTCGTGCTGTAAGGCAGCAAATGTACTGCTGCACTACCGTTATGCCCATGTGTGTAGGTAGTGGATGGGAAAGTAGGAAAGTAGGATTGGGTGGGCCGAAGAGCCTGTTTCCCTGCTATATCTCTAAACTAAACTAAACTAAACTAAACTAAACCATTCTCCCGTCCAGTGGCTGTGATCTCTTACTTTACCGGAGATGCGATTGTTTTCCGGGTCATATCGCTGGTCGCTCTGCGGTCTAACATCATGGAGCTGGAGGCCTTGCTCGGGACTAACTTTGAGTCCCACCGCGGGGCGTGGACTTACTATTGGAACCAATCCCTTGCCTGGGATCCACGCTCTAACCGCAGCCTGCGGACTTTTACATCAAGGGTTCGCAGTCTCGGGTAGAGATCGAGTCGGGAGCTCCAAAGTCGCAGAAGGTTTCGACCAGCTCCGACCCGGGAACCGATCGCCCGGCGCGGGAAGCTGAGACCCTCCTGATGCAGGAGCTTGATCGCCCCGATGCGGAGGGTCCGCCACCGGCTACAGGAGCCAAGATCGCCCCGTCTGCGGAAAGCTCGAGGCCCCCGACCGTGGGAGAACAAAGAAGGGAAGAGGTTGAACTTTTTTCGTCTTCCATCACAGTGAGGGATGTGGAGGAATCTTCTTCTTCTTGCGAGTGAAACATAAACCAAAGGAATAGTTAGATCTCAAGCCGGGTGCTGAGCAGCCAGCTTGTTGTCTCTGCGTCAATGTCTGCCAGGCCCTGAGCTCCATTTGGTGAGTGGTAGAGCGGGCACCCACAGATGACACGGTTGGCTGTCTGTTGTTCTGCTCCGCATTCACAGGCTGGGCTCTGGCGGAGGGAGCCCCCATTTCCACACGCTGGCATTGAAACGCCCAACTCCAGTGCCAAGTCCGTTGAGCTTCACCCATGCTCCTGTGGGGAGGTCATCGTGGTGGATGTTTATGTTAAATTGTATTTTGTGTGTTCCGTTGCTTTTTATTGGTATGACTGTATGACAAATCAAATTTCTCGTATGTTGCAAAACACACTTGGCTAATAAAGTATGATGATGATGATGATGACTTCTAGCCGTCACCTCTGCCGGGTGTAAAGTGAAGAACAGTGCGTTTGAGTCAGAGGGTCTTACAATGTGGAAACAGACCCTTCGGCCCAACTTGCTCACACAGGCCTACAAGTCCAAACTGCGATAGTCCCACTTGCTTGTGTTTTACCTGCCATCCTATCCATGTACCTGTTTAAATGTTTCTTAAACGTTGTGATAGACCCAGCCTCAACTACCTCCTCTGGCAGTTTGTTCCACACACCCCACCGCCCTTTGCGTAAATAAGTTACCCCTCAGGTTCTTTCTCTTAAAGCTTTCTCCCCTCACCTTAAACCGATGTCCTCTGGTTCTCGGATGCTATCAGCACTGCATTCATCACCACGGCTGAGATCTGGCCCGTAATGACATTAGGCTTGAGATGAGTCACTCCAATGGTCATCAGGGCAATGACTCAGAAACAGATGATGTAATGTTGTATTCTTGGTATGGTAATAAACAGCTACTAACCTGCCTCTGGTGTCTGCACCAGTCATTCAGGCCTGTGCCTAGCATAAACAATGACGATCTGTCTCCAAGCAGAAACATACTGCTCCTCCTTAAGGTCAAAGGGGGAAGGTTTCAAAGGAGACACAAGGAACTGCAGATGCTGGAATCTTCAGCAAAAAACGAAGTGCTGGAGAAACTCAGTGGCTCAGGCAGCATCGGTGGAGGGGAATGGACAGACGCCGTTTCGGATCAAGAACCGTCTTGCCTGAAGAAATGTTGCCTGCCCTTTTCCCTTCACTATTTGAGGCACAGATGTCCATGTATGGGGGGCGAATAAGCAAGCCACGCATGGTGAATCAAAGTGAACTTTATTGCTGAAGTAAAGAGAACAACACACTCGCAAATGGGAGAAGGTTGACCCAGGGCTCAATACTTATACTAGGGCAGAGCCCTAAACCTTGTGACAACTCCCTCCAGCCATTACCCAGTAATGTGACCCTACCCCCGACTGTCGAGGGTTCTCATAGTAAGTGGCCTAACCACCAAGTGGAGCCAGGACCCACCCCCCCCCCAGAACCGGAGGCACAAAACCGAAAGGGTAGATGAACGAGGCGTTGCCCCCACACATCCACCAACAGGGATTGGGCCCGGAGGAAATCTGCGCCCAGCAACGGCTGGGAAACATCGGCCACCATAAAGGTCCAGGTGAAATGGCAGGGGCCAAAGATGAGCGGGATCGTGTGAACGCCATACGTCCGTATGGAGCTGCTGTTGACTGTAGTCAGCGCAGGCCCCCGCTTGCCAGAACGAGTGTCCATCCCGGATGGGGGTACAACATTGACCTCCGCGCCTGTGTCAACCAGCAACCGTCATCCCGAGTGTCGATCTCACGCGTAGAGGCGATGTTTCAGGCCGACCGCCGCAGCAACTACTGGCGGCCGGCCGGCCCTGGCATTTCCTGGATATGGCACTGCCGGGCTGCGGGACCCCAGCGCTGGTGACAGTAACACCACTTCCCCTGACCGGGGTCGTTCGGGACAGGCGATGCAGCTGGACTCCCGGTGGACGCAGGGCCTGGCTTCTGGGCCCTCCGAGGCACCGCCGCTACCTGGTCGATCGAGCCACCGCCCCTGCTGCTTGGCTTGCCACAGCACGTCCGCACGCTCCGCTAGCAGCAGGGGGTCCGCAAAATCCTCACCGGCGAGAAGCAGGCGGATGTCGTCCGGCATCTGCTCCAAGAAGGCGTGTTCGAAGGGCAGGCAGGGCCGGTGAGCGTCTACGAGGGTGAGCGTCTCGCTCATGAGCTCCGACAGCCTGCGATCACCGAGGCCGCCCATGTGCATGAGCCACGCTGCGCGGTCCTGGATGCTACGCCCAAGGGTCCGCAAGGGCAGCGCTTTAAGGCCCTCGTACTTGTCCTGATCCAGCGGCGCGTAGCTAAGGGACCAGGCGACCGGTCGACTCCTGATCCAACGCGCCGACCACATAACTAGTACCAGGCGTCATCAGCCGTGGTGCGTCGAACGTGGATCTGGGCCTCGGCTTGTTGGAGCCACAGCTGGGGCTGCGATGTCCAGAACGCGGGCAGCTTCAGGGAGACAGCGTCCTGCTGGGCTGGATTGTCAGCAACATCGGGCTGTTGACGTTAATAGTTGCAAACATCGTTGAAATCTAAACTGACCGCTTTGGATCTTCGAGTCTCCAAATTGGCGGGTGAATAAGCAAGCCCCGCGTGGTGAATCAAAGAGATCTTTATTGCTGAAGTGAAGAGAACAGCTCACACGCGAATGGGGGACGGCTGACCCGGGGCTCAATACTTACACTAGGGCACAGCCCCTAAACCTCGTGACAACTCCCTCCCGCCATTACCCACTCACGTGACCCGACCCCCGACCCCCGAGGGTTCGCATGGTAAGTGGCCTAACCACCGGGTGGCGCCACACATGTGTGCTATTCACAGAACTGTGTGGAGTTTGCAGGTAGTTGAGGCAGAAACTATAACAACATTTAAAAGGCATTTGGATAGATAGATGGATACAAAATGTGTACAGGGATATGGGCCAAACGCGGGCAGGTGGGACTAGTGTATGGGGCATGTTGGTCGGCGTGGGAAAGTTGGGCGGAAGGGCCTGTTTCCGTACTGTATGACTAATGAAGGCAGGGTATTGTCTACATGGTCTTTAGCAAGGCTCTACGTACGATCCGTCGTGGGAGACTGACTGTGATGGGAAAGGTACATGGGATCCAAGGAGCTCTGGCAAATTGTAACCACAGCGGGTTCAGTGATAGGATGCCAGTGGCATGGTGGAAGCAATGCGTTACTGATTGTAAGTCTGTGACTGGTGCTGTACCACAGGGGTCAGTGGTGGTATCCTCGCTGTTTAACCATATAACAACCATATAACCATATAACAATTACAGCACGGAAACAGGCCCTCTCGGCCCTTCCAGTCCGTGCCGACCATTTGTTTTCCCCTAGTCCCATCTACCTGCACTCAGACCATACCCCTCCATTCCCTTCACGTCCATATACCTATCCACTTTACTCTTAAATGTTAAAATCGATCCTGCCTCCACCACTTCTGCTGGAAGCTCATTCCACACAGCCACCACCCTCTGAGTAAAGAAGTTCCCCCTCACGTTACCCCCGAAACTTCTGTCCCTTAATTCTCATGTCATGCCCTCTTGTTTGAATCTTCCCTACCCTCAATGGGAAAAACTTATCCACGTCAACTCTGTCTATCCCTTTCATCATTTTAAAGACCTCAATCAAGTCCCCCCTTAACCTTCTGCGCTCCAAAGAATAAAGACCTAACTTGTTCAACCTTTCTCTGTAACAGAGTTGCTGGAACCCTGGCAACATTCTAGTAAATCTCCTCTGCACTCTCTCTATTTTGTTGACATCCTTCCTATAACTAGGCGACCAAAATTGTACGCCATACTCCAGAATTGGTCTTACCAATGCCTTGTACAATTTTAAACATTACTTCCCTACTAAAGGCCAGCACACCAAAGGCTTTCTTTACCACCCTATCTACATGCGATTCCACCTTCAGGGAACTATGCACAGTTATTCCTAGATCCCTCTGTTCCACAGCATTCCTCAATTCCCTACCATTTACCATGTACATCCTATTTTGATTTGTCCTGCCAAGATGTAGCACTTCACACTTAACAGCATTAAACTCCATCTGCCATCTTTCAGCCCACTTTTCCAAATGGCCCAAATCTCTCTGTAGACTTTGAAAATCTACTTCATTATCCACAACACCACCTATCTTAGTATCATCTGCATACTTACTTATCCAATTTTCCACCCCATCATCCAGATCATTGATGTACATGACAAACAACAGTGGACCCAACACAGATCCCTGAGGCAACCCCACTGGTCACCGGCTTCCAACCTGACAAACAGCCATCCACCATTACTCTCTGACATCTCCCATTCAGCCACTGTTGAATCCATCTTGCTACTTTTCCGCCATTAACACCCAAAGATTGAACCTTCTTAACCAACCTTCCATGGGGGACCTTGTCAAAGGCCTTACTGAAATCCATATAGACAACATCCACTGCTTTACCCTCATCAATTTCCCTAGTTACCGCTTCAAAAAATTCAAGAAGGTTTGTCAAACATGACCTTCCAGGCACAAATCCATGTTGACTGTTCCTGATCAGACCCTGTTTATCCAGATGCTTATATATATTATCTCTAAGTATCCTTTCCATTAATTTGCCCACCACTGGTCAAACTAATAGGTCTATAATTGCTAGGTTTATTCTTTGAACCCTTTTTAAACAATGGAACAACATGCGCAGTACGCCAATCCTCCGGCACTATTCCGTTTCTAATGACATTTGAAATATTTCTGTCATAGCTCCTGCTATTTCTACACTAACTTCCCTCAATGTCCTAGGGAATATCCTGTCAGGACCTGGAGACTTATCCACTTTTATATTTTTCAAAAGTGTCAGTACTTCCTCCTCTTTGAATCTCATAATTTCCATAGCTACTCTACTTTTTCCCCTTAACTCACAGAGTTCAATATCCTTCTCCTTGGTGAATACCGAAGAAAAGAAAATTGTTCAATATCTCCCCCATCTCTTTTGGCTCTGCAGATAGCTGTCCATTCTGGTTCTCTAATGGTCCAATTTTATCCCTCGTTATCCTTTTGCTATTAAATAGCTGTAGAAACCCTTTGGGTTTACTTTCACCTTTCTTGCCAAAGCAACCTCATATCTTCTTTTTGCCTTCCTAATTTCTTTCTTAAGATTCTTTTTACATTCTTTATACTCCTCTAGCACCTCATTTACTCCATGCCTCCTATAATTATTGTAGATATCTCTCTTTTTTCAAAACATAGTGTCCAATTTCCCTGAAAACCATGGCTCTTTCCAATTTTTACTATTTCCTTTCAACCTAACAGGGACATAAAGACACAAAGATTCTGTACTCCCCTTTCCCCTTTAAATGTCCTCCATTTCTCTTCTACATCCTTCCCATGAAACAAAGTGTCCCAATTCACTCCTTTAAAATCCTTACGCATTCCCTCAAAGTTAGCCTTTCTCCAATCAAAAATCTCCACCCTAGGTCCAGTTCTGACTCTCTCCATAATTATATTGAAACTAATGGTATTGTGATCACTGGTCCCGAAGTGCTCACCAACGCATACCTCCGTCACCTGACCTGCCTCATTTCCTAACAGGAGGTCCAGCACTGCCCCTTCTCTGATCGATACCTCTATGTACTGCTGCAAAAACTATCCTGCACACATTTAACAAACTCCAAACCATCCAGCCCATTTACAGAATGTGTTTCCCAGTCTATTTTTGGAAAATTGAAATCTCCCACAATCACTACCTTGTGCTTACTACTAATATCTGCTATCTCCTTACATATTTGCTCTTCCAATTCTCGCTCCCCATTTGGCGGTCTATAGTACACCCCTAAAAGTGTTGCTACACTGTTCCCACTTCTCAGTTCCACCCAAATAGCCTCCCTAGAACGAGCCCTCTAATCTATCCTGCCAAAGCACTGCTGTAATATCTTCTCTGACAAGCAATGCAACACCTCCCCCTCTGGACCCTCCAATTCTATCACACCTGAAGCAACGAAATCCTGGAATATTTAGTTTCCAATCACAGCCCTCCTGCAACCATGTTTCACTGATGCCACAACATCATATTTCCAGGTGTCAATCCAGGCTCTAAGTTCATCCACCTTACTTACAATGCTCCTAGCATTTAAATATACACATTTCAGAAACCCACCAACCCTTATTCTCTGTCTATTATCTTTTTCATCTTTCTTGCCTACATTTTGGATCCGAGTGCTTCCCTTCTCTGCCTCTTGCCCCACACCCTGACCCCTAGCCCCCTCTACCCGAGTCCCTCCCCCCAGCCTTTCTAGTTTAAAGTCTCCCCAGTAGCCTTTGCAAATCTCCCTGCCAGGATATTGGTCCCCCTCGGGTTCAAGTGCAACCCGTCCTTTGTGTACAGATCATGCCTTCCCCAAAAGAGGTCCCAGTGATCAAGAAACTTGAATCCCTGCCCACTGCACCAGTCCCCTCAGCCACGCATTTATCCTCCACCTCATTAATTCCTACTATCACTGTCATGCGGCACAGGCAGTAATCCTGAAATCGTTACCCTTTTGGTCCTTCTCCTTAACTTTCCCCCCAACTCCCTAAATTCTCCCTTCAGGACCTCGTCACTTTTTCTGCCTATGTCATTGGTACCTATGTGTACCACAACATCAGGCTCCTCTCCCTCCCTTATCAGAATCTTTTGGACACGTTCTGACACATGCGAGACCCTGGCACCAGGGAGGCAAACTACCATCCGGGTCTCCCGACTGCGTCTACAGAATCGCCTATCCGACCCCCTAACTATAGAGTCCCCTATTACAATTGCCCTCCTCTTTTTGCTACCCTTCTGAGCATCAGGGCCGGTCTCTGGGGCCGGTCTCTGGAGGTTTGTGATCTATCTATTTATTAACGCAAATTTGTTTAGAAATGGCGTCTGATGTTGAATGCGCACACCATGATGTATGTCAATGGTTTCTATCACATCTCCCAATGAATTCATTAAATAATTACAGACTATTCCACCTCTAAATAGCTTCCCCACTCTTTCACATCACAAATATTGATTATTGCTCAATGGCAACTATGACATCAGCAGCCTTGATGATACACAAACGTGCGAGCGTAGTGGCGTAGCGGTAGAGTTGTTGCCTGCAGCGCCATTGACCTGGGTTCGATCATGATTACGCCAGCTGTCTGTACGGAGCAGGGGCGGAAAACACGGGGGGGGGCAGAGGGGACCGTCCCCTCCATGTTTTGAGAGGTGGGGGACATCCCCCCCCCCCCCCAAGTTTTTGTCATCCGGATTTTAAAATCTCCGCATTCCGCGAGACAGTGGAGGTGGGACTGCTGATCGAGGGCGTCGATTGGCCGAGAGAGACGTCGGTCAGCAGGCAATGGGGCGGGACATGATGTGGGTGAGTGCGCCAAAAATTGGAGGGGGTGGGAGTCCCCCACCCCCTCCATGTTTTTATAGCGAGTTCCGCTCTTGGTACGGAGCTTGTACATTCTCCCTGTGATCAGCGTGGGGTTTCTCCAGGATCTCTGGTTTCCAAAGGTGCACAGGTTTGGAGGTTAATTGGCTTTGATATCATTGTAAATAGACCCCGGTGGGTGGGATTGTGCTTGTCCGCAGGGTGATCGCTGCTCAGCACGGACTCGGTGGGCCGAAGGGCCTGTTTCCGTGCCGCATCTCTAAACGACACTAAGTTCTCTTCCCAACTCTCTCTGTTCATTTAAAACACCCTGAATCACCCATTTTTTTTTAGAATGTAAAACAGTACAGCATAGGAGCAGGACCTTCAGCCCACACTGTCTGTGCCTAACGTGTTGCCAAGACCAATTCCTATCTGCCTGCAAATAATCCATATCCCTCCCTGCCGTGCATATCCATGTGCCTATCTGAAAGTCTTTTGGATCCCACTGTCGCATCTGCCTCGGGGTGGAAGAATGCAACCTTCACGTGGTCTGTCCTGTTTCGACTAATGCAATCAAATCGACGTGCACAAACAGAAGATCAAATAGAACAAGTTGTCCAACAACTTTAGGCTGTACACGCCACACGCAAGAAGAAGAGTATCTGCCTCCATGTTCCAGGCACCCATCACCCTCCATGTAAAAACTCACCCCGCACATCTCCGTTGAACTTTGCCCCTCTCACCTTAAAGCTATGCCCTCTAGTATTTGATTTTTCCATCCTGGGAAAAAGGTTCTGACTGCCTATCCCATCTATTCTTCACATAATTTTAGAAACTTCTATCATAATGTTCTGTCTCCCCACAGCCTTCGGCATTCCAGAGACAACAATCCAAGTTTGTCCAGCCCCTCCCTGTAGCCAATATCCTTGAATCCATGCATAATTCCGGTAAACCGCCTCTGCACCCTCTCCAAAGCCTTCCTGCAATCGGATGACCAGAACTGTAACACAAAATAGCAAACGTGGCCTAACCAAAGTGCTCTAAAGCTGCACCATGACTTCCTGACTCTTGTACTCGATGCCCTGGCCTATGAAGGCGAGCATGCCATACGCTTTCTTTACTGCTCTGTCCACTTGTGTTGCCACTTTTGGGCAGCTATGGACCTACAAGATCCCTCTATACATCAAAGCTGTCACGGGTCATGATTAAACTCCAGCTGCCATTTCTCTGCCCGCTTCTGCAGCTGATCTATGACCTGCTGTGCACTTTGACAGTATTCCTCACAGATTGCGACCCAGAAATCCCGGTGTCATCTGCAAACTTACTAACCGACCCTCCTACATTCACGTCCAAATCATTTATATGTATGTCAACATCACAAACAGGACAGCACTGGAGGGGCACAGGTCTCTGGGGGGGTTGCAGCGCAAGGGGAGCTTTCAGTGATGGCAGACAAACACTTCATTTTGTAGCCTTTAGACATCAGAGATGAACTTCTGCAGTGTCAGACGCACTAGATATTGAATGGTTATACAGTGTGACACAGCTTGAGAGAATATTGTTCTCAGATTATTAAGGACAGCAATAATCTAAGTCAAAACATATTAATCTGCAAACACGGTGAATTAAGTCCTTAGACTGTTTTGAACCGAAATATTGTGTGTCCGTCGAGATTCTGTTCATCTGCTGCCAGAGAAATGAAACAGCATCGTCAGTGATCGACGACCGCAGATTCTACCGCAGCCATACTCACAGGCACACACGCACGCGCACGCACGCACACACACACACACGCACGCACACACGCACGCACACACACGCTCACACATGCACGCACTCACACACACCCGCGCACGCACACACGCTCACACATGCATGCACACATGTGCACACACGCTTACACACACGCACAAGCACACACAAAAACAAGCACACACGCGTACCTGCCTACTCTCCATACCCCCTGATCCCTTTAGCCACAAGGGCCACATCCAACTACCTCTTAAATATAGCCAATGAACTGGCCTCAACTACCTTCTGTGGCAGATAATTCCAGAGACTCACCACTCTCTGTGTGAAAAATGTTTTCCTCATCTTGGTCATAAAGGAATTCCCCCTTATCCTTAGACTGTGACCTCTTGTTCTGGACCTCCCCAACATCGGGAACAATCTTCCTGCATCTAGCCTATCCAACCCCTTAATAATTTTATAAGTTTCTATAAGATCCCCCCTCAGTCTTCTAAATTCTAGCGAGTACAAGCCAAGTCTATCCAGTCTTTCCTCATATGAAAGTCCTGACATCCCAGGAATCAGTCTGGTGAACCTTCTCTGTACCCCCTCTATGGCAAGAATGTATTTTCTCAGATTTGGAGACCAAAATTGTACGCAATACTCCAGGTGTGGTCTCACCAAAACCCTGTACAACTGCAGTAGAACCTCCCTGCCCCTATACTCAAATCCTTTTGCTATGAATGATAACATACCATTTGCTTTCTTCACTGCCTGCTGCACCTGCATGCCTACTTTCAATGATTGGTGTCCTATGACACCCAGGTCTCGTTGCATCTCCCCTTTTCCTAATTTGCCACCATTAAGATAATAGTCTACCCTCCTGTTTTTGCCACCAAAGTGGATAACCTCACATTTATCCACATTATATTGCATCTGCCATGCATTTGCCCACTCACCCAGCCTATCCAAGTCACCTTGCAGCCTCCTAGCATCCTCCTCACACCTAACACTACCCCCCAGTTTAGTGTCATCCGCAAACTTGGAGATGTTGCATTCAATTCCCTCATCCAAATCATTAATATATATTGTAAATAGCTGGGGTCCCAGCACTGAGCCTTGCGGTACCCCACTAGTCACTGCCTGCCATTCTGAAAAGGACCCGTTTACTCCTACCCTTTGCTTCCTGTCTGCCAGCCAGTTCTCTATCCACATCAATACTGAACCCCCAATACCGTGTGCTTTAAGTTTGTATGCTAATCTCTTATGTGGGACCTTGTCGAAAGCCTCCTGAAAGCCTAGATATAATACATCCACTGGTTCTCCTTATCCACTCTGCTAGTTACATCCTCGAAAAATTCTATAAGATTCGTCAGACATGATTTACCTTTCGTAAATCCATGCTGACTTTGTCCAATGATTTCACCACTTTCCAAATGTACTGCTATCCCATCTTTAATAACTGACTCTAGCAGTTACCCCACAACCGATGTTAGACTAACTGGTCTGTAATTCCCCATTTTCTCTCTCCTTTTTTAAAAAGTGGGGTTACATTTGCTACCCACCAATCCTCAGGATCTAAGGAGTTTTGGAAAATTATCACTAATGCATCCACTATTTCTGTGGCTACTTCCTTGAGTACTCTGGGATGCAGACTATCTGGCCCTGGGGATTTATCGGCCTTTAATCCGTTCAATTTACCCAACACTACTTCCCGGCTAACCTGGATTTCACTCAGTTCCTCCACCTTATTTGACCCCCGGTCCCCTGCAGATTATTTATGTCTTCCTTAGTGAAGACAGAACCAAAGTAGTTATTCAATTGGTCTGCCATGTCCTTGATTCCCATGACCAATTCACCTGTTTCTGACTGCAAGGGACCTACATTTGTTTTAACTAATCTCTTTCTCTTCACATATCTATAAAAACATTTGCAGTCCGTTTTTATGTTCCCTGCCAGTTTTCTTTCATAATCTATTTTCCCTTTCCTAACTAAGCCGTTTGTCCTCCTCTGCTGAACTCTGAATTTCTCCCAGTCCTCTGGTAGGCTGCTTTTTCTGGCTAATTTGTATGCTTCATCTTTTGTTTTTATACCATCCCTGATTTCCCTTGTTATCCATGGATGCACTACCTGCCCTGATTTATTCTTTTGCCAAACTGGGATGAACAATTGTTGTAGTTCATCCATGCAGTCTTTAAATACCTTCCATTGCACATACACTGTCAACCTTTAAGAATCACTTGCCAGTCTATCTTGGCCAATTCACTTCTCATACCTTCAAAGTTACCTTTGTTTAAGTTCAGAACCCTTGTTTCTGACTTAATTATGTCCACTCTCCATCCTAATGAAGAATCAACCATATTATGGTTACTCTTTCCCAAGGGACCCCGCACAACAAGACTGCTAACTAACCCTTCCTCATTACTCAATACCCAGTCTAGAATAGCCTGCTCTCTCGTTGGTTCCTCTACATGTTGGTTTAGAAAACAATCCCGCATACATTCCAAGAAATCCTCTTCCTCAGCACCCCTTCCCATTTGATTCACCCAATCTCTATGTAGATTGAAGTCACCCATTATAACTGTTTTACCCTTGTTGCACGCATTTCTAATTTCCTGTTTGATGCCATCCCCAACTCCACAACTACTGTTTGGTGGCCTGTACACAACTCCCACTAGCGTTTTCTGCCCCTTAGAGTTTTGCAGTTCTACCCATATCGATTCCACATCCTCCAAGCTAATGTCCTTCCTTTCTATTGCATTAATCTCCTCTCTCACCAGCAACGCTACCCCACCTCCCTTTCCTTTCTGTCTATCCCTCCTGAATATTGAATATCCCTGGATGTTCAGCTCCCAGCCTTGATCCCCCTGGAGCCATGTCTCCGTGATCCCAACTATAACATAGTCATTAATAGCTATCTGCATCTTCAACTCGTCCACCTTTTTACAAATGCTCCTTGCATTGAGACACAAAGCCTTCAGGCTTGTTTTTACAACACTCTTCCTCCTTATACAATTATGTTGACAAGTGGTCCCTTTTGATTTTTGCCCTGGAAACCCACCACCTCTTATTCTCTGTTTATTATTTTTTTCTTCTTTCACCCCTACATGTTGGGTCTGAGTGCTTCCCTTCTCTGCCTCCTGCCTCAGACCCTGTCTACTGGCTTTCACCATTGATCACATGCTTGATCAATGGTGTTTTATCATTAATGTTTTATTATTATTAATGTTTAGTGTTTTCTGAGTCATTCGTAACTGTCACTGTATGTCATGTTGTTACTTGTGGGCAGAGCAGCAAGGCAGATTCCTTGTATGTGAATACTTGGCCAATAAACTTACTTACTTACTTAATCTCTAAATTAACTAAAATAAAATAACACACACACGCACGTATGCGCACACACGCAGGCACGCAGACGCTTGCACACACTTGCACACCCACGCCTCACTTGCACACTTACACATGTCACACGTGTGCCATTATCGACATACTCAAGCATGCACGCGGACACAGAGAACTCTATGCAGTCATATACACATAAAACACATAAATACATGAGCAGAGACATGGAAACATAAAAGCATTCAGAAGTGGTAACTCACACACACACACAAAAGCATGCACTCACACCAGGCACGTGCCGTCAGGGTAGGCAAGGTAGGCACTGCCTACCCTGATTAAAATTATAAAATGGTAATTACTGAATATAAAAAGTAAAGGCACAGGAGAATTATGCCTATGTAAGAGATCGATCTCTTAGGTAAGCATAATTCTCCGTGCCTTTTGTCCGCAGCACTTGCAACACGCGAAGGTCTGTGCAGCCCACGTGGCGTCTGCGCTGCCTGAAGCCGTCACTTTCAAGGGGAGCTGAAGGCAGCAGAAATTCTGCCTTTGCTGTACTGCGCAGGCCCAGCAGCCTTATGCGCATGCACAGCGCTAGTTTCTTGACGGATTTTTCAAATATGGATTGCCATTATCTGAAGAGTATCTTAGGAAACAAAGAGAGAAGAATGGAGTTGGTGTACCAATGATGTGGTAAGTACATTTCTTGGTGCTTTATGTTTTTAAATACCGTATTTCCCTGGGTGGGGGGGGGGGAAGAGTTCCTTTCACAGCGTTTGGGGAGTCTGGTCCGGGGTAAAGTTGCGGGGAGGGCAGGAGTGTTGTGAAGGAGGGTGTCGGGATCCTGCCACTTGCGACGCTCCTTGCACGGAGATGTGCAATGCCACCGCATAGAGGCCGGGGGGAGAAGTAGCTCGGGTGGCTGTGAGCGGCTGCCGGGCCAGATAGCGGAGCCGGCCGCCAGGTCAGCGCCTTCTGCCAGCCCCGCTCACCTCTGGCAACTCTCTGTCTAAAAACCTCTCTCCTGCCGCTCGCTGGCCTCACTCATGCCAGCTGCTTCCCGCAAATCTTTAAATTCCGACAGCGCGATTGAGGTTACTCGGCTGTGGGAATTTAAGGATTTGCGGGAAGCAGCTGACACGAGCGAGCGGTAGGTGAGAGATGTTCAGATGGAGAGCACTGCCAGAGGTGAGCGAGCCGGCAGAAGGCGCTGAAGTGGCAGCCAGTTCTGCTGTCGGGTCCCGACGGCCGCTCGCAGCCACCCGAGCTGCTTCTATCCCCGGCTACAATGCGTTGGCTCCGCGTCCGGAGAGCTGCGGCAGCGGTGAGTGAGTGAGTTACTGGCATTATCCCCAACCCCCTCCTTCTCAACACTCCTGCCCTCCCCGCAACTTTACCCCTGGCCAGACTCCCCACACGCTGTGAAAGGAACTCCCCCCCCAATTGGTCCCTTGAACCAGTGTTGTCATTCAATAAGATGAAAACTGATTCAACTTGTCCCTGTACTCCCGTTTTTCCCACCATCTCTCCACCTGCCATCACCCTTCACCCCCCATCCATTCAGTAATGCAGAATAAAGGAGACTTGGAAGCCTTGGGCAAATTGAATTGTTACTGTCTTTATTTTTATTTTTTTATTTTTACGGAGAGAACAATCTGCACATGTGCGGTTTAAGTTTTTTTTTAAAAGCCGACTGAATAATTACTCACAGCACGTGCCTGATTCACACACACACACACACACACACAACTCTCACATATGCACACACCATACACACACACCGCTTTCACAAACCACTCTCACAACTCACACACACATCATACACACTCACAGTTCAGTTCAGTTTAGTTTATTGTCAGGTGTACCAAGGTACGGTGAAAAGCTTTTGTTGCGTGCTATCCAGTCAGCGAAAATACAATGCATGATTACAATCGAGCCACTCACGCACACTCCTGCACACCAACACATGCAGGCACGCTCTCTCGCAAACACACACACGTATACACACACATACCATACACAATAGGCAATACACATGCACATAATACACACATATACACACAATATACACACAATATACACACAATATACACACACAATACACACACAGACACACGCAGACACACAGCAAGTTCCCTCGGTTCTCGGTTCTCCAGCCCTTGCACATGGCCTGATCTCCAGGCAGGTGGCAGTGCGGAGCCACATTTGATGAATCAAGCTCTCACTGATGGGCTGCTCAGCCCTGGAGCCTGCCGTTCCCATTCAACCCGCACCCGCCCGCATCATTTTACATGGTTACTCGACTTTAGTAAGAAGATCTGCATTCATTCCATCCAAATTTTGAAAACCATGCCATTTCCACCGCCTCACTATTATTACCTGCATTTCAATGTCGATGCAGATCATATACGTGCATTTAATGAATCTCCTTTTTTTGAGTTTAGAGATACAGCTTGGAAAGAGGCCCTTCGGCCCACTGAGTCCATGCCAACCTTCAATCACCCGTTCGCACTTGTTCTCATTTTCTCATCCACTCCCTGCACACTAGGGGCAATTTACAGAGGGCCAATTAACCTACAAACCTCAACGCCATCGCGATGTGGGAAGAAACTGGAGCACCCAGAGGAAACCCACGTGGTCACAGGGAGAACGTGCAAACTCTGCACGGGCAGCACCCGAGGTCAGGATCAAAGCTGGGTCTCTGGCACAGCGAGGCAGCTTGACACCCGGGTTCATTCGTGACATCGGCTTCCTCCCTCATTCCAAAGACGTGCGGGTCTGTATGTTAGTTGGCCCTCTGTAAATGTCCCCTAGTGTGTAGGGAGTGCATGAGTAAATGGGATAACATGGAACTAGTGAAGAAAGACACAGTGCTGGAGTGACTTTAGTGGATCAGGCAGCATCTCTGGAGAACATGGATAGGCAACGTTTCGGATCGGGATTCTGCTTCATACTCAAAATGTCATCTATCCATGTTCTTCCTGACCCACTGAGTTACGCCAGCACTTTGTGTCTCTCTTTGGTATAAACCAGCATGTGCAGTTTCTCGTTACTACAATAGAACTAGTATGAACGGATGATCGATGGTCGTTGTGGACCTGATGGGCCAAAGGGCCTGTTTCAATCAATGGTTTCTCTCCTCTCCACTATTAATTAGTTCCACTCCATTCCTCTGGTTACTGACTATCTCACAATGGAAATACTTTCTCCTCACTTGGCCTAGCGTGGCCACCAGGTGGCGCCCATAATGGTTGCCTCGCCAACAGTCGGTCTCGTGTTTATCCTTCTTTGTTGCTTTTAGTATGTGTTCAGTGTATGTTTTAGTGTTCTTTAGCTTGTTTCATGAGGTAAAGTGAGTTTGGGGGAAACTTTTTTTAATCTCTTACCTCGACGCAGATGGATTTTTTTTTTCCATATCGTATCTCCGTCCCCACTGCAGCCTAACATCGTGGAGTTGGCGGCCTTTGCTGGGGACCGACTTTGGGAGCTCCAACCGCCGGAGCCTGCAGGACTTCAACATCGTGGAGCTCGCGGGCCCTGGTTAGCGGCTGACTTTGGGAGCTCCAAGCCGCAGGGGCTTCGACCGGCCCAATGCGGGGGCTTTGATCGCCGGCTGCGGGAGGTTCAGCCGCCCCAACTGCAATGGTTCGACTGCCCCCACCGCGGGAGAATAAAGAGGGAGGAAGATTAGACTTTATTGCCTTCCAACGCAGCGAGGAATGTGGAATCCGCTGTGCTGGATGTTTATGTTAACCTTTATGCAGTTGTGCGTCGTGTTTCTATTTTTTGACATGGCTGCATGGTAAATTGAATATCACTGTACCTTAATTGTTACACGTGACTTTGGACCTTTGAACCTTCGATCTACAATTTTAAACTCGTCTCTTAAACCATTTCTGAACCTTCCTCTCTCCGAGGAGCACAAAACCCAGGTTTTGTACTTCCCCGGTGTCAGTGGGGGAGGTGGGAGGAGAAAGGTTCAAGAAACTCCAGAAGGAAAGGTAAATGCTTTTTAATGTGGAGACATTGTTTTCACAGTGGAAAATCACCAGGACATTCCCAGGGCATTTAATTGTCATATACACCTGGAATGGAACAATGAAATCTGTACTTGCTGAGGCTTAAGAAGCCCATTAGTGAAGCAACATGACAAATAAATACACAATTAACTAATAATACAATCAATTAGCAGTTATCCTAGCTAACCAAATTACAATAGTGTACGCTGAAGTACACCTTTGTATAATTATTATAGTTATATTATTAAATAAGGGGTTTACACAAAATGCAGGAGAAACTCATCGGATGCAGCAGCATCTATGGAGCGAAGGAGATAGGCAACATTTCGGGCCAAAACCCTTCTTCAGACTGATGGGGGATGGGGGGAGGCGGGGGGGGGGGGAAGAAAGGAAAAGGAGGAGGAGGAGCCCGAGGGCTGAGGGAGAGGTGGGAAGGAGAGGAGACAGCAAGGGTTAACAGAATTGAGAGAATTCGATGTTCTTGCCAAGAGGATGCAGACTCCCCAAGCGGAATATGAGGTGCTGCTCCTCCAATTTGCGGTGTTGCTCACTCTGGCCATGGAGGAGGCCCAGGACAGAGAGGTCGGATACGGAGTGGGAGGGGGAGTTGAAGTGCTGAGCCACCGGGAGGTCGGGTTGGTTATTGCGGACCGAGCGGAGGTGATCGTGAAACGATCGCCAAGCCTCCGCTTGGTCTCACCGAAATTTATTAGATAACACTATTATACATGACATTACATATATTATATCATATTGTAGTTTATATATTATTTATGTATATTATATCCTATTGTTTATTTATTAATATATATAATCTTTATATAATATATATTATATTGTAGGTTATTTATTATTTATTTATGTATATTACATTTTAGTTTATATATTTTTCATTTATGTAATATAGTATAATATGTATATAAATAATACATAAATAAATAATAGATAAATAATATAATATAATATAATATAATATGTCTGGTTACCTAGAATAACTGATAATTTACTGTATTATCATTGTATTGTCTATCATAGTTCCACAGGACCGTCATAGGAGCAGAATTAGGCCATTCGGCCCACCTTGTGTGCTCACCCATTCGAACATGGCTGATCTATCTTTCCTTCCCTCAACCCCATTCTCCTGCCTTCTCCCCATGTGTTTGATGCCCTTACTGATCAAGAACCTGTGAATCTGCTCCAGGTGCATTTGCTGAGGTGGACTCATGCACAGTAATTAGAGTTTATGATCATTGGTTTGCAAATGGTTTGCGCGTGTCTGATAGCAAATGGGATTCAACAAAGAAAAGGTTAGAAAATTGGGACACAATTTTCATTAAGAAATCATTATTATAACTTGTGCCCTTTCAATATGAACGCTTGAGTTAGTCGAAGGAATAGGCCACCCTGTCCCTCGGGTCTTTCCCTCCAATTAATAATGGCTGGACTCCATGTGACCTCTAAGCAATACTGCCATCAAAGCGCAATAAATAACCTGTCATGCCACCGCTTATTTATCTACACCTGCCTTGGACATACAGTAATCCCTTGTTATAATGGACCATGGGGGGGGGGGGGGGGGGAGGGGGGATGGTGTGCGTTATTTCCAATTGTCTGCCGTAACCGAGTAAGGGATTATTATTGTATTAGTGGAAGCAAACAACAACAGATGCTGGTTAATACACAAAAGGGCCCAAAGTGCTGGAGCAACTCAGCGGGTCAGGCAGCATCTCTGGAGAACATGGATAGGTAACGTTTCGGGTCGAGACCCTTCTTCAGACTCTCGGTCGGGAACTGGGCCTGGAATTCAGGTGAGTGGACGGAGGAGGCCGGGGTTGAGGGGAGGATCAGCGGAGTCAATGGTTACGGCCCGGGGGGTGGCCGGATTGCAGGTGAGGGTCGGCGGTGGTCTAGGCGGTGGCGGCTGCAGGCGTGGGCCTGTTAGCGGCCGGGAAGGCGGTGTAAGCCGGGGGTGACACGGGCAGCCGTCGGTAGGTCAGTCTGCTATAACCAAACTCCGTCATAAAGAGGTCTGTTAAACCAAGGGTTTCCCTGTCTTCGGACTCTGTCTGCACTGCCCTTGAGGGAGAGAGACTAATCAAACTGCACCTTTTGCACCCACACTGGGCTGGGGTGGCACGGTGCAGGTTTGTAGCTGACCTGGCCCTCTGTACAATTGCTTCAAGTGTTTACGGACTGGATGCAAAAGTGGGACAACTAGTGTGAATGGGATGCCGCCTGTCCAGCTGATTTACTCCTGCATTTTGTGTCCTTTTTCGTGAAGCAGCATCTGCAGTGCCTTGGTTCTATATCGGGCGAACTCGATGGGCTGAAGGGCCTGATTCCTTGCTGTACAGTATCTCCAATACAAATGTGAGGACTGTCTGAGAGCTTCTCTAGAAGTAGTGGAGACTGAGGATTGACCTTATAGAGGTTTATAAAATCCTGACAGGCATAGATAATGTGAATGGTCACAGTCTTTGATACCGAACAGTCCATCAGCAAGTCTCAACTGCATTAGAAATAGCCCCTCAATGTTTACAGCTTAATTTAGGGCTCCGTCCTACAGGATGAGTTAAGTAGGAATTTGAATAACCAGATGATAATGCTGAGGATTGTTCAGACATGTTTAAAGCTGTGTAATTGGATTATCATGACTGGAAACATTAATCCGTATCTTGTATGAATAGGGCGAGGGGGGAAAACTGCTGTAAATCACGGCTGAAGTACTTGAGATTAAAACAGCGCGTCTTAAAGGGTTTTTCTTGCCATTTTTGGGTATAAAGCGCATCAGTATGTTACAAGCAGAGACAAGAGTAATCCTTGCAAAGATCTGACGAGGAAAGGTTTAGGATTATTGTCAATCCTGGTTCTGGTTTAATTTATATGTGAGGGGTGATCAGTGAAAGATGTAAAGAGCGATGGGGAGATAGGGAACCTTAATATATGAGAGCGTTGAAAACCCAATTAGTGGCAGGGGTTATTGACGATCCAATTGCAATTACTTGACCTTCTCGTTGTAATTGCATTAAGTAGCGAGGTTGCGCTGCATTGGGTTTGGGGGGGAAGGGGAGGGTGGAAGTGAATCTTGCAAATGCACGGACTGAAATGGCGTTCACAGCTCTGCTTTCTGAGCTCGGTGTGTGTTTAGTCCTGAGATACAGCGTGGAAACAGGCCCTTCGGCCCACCGAGTCCACGCCGACCAGCGATCCCCGTATCCTGGCACTCTCCGACACACAAGGGGCAATTTACAATTTTGCCAAAGGCAATTGACCTACAAACCCGCACGTCTTTGGAGTGTGGGAGGAAACCGGAGCACCCTGAGAAAACCCACGCGGTCACAGGGAGAACGTGCAAACTCCGTACAGACAGCACCCGTAGCCGGGATCGAACCGGGGTCTCTGGCGCTGTGAGGCAGCAGCTCCACCGCTGCCCCACCCACCGTTCATCCCGGAGAGAAATCAATAATTTGGGGACCTTCCACAATGCAATTGCCACGGCATTATCATCCGAGCGCAGCTGGTAAAGAAAAAATATTTCATTCTGGTGCAGTAACTGGGCCAGTTAAAGGGATCCTCTGGCATACAAATGGAAGATTGCGTGGCACCTCCCCAGTAATATACTTCTGGATGACTGCAAGTTACTCGTTGACCATTAGCTTCTACTTATCCATAAAATGTCTACATTGTTTGTGAATGTCAGTGATGTTGTATTAAACTCAGTTTAAAGGGGCATATATAAAGTTTAAAGGGGCATATTTAGCACCAATTTACAACCGTACCAAATGTCACAATGCACATAATTCCACAATCAAAAGCGCGTCCTTAAAAATATTGGAGTGTTCCTCAAATTGGGCAGAAATTCCCGATCTTTCTTCTTCAAGTTGAGTGCCAGAATAATGGATAAATAATATAAAAACAAAGGTTTTTATATTAACAAAGCAGCTGCTGGTTTATGCCGAAGATAGACACAAAAGTGTGCTGGAGTAACTCAGCGGGTCAGGCAGCATTTCTGGAGAAAAAGGATGGGTGACGTTTTGGGTTGGGACTGTGGAACGGTTCTCCAGAGATGCTGCCTGACCCGCTGAGCTAACTCCAGCAGTTTGCGTCGATCTTTTTTATTAATGGATGAATATCATATGTTGTCAGACCTATTAATTCATGTGTAGTTCAATTTAGACACGCAGCATGGAAACACAAATGTCACCTGTCCACATTCTCCAGAGATGCTGCATGACCTGCTGGGTTGCTCCAGCACTTTGTGTCTATCTTTTTAATTAATGGACATATCCGCTCAGCACTTTGTGTCTTTTTTCCAACAGAATCAAGGACATCTCTTACCCTTCTACTCCCCTCTCTGGTCGGGCAGAAGATACAAAAGCATGAAAGCATATACCAGGAGACCCAGCCTCGTCCCTGCTGTTATCAGACAATCTCCTATAAACCAGGGTGTTGTCCTGATCTTCCAGCCTACCTCATTGCAGACCTTGTACTTTCCCCCCCTATAAACACAACACTGTTACACGACATTCTGCACTCTGGTATTTGTCTCTTTGCACTGCCCGTTCCTCTTGCTTGTGGCTCGATTGTATTGTACAGTTTTATTGTAAGGCACACAAGCAAAATATTTTCATCATATTTCAGTACAAGTGGCAATAACAACACTTCCATCGTTCTCTGGGACACCAGCGATGGAGGGGAGGCCTAAAGGATGTAAAGAAAATGATGAGAGGTACAGATAGGGTAGACAGTCAGAATCCCTGTCACAGGACGAAAATATCAATTATTAGAGTGTGTAGCTTTAAGGTGAGGGGGGGCAACGTTTAAACATAGAAACATAGAAAAAAGGTGCAGGAGTAGGCCATTCGGCCCTTCGAGCCAGCACCGCCATTCAATATGATCATGGCTGATCATCTAAAATCCGTACCCCGTTCCTGCTCTCTCCCCATATCCATATGTGCGGAGCACGTTTTTTACAAAGTGCTGAGCGGATATGTCCATTAATAAAAAAAGATAGACACAAAGTGCTGGAGTAACCCAGCAGGTCATGCAGCATCTCTGGGGAATATGGACAGGTGACATTTGTGTTGCCATGCTGTGTGTCTAAATTGAATTAATAGGTCAGACAACATATGATATTCATCCATTAATAAAAAAGATAGGCACAAAGTGCTGGAGTAACTCAGCGGGTCAGGGAGCATCTCTGGAGAAAAATGAAGGGCGATGTTTTGGGTTGGAACTGTTCCTCAATCCAAAGTGGTGGGTGCATGGAATGAGCTGCCAGAGATGGTGGAGGCAGGTAGAATAGTGGCATCTTATAGACTTCTGGATAGGCACGTGCATAGGCAGGGGATGGAGGGATATAGATCACGTGTCAAAAGCTTGTCCCACCCCGGTCATTCCTTCTTCCCCCTGCTCTCGTAGAGCAGAAGGTCCAGAAGCTTGAAAGCGCACACCACCAAACTCAGGCACAGCGTCTTCCCCTCTGTTATCAGGCTTCTGAATGGTCCTTCTATAAGCTAGGGTACTGTCCGATTAGCCTCGACCCCATTGCGGACATTGGACTTTGTCTCTGGAATCAATGCGTTACAATGCTGAGAACTATATTCTGCATTCTGCATCTTCCTCTCTGCTCTGTGTACTGTACTAGAGTTTGATTTGATTGACAATAGACACTAGGTGCAGGAATAGGCCATTCGGCCCTTCGAGCCAGCACCGCCATTCAATGTGATCATGGCTGTATTCATACTGTAGATAGTATTATCAGCTCGGATTGGACAGCATACAAAACAAAGCTTTTCACTGAACCTCGGTAAACGTGACGAGAATCAACCTAATCTACACCTATGATGTTCAGGCAGGTAAAAGTTGGTCTTGGTATCATTATTCAGCACAAATATTGTGGACCAAAGGGCCTGTTCCCGTGCTGTCCCGTTCTACAAAGTGTTGGAGTAAACCAGAGGGTCAGGCAGCATCCCTGGAGAACATGGATAGGTGATGTTTTGGGTGGGGACAAAATGTCACCTATCCGTATTGAGTCCTCTGGTTCTTGATTCCCCTGCACAGCGTGAGAGATTCAACTGCCTCAGAAAAACGTTCCTGCCTCAACTACCTCTTGTGGCAGCTCATTCCATACACCCACCACCCTCTGCATGAAAACGTTTACCCTCAGTTCCTATTAAAGCTTTCTCCTCACTTCTTAAACCTATGTCCTCTAGTTTTTGATTCACCCACCCAGGGAAAAAGCCTCTGTGCTTTCACTTTATCAATTCCCCTCATGATTTTACACGCCTCTATAAGACCGCCCCTCAGCCTCCTGCGCTCCATGTAATAAAGTCCTAGCCTGCCCAATCTTCCCCCTGTAGCTCAGGCCCATAAAGCCCCTGTACCACTGAGCGAGGTGATTCACGAGTTCTCCTGAGTTTTCCCCTGATTCGAACTCGGAGAATGTCCCTAGCGGGTCCGTAGGAGTTCGTGGATGTCTCGTAGCGGCTCGTACGAGTAAAAAGTAACAATTTGCTTCATCACGAGTATTTTTTTACTCGTCGTCATTTTTTACAGGGCTGAAAAAACGTCACGAGTTTACCGGATGTCCCGAGTACCTACCGTTACTCGTACGAGCCGCTACGAGACATCCACGAACTCCTACGGACCCACTACGGACATTTTCCGATTTCGAATCAGGAGAAAACTCGGGAAAACTCGTGAATCACCTTATACAGTGGGACAAGGGCCTAAGTCCTGGCAACATCCTCGTAAATTTTCTCTGCACTCCTTTCAGCTAAATGGCATCATTCCTAAAGCAGGGTGACCAAAACTGAACACAATACTCAAAATATGTCCTCACCAACATCTTGCACAACTGTAACATTAAAATTATAAAACTAACTGCAGTGAGAGTTTTTGTAAAATTAATGGATTTAAGTGAAACCCAAGGTAGACAAAAATGCTGGAGAAACTCAGCGGGTGAGGCAGCATCTATGGAGCAAAAGAAATAGGCAACGTTTCGGGTCGAAACCCTTCTTCAGACCCATCAAGTGGTTCACTAATATTTCTCAGGGAACCAAATCTGACCGACATATGAATGCAAACCTGGTTCTCCAAAATTCAAGAGAGTCAAGAATGATTAATTGTCATATGTAGCAACAATGGAACAATAACATTCTTACTCCCTGCAGCTTAACAGGCCTGTAAACGCCATACACATGGTTAATATATAATAATCAAAAATACCAAGATTAATAACCGTAATATAGGTCCACCGCCGATTTTCCGGCACCCTTGGTTCCACGGCCTTTCTGGATTATCCGTTTTGTTGGACCAACTGAGATTACGGTCTCCAAGAGGAGTCCAACAGTACTGGAACAGTCTGCCTCGGCCACCGAAGGGCTAAGATACCGGCCCTCAAAGCCAGCCTCGGAAGTCGGCAATGGGAACAGATCTGCTGGCTCCAGCCAGGCCGGAGCTCCAGAGCCCCGGCCGCAGGGTGCAAATTCGACCCGCCGATCGCAAGTCCGGTCGCGGAAGTCCCGATGAGGTCGAGATCGGCCGCCTCACCTGGCATAAGCACCACATTTTCAGGGGGACTTCCAGGGGGCTGCGGTGGGATGGATTTCAAGTGCACTCTTGCAGTTTTGTCTGGATTGAAGGACCATCAGTTGCCAGAAAATCAGTGGTGGACCTGTATTTGGAAACTATGATATAAGCATAGATAGAGCTGACAGAAGAACTATTTTCCCAGGGTGAAAATGTCAAAGACTAGGGGGCAAAACTCTAAAATTACAGGGGCAATGATGTGCGGGACAAGTATTTTACACAGAGGGTGGAGGGTGACTGGAACGCGCTGCCAAGGGTGGTGGTGGAAGCAGATATGATAGTGGCATTTAAGAGGCTTTTAGTTAGGCTCAAGGACATGCAGGGAATGGAGGGGAATGGAGGACTATGGAGTCACAGGCACAGGAGATTAGTTTAACTTGATATCGTGTACAGCATGGACATAGTGGGCCGAAGGGCCTGTTCCCGTGCTGCACTGATCTATGTTCTTTGTTAATAGTGCAAAAAGAGAAGTCCATAGTGCAACAGGACACAGTGCATAGAGGATCATAGTTGAGGCTAGTGGTGTGCGGTGTTCAAGAGCCTGATGGTTGCTGAGGAGAAACTGTTCTTCAACCTGGAGGTCAGTTTTCGGACTCCTGAACCTTCTATCCGAGTTTTCCCTGAGAACAAGGATCTGGCGCATTAGGGATGAGGAATAAAAATTAGCACTGCCAGCAATGTCTATCATACAGAAGGGTGGCACAGTGGCGCAGCTGGTGGAGTCGCTGCCTCACAGCACCAGAGACCCGGGTTCGATCCTGACCTCGGGCACTGTCTGCACAGAGTTTGCACGTTCTCCCTGTGACTGTGTGGGTTTTCCCTGGGTGCTCACATCCCAAAGACGTGTAGGTTTGTAGGTTAATTGGCCTCCTCAGTGTGTAGGGATTGGATGTGAAAGTGGAACTGGTGTGAACATGTGGTCGGCATGGACTCGATGGGCCAAAAAGCCTGTTTGCATGCTGTATCTCTAAAAAACGAAAACTAAACCCGATTAAATCAATTAAACAGCCTCAATTTTGATCTGTCGAGTGGAACGTAAACCCAGAAATCTAGCACTAACCATTCACCACTGAGCCAAAGCTAACACATAAACAAATTTATTCATTAGAAAACAAAATTCTGATCATGCCAAACTAGTTAGAAGCAAAGATAGATGAAATGATTTTAAATTATGGAAAAGCTCTCGTAACAATTCAAGCAGAGCTGAAATCTGTTTAGGTCACTGAATCATTTATGAGGCTGGATCCTGACTGAGATTGAAACGTCTCAGGTTTAGTTTGAGCAGACAATCGTTCAGATCATAAGGCAAGCAGCTCCTGCTACATCTCAGCCACTGTCCACACCACCCGGGCCAAGATCCCGTTTCACTCCTGCCATCGGGAAAAAGGAGCCTGAAAACTGTTAACGTCCTGGTTCAGGAGCAGCTTCTTCCCAACAACCATCAGGCTATTAAATACCACAACCTCCACATAGTGCGGGGACTTGCACTGTTATATAGCATGCACCATATACACAAATAGTGTAGATTGGACATGTTGGTCGTTATGGGCAAGTTGGGCCGAGGGGCCTGTATTCACGGTGTGTCTATGACTATCACACCATACATGAGTATAAACAGGAGGTGCAAAGTGAGTATAGTCATAGTGTCATACAGCATCGAAACAAGCCCTTTGGCCCAAATTGCCCATGCGACCAGGTTGCCCCATCCGCACTAGTCCCACCTGCCCACATTTGGCCCACATCCATCTAAACCTTTCCTGTCCATGTCCCCGTCCAAATGAAGGGTTGTGGCTGCAGAGAAAGTGCAGATTTTAAAAAGCGCAAGGGTCACATCAAGGTAGATTGGAATGAGAGGCCCATTCAAGAGACTGATGAAGCTATGAATCTCTTAATTAAATTGGAGCACCACGGTTTGTTCTGACAACAGCCTGTACAAAAGATCTTTACTTCTGAGTCCTGGATGTGTCATCTACCATAAAGTATCCAGAGGCACAGCAAGGATGCCTGAAATTAGATTGCGAGAAGCACATCAAAGTGGAACTGTGTAAATGAAAAGCGTTTCAATGGAGACGGAAGGCGGGTTGGTGGGTGAATGCAAAGCTCCCAACAATACACCTCTGCAGTTTAGTGAGATAACAAAGGGACATGAAGACTTGCTTTCATCTGTGACCATGGAATATAAAAGGCAAAGGGAATTTAGTTTGGTTTTAGTTTATTCATACTGCATGAAAACAGGCCCTTCGGCCCACTGAGTCGATGCCAGCCATCAATCACCCGTTCACACGATTCCCTCCGTAACTCCCTGGTCAACTCGTCCCTTCCCACCCAAACCACCCACTCCCCGGATACTTTCCCCTGCAACCGCAGGAAATACAACACTTGTCCCTTTACCTCCCCCCCTCGACTCCATCCAAGGACCCAATCAGTCTTTACAGGTGAGGCAGAGGTTCACCTGCACCTCCTCCAACCTCATCTACTGCATCCGCTGTTCCAAGTGTGAACTTTTCTACATCGGCGAGACCAAGCGCAGGCTTGGCGATCGCTTCACTGAACACCTCCGCTCAGTCCGCCTCAACCTACCTGATCTCCCGGTGGCTCAGCACTTCAACTCCCCCTCCCATTCCCAATCTGACGTTTCTGTCCAGGGCCTCCTCCATTGCCAGAGTGAGGCCCAGCACAAATTGGAGGAACAGCACCTCATATTTGGCCTGGGTAGTTTACACCCCAGCTGTATGACCATTGACCTCTCTAATTTTAGATTGCCCTTACGTTCTCCCTCCTTCCCCTCCCCCTTCCCAGTTCTCCCACAAGTCCCACTGTCTCCACCTACTTCCCTTCTTTTTCCTGCCCCCCTCCCCCCGACATCAGTCTGAAGAAAGGTCTCGACCCGAAACGTCACCAATTCCTTCTCTCCACAGATGCTGCCTCAACCGCTGAGCTTCTCCAGCATTTTTCATCTACGCCCGTTCACACTAGTTTAGTTTCGTTTAGTTTAGAGAAACAGTGGAAACAGACCCACATTATCCAATCTCTCATAGTCATAAAGTCATACTAATGTGGAAACAGGCCCTTCGGCCCAACTTGCCCACACCGACTAACATGCCCCATCTGCACTAGTCCGACATGCCTGCGTTTAGCCCATATCCCTATAACCCCGTCCTATCCACGTAGCTGTCTAAACGTTTCTTAAACGTTGCGAAGGTGCCTTATTGGTGACGCAACTGCAGTACTACTGTAGGCTCATTTATTCCAATTGTGCTTTTGACTTCAGTCTGGAAAGATTCCAATGTTTTTGCTCATTTTTCCCCATGAAACGGTATTGATTTCTTTGCAATCTACCTGCCCCCTTCCCTGATTAAATCCTTGGCAGGGATTGTGGACACACAACGTTGCTGATCTGGATCCAATGTGATACGGTAGTGACCCGGCTACTAAATTGTTGCTGGGTAATTAAAATTAATCTCCATAACAGCCAAAGAAAATTCAATCTGTTCTCAGTAAACCTGGACTGGCCTCCATTTCAATTACTCATCTCCACGAACACTCACTTCCTGCCCAGATGCTTGGACTCATCAAAATTTATTTATTCAGGCGTTCCGCAGCAGCCGACAAAAAAATCACCTGGATGAATTAAAGCGGCAAGATCCTCAAAACTGTCACAAAAACATTTTGATCATGTTCTGAAACATTCGGAAAAATTTGGGAGAGCGTTGCTTTTGTCAACTCGCAACTTTCGCTGTTTCGGGGAGATAAGTTGAACACACAGCTTAATCATCCACTTCATGCACATATGATTGCTCCGAATTAAAACACCCCTACGCGACAGTAAGGAGATGCGAGTCAGCGGAAGGATTCTGGTGGATTACCCGCTAGATCTTAATATTGTGAGAAGTCTGGAAGCCAACAACGTCAAGGACCCATACCACCCTGGCCACGCTCTCATCTCACTACTGCCGTTGGCAAGAAGGTACAGGAGCCTGGAAACCAGGTTCAAGAACAGCTTCTTCCCAATAACCATCAGGCTCCTGAACACTGCACAGCACTAACCTCGCGCTGCCTCGGCAAGGCCAACAGCTTTAATCAAGGACGAGTCTCACCTCAATTACTCCCGTCTTCTCCCCTCTAACAACACAAGAGGTACAGAAGTGTGAAAACGCACACCTCTAGATTCAGGGAGAATTTCTTCCCAGTTGTTATCAGGTAACTGAGGCATCCTATCACCAACTAGAGAGCAGTCCTGAGCTACCATCTACCTCATTGGAGACCCTCTTTAATCTTTAATCAAACTTTACTGGATTTTATCTTGCGCTAAATGTTATTTTCGTTATAATGTGTCTCAACATAAAGCTTGTCACTGTACCTTGGTACACGTGACAATAAACTAAACCAAACTCTGAATACCTGTGGACAGTCTTTGGTTGCATTAAAGACTAGTTTGGGGAGTTTGCGTTCTTAATTTATTTAATTTTCATTCATTATATATTATCTCTGTGTATTGTGATTACAATCCTGTTATGCTGCTGCAAGCAAGAATATCATTGTTCTTCTGTCAGCACATATGACAATTAAACACTCTTGACTCTTGCTTTGTCAAGTTTCACAGCATGGAAACAGGCCTTCCGACCCAACCGGTTCATACTAACCAATAATGTCCAATCCATCAAGTCCCATTTGCCCATTCCTAGCACAGCCCTCCAAACCTTTATTGTCGTAGAGATGTACGGTAGAGAACTCGCTGGCTGGTTGCATCGTGGCCTGTTTCGGCAACTCAAACGCCCAGGAATGAAAGAGATAGCAGCGAAGGGTAGACACTGCCTGGTCCATCACGGGTACTGACCTCCCCACCATCGAATGGATCTATAGGAGGCGTTGCCAATTTCAACAAAGACCTACGCCACCTTGGCCACACTCTAATTTCACTCCCACCATTTTGAAGACGGTACAGGAGCCTGAAAACCATGACAAAAGGCGCAAGAACAGCTTCTTCCCAGCCACTATCAGGCTCTTGAACACTACACAGAACTAACATCAACTATCAGCCTCAATGAACTATCTTGGTGGCACTCAGGACATCAGAGGTTTTTTTAGCACATATTAATTTTTACCCACACTTCCCCAACGATCTCCCAATCTAAAGACACAAAGTGCTGGAGGAACTCCACAGGTCAGGCGGCATCTCTGGGGAACATGGATAGGTGACGTTTTGGACCGGGACCCTTTTTCAGTCTGCGTCCTTTTTTGCAAACCAGCATCTGGAGTTTCTTGTGACTACATTTTAGATCTCCCAATCTACCTCGTTGTGGTTTTTCTTTAACTTGCACTTTCCCTGTGACTGCAAAACATCACCCATCCATGTTCCCCTTGAGATGCTAACTGACCTGCTGAGTCACTCCAGCACTTTGTGTCTTTAGATCGGGAGGTGCATGAAACACTTGTTTGGAGTCAGTGAAGTGCAGAATCTCAAGGTTGTCTCCTGGCTTAGTGGGAATGTTCTGAGGGAGGAGATTCAGCATAACCATCCCAAAACTCAAATCAACTTTAAAAAGTTGAGCCGCAATCTCATTCAGACACTGGGAGGGGTCATCGTTTAGTTGAGAGATACAGCATGGTAACAGGCCCTTCAGCCCATCAAGTCCGCGCCGGCCAACGATCACCCGTACACTAGTTCTAGCCCACACACTAGGGGTCATTTACAGAGGCCAATTAACCTACGAAACCGCACATATTTGGGGTCTGAGAGGAAACCAGAGCACGTGGAGAAAACCCACACGGTCACAGGGAGAACGTACAAACTCCGTACAGACAGCACCTGTGGTCAGGATGGAAGCTGGGTCTCTGGCGCTGTAAAGCAGCAACGCTACCGCTATGCCACTGTGCCACCCGTGTTGTGAGATCAGTGTGGAAGATCACCTTTGTCCAGCCTTCCCTAATTCCAAGTTTACACTTTGAGTCGGCCAAAGCCTGAAGGCGAGAGACTGGTTGATAAATCTGGCAGCAAGTACGAGAATTCAATTGGAACTTGTAAATTAATTTTGCACTTAGTTTGCAATTCATTTTATTAACTTAGCAGTTCTCGGCTGCCCGCATATGAAAATGGAATGCGTGTTTAATGAAACCCGTGGATAGGCAGAACGGCAAAAATAGATCGAACGGAAGCCCCAAAAAAGATGAAGATAATTCAAGAGATAACAAAGACCGCAATAATAAAAGCGAGATTTTAGACTTTAGTCTTTGGAGATACAGAGCTGAAACAGTCTGTTCAGCCCACACAGTCCACGATGACCAGCGATCACCCCATACATGAACACTATCCTCCTATACACTAAGGACAATTTACAATTTTACCAAGGCTAATTAACCTTCAAAACTGTACGTCTTTGGAGTGTGGGAGGAAACTGGAGCACCTGGGGAAAACCCACGTGGTCACAGGGAGAACATACAAACTCTATCCGATTGACGTTGAATCCGATTGAAGCTGGATTTGAACACGCTGCCACAGCAGATAAGTTGCTGCATTACCGAGTGATTTGCACTCCCTTGAATGAGATGTCGAGCTGAAGCTCCCAGCAAGAGCAAAATAACCACTAGGTTTTAAACAACCCCTTCTCTTCACCCTAAAACACTACAGGTATTTTGATGTGCTTTGCCATTCCAACCTAGGAATCAATCCAGTCACTTTCCACACAGAAGGGTCGCATGATTAGCCGTGAGGTATTGCCAAGGTAAATGTCTGTACTGATGTATAACCATATAACCATATAACAATTACAGCACGGAAACAGGCCATCTTGGCCCTTCTAATCCGTGCCGAACACTTACTCTCACCTAGTCCCATCTACATGCACTCAGACCATAACCCTCCATTCCTTTCCCGTCCATATACCTGTCCAATTTATTTTTAAATGATAAAATCGAACCTGCCTCCACCACTTCCACTGGGAGCTCATTCTAGGTCAGGAAGCATCACTGTAGAACATGGATAGGTGTCGTTTCAGGGCTCGACCCTTCCTTTGTCCTCCAGAGACGCTGCCAGACCTGCTGAGTTACTCCAGATCTTTGTGTCCTTTTGTGTATTAACCAGCATCTGCAGTCCACCAGCTTCACTGACGTGATGGGATCAAGTCAGAAGAAGGGTCTCGACCCGAAACGTCACTGTACTGTTTTCACCGAAATCAAATTAACCTACAGACCTGCACGTCTTTGGAGTGTGAGAGGAAACCACAGCACCCAGGGAAAACCCACGCGGTCAAGGGGAAGAATGTACAAACTCCGTACAGCCGGCGCCCATAGTCAGGATCGGACCCGGGCCCCTGGCGCTGTGAGGCAGCAACTCTACCGCTGAGTCACCGTGCTGCCGAGTTCAATCAGGGAATTGTAATCAGTATTGACAAAAACATTATAATATATGCTAAAAAAAAAACGTGATAAAAACATCAGGAATGTGATATAGAATTATTAATGAGCATGGAGGTCTATAATAGTCACTTTGAACCAAGCTTAGTAAATCCACTGGTGTTGCGACTTTTTACATGAAACATAAGTTCATAAGTTCCAGGAGTAGAATTAGGACATTCGGCCCATCAAGCCCATAACACCAGAAGACATGGGAGCAGAATCAGGCCATTCGGCCCATCAAGTCTACTCTGCCATTCAATCATGGCTGATCGCTCTCTTTCCCTCTCAACCCCATTCTCCCGCCTTCTCCCCACAACCCCCAACACCCTTGCTAATCAAAAATCTGCCAAACGCCATCTTAAAAAACACCCAATGACTTGGCCTCCACAGCCGTCTGCGGCAATGAATTCCACAGATTCAACACCCTCTCACAAAAGGAAATTCCTCCTCATTTCCTTTCTAAAGATGCATCCTCTCGTCTGAGACTCTCCCGATGGTGGGAACATCCTCTCCACATCCACTCTACCCAGCCCTTTCCGTACTCACTACTGCCCTGACCTGTGACAACAAGCATTCTGTATGCCTTCTTTAAAGTGTCCGAAGGAGTCAAAATGATCTTCATACGCCCATTCTGATCAAAGTGATGTCCCTGCGACCAACTCCATTGGAGGTCCGTGTTAGTGCCATATTCACAGTTCATGGGTCCTTCTCAATAGGTTTTAGCCAAATTCGTTTGTGATTTTTATGTCACGTTCCATTGAATTGCAAGTAAATATTTCAATCAATTTCCATGCCCGCCTTTCATGTTCTGCCATCCCCTAAGAGAACACAATAGAAAATGATATTTAATCCAGTAAGAAGATTATTGCAAGTCAAACAATGCATTGTCCTTAGGGTCACCCAATTCCCCAACTCAATCAATTTAATGAGTGCATGACTTGTGTCTCTGAAAAAAAACATTGGGTATTATCCAAAAACCACAGTCTCTGCTTATAATATTTTAGTCATAGATTTGCACAGCACTGAGTCAGGCCCTTCAGCCCATCATGTCCATACTGGTAGCCGACTACACTGATTCCATCTGCCTGTATTAGGATGCTTTGAAGGACACAAAGCTTTGAAGGACACAAATTGCTGGAGTAACTCGGCAGGTCAGGCAGCATCTCTGCAGAACATGGATAGGTGACGTCTTGGGTCGGGGTCCATCTTCAGACCCTACAATACCTGCCCTTTTGGGCGGCACAGCCTGCGTTTGGCCCATGCCCCTTTAAACCTTTCCTATCCATCTACCTGTCCAGGTGGGGCAGGCACAGTGACACGGCAGGCAGAGCTGCTGCCTCACAGTGTCAGAGACCCGGGTTCGATCCTGACCTCAGGAGCTGTCTGTGCAGGGTTTGCACATTCCCCCTGTGACCGCGTGGGTCTTCTCCGTGTGCTCCTGTTTCCTCCCACATCCCAAAGACGCGCGGGTTTGTAGGTTAATTGGCTTCTGTAAATTGCCCCTGGTATGAACAATAGAGCTAGTACATGGGTGATCGTTGATCAGTGCAGACTCAGTCTAAACCTAGCCATGCTCTTCAAAGATGCTGCCTGCCAGACCCGCTGAGTTCCTCCAGCACTTTATGTCCTTTCGTGTAAACCAGCATCTGCAGTTCCTTGTTTTTTACGCTTTGCCTTGCTTCTGTCCAAATGCCACTTGAACGAAGTGATTGTGTCTGATCTCACCCACCTCTCTGGCAGTGAATTGCAGATATCAACCACTCTGTGTAAAAGACTTTCCACTAAAATCCCTTCCTCCCATTTTACTCCTGTTCTTGATACCCCTGCCACGTGGAAAAGAGATTATCTACTTGTGACAGACACATAAAGCTGGAGTAACTCATCTCAGCGGGTCAGGCAGCATCTCTGGAGAAAAGGAATAGGTGACGTTTCGGGCCGAGACCCTTCATGTTTGTCTCTTATCATTTTATATACCCCCCTGAACACAATACTCTGAGTGCTTTCCTTAAGTACATTTTCAATATCAGTGTTTGTTTGTTTATTATTGTCACGTGCACTGAGGTACAGTGAAAAGCTTTTGTTTGCACGATATAAAATAAAAAAACTATGCATGAATACAATCAAGCTGTCCACAGGGCAAAGATTAAGGATAAAACGCACTCCATTTAGTTCAAGGATTTAACAATGAAATCAGATAAAGTCCGATTAAAGATAGTTCATAGTTCAAAGGAATCCAATGAGGTAGATGGGAGGTCAGGACTGCACACTAGCTGATGAGAGGATGGTTCAGTTGCCTGATCACAGCTGGGAAGAAACTGTCCCTGAATCTGGCGGTGTGTGTTTTCACACTTCTGTACCTCTTGGCTGATGGGAGAGGGGAGAAGAGGGAGTGACTGGGTTGAGACTGATCCATGATTATGCTGGTGGCCTTGCCAAGGCAGCGTGGTGCAGATGGAGTCAATGGAAGGGAGGTTGGTTTGTGTTAGGATCTGGGCCATTTAACAATGTTACAATCCAACAGTGTTAATATTGATAATGGGAACAGAACTTGCGATAGGCTGCCAAAGTTGAACTGGATGTTAAAACCTGTTGGGGCTACAGTAGTCACTCACTGTGTTCCGTCCGTGTATTACTGTTTAGCCATCACTTGCGCCCGCTAACACCTGTTCACAGCTTGTTCTCCACAGCACGAGCTGCTGATAATATCGCACTAACTCAATCGCACTCCCTGTCAAAACTTTAACAATTCCCTGCCAAAACGATGATGGGAAGAGAGATCAGTTGTCATTCTTCCTTGTCCTCTCGTCCGCACCCACAATACAGTTCTACCAGAAAGGGCACAAAGTGCTGGAGTAACTCAGCGAGTAAAGGGCCTGTCCCACTTGGGTGTCATTTGCGCGTCACGCAGATGGCGCACGACGATTTTGTACATCCCAAACTCCTGGGGCGCCGTGCGCAGCCGCCCGTCACTGCCTACGCCACCACGCACCGTGCACGCATAATGCGTACCATGCGTGCATGCCGTGCGTCCTGACGCGTAAATGATGTCCCGTAAATTACACGCATATGACGTCCAAGTGGGACAGGCCCTTAACTCAGCGAGTCAGGCAGCATCTCTTAGGGGAACATGGATGGGTGTTTCTCCAGCATGAAGAAGTGTCCCGACCCGAAATGTCACCCATCCATGTTCCCCAGAATCTCGGCTATTAGGCAAATGTGTGTGTGTTTGTGTGTGTGCTTGCATGTGTGTGTATTTGTGTGTGTTACACACACCAATATCTTCACACACACACACACACTGTTACCTTCATGCACACTCACACACACAAACACACTGTATGTAAGACATACACGCAAACATACGAACACATGCACGCACGCACAAGGGTTTTGACCCAAAATGTCACCTACTCTATGTCTCCAGAGAGGCTGCCTGAGCCGCTAAGTTACTCCAGCACTTTGTGTCTATCTTCGGTGTTAACCAGCATCTACAGTTCCTTCCCCCCCACACACACAGACACATTCACACTCGCAAACTAGCGCTTACACATGCACGCATATAAGTCAAAGTCAAGTCAATATTATTTCTATAGCACATTTAAAAACAACTCTCGTTGACCAAAGTGCTTTACATTAGTGCAGGTACTAACGTGCTCCACACAGTGGTACATAGATCAACAATACATACATAAATACATACAGCGCGCCCTCAGAGGACCTCAAGAAAGGCTTGAGAGTAGAAATAAGTTTTAGGTCTAGACTTAAAAGTCGATGGCGGGGGCAGTTCTGATGGGAAGAGGGATGCTGTTCCATAGTCTAGTTGCTGCAACCACAAAAGCGCGGTCGCCCCTGAGCTTATGCCTAGACTGTGGGATGGTCAGTAATCTGAGGGACCTGGAGGTGGTATGGTGGGTAAACAGATTTTGATGTAGGTGGGGACAAGCCCGTTAAGGGCTTTGTATACATAAAGAAGGAGCTTGAAATTGATTCGGAACCGCACTGGGAGCCAGAGGAGAGAGGCCAGAATCGGGGTGATGTGGTCCTTTTTTCGGGTGCCCGTCAGGAGTCACGCTGCGGTGTTTTGGACCAACTGCAGGCGGGACAGGGATGATTGGCTGATGCCAGAGTAAAGTGAGTTGCAGTAATCAAGGCGGGAGGAGATAAATGAGTAGATGATCTCTTCGAGGTCGTCAAATTGGAGGAAAGGTTTTATTTTAGCTATCGTCCGAAGCTGGAAGAAGCTAGCTTTTCCCACGGCATTGACTGGTTTGTCAAATTTCATCATGGAGTCAAACATCAAGCCAAGGTTTTTGACGTGAGGTTTGAGTAAGGCTTCCAAGGCTGCCTGCTATCGTTTTGATGGAGTCCGAGGTGCCGAGTAGGATGACCTCAGACTTACTCTCGTTTAGTAGGAGGAAGTTCTGGGCCATCCAACACTTTATATCCTCGAGGAAGCGGATAAGGCTGAGTAGATTTGATCGGTTGTTGGGCTTCAGGGGGAGATTGTGTATCATCTGCATAGCAGTGGAAGGAAATGCCGTGCCTTTGAATGACTTGGCCAAAGGGGGAGCATATACAGGGAGAAGAGAATGGGGCCTAGGATGGAGCCTTGTGGAACCCCGCATGAAAGGCTAGCTGGGGAGGAGAAAGAGTTGCCTATGTTAAGCATACAAGGATGTATAAATGTACACACACATATACACCATATGTGTAGACACACCTCCAGCCCCTGCCATTTTCACTGTCGATGTTCCAAGTTCACGATCATACACACAGTCACGGGCCACAGATCAATGCCAGATGCAGATTTATGTTCAAGGTTCCCTTCTCCCCTCATCACCCTCCCCCCCCCCCCCCCCCCCCCCCCCCCCCCCCCCCTGGCCTGCACTCTGGGCCTTGCTGGAGCATTGAAAGTGACACATAGGGTTGCCAACTTTCTCACTCCCAAATAAGGGACAAAAGGTCAAAATAAGGGACAAATCCCCGATGGTAATTCGTTGACTGACTCGGCCGTGGCTGGGTGAATGATGAGGTGGCCCGGGTGCTGGACTGCACACAAAGCCAGCCGGCGGACCAGCGGAGGAGTATTGGCCCGGGTGCCGGGGGCACACGACGTCGCTGGCAGAGTCCAGCACCCCATCCAAAGCATGAGTCGATGATCGGCCATGGAAAGGAGGTGTGGTGGTGTTGGCGGTTGGGCCGGGCTGCGACCAACGGGGTCACAGGCGAGGCGTTGCTGCTGCACTCCATGGGCTGCACTACGTCAGGAACGGTGAGGCGGGGCCGGATCAGCTCCGACCCGACAGTCACCTTGATCCAAATATGGGACAAGGGCAGTCCCGTATGGGGCAAACCAATTTAGCCCAATATACGGGATGTCCCGGCTAATACGGGACAGTTGGCAACCCTAGTGACACAGCTTCAGGCAAGGATCACTCCTGGTGCCTCACACACAAGGAATGAGGAAGCAAAAGGCAGGAAGCTACTGCGGGGAATTAAAAATCCATCACCCGGGTTAATTAGATAATCATTATTTTGTTGTTGCACGCTTCGTTACATTAGTTTGATTACAGACACTGGGGTCAATTGTTGAGTGGTCCGCCTTTGCACTAATGGCTCAAATCAGAGGCCCTTAACACCGGGCACTTTGTAAAAGTCACTGATGTCTGTCCCTACATGATGTGGGGTCCGTTTCAGAATGAGAAACACAGCCATTTGACGATGTTACTTTGATGTTGACTCTCCCCAATGTTTTGATAGAGACACAGAAAACAAAAACAGGAGTAGACGCTCACACCGACTCAACCATTGGTTTCGGTAATGGTATCAGTATCAGTATTGGTATCGGTATTGGTATTGGTATTGGTATCAGTATCGGTATTGGTATTGGTATCAGTATTGGTATTGGTATTGGTATTGGTATTGGTATTGGTATCAGTATTGGTATTGGTATTGGTATTGGTATTGGTATTGGTATTGGTATCAGTATTGGTATTACTATTGGTATATCTTTTGGTAAAAGTAGTGATATCAGTATTGGTACTGGTACCGGTATTGGTGTCAGTATTGGTATTGGTATTGGTATTGGTATCAGTATTGGTATTACTATTGGTATATCTTTTGGTAAAAGTAGTGATATCAGTATTGGTACTGGTACCAGTATTGGTATCAGTATTGGTATTAGTATCCGTATTAGTATCGGATTCAGTACTGGTATCAGTATTGATATTTGTAAGGGTATTCGTATTAGTATCATTATTGGTAAGTTTATTCCTATTCGTGTCGGTGTCAGGATTTGTATCCGTATTTGTAGTGGCATTGGTATGGTTTTAGTGTTAGTTTAGAGATACAGCACGGAAACAGGCCCTTCAGCCCACCGAGTCTCCGCCTGCCAGCGATTCCTGCACACTAACACTTGCTCGGGAATACATCCTTAGTTTGTGGGATGTATTCCCACATTTAATGGTCTGATAATGCGGGAAAGTGTTCCTGAATCTGGTGGTACGCGCTTTCATCCCATTGCATTTTCTGCCCGACGTGAGATGGGAGAAGAGGGAAGAGGGCGTGAGTGGCCCGTGATTATGTTGGCTGCTTTCCCGAGGCAGCGGGAGGTGCAGGTGGAGTAGATGGTGGTGAGGTTGGGCTGTGTGATGGAGTGGACTACACCTGATCATCCACTTTACCCCGTTCCCATCTTCTCTCCACACCCACAATCACTATGACATGAAGCAATACACAGTATCTACATTCTCCTTCAACTGATACAACGAATTGTCCTCCAATCTCTTTTATTTCTTTGCGAGATACAGCACGGAAATAGGCCCTTTGGCCCACCGAGTCCAGCGATCACCTGATTCCTAGTTTTATGTTAACCCACTTTCCCATCCAATCCCTGCACATTAGGAGTAAATTTATAGAAGCCATATAACCTATAAACCCGCATGTATATGGGAGGAAACCGGAGCACCCAGAGGAAACCCACACGGTCACAGGAAGAACGTATAAATTCCGTTCAGTCAGCAACCGTAGTCTGGCCCAAACCCGGGTCTCTGGTGCCATGAGCCATCAGCTCAGCCAGCTGTTCCACTGTGCTGCCCCTCGGGTGGTGAATTCCACAGGTACCCCCTCTCTGGATACAGGAATTAAATTGCTACAGTGGGGGATGGTGGCCATTCAGCCCATTAATTCCTTGCCATATCCGTGTAGTCCCATTCTCCTGCATCCACTGTTATTTCCGTTATACACGTTATTCCCTTTATCATGTAACCATGCACTGTGGATGTAACCAAGTGTTGTCGTTCCGCTGACTGGTTAGCACGCAACAAAAGCTTTTCGCTGTACCTCGGTACACGTGACAATAAACTAAACTAAACTAAACCACTGAGAAATGAGGCAAAACTATCAGAAGGAAATATTTAATATAACTTAATGAAGAAAAAGAGCAATTCTCAAATCACAATCTTCCAACTGTAAGCTAATTAAACATGAAATATTGAGCCATGCCTCTCCAAGCGCAGAAATATACAGTGAAAGAGCCTGATTAATGCAGCTTGCGGTGGCAATGCTGGATATATTCAAGACCCATTCAAGTTAGTGTCGTCTTGCTGAGTTTAATACTGTAGGCATTAAAATCATTTTTGTGCAGCCCTCTGTTAACTGAGGTGCTGGCATTTGTACTGGGAAAGGTCACTGCAATCTTATCTGTTGCAAAACAGAAGTTCGCTGCTGTTTTCAGATCCACAATTTTCATAATTCTTGCGGTATTAGCATGACGTTGCCAATGGCGAGCTCCACACATGTAACACGCACCGCTGGTTGCCCTGGCGTGCCGCGGCCACACCCGACGCCAGGCCTCGTTCGCCCGCCCGTAGAGGGAAGCCCGGCCTCTGCTCACCACTTGGGACTGGAGAGGAGGTGGTCAGTCGGGACGGAGGGCCCGTACGCAGATGGGCTGTGGGAGGGAGTGCAGTGCCTCAATGGTGGAGTGGGCCGATGGAGGCTCTGCAGCAGCCTGGGGCTCGGCTGGGCCCGGCGCCGCTCCACAAGGCCAAGCGTGTGGACATTTTTCCTGCATCTACCCCGTCCAATCCTCTAAGAATTTTATATGTTTCTATAAGATCCCCTCCTCATCCTTCTAAATTCCAGTGAATACAAGCCCAGTCGACCCATTCTTTCATCATACCTCAGTCCCGCCATCCCAGGAATTAACCTGGTGAACCTACGCTGCACTCCCTCAATAGCAATAATGTCCTTCCTCAAATTAGGAGACCAAAATTGTACACAATACTCCAGGTGCGATCTCAGCAGCACCTCCTTGTTCCTAAACTCAAATCCTCTCGCAATGAAGGCCAACATGCCATTCGCTTTCTTCACTGCCTGCTGCACCTTCATGCTTACTTTCCGTGACTGATGTGCAAACACCCAGACTGCAAATAGACTAGCTCTGGTCAGCATGGACGAGTTGTGCCGAAGGGGCTGTTTCTGCGCTGTAGAACCCTATGCCTCTAGAGCAATGACATAATTTCAAATTACTCCTGGCAAATCATGTTTGTGAATCCCTCCTTGAAAAATGATCAATTTAGTTTAATTTAGTTTATTGTCACGTGCACCAAGTGTTTTTTGTTGGATGCAACCCAGTCAATGAAAAGATTACAAGCACGCTGTCCACAGTGCACAGATGCTGGATAAAGGATATAACAATTACTGCAAGATAAAGTCCAATAAGGTCCAATTAAAGATGGCTTAAAGGTCTCCAATGAGGTAAATGGGAGGTCAGGAACGCACTCTAGTTGGTGATGGGACAGTTCAGTTGCCTGATCACAGCTGGTAAGAAACTGTCACTGAATCTGGAGGTGTGCGTTTTCAAACTTCTGTACCTCCAGATGAGAGCGGGGAGCAGGGAGAGAGACCGGGGTGAGACTCGTCTAAAGATTGTTACAAGCCTTTTTTGTTTTGCACAAAGCACCCCGGGACTTGAGCTGAAGGATCCAGGTGAACTTTCCAATGCAGTGCCGAGGTTTGTGCTACACTGTCCGTGGAGTACTTTCCGCATCAACCATTTCCACACGCTTCCATCATTCCCGTCAGGTGGAGCTAAACCCTCCCATGAAAAACAGTAGGACAGGTCTTCCCCATGACCTGCCAATGTTTATCCCTCAAATACGACCGCAGGAAACCAGGCAATTATTATCCACGCCACTGTTGTGAGAGGTTACAACGTTGACATTTGCTACCAGGTACCTATGGAATGGAGATGAGGAGGAATCTCTTTAGCCAGAGGGTAGTGAATCTGTGGAATTCATTGCCACAGACGGCCATGGAAGCCAATGAGTATTTTCTAGGCGGAGATTCTCAGGTTCTTGATCAGTACGGGTGTCAGGGGTTACGGGGAGAAGGCAGGAGAATGGGGTTGAGAGGGAAAGATAGATCAGCCATGATTGAATGGCAGAGTTGATATGATGGGCCGAATGGCACAATTCTGCTCCTATGACTTATGGACATGGATACCCAGAGCTTACGGAGATCCTGGGATCTGGCACACTCTTCTGGCACTCTGCCAAGGCCAATTTTCTCCGTGTAAGGTGGAGTGCCCATGATTGCGCTCAGGGCAAAACACCCATAGCAAACCTCTCTATCCACTTGTACTCCATTCCTCTCCACACAAAGGTCAGCATTCCATTAGCCTGTCTAATAACGTTCTGTAACAGATTGTGACACTTTAATGATCGTACACGGAACATTCATTGGATTGTCTAAATTAATTTACAGTGTTTGAAGGAATCGGACTTTGAAGCCTCATCTCATCCCTGAAGTGCTCCACTCGGCTCTCAGGCAGCCTCTATGAGAGCTACATTTAGCACTACTGTAGCATCTTAACAGTAAGTAATGCGATATCTTCCCTTGTGGCTTGGGCTGAAAGTAACTAACTTGATCTGCTCCTTTCCGTTTGGTTCTGTTATCACGTCCGGCAACACTGGCAAATACATCTGGAGCAACTCAACATCTGGAGGAACTCTACCAACATCTGGGGGAACTCGACCAACATCTGGTGCAACTCTGCCAACATCTGGAACAACACCGCTAACATCTGGAATAACACTGACAGCTACACCTGGAACACCACAGCCAGCAGCTGGAATACTGCTGCCAACATCTGGAACACCACTTCCAACATCTGCAACATCACTGCCACCATCAGGAACAGCTCTGTCAACATCTGGAACCGCACTGTCAACATCTGGAACAACATTGACAACATCTGGGGCAACACTGCCAACATCTGGAATTGGTAATCTTACCAATCACATTGCCTTCAACCAACTCATAGTCATGCAGCACAGAAACAGGCTCTTTGGCCCAACTCGTCCACACCGACCATGCCGGCCCATCTACGCTAGTCCCGTTTGCCCGCATTTGGCCCATATCCCTCTAAACCTTTCCTATCTATGAATCTGTCCAAATGTTGTTATTGTACCTGCCTCAACTACCTCCTCTGCCAGCTCATTCCATATACCCACCTGTGTGAAAATGTTGCCCTTCAGATTCCTATTAAAGAGCGTCAAATGTTACAGGAAGGCAGGACAATGGGGTTGATGGGGAAACCAGATGAGTCGCAATTGATTGGCAGAGTGGTGTCAATGACTCGAATTCTGGCCGAATTCTGCTCCAAAGACTTACGATCTCATTATAAAAATTAACTTGGTGAGTAACCGCGGTGCGTTGTATAGTTACATCTTCAAGACACAGTCCCCTGGTAGCAGAGTGTGTTATGAGTTAATTTTTGATTCCTACGAGCTATCAGATAGTTAGAATTCAAGATTTCGAGTCGGCAGTCACGTGTAAGTCAAAAGTTAATAGTGTTTTATTGTCATGTGTTCCCTAAACGGAACAATAAGTGTTTAACTTGCAGCAGCACAACAGACATGTAAACATCGCACTCTGTAAACACGATCATAAACACCATATAGAAACAAAAGAACAGCAGACGCTGGTTGCCACCAATGAAAGACACAAAGTACTGGAGTAACTCAGCGGGTCAGCCAGCACCTCTGGAGAAAAAGGATGGGTGATGCTTCGGGTTGGGACCCTTCTTCGGCCTGAAGGGCAGTACAGTGGCACAGCGGTGGATTTGCTGCCCTACAGCGCCAGAGACCCGGGATCAATCCTGCGCACGGTGCTGTCTGTACGGAGTCTGCACGTTCTCCCCGTGACCTGCGTGGGTTTTTCTCCGCGCGCTCCGGTTTCCTCCCACACTCCAAAGACGTACGGGTTTGCAGGTTAATTGGCTTTGGTAGAAATTGCAAATTATCCCGAGTGTGTGTAGGGTCGTGCTAGTGTACGGGGTGATCGCAGGTCGGCGCAGCCTCGGTGGGCCAAAGGGCTTGTTTCCACGCTGTATATCTAAATTGAACTAAACTAAAACAAATAGGTTTTGTCTGGTTTGAGGGCAGAGATTAGAATCAGTGGCGTGCTTAAAAAGGCAGACTGAAACATCAGCATGATAGGCCTCTGTTAATTATTAACAAACATATGTTTCACATTTGTCTCTTTAAATTTTCATTGCAAGCCACTGCTGTAAAAGAAAGCATCCAGGTTTAAAGTCATTCTCCGTCCGTTGTTCCTAGGAGTGTCCTACACCCCACCAGCAGGCCACGGGGTTAAGGTGAGGGGGGAAAATATTTAATAGAAACCTTTTACTTTTGTTCAGAGATACAGCATGGAAACAGGCCCTTCGGCCCACCAAGTGCTGACCAAGTTCTATCCTACACTCTAGTTTACAGAATCCAATTCACCTACAAACTCGTAGTGATTTACAGAGGCCAATTAACCCCACAAACCTGTACGTCTTTGGAGTGTGGGAGGAAACCAGAGCACCCAGAGAAAACCCACGCAGTCACAGGAAGAAGGTACAAACTCCGTGCAGACAGCACCCGTAGTCAGGATCGAACCCGGGTCTCTGGCGATGTAAGGCTGCAACTCTACCGCGGTGCCTGAGAGGCACCGTTCTCACGTGGAGGGTGGTGGGTAATTGAGAATACGGGTAACAGGTTCACAAACCTAGTTGTGCTGTAGGAAGTAAGAATATCCTTGTTCCGATTTGGTACATTTGACATTTAAATACCCTTGACTCTTGAACGAGCTGCCAGAGGAGGTAGTTCAGGTGGGTACAATTACATCTAAAAGTCACCAACAGATTCATATATAGAAAAGGTGTAGAGGGATAGAGGTCGGACACAGGCAGCAGGACCAGCTTCAATAGGTTGGGCCAAAGGGTCTGTTTTTGTGCTGTATGCCTCTTGAGTCTACGACATCTTATCACTTCATATTGGCTTGATTTTTGCTGGAGAAGACTGGCCTAACAGAGGAGTCATAGAGTCACACAGAGTGGAAACAGGCTCTTTGGCCCAACCTGCCCAGGCCGGCCTACATGTCCCATCTACACTAGTCCCACCTGCCCGCGTTTGGCATATGAAACCATGATGGGAGTGAATAGGGTGAATGCACAGAATCTTTTACTCAGGATAGGGGAATCAGGAGCTAGAAGGCACAGGTTTAAGGAGAGAGGAGAAAGATTTAGTAGAAACCTGAGGGGCAATGTTTTCACGTAGAGTCATAGAGCGTGGAAACAGGCCCTTTGGCCCAACTTGCCCGTGCCGACCACACACCCCAACCACACCCGCCCGCATTTGGCCCATATCTTTCTAAACCTATCCTATCCATGTACCTGTTCAAATGTTTCTTGAACATTGTGAAAGTACGTGAAATATGGAAGGTTACGACAGGCACAAGTAGAGTACATGGTCGAGATCCATTTCCCCACAGTTAGCTGTCAAAAACAAGAGAGCTCGTTTAAGCTGGAAGCAAGGAGTTGCAAAAGGGACACAAAGTGCTGGAGTACCTCAACAGGTCAGGCAGCATCTCTGGAGAACATGGATAGGTGGCATTTTGGGTCGGGACCATTCTTCAGACTGACACTTTTTTTGTAAACCAGCGTCTGTAGTTTCTTGTTTCTGCACACTCAGATGTGAGATGCTGCTTGACCCGCTGACTTACTCCAGCACTTTGTGTCTTTATTTTGTGTGGACCAGCGTCCGCAGTTCCTTATGTCTCCTCGGTGTCATAATTCTGCGTGTTTTTCAGATTACGATAGAAGGTTTCTCGGACACTATTCACCTGGCAAAGGCTTGCCCCTGTCCCTGGAAACCACAAGTGGGTGGCACTGTGGTGCAGGGGTAGAATTGCTGCCTGACAGCGTCAGAGACCCGGGTTCGATCCGAACCACGGGTGCCGTCGGTCTCTGTACGGAGTTTGCACGTTCTTCCATATGAATCCGGGTTCTCCAGTTTCCTCCCACGCTCCAACGGCTTGCGGGTCTGCAGGTTAATTGGCTTCAGTAAAAAAATTATAAATTGGCCCTCGTGTGTAGGATAGTGCCAGTGTATGGGGGTGATCGCTGATGGGCACGGACTCAGTGGGCCTGTTCCCGCTCTGTATCTGGAAGGTCTAAAGTCACAGGCCATGTGTGTTTCCCATTCACTTCCTGCATCCAGAAAACCAGACTTAGACAGAGGAGCGGCAGAGGAGAGCAAGGGTTGCCACGGCAACAGGACAACACGGTTTATCACCCTCAGCCAATGGATCTGCCTCCTCGGAGTAATTATCATGAACCTGCTGTCCTGTCTATTGCTCATCCCCACGTGTGTGATCAGTTAGTCGGCAAGCTCATGTGTTGTCATCTCAGCCTTCTTGCGGGGCCCGCACTCAGGCTGAACGCTGGAGCCCTGGCACACCACAACACAACATTAAGAGGCGATAAGATCAAATCCTGTCAAATACTAATCGCGAGGCAGGGCTTTCTCCAGGGTGGGTAAATCCACCCGTAATGCCGGGACACGAGTAGACAGACACATCTGTATGTCTACCGACTGGCAGGCCACGGCACCTCAGGAATTACTCGTCGACAATTACTCGTGCACACCATGACAGGTTCCTGATTAGTAAGGGAGTCAAAGGTTAGGGGGAGTAGGCCTGAGGATGGGTTTGAGAGGGAAAGATCGATCAGCCATGGTTGAATAGCAGAGTAGACTTCATTGGCCGAATGGCCTAATTCTGCTCCAATGACATGAGCTTATGACTTTCACTGGACGTCACTAAACGCTTCATTAAACGTTATTCCCTTTGTCCTGCATTTCTATACCAGCTACCATCCCCCTCCCCTACTGGAGACCTTTGTACTATCTTTAATCGGACTTTACTGGACCTTATCTTGCATTAAACGCTATTCCCTTTCTCCTGTATCTGTACACTGTGGATGGCGTGTTTGTAATCTTGCAATGTCATTTTACTGACTGGATAGCACGCGGCAAAAAAGCATTTCGCTGTACCCCGGTACACGTGACAATAATAACCTAAACTAAACTAAAGCGTGACTTTCATCACGTTGCCTATCCGTGTTCTCCAGACATGCAGGACAAAGGCGGCACGGTGGAACAGCAACAGAGTTGCTGCCTCGTAGCGCCCGAGACCCAGGTTTGATCCTGATTGCGGGTGCTGTCTTTATGGAGTTTGGACGTTCTCGACGTGACCTGTGTGGGTTTTCTCCGGGGCCACCGGTTTCCTCCTACACGCCAAATGTTTGTAGGTGAATTGGCTTGGCATATTTGTAAATTGTCCCGAGTGTGCGTAGGATAGCGCTGATTGGGAGGGTCGCTGGTCGGCATGGACTTGGTGGGCCGAAGGGCCTGTCTCTCGATATACCGATAGCGCTATATCTCTAAACTAAACTAAACTAAACTAAACTAAACTAAACTAAACTAAACTAAACCTGCTGTGTTACTCCAGCACATTTGAGCCTTTCATTTTGAACCCTAACCCTGCTTGACTGAATAAAAAGAGACAGAAAGTGCTGGAGCAACTCAGGAGGTCAGGCAGCATCTATACATGATAATAATCGAGCCATCTACAGTGTACAGATACAGGACAAAGAGAATAACGTTTAGAGCAAAATAAGGTCCAGTAAAGCCCGATTAAAGATAGTCACCCAAAATGTCACCTATCCATGCTCTCCAGCGACGCTGCCTGACCTTAATTAGTACGGCGTTTATCTTGCCGTTACCTCATGGCTATTCACGGGATTTGATTCCTAGGTTGGGATAGAATTGCAGATTAAGGGACCCACAGTTGTGCCCACACTCAACCAGCGGACAAAGACCAGATACAGTTTGAACAAGAATAGCTAAACGCAGCTGGTTTATTCTGCAGTCGGATAGCCGGTCAGAGCGCCAGACACCCGGGTTCAATCCCGACTACGGGTGCTGTCTGTACGGAGTTTGCACGTTCTCCCTGTGACTGCGTGGGGTTTCTCCGGGTGCTCCGGTTTCCTGCGACACTCCAAAGACGTGCAGATTTCTGAGGTTATTTGGTTTCTGTATATCGTCCCTCGAGTGTAGGCTAGAACTAGTGTAGGTGATGATTATTGGTCGGCCGGGACTTGATGGGCCGGAGGGCCTGTTTCCACGTTGTATTTCTAAAATAAACAAACTCAGCGGCTCAGGCAGCATCTCTGGAGAAAATGGATAGATGACATTTTGGGTCGAGAACCCTTTCTTCAGGCATCTTCTGGAAACATCACCTATCCATGTTCTCCAGAGATTGCTGCCTGGCCCGCTGAGTTATTCCAGCATTTTGTGTCTATCTTAAGAGGACATTTTTAGTTTAGTGATACGGTGAGGAAACAGGTCCTACGGATCCACGCTGACCAGCGATCCCCGCACTCAAACGCTATCCCACACACATGAGGGACAATTTACAACTTTATCAAAACCAATTAGCGTACAAACATGTACGTCTTTGGAGTGTGGGTGGAAATCGGAGAACCTGGAGAAAATTCATGCAGGTCACGGGGAGAACATGCAAACTCCGTATTGACAGCACCCCTAGTCGGGATCGAACCCGGGTCTCTGGCGCTGTAAGACACCACCTCTACCACTGCGCCACCGTGCCACCCTGTGGCAAACAAACTCTTAAGATCGCAGACCCGTGTGCGTTTCACGAGTTCTTACTCGTTTCAAAATCCAATAGGAATCTAGTGGAAACTAAACTTCCCAAAGTCAATGGTCTTAATAGCAGTTTAATAGTGAAATGGCATTTCAATAGCTCCTGGGGGAAATATATCTGCAACGATCCTTTAGCAGGAAATGCAACGAGGCCTATTAAACACTTGAATACAATGCCGGCGTGCCATTTGCAGTTCACGTTTTATCTGCTTTTAATCTCCCCAGATTTAAAATTACCAACACAATAAGATCAGCATTTTGGCGACACCACCTCACTCCAGAATAGCAATTAAAAATGCCCTCCGTAATATTTTTAAAAAACGTCAAATCAAGTGACATTTCCAGCATGCCCAATCTATTGACCTTTAGTGCAACTATATATTACGGGGAGAAACACTGGATCGTGGCACTGTTAATAATTTAACAGCAGTTGCTTGAGTGCAGTCTTAAGATCTATATCTCGGCATCTTCAACAATATCTTCTAAACTCCTGACCTCTACGCCTTGAGGACAAGGGCAGCTGACAGATTAGTAACAACAATATAAAGTCATTGAGCTGTACAGCTGAGACGCAGGCCCTTCGGCCCACTTTGTCCATGCTGGCCAAGTTGGGCTAGGCCCATTTGCCTGCATTTCACCCCTAGCTCTCTAAACCTTTCCATATATCCGTTCAAATGTCTTTAAAAAGTCATAATGGTGTCCACTTCTATAACTTCCTCTGATAGTTTGTCCCAGATACAGACACCCTCAAAATGAAAAAGTTGCCGCTGAGGTTCCCTCTTAAATCGCTCCCCTCTCACCTTAAGCCTGGGCCTGTAGTTTTAGAATCCTGGGGAAACGACTGCGAGCATTCACTTTATAACCATGCCACTTGTGATCTTGTACACCCCGCAGCCTACTGTACTCCAGAGTTGCTCCCTAATAAATCTCTCCCTATAACTCGAGCCTGTAAGCCCAGGTATCATCCGGGGGAAATAAAAGTTAATATAAAGGAACTGCAGATGCTGGTTTATACCAAAGATAGACACAAAGTGCTGGAGTAACTTAGCCGGTCAGGCAGCACCTCTAGAGAAAATGTGTAGGTGACGTTTTAGATCGGAACACTTCTCCGGACTGGTGAATCTCTTCTGCACGTTGAGTTTTAAAGGGTTGAAGAATTGCAAATTGTGAGGCTGGAGGAAGGAATGTGATGGAATCTACAGATGCTGCCTGACCCATTAATTTCCTCCAGCATAAGTTCTAAGAGCAGAATTAGGTCATTCGCCCCAGCGAGTCTACTCCGCCATTCAATCATGGCTGATCTATTTTTCCCTCTCAACCCCAATCCCCTGCCTCTCCCCATAACCCCTGACGACCCTTATCAATCAAGAATCTGCCAATCTCCGTCTTAAAAATATCCATTGACTTGGCCGTCTGTGGCAATGAATTCCACAAATTCACCAGCCTCTGACTAAAGAAATTCTTCCTCGTCTCCTTTCTAAATGTACATCCTTTTTTGCTGAGGCTGTGCCCTCTGGTCCTGGACTCTCCCACGAGTGGAAACATCCTCTCCACATCCACTCTATCCAGGCCTTTCACTCTTCGGTAAGTTTTTCGGTGTAAGCAATTTGTTTTTTTTGCCCCATCTCAAGTATTATTATTTTATATAAAAAAGGGAGCTGGAAGGTTCTGGAGGTTATTAAATCAGAGCACGATTCTTTGGAACTGGCCATCCAGTACAGACCCACAATGCCGAGCAAATTTAGGTCACGAGGGAACCTCGGTGCGGTGAAACTACTACGGTAGCCGATTAATTCACTGGCAGAAGCAATAATGCTGTAATCCATCAAGGTTTAGACACAGAAGTAAATTATTCAAACGTGTTGTGTAGTCGGAGCATTCATACGTTATTTATACTTCCACAATGGTTCATGTAATTGCAAAGAAACAAAAAACCAAAAGGCGTCCCATTTCTAAACAAACGTTGATTAACAGATTTCCAATGACATTAAGGATTGCGAACGTTAAAATCTCTGCAACTATTTCCATGCCTGAGATCCCAGGCATTGCCTGACTTACGGGTGAAAAATTGTATGGAAGGACGAGAGCGGCAGAGACCCGGGTTTGATCATGGCCACGGGTGCTGTCTGTGCGGAGTTTGTACGTTCTTCCCGTGACCGTGGGTGCTCCCGTTTCCTCCCTCATTATAATAAGGCGTACAGGTTTGTAGGTTAATTGGCTTCAGTAACATTGTAAACTGTCCCTAGTGGGACAGCACGGCATAGTGCTAGTGTTCGGGAGATCCTGGCCGGCGCAGACTTAGTGGGCTGAAGGGCCTGTTTCCATGCTGCATCTCTAAAGTTTAAAGTGAAATCTATTGCTGGGAGAGTCTGATATGCTTCATAGAAGGCAAGTGCTGGAATCCAGTAGTTTAGTTTAGTTTAGTTTTGAGATACAGCATGGAAACAGGCCATTCGGCCCACCAAGTCCTTGCCGACCATCGCTCACCTGATCACACGTTCTATGTTATGGAAAGAACTGCAGATGCTGGTTTCAATCGAACGGAGACACAAAATTCTGGTGTAACTCAGCGGGACAGGCAGCATCTCTGGAGAGAAGGAATGGGAAACGTTTCAGGTCGAGACCCTTCTTCAGACTGAAAGTAGAGGCGGAGGAGGGGGGGGGAATTAAACTGGAGGTGGAAACTGGAATTAAACTGGAAAAGGCCGGAACAAATCAAAGCCGGCAACAGATTACCTCAGGAAGGCTGGAGCCCACAAAGGCCCATTGTTGGCTGGGGAAGGTGTGATAGCAAGAGGGATACAAGGATAAGTCCAGTGGAACTCGATTCAAGGTGGGGGACGGGGAGGAGGAGGAAAGGTCCTGGCCCGAAACGTCACCCATCCTTTATCCTTGTATCCCTTCATTATCAACTCTTCCCCGGGCAACAATGGGCCATTGTGGGCTCCACCCTTCCTTTCCCATTTGTTGCCGCCCATGCTTCATTCTGGCCTTTTCTTACCTCCAGTTCCTTCCCCACTAATTTCAGTCTGAAGAAGGATTTCGACCTGAAGCGTCACCCATCCTTTTTCTCCAGAGATGCTGCCTGACCCCGCTGAGTTACCTCAGCACTTTTCCTCTATCTCCAGTTATAAAGCAGCATCTGCAGCTCCTTTCTACTCAAAACCTGAAATAGAACCGTTGCTAGAAATCTAAAACAGAACATCGAGCAGTACAGACATGAAACGCTGGTGTAACTCAGCGGGACCGGCAGCATCTCTGGAGAGAAGGAATGGGTGACGTTTTGGGTCAAGCTCCTTCTTCAGTCTCGACACAAAACGTTGCCCATTCCTTCTCTCCAGAGATGCTGCCTGTCCCGCTGAGTTACTCCAGCTTTTTGTGCTTATCTTTGGTGTAAAGCAGCATCTGCAGTTCCTTCATACATTGAACAGTACAGCACAGCAATAGCTCCTTCAGCCCACAATGCCAACATGATGCCAAGTTAAACTAATCTTCTCCAAAATCCAATGTCCACAATGGCATAGAGGTGAATCAGACAGTACCATAGCTTATGGAAGGACTGATACAGAGTAGAAGGGAGACAAAAATGCTGGAGAAACTCAGCGGGTGAGGCAGCATCTATGGAGCGAAGGAAATAGGCAACGTTTCATCCCGAAATGTTGCCTAGTTCCTTCGCTCCATAGATGCTGCCTCACCCGCTGAGTTTCTCCAGCATTTTTGTCTACCTTCGATCTTCCAGCATCCGCAGTTCCTTCTTAAACAGAGTAGGAGGGACTGTTTCTGCGTCTGGCATTGCACACTTTCAAGCTTCCGTGCTTTCTGCCGGAATGGGAGCAAGGAGAAGGAGGAATGAGCGGGGTGGGACAAGCCTTTGAGACGTAATCCGCATCCCACCATTCCCTATATGCCCGCGTGCCTATCTAAAATCTGTTTTAAATGCCACTATTGTATCTGACTGCCCGCCACCACCCCTGGCATCATGTCCCAGGCACCCACCATCCTCTGCGTAACCAAAAAGTTGCCCCGCACTTCACTGCCGAGATCGCCAGCGGTGGAGCTCCGTCCAGCGCGGCCTGTTGGCTTCGGAAGCCGCGGCCTCCGGTAAGGAAGCGGCCGTTCCAGGCATCACAAGCCGCTGGGAGGGTTCTCCCGACGCCGGAGCACCGTCACCCGGCAAAGAAGGGCCTGGAACATGGGCCCCCGTAGCGGCGACTGCGCAGGCCTCAATAGGCCCGACTATGGGTGGACATGGGGGTGGGGACTGGACTCTGTGCCTTCCCTCACAGTGGGAACCATTGTGGGGGGATGTTTTTTTGTTTACTGTTGAATGCTTTGATGTTGTGCCGTATCTTTATCTGTGTGCTGCATTAGGAAGTCAAATTTCACTCCACCAATTGGTGTATGTGATCATAAATGTCCTTTGCATCTTGTACCTTGTAAACTTTCTCCACTCTCCTCCATCCCAGCTCTCCGTGCAACTTCTAGGAACAATCCGCTGGCAAGAATTCACGTCGGCTTCACGCCAGAAACGACACGGTGTCGTTGTCCTCGATGACTCAGTGACAAACCTCTCCTCTACACATCCTGCCGATGATTGGATTACCATCTGTGCTCAAAGTCTACTCGCTCTTCCCAAAATATCACCCTGGATGTAATATTAGCCCAAGTGTCAAGTGCTGAAACGGAGAAAATAACAAACAGCTTCCAAACAGAATGTAAGGGGGAGGAGATGAAAACAACAGGTGAAAGAGACGAAGAGGCTGAGATATTTATTCAGATGGGGACAGGTTGAGGTTCATGCGATCTCGCTGTGGAAAACGTGCATCCTTCCTCATGATGCCGTTACCAGCTACAAATGCCTCGGCCGTGGCCTTTAGGCCTTTAGACCTTTAGAGATGCAGCGTGGAAATAGACCCTTCGGCCCACCAAGGCTGCGTCGACCAACCGGCGATCACCCCGTACACCAGCACTATCCTACACAACATGGAGAACTTACGATGTTACCAAAGCCAATTAAACTACAAAGCTCCACGTCTTTGGAGTGTGGGAGGAAACCGGAGCACCCGGAGAAAACCCGCGCAGGTCACAGGGAAAACGCACAAACGCCGTGCAGACAGCACCCGTAGTCAGGATCGAACCCGGGTGTCTGGCGCTGTAGGGCAGCAACCCCACCGCGCGCCACTGAACTACCCATCATCGATAGTGGATACCCAGATGTTCTTATATCCCTGACCATGGAGACTAGGGGTGGGATCTAGCTCAGGATAAGCTGTCAAAGAGTCATCGTGCCGCACAGCATGGACACAATCCCTCTCTTCCCTCCCCTCCCTACATTCCTTCATCTGGCTTCACAATTCACAGCTCATCTCTCCTTATCTCACACCTTTAGTATTTTCACATTTGGCCCTTGTCGAACCACCTGCCTATCAGCAACCCCCCACCTGTATCCACCTGTCACTTTGCCCTGCACCTCCTCTCTTCCAGCTTTCACCGCGCCCCCACACAATGCTGCCTGACCCGCTGAGTTACTCCAGCACTTAGTATCCTTTTGTTACGGACACAATTCTGTTCTTGGTATATAAATTCTGTCTGGTTATCTCCGTGACCGTGGGTTTTCTCCGGTTTCCTCCCACATCCCAAAGACGTACGGATTTGTAGGTTAATCGGCTCTCTGTAAATTACCCTCGGTGTGTCGGGAGTGGGTGCGAACGTGCGATAGCATCGAACTAGTGCGAACGGGTGATCGCTGGTTGGCACGGACTCAGTGGGCCGAAGGGCCTGTTTCCATGCTGTATCTCAAAACTAAACCATCCAGAGTCGCATCACGATTTGACCACATTTGCACTTGACGCATTTACCTCATCCTTAAACTCCGAAGAACATTAAAGATTTTAAGTGCAATACTACGATGAAAAAGAAAGAAGACCTTGCAAAAAAAACAAGACATTAGCGCAAAACTATACTTAGAAGAAAAGAACTAGTCTCTGGCAGTGCAACAAGTGGTCTGTACTGTTCCGTTGCTGCGGTGGGATTAGCATCCTGCGGGCCCGTTCAAGAACGCGATGGCCAATGATCAACGGCTTGCACGGACTCAGTGGGCCGAAGGGCATGTTTCTTTGCTGTATCTCTGAAAAAAATTAACTCAACTAAACTAAAACAAAGCCCTCTTAACTCTTGACAACAGTAGAGTGAGTCTGTGAAGAAAGCAGAGAGAAGAACCAAGCACCGGGATGATGAAGATTCAGGCAGACAAGCTCAATGTAGCAGTAGGCCTTTAAGTGAGCCCTAGACATTAGTACGATTGTGCGTCTAGTGCAAGATTAACAACTATTCATTCTGCCATGTACTCGTGTACTTTTAATTTTTTATCACGTAAATGTTAGATTTTACGGCACAGTAGTTTAATTCCTTTGGGTGGCTGTAAGGTAACACTGCCTCAGCGCACGTTCAACGACAGAAAGGTATAAAATGCTGGAGTGACTCAGATGCTCAGGCAGCAACTCCGGAGAAAATGGACAGGTGACGTTTCAGGTCGGAATCTTCCTTCAGTCTTCATTGGGCTGCATTTGGATATTACGTGCAAATCTGGTTACCTCCTACCCCCCCCCCCCCCCCCCCCTTTACAGGAAGGATCTGGTGGCTTTGGAGGAAGGGGCGGCCCGGTGGCAGAGCGGTAGAGTTGCTGCCTCACAGCGCCAGAGACTCGGGTTCAATCCTCACTGCGGGTGCTGTCTGTACGGAGTTTGTACGTTCTGCCCGTGACCGTGTGGGTTTTCTCCGGGTGCTCCGGTTTCCCCCCACACTGCAAAGTTGTGTGGGTATGTAGGTTAATTGGCTTCTGTCAAGTGTCCCTAGTGTGTAGGATATAACTAGTGCGGGTGATCTTTGGTTGGCAAGGACCCTGTGGGCTGAGGGCCTATTTCCACACTGTATCTCGAAACTAAACTCAAAAGTTCAAAGGTTCAAAGGTATTTTTATTGCCACGTGTAAGGTACAGTAAAACTCGATTTACCATACAGCCATACTAAAAAATGCAACAAGACACACAACTACATGAAAGTTAACATAAACATCCACCACAGCGGATTCCCCACATTCCCCAATGTGATGGAAGGCAGTAAAGTTGAATCTTCCTCCCTCTTTATTCTCCCGTGGTCGGGGGAGTCGAACCATCCGCAGTCGGGGAGATCGAAGCTCCCGCGATTGGGGCAGTCGAGGCTTCTGCGGACTGGAGCTCCCGAAGTCGGTCCCTTAACAAGGGACCGCGAGCTCCACAGTGTTAAAGTCCGCAGGCTCCCGCGGTTGGAGCACCGAGGTCCACGCCCTACAGGGACCACCAGCTCCACGATGTTAGGCTACAGTGCCTCCCCCCCCACACCCCACACCCCACATATAAAGCTGAAGAACACAAACATACATTTAACACATACTACAAAACAACAAAGAAGGAAAGGACGAGACTGACCGTTGGCGAGGCAGCCACAGATAAACATTGAAGAAGGGTTTATCATGAAGCTGACTGGATTAGAGAGTATTAACTACAAGGAAAGGTTGGACAAACTTGGATTGTTTTCTCTGTAATTTTGGAGATTGAGGAGAGATTGATAGAAGTTTGTAAGATTATGAGAGGGTAGACAGTTAGAATTTTTTTTTTACAGAGTGGAATGTCAAAGAGTGGAGGCATAGCTTTAAAGAATATAGAGGATTTGGAAATGCAATCTATTGCAATGTTTAAAAATCAATTAGGCTGGTACATGGATAGGGCAGGACATGAGCCAAATGAAGGCAGGTGGGACTAGCACAGACGGCGCATGTTGGTGAGCATGAGCAAGTTGGGCCGAATGGCCTGTTTCCACACTGTATGACTCTCTAAGTCAATAATAACCGGTGAATAATACAGGTGAAAATAATAAATCAATACCAATTACAAGCCGCTGAGGAGTGTTCGCCCGACGCCGGTGTTCCATCTTCCCGGCAAGAGGGCCTGAAAACATCGGGCTGGCTGCGGAGGCCACAAATGGGCCCCGACCTCGGGTGATCACAGCGGAAGGGGACTGAACTTTCTGATGCCTTTCCCCACAGTGGAAATTATTGATTCTGTTGTGGGGGGGACGTTCATGTTGAATTCTATAATGTGTTGTGACATTTTTATTTTTTTTAATTTTTCTATGGATGCACGGAAATTATTTATTCTATGTAAAGCCCTTTGGTTTCAATGCGAGCTGATTTAAACGTGCTATATAAATAACATTTACTTACTTACTTACATATCTAAAGTTGTCTTGAATATATTAAATGTTTGGCTTTCACTGCCCTCTCTGGTTGAGAATTTCACAAATTCACTACTCTACGGGAGATGGAGTTTCCCTTCATCGCAGGTAGAGCCCGATTCCATGCAGTGTAGTCCCTTGATATTCTTTTCAACCTAGGCCTAACCAGCATCTAATTTAAGATAATTTAAGTTTGATAAATAAAGACAAAGCTCTGAGGAATAGCTACATATTTTTTTAAATGAAGCTTGAACGAGAAATGTGCGAAAATTTACACCAGCATCGATAGGTTCAAGAACAGCATCATCTATTGGCTGAAGATAGACGCCAGTCGCTGGAGTAACTCAGCGGGTCAGGCAGCATCTCTGGAAAAAAGGAATAGCTGACGCTATGGGTCGAGACCCTTCTTCAGACTGAGAGTCAGGGGAGAGGGAAACTCGGGGAGTCAGTCAGCTGTTCCTTTTCTCCAGAGCTGCTGCCTGACCCGCTGAGTTACTCCAGCGACTTGCGTCTATCTTCGGTGTAAACCAGCGTCTGCAGCTCCTTCCTAAATATCGTCTATTAAACATCTGCCGACACTCTCTCGTCAACCGAAGATTCTCGCAACGTTCCCGCCTCATGTTTCTACATGAGGTAAAAGATTCTGAAGGCTAGAAAAAGTCGGGGATAGACGCAAGGACTTCCCACCTCCTTGAGTAGGAAAATGAACACTGCATGGTAAACAGTAATCAGACTAATGTGTCACAGTGTGCAAACCATTCTTTTACGTTGTGCAAAGGCGTTTGTGCGTGTGACAGCCACTGTAAATATATGTTGTGCTGCTGCCATTGTTGGATCATTTAATGAATGTAATAATGCTTAATAAATTATACTCGGTATAGTAGGCTTAAAGCAAGGCGTCACGGGGTGTTACTCTGATACCTGTCAAAAGGGAAGGATTCCTGCACAGAACAACATCCAAACTATAATTTCAATTATCCAAAAAATTGTTACCTCGTTCTTATTTTGAGCAGATACTTTTAGTTTTAGTTTGAGAGATACAGGGCGGAAACAGACCCTTCAGCACGACCCAGTGCGTGCCGGCCGGTGATCACCGGTACTCTAGTTCTGTCCTACACACTCGGGGCAATTTACAGAAGCCAATTAACCTACAGACCTGCACGTCTTTGGGATGTGGAAGGCAACCGGAGCACCCGGAGAAAACCCATGCGGGCACAGCCCCCGTGGTCAGGATCGAACCCAGGTCCCTGGCGCTGTGAGGCAGCAACGCTACCGCTGCCCCAGTTGTTGAGAGTTTATGGCCAGTATGTACACATACAAGGAATTTGCCTTAGTGCTCCACTCGCAAGTGACAACATGACATACAGTAAACAATTAAGAATAAAACATAAAACATTAAAACATTAAGAATAAAACATTATAGTTTAAACATGTGAATGAAATAAAATACCAGAGCAAAAGGAGGCTACAGACTTTTGGTTATTGAGGAGAGCTACTGCTCGTGGAAAAAATATGTTTTTATGTCTGGCTGTGGCAGCTTTGACAGTCCGGAGTTGCCTTCCAGAGGGAAGTGATTCAAAGAGTTTGTGGCCAGGGTGAGAGGGGTCAGAGATGATCTTGCCCGCTCGCTTCCTGGCCCTTGCAGTGTACAGTTCATCAATGGAGGGAAGGTTGCAGCCAATAACCTTCTCTGCTGATCGGACGATTCGCTGCAGCCTCCAGGTGTCGTGCTTGGCGGCTGAGCCAAACCAGACCACGATGGAGAAGGTGAGAACAGACTCTACGATGGCCGTGTAGAATTGGACCATCATTGCCTGTGGCAGATAGTGCTTCCTCAGCTGCCGCAGGAAGTACATCCTCTGTTGGGCCTTTTTGACGGCAGAGTCGATGGTGGGCCCCCATTTAAGGGAGGTCCTTGGAGATGATGGTTCCCAGGAACTTAAAAGACTCCACAGATGTGACTGTGGTTGTAGTTACATGGTATTGTAGTGTTTATAACACCATGACTAGTCATAGAATCGTATAGCAGTGAAACAAGATCTTTAGCTTGCCCACACCAGCCAACATGCCCCATCTACACTAGTCCCACATGCCTGCGTTTGGCCCATATTCCTCTAAACCATGTCCCTGTCTAACTGTCTCTGAAACACAACAATAGTACCTGCCTCAACCTCCTCTGGCAGCTCGTTCAATATACCCACCACCCTTTGTGTAAAAAAGTTACCCCTCAGGTTCCTATTATATCTTTCCCCCCTCACTTTAAACCTATGTCCTCTGGTTCTCGATTCCCCTATGGGCAAAATATTCTACCCGATCATTTAACCGATCTATTCCTTTCATGATCTCAGACACCTCTATAAGATCACCCCTCATCCTCCTGCGCTCTAGAGAATAAAGTTGCCCCTCAAAGATCGTAAGATCATAAGATATATGAGCAGAATCAGGCCATTCAGCCCATTAAGACTGTACCTCCGTTCAATCATGTCTGATCTATTTTTCCCTCTCAACACTATTCTCCAGCTTTCTCCCCGTAACCTTCTACACCCTTATTAATCAGGAACCTGTCAATCTCTGCTTTATAAACTACCCAGTGACTTGGCCCCCACAGCCGTCTGTGGCAATGAATTCCACAGATTCACCACCCTCTGGCTGAAGAACATCCTCCTGGTGTGTCCATTCTAAGGCACAGGTACAGTGCCTGTCCATGGGCATCTTAGTTGGTGAAAGCACAAAGAATGGGCACAGATTTCAGAAACAATCCAGTCTCACTTTCTGGGACGAGCCACCCCCAAAGGAACAGAGCAGGGAAGGACAGAGCAAACAGACAGCACAACCTAATCCCAGACAGAATAAGGATGGTGCAGTGGCACTATGGTAGAGTTGCTGCCTTATAGCACCAGAGATCCTGACTACAGGCGCTGGCTGGATGGCGTTTGTACGTTCTCCCTGTGACCGCGTGGGTTTTCTCCGGGTGCTCTGGTTTCCTCCCACACTCCAAGGAGGTACAGACGTAGGTTAATTGGCTTGGGTAAAAACGGCCAAATTGTCCCTAGTGTGTAAGATAGTGTACTGGTGGCTGGTCAGCGCGGACCTGGTGGGCCGATGGGCCTGTTTCCGCACTTTATCTCCAAAGTCTAAAGTCTAAAGTACAAACAATCCTTACGGATTTCCATTCGAGGCTGCAGGCTTATTCCTTGTTGACTAATTTTCTGAACAGTGAGGCACTCATTAGTGTTAAATTAAAGAGTCATTATTCCTAAATATTAATTATGTTTTGTAAATTAAATCTAATTAAAACAATTCAGAATAATTAAAATTTCTACTGTGCAATTAAAATCTCTATCTGTCACTGTAAGTGCAAATATTTTATTCAGATAGTCTACTTTGAAAATCTACCTAAGATTAGTTCATAACTGGAATATATTTCTCCATGTCAAATATTCAAAACAAAAGTTCAGTTAAAAAATGGAAGATTTTGCAGCATTTGTATGCATTAGCACAGAGACAGGAGAGAGAAAAAAGAGAGTGAGACAGATAGACAGACATGGAGAGAGTTGGGCAGATAGAAGGACAGCGAGATCGAGTCAAACAGAGACAGACAGAGAGATGAAGTACAGAGAGACAGAGAGATATTTTCACAGAGAGAGATGGAGATAGAGAGAGGGAGAATGAGAGAGAGACAGAGAGATAGACAGAGATACCATCAGAGAGACAGAGCTTCAGACAGACAGACAGAGAGTGAGGTGGAGACACAGTCAGACACACAGAGACCGAGAATTCCAGAGTAACAGACACAAACAGAGAAGAGGGAGGAGAGAGAGAGAGACAGAGAGACAGAGAAACAGGCACAGAGGAGAGAAAGGAGAGGAGAGAAAGGAGGGGAGAGAAAGGAGAGAGAGAGAGAGAGAGAGAGAGAGAGAGAGAGAGAGAGAGAGAGCACTCCACAACAACCCACTTCATAGAAATGAAAATTTGCTCAAAACTTGCAGACTGCCCTACAAATCCACAGCCACTTGGAAGTGAATCCCATAATGCCTAAGCGATGGAATCATACAGCATTTCACCACAGAACAAGCCATTCAGCCCACTTAATTGACGCTCACCATCACACATCCACTTGCACTAAGTCCCGTCAACTTCCCCCCAAATCCTATCCCCCATCTATATACATCAGTACTTTACTTTAGAGATGCAGCATGTCACATGGTGTAGTGTAGCACTATCCGACACACTAGAGACGATATACAATTTACAGAAGCCAATTAACCTACAAACCTGCATGTCTTTGGAGTGTGGGCAGAGACTGGAGCCCCAGATAAAACCCACGCAGTCCCGGGGAGAATGTGGAAACTCCATCCACTGCACCACCCCTAAATATCCGAAGCAATTTTACAGCGGCCAATTAACCTGCCAATGGGCACGTCATTGGGATGTGGGAGAAAACCCACGCGGTCACAGGGAGAACATGCAAACTCCACATAGACAGCACCCAGGTCGGGATCGAACCGGCGTCTCTGGAGCTGTGAGGCAGCGGCTCTGCCTGCAGCACCACTGTGGCCATGCCATGGGCAGAGAAAAGAGAGAATTGATTATAAGACAGGGAGAGAAAGAAAATGAGGGAGAGAGAGAGAAAGTTATTTGCAGGCAAACATATTCTCCCCCCGGTCAGAAACGGAACAGTATTCTGCACGGCCCCCTTCCTAAATGTAGTTGCAAAGATATCAGCTGGTCAACTTTCCACAAACAGCCACACAGACAGCTGGCCTCGCTCACTGTCTCTCTCAGAGATGCAGAGAAGGTGAATGGTGATGGTCACGGGAGAGGAGCCCAGGCTAGAGGGCACAGGTTTCAGGTGAGAGGGGAAAGGTTTGAAAGAGATCCAGAGATGTTCAAGAGGATGTGAACTGGAGGAATGGATGGGGATTACAGAGACCGGCCAGGGAGATCAACTCCCATCAGGCAAGAGGTACAGAAGTGTGAAAACGCACACCTCCAGATTCAGGGACAGTTTCTTCCCAGCTGTTGTCAGGCAACTGAACCATCCTCTCATCAGCCAGAGTGCAGTCCTGACCTAGCATCCACCTCATTGGTTAACTGGGAACTATCTTTAATCGGACTTTATCGCACTTCAATGTTATGCAAGTAAGAATTTCATTGTTCTATCTGGGACATCTGACAATAAAACACTCTTGACTCTTGACTATATCCTGCAACAAATATTGTGCCCACTTCATCCTTTACCTGCACACTGTGGATGGCTCGATTGCATTCGTGTATAGAAACAGAGAAAAATAGAAAGTAGGTGCAGGAGTAGGCCATTCGGCCCTTCGAGACAGCACTGCCATTCAGTATGATCATGGCTGATCATCCAGAATCAGGACCCCGTTCCTGCTTTTTCTCCATATCCCTTGTATAGTTCCAAAATGCAGTTGCAAAGATATCAGCAGTCCGATATCTTGCCGCTCACACAAAGTGCCTCTCACACTGCCCACCAGGGAGGGCTTCCCAGGCAAGTGAGTGGTGCACCAGCGGAGGGAGCAGGCTCAGTTCCACCCACCATGCTTGTCACAGGGCAGCAGTGAACCGACAGCCCGAACCTCTCACGCACTATTCATTCTCCCGAGTTAGATTCAACGGCTGTCGTGTCATCCTTTGTGGGGACTGCCATTCAGGGCAGCGACAGGCGTAGAATAAGCGTATAATTTTCCGGTCATATAAAAACCTATTCTTGATGCTGTCAAATAAAATATATAAGTTGCTGCTTCATGGCTTGTAAACCTGCGGAGTAGGTGCTGAAGGTGAAATACAACTGTTAATGTAGCGTGTATCAGTGGCTGGGAGAGGCAGCCTTTCACAAAGACAGCAACAAAGCCATCTTCGTAGCATTCGAGAACTGCGTTCAGTTTTAGTCAGCCTGTTACAGGAAAGATTTTTGTCAAGCTGGAAAGGGTGCAGAGAAGATTTACAAAGATGTTGCCAAGGCTCGAGGGCATGAGCTTAAGGGTGAGGTTTGACAGGCTAGGGGTTTATTCCTTGGAGCACAGAAGGATGAGGGGTGATCTTCTCGAGGTGTACAAAATCAGGAGAGGAGTAGATTGGGTAGATGCACAAAGTCTTTCATCCAGAGAAGAGGAATCGAGAATCAGAGGACACAGGTTTAAGGTGAGGCCGGAGAGATTTAACAGGAGCCTGAGGGGCAGCCGTTTTACACAAAGGGCGGCAGGTGTATGGAACGAGCTGCCGGAGAAGCTCGTTGAGGCACGTACTATCACAACATTTAAAAGACATTCAGGCAGGTACATGAGTAGGATTGGTTTAGAGGGATATGGGCCAAACGCGTGCAGGTGGGACCAGTGTAGATAGGCCATGTTGGTTGGCGTGGGTAAGTTGGGCCTAAGGGCCTGTTTCCACGCTGTATGACTCTATGACTCAAAAGCCAGGCATTAATACTCTGCCAAAGGCAACATGCTGAAGGAATTGAGTGGAGCCAACAGCATCCATGTCGGTGCTGAACAGATTCACCAGGATGCTACCAGGACTCGAGGACTTGCGTTAAGGAAAAGTTGGATAGGCTGGGGCAGTTTTCTGCCAGAGCTTAAGAGGCTGAAGGGTGATCTTGTAGAGAGGTACATTGATCACGCGAGGTGTAGGCAAGGTGAATGGTCACAGTAGAGGAGCCCAGAACTAGAGGGCATAGGTTTCAGGTGAGAGGGGAAAGGTTTGAAGGAGATCCAAGGGGGAACCAGAGAAACGCAAGAGACCGAACGGGAGGAGTGTGTTACAGGCAAGACGTGCAGAAGTTTGATAATGCACACCTCCAGATTCAGGGACAGTTTGGTCCCCTCATTAGCTAGAGTGCGATTCTGGCCGACCATCTGCCTCATTGTAGACCTGTGAACTATCTTTAATCAGACTTCAATGTTAAATCTTGCACCAAATGTTGTGCCCTTTACCCTTTACCTCTGCACTGTGGACAACCTGATTGTAATCATGTATCAGCTTTTCGCTGACTGGATAGCAGGCAAACAAAAGCTTTTCACTGTACCTCACTACATGCGACAGTGACAATAATAATAAACTAAACTAAACTAAAGGAAGGGGTTTTAATATGAGGGTGAGATTGTTAAAATGCAGAGGAGCTTGGAGGATGTAACATGATGTCCCAACCCTTGTATTCAATGTGTCGGCTGATGAAGGCAAGCAAACCAAATGCCTTCGTCATCATCACCATATCTATCTGTGTTGCCACTTTCAGGGAACTGTTCACCTGTGCACTAAGGTCTTGCTGTTCAATAACACTGGGGTGGCACAGTGGCGCAGCGGTTGAGTTGCGGCCTTACAGTGCCTGAGACGGGTTCCATCCTAACTCCAGGTGCTGTCTGTACGGAGTTTGTACGTTCTCCCCGTGACCGTGTGGGTTTTCTCCGGGTGCTCCGGTTACCTCCCACATTCCAAAGACATGAAGGTTTGTCGGTTAATTGGCTTCTGTAAATCCCCCTAGTGTGCAGGAGAGAACTAGCGTATGGAGTAACTCAGCGGGTCAGGCAGCATCTCTGGTGAAAAAGGATGGGTGACGTTTCAGGTCGGGACCCTTCTTCGGATTCTTCAGTGTCTGGGTGATCGTTGGTTGGCCCGGACTCGGTGGGCCGAAGGGCCTGTTTCCACACTGTATATCTAATCTAAACTGAAGCTCTCCACCCACAAGCAAAGGGCTTCTCAGTATCTTGTTACAAAGTCATCCAGCACAGAAACAGGCCCTTCAGCCCATCGAATGCCTGCTGACCATCAAGCGTTCCTTTCTTACACAAATCCTAACCCCGTCTACTCTGTGAATACTGGGCTTCGCTGTGGCATCTCCCTCCTCCCTCTCGGCTCCAGTGCCTTCAGTCCAGCCTCCCCAACAAGAGCATTTTATCTGCTGTGCAGGAGCTGAACAGCCCATTAATTCTTGTCAGAAGAATTCACAGTAGATTCACAATGAGTAATCTTCAAGCGTTTACAAACTGAAGCCAGTTTGGATTCAATCAAACAACAGAGTTATAAATAGAAACAAGGAACTGCAGGTGCTGGTTAAATTTAAAAAACACCGCAAAGTGCTGGAGTAACTCAGCCACTCTGGCAGCATCTCTAGAGAACATGGATAGGTGATGCTTCCTCCGTCTGAAGCAGGGTTCCGATCCGAAACGTCAGCTATTCCTTTTCTCCAAAGATGCTGCCTGACCCGCTGAGGTACTCCAGCTTTTTGTGTCTATCTGCAGTGCAAACCAGCATCCCACCTCCTCCAATTCTCACTTGCCAGTCTTTGTCCTGACACTCTCTATTCCAGCTTCCTCCCCTCTCCTACAATCAGTCTGAAGAAGGGTCCCGGCCCCAAACGTCACCTCCCCATGTTCTCCGGAGATGCTGCCTGACCCGCTGAGTTACTCCAGCCCGTTTGGTTGCAAGCTACCCAGGTAAATATGAGAGTTATAAGGCAGTACTAGTGGCACATCCTTAAAGCTGCTGCCTTACAGGGCCAGAGACCCGGGTTCGATCCAGACCACTGGTGCTGTCTGAACGGAGTTTGTACGTTTGCCCTGTGGGTTTTCTCCGGCTCTGGTTTCTCCGGTTCTGCTCTGGTTTCTTCCCACACTCCAAAGACGTGCAAACCTGCGGGTTTGTAGGTTAGTTGACTTTGGTAAAAATGGTAAATTGTCCCTAGTGTGTACGATAGTGCTAATGTACGGGGTGATCGCTGGTCAGAGCGGACTCGCTGAGCCGAAGGGCCTGTTTCCACGCTGTATCTCTAAAGTCTAGAGTTCCGTGTCGAAGCCTTGAATGGGGCTTGTCTGGCAGGGAGAGAACGGCGCGATCTTGCCTTTGTTCCCTGGTAACCTTGTTCCTCAGGCCCACAGTGAGACAAAGGGATAAACATCACCCCTGAAATCTCCTGATCCCGTTAAATCTGCAGAGAACGCTGCCGGGAGCCGGATTAAACCTCACTCTCCCTGACAGGACGGGGAAATCATCTCGTTAATCCTGTCTCATTAAAAATTCATGCGCGGGAGAAGGTTAAAATGCAACGGCTGGCCTTCTCGAGGCAACCGTGAAATCAAAGTCTCATCACTCCCTGCACTCAGCTTGCAATCTTTATTTTTAACTATCAGTTAAAATTCCTGCCGGTTTGCTTTTGCCGATTTCCCTCTCCTTAGGAGAAGGCCTCTTCCCCGTGATAACTCGGCCTTTAGCCACTCTTGAAATATGAACGTGAATGACAGGGGTCGTGATCCTGCGATTAACTATTCATGCTGAGGCTATGGCAGTCTTTCTGAAAGCAGAGGCTCGGCGATTTGTCAGCCGAGGGGAGGAAGGTGCAGCCTCACACCCCGACACACCCTGCCGCTCCGTCAATAGGTGACCACAGTCAATGTTGAAGCAAGGAACTGCAGGTGCTGGTTTACAAAACAAAAAAAGGCACAAAGTGCTGGAGTAACTCAGCGGGTTAGGCATCACCTCTGGAGAGCATGGACAGGATGGATAGAACATGCAACGTGGTAGGTTTTTGTCACCATGTTATTGGAAAGACGCTGTCAAGCTGGAAAGGGTGCAAAGAGGAATACATTTGAGTTTGATCATTAGATCATTGCCACGTGTACTGAGGTGCAGTGAAAAGCTTTTGTAGGGAGCTAACCAGTCAGCGGAAAGACAATGCATGATTACAATCGAGCCATCCACAGTGTACAGATACAGGATAAAGGGAATAACATTTAGTGCAAGATAAAATCCAGTAGGACGTTGCCAGGACTTGAGGGACTGAGCTAGAGGGAGAGGTCAGGCAGGATAGGTCTTTATTCCTTGGAGCGCAGGAGGATGAGGGATGATCTTATAATGGTGTACAAAATCATGAGAGGAATAGATTGGGTAGAAGCACAGGGTCACTTGCTGAGAGTAGGGGGAATCTAGAACCAGAGGCCATAGGTTTAGGGTGAGGGGGTAAAGATTTAATAGTAAACTAAGGGGTAACATTTTTACACAAAAGGGTGTTCCTGATGTCGCCTCCTGTGCATCATGGAGACCAAACGTGGACTCGGCGACCATTTAGCGCTCCTAGTGGATCTCCCGGTTGCTAACCATTTTAATTCCCCCTCCCATCCCCACACCGTCCTCTCTGTCCTGGGCCTCCTCCATTGCCAGACTGAAGCCACACGCAAACTGAAGGAACAGCACCTCATATTCCGCTTGGGCAGCTTACAGCCCTTACAGCTGACAGCAAATTCTCCAATTTCAGGTAACTTCTTTCCAAACCCTCCCAAAACCCCCCCCCCCTCCCCCCCCCCCCCCTCCCCCCCCCCCCCCCCCCCCCCCCCCCCCCCCCCCCCCCCCCAACAGCAAGTGCAAGGCAAGATTTGGAGTCAGTGTTTTCAGGAAACCAATTTACAGCAGAATGGAAATCACCCCTCTACAATGAGTCATTCCTGCAGCTTATTCATTATGCTCTGTGTTTGCAATCACAATGAATTCATTTATCCTTTTATAATTAAATCCATCTCACAGCGAGGACTCCAGGCCCTTCATCAACAATAGACTCCGCATCATCAATAACTCCAACCAAACCAACTCCGACCAAATACTTGTTCTTCCGCTGCATTGCAATTCAGTTTAGTTTGGTTTTAGAGAAACAGCATGAAACAGGCCATTCCGACTATCTACTCTGTTTTATGCTTCTCTTAATCTCAGAAGTAGTGATTTTTTTTTGCACACAAAGCAACGCATTAACACGACCAAAATCAAGCAAAATCAGTCCGCTGAAGGATCTTGGCCCGAAACGTCATCATGTGTCTAGTCTAGTCAAGTCACTTTTATTTATATAGTACATTTAAAAAACAACTCTCGTTGGCCAAGGTGCTTTACATTGGTATAAGATTAGTATGACAAACAACAGTCGTTCATGGATTAAATGCAAACGTCACTACACACACATAGCCCTCTCTCACAGGACGTCAAGAAAGGCTTGGGAAAAGAGATGAGTCTCGTTCCCTCCACACCTGCTGCCTGACCTGCTGAGTGCTATCCAGCACTTTGTGATTTGTTCAAGATTCCAGCACCTGCGGTTTCTTGTTTCTCCTTTAACCTGGGAATTTCTGCTTTGGAAGTACAGCGTGGTCACAGGCCCTTCGGCCCGCCGACTCCAGGGCAGCCAGCGGTCACCCGTGCACTAGTTCTAAGCCAACACCCGAGGGACAATCTACAGAAGCCAATTAACTTACAAACCTACACGTCTCTGGGACGTGGGAGGAAACCAGAGCCCCCGGGGGTAAACCTATGCGGTCACAGGGAGAACGTGCAAACGCCATGCCGACAGCACCCCTAGTGAGGATCAACGCCGGGTCTCTGGCGTGAGGCAGCAACATCTCTGCTGTGCCACCGTGCCTCCCCAATCTTGGCCTCCTCCACCTCAGGCAAGAAAGATTAATAGCATCCTAATTACATGGTCCACAACTGTTGACTTTGTGCCTAAACGATTTTAATTTGTAACCAGGAACAGAAATCATTTTGGTTTTCAGTGATCTATCTGGAGCAGGAGACACACCCCGGTTTTGCGTTGATTCGTTTACTCAATGAGGGCCTCATCAGCATTGACAATGTAGAACAAGGTAATGCAGATGCTGGACATAGAACAGTGGAGCACAGGAACAGGCCCTTCGGCCCACAATGTCCGTGCTGTACCAATCTCCCCTGTGAGCACGTGATCCGTTTCCCTCCATTTCCTGCCTGTCCTTAATCTATCCAAATGGGGATTGATCATGACATAGACACAAAGTGCTGGAATAACTCAGCGGGTCGGGCATCATCCCTGGCGAACGTGGAGAAGTGATGTTTCGGGTCGGGACCCTTCCAGTCTGACCTCCGAAAGGTCCTCCCATAAGCAAAGGGGGTAGGCCCGATCTTCCAACCTACCTCGCTGCAGACATTGGACTTTTTCGCTGGAACTGTTACACTACGATGCTGAAAAACGATATTTCACTTGCTGGCTTATTTCTCTTTGCACTACTTGCTGTACTCGTTACGTGGCTTGAATGTACTTAAGTATAGTATGATTTCATTTAATTTAATACCAGGCAGACAAAAGCTTTTCACTGTATCTCGGTACACATGATAATAATATGTTTATATGGTCAAGCTACTCACAAGAACAGCAGAAAGTATAGCATTTTGAACATCCAAAATCAGTCCTCTTAACACTCCCTACCTCTGATGGAAGGAGAGATACTCCCTCCTCAGACACACAGTTCTGCTGATCTCTGCCATAGAATCTGTTTTTTTTTTTGTTTTAGAGATACAGAATGAAACAGGCCCACCCGCCCAGTGAGTCCACACCGACCAGCGATCACTCAGACACTAGTTCTCTCCTACACGCTAGCGGCAATTTACAGAAGGCAATTAACCCGCAAACCCGCACGTTTTGGAAGGTGGGAGGAAACCGGAGCACCCGGAGAAACCCCACACACGGTCACAGGGGGAACGTACAAACTCCACAGAGACATCACCCGCAGTCAGGATCGAACCCGGGTCTCTGGAGGTGTAGGGCAGCAACTCTACCGCTGAGCTACTGGGCCGCTCTGAAGGTCACAACTTTAATGGGTAGGAGGCTGCAAGTCTGCATGTGTCTACGCTACACAGCCAACTGCCTTGTGGATACCGATGGAGTCAGGTCAGCCTTGCCTCCGCAAATACACAGTTCACAGGACACGATTACTCACAGCCTGCCACATAAAATATTATTTCCCGCAAAAGCTCTTCAGAATTTACATTTGAATGAATCAATACTAATCAATAACCAATTCTAATTGCTTCCTCTGTCTTCCCAGTGGACCTATTCACTGCAATGTAGTTTTGTTCTGTATTTTCCTCCTCCCAGCACTGGTCTTGCTGATGTTCTGGTGGTGGGGACAGAGTTTGTCACGGCTGAGCGCCAGAGACCCGCAAGGATCATGCCTGCCGACCTTGTAGTGTTGCTGCCTGACAGCTCTTCCAGCGCCGGAGACCCGGGTTCGATCCCGACTGCGGGTGCTGTCTGTGCAGAGTTTGTCCGCTCTCCCCGTGACCGCGTGGGTTTTCTCCGAGATCTTCGGTTTCCTCCCACACTCCAAGGAGGTTAATTGGCTTGGTGTATGTGTACAAAATTGTCCCTGGTGTGTGTAGGATTGTGTTAAAGAGTGGGGATCGCTGGTCGGCATGGACCCGGAGGGCCTGTTTCCACGCTGTATCTCTAAACTAAACTAAACTAAGGAGCCCCTCTTCTTCAATTGAACCCTTTACTGCACTACAGCACTTCCAATGTCACAGGCATAGAGTCATATAGTCATTCAGAAACAGGCCCTTCAGCCCAACTTGCCCATGCCTACTAGCATGCCCCATCTACACTAGTCGCACCTGCCTGCATTTGGCCCACATCCCTCTAAACCCGTCCTATCTATGTACCTGTTCAAATGTTTTTAAATGTTGTGCCTCAACCACCTCTTCTGTCACCCTGTGTGTGAATAAACTGCCCTCAGGTTCCTACAAAATCTTCCCCCCCCCCCGCCCCCCACATTAGATCAGTTGACGAGGCACTTTTCTCGTGTATGGTGCACCTTCACGTCTAATTTGACACGTCACCTGCCCATGTTCTCCAAAGATGCTGCCTGACCGCTCAGTCACGCCAACACCTTGTGCCCTTTTGTGTAAATCTGCATCTGCAGTTCCTCGTTTCCACTGAATGAATTGGAACGTTTATTTGTTTTAGACTTAGTCAGTTTTGATATTCCAAGTTAAAATGTCCCCATCATTGGGTAAATTGCTGGAAAAATATTGCAGATAAATGTAGTTTGACTTTTAATTGATGTGCATAAAGGCATCTTTTTGTCTACTATCAAAGCACTGGACTGGAATGTTTAGGGTTAGTGTTAGGGTGGGGGTTAGGGTGAGGGTTAGAGTTAGGGTGGGGGTTAGGGTGAGGGTTAGAGTTAGGGGCCATTCCAAAGTTCCGCAGCGCCATTCTGCAGCGGCAGTGGAGCACAGCGACACCATCGCCTGGCCAGATCGACCCTGCAAATACAACTCAGTGCCGTCGCTAGGACAACGGGCCTTGATGGCCAGGTTACAACTCTTAACATTTTTAACAACTTGGAAACTTGAAGGAAACAAGATGGCACGAAAGCATGGTAACTCTTGTGTACCGTCTCACTGTAATTTACCATCTTGCACTTTAGTATACATGTGCTTCTATATGGGTGGCACAGTGGCACAATGATGGCGTTGCTGCCTCACAGCGCCGGAGACCCAGGTTCGATCCTGACTATGGGTGCTGTCTGTGGAGAGTTTTCATGCTCTCCGTGTGACTGCGCGGATTTTCTCCGGGTGCTCCGGCCTCCTCCCACGCCCCAAGGACTGACTGGTTTGTAGGTTAATTGGCTTCTGTACATTGCCCCGGTGTGCAGGATAGAACTAGTACATGGGTAATCGTTGGTCAGCGTTGCCTCGGTGAGCCAAAGGGCCCGTTTCCACGCTGTATCTCTAAACGTTGCACGTCGGGGATTGTGCTTAAGCGTGGCAATAATTTACGGAAGGAAGCGTTTGCAAACTAGAACGCCACTGTGCGCTTGTGACTACAAAGCATCCATGACCCTGCAGCCCAAGGTCTCTCGTTACATCAGAAAACATTGCAGATCATCAGGCAACTGAACCATCCTACCACCATCTAGAGAGCAGTCCTGAGTTACCTTCTACCCCATTGGAGACCCTTGGACTGCCTTTGATCGGACTTTACTGGACTTTATCTTGCAACGAATGTTATTCACGTTATTCCCTTTACCGTGCATCTCACGCTGTGGATGGCTGGATTGTGTTTATGTGTTGTCTTCCCGCTGACTGGTTAGCACGCAACAAAAGCTTTTCACTCTACCTCGGTGCACGGGACACTAAGCTAAACTCAAGCTCAAATTCAGATGTACCATCTCCCCACTCCAAAGCTTTCAGCCAAAGCCACAGAGAAGATAATCAGACCTGGAGTTGCAATTGCCAGCACAAACTGGCTGTGTCTAAGGAGAACAAGTGCCTTTGCACGCCATTTAAACAGTCAAGGCCAGAGAGGAGAGCGTTGGAAAGGTATTAACCTCCGTGTACATCGTGCACATGAAAAGTAAACATCCTCAAATTCTCCCGGGAAAGGGTCCGTTGGAAGATGACATTTCTTAACAAAATATGCTTTTATTATTAATAACGTTTCCCGGGCAACCTCAAGAGATGAATACGTGAGTAGATACTTCGAACACCAGGCCAATCGAGCAGAAAAGCCAGGCCCATCTAACCCTTGCATCTTGCACAACTAAACAGCAATATATGGAGTACAGCAACTGAGAGGGTCCTTTGGAAGGACACAGAGTGCTGGAGTAACTCAGCGGGTCAAGCAGCATCTCTGGAGAAACGGAACGGTTGATGTTTCGGGTCGGGTCAGGTCTGAAGAAGGGTTCCGACCCGAAACATCCCTTGGTTCCTTTTCTCCAGAGATGCTGCCTGACCTGCTGAGTTACTCCAGCACTCTGTGTCCATCTTCCGTATAAACCAGCATCTGCAGTTCCTTCCTACACAGACAGCACCCTTTGTTTGGTCTCGTGCCATAATTCATTTTAGTTATTGCACCCTAACACAGAACATGGAACGTGGAACAGTACAGCACAGGAACAGGCCCTTCAGCCCACAATGTCCGCGCTGAACATGATGCCAAGTTACACTAATCTCCTCAGCCTGCCCTGATCCACATCCCTCCATTCCCTGCATATCCGTGCGCCTATTTAAAAACCTCTTCAACGCCACTAGCGTACCTGCCTCCACCACCACCCCTGGCAGCGTGTTCCAGGCACCACCATTCCATGTTAAAAAAAATTCCCTGCGAGTCTCCTTCAAACTTTCTCCCTCTCACCTCTCTATTCTTTGACTTTTCCACCCTGGGGGAAAAGGTTCTGACTGTCTACCTTATCGACGCCTCTCATAAATGTATATACTTCTATCAGGTCTCCCCTCAACCTCTGACGCTCCAGAGAAAATCATCTATGTCTGGAAACTTCTCCTTATAGCTATTATCCTCATCCTTGACGAACAAGATGTCTCATCTTCCTCGCATTTGGCCCATGTCCCTCTAAACCAGTCCTATCCATGTACCTGTCCAAATGTCTTTTAAATGTAGTTATGGTACCTACCACCATTGCCTCCCCTGGCAGCTCGTTCCATACACCCCCCTCCCCCCCACCCTGTGTGTGAAAAATCTGGAGTCTGAAGAAGGGTCTTCCTATCTCCTTCGCTCTTAGATGCTGCTGCAAGTTTCTCCAGCTTTTTGTGTACCCTCCATTCTCCAGCATCTGCAGTTCCTTCCCAACATCCTATCAAATCTTCGCCCACCCCCCTCCCTTTAAACCTATGTCCCCTGGTTCTTGATTCCCCTACTCTGGGTAAAAAGACTCTGTGCATTTACCATGTCTATTCCCCTCATGATCTTATATACATACCTCTACAACATCAACCTCCCCCCCACCCCCCCCCTCCGGCGCTCCAAGGAATAAACTCTTCCCCTGCCCAACCTCTCCCGATAGCTCAGACACTCAAGGTCTGCAGACCATTTCTAGTATGATTGCTTTCATCCTGCTACAAGTGACCAGGATACTAATGAGACTGCGCTGGAGTGCTGCACTTGGTTTTGTTCTCCTTATTTAAAAATTAAACTTGTGCTGGAGGCGATGCAGAGAAGGATCATTGAGTTACTTTTATGGGGCGGCACGGTGGCTAAGCGGTGGAGCTGCTGCCTCACAGCGCCAGAGACCCGGGTTCGATCCTGACCACGGGTGTTGTCTGTCTGGAGTTTGTACGTTCTCCCTGTGACCGCGTAGGTTTTCTTCCGGTTGCCTCCTGCATTCCAAAGACATGCAGGTTTGTAGGTTCATTGGCTTCTGTAACTTGTCCCTAGTGTGTAGGAGGGAACACAAAAGGCTGGAGAAACTCAGCGGGTGCAGCAGCATCTAAGGAGCGAAGGAGATAGGCGACGTTTCGGGTCGAGACCCTTCTTCAGACTGATCAGGGATCAGGGAAACGAGAGATATAGATGGTGATGTGGAGAGATAAAGAACAATGAATGAAAGATATGCAAAAAAGTATCGATGGTAAAGTGGAGGCTTGGCGATCGTTTCGCCGAACACCCGCTGAGTTCCGCATTTGTGTACCAACCTCGACCTACCCTCAGCACCAACTCCCCTCCCATTCCGTATCAGACCTCTCGGTCCTGGGCAACGGCCAGATTTGGTAAGGTGAGCAAACTGCAAGTTGGAGGAGCAGCACATATTTTAGTCTGACATCCTTTGGGAACCATTAACATTAAATTTTCTACAAATTAACTTTTTGGGATTTTTTTTAATTACCATACTTGCTTACTTTCCCCTTACCCACCTCTCCCTCAGAAAACTCGGATATCCCTGGAAACATTCCCTCTCTCTCTATGCTCACCCTAGAAAAGTCGAAAACACAATGATCACTGCTTCAAACTCATTTTGACCACACAAAAAAAATTAATTAACAAACTCAGAGGACTTAACAATGGCTTGTTCCCTTTATCATCGATACTTTTTTGCAGTCTTTGGCAATTCAGTTGTTCTCAGTGAAAAATATCAAATTTCCACATCACCGTCTATATCTCTCGTTTCCCTGATCCCTGACCAGTCTGAAGAAGGGTCTCGACCCGAAACGTCGCCTATCTCCTTCGCTCCTTAGATGCTGCTGCACCCGCTGAGTTTCTCCAGCCATATTATTGTGATAGAGGCCGCGGGCCGTAAAAATTCTCCACGGGCCAGCATCTGCAGTTCCTTCTTTAACACCTAGTGTGTAGGATATGGGTGCGTAGGACTAGTGTATGTGTGAGAGCTGGCGGCCCGGACCTGGTGGGCCGCTGGGGCCTGTTTCCAAGTTGTATCTCTAAAACAAAAATTCTCAGGTGGAAGGAGAAACAAGAAATTTCAAATGCTAGAGTCTTGAGGAAACCACGATGTGCTGGAGGAACGCAGGCAGCATCTGCGAAGGGAACTGGACACATGACGTTTTGGGTCAAGACCCTTCTTCAGACTGAATTTGCTTGATTTTGGTCGTGTTAACGTGTGTCTTGGCTGGGGAAAAAAAAATCACTGCTTCTTAGATTGGGAGAAGCATAAAAAAAACAGTAGTCAGAATATTTTTTCCCTCAGTAGATGTATCAAAACCAAGAGGGCAAATGTTTAAGGTGAGGGGAAGGATTTTTAAAGGTGATTTGAGAGCTTTTTTTACTTGGTGAGTGGTTAATATCTGGAAGGAGCCGTCAGGGGGGATGATGGACTCAGATACAATCACTATATATATAAGAGGTATTTTGACAGGCACTGGACGGCACAAAGTGCTGGAGTAACTCAGCGGCTCAGGCAGCATCTCAGGAAATCATGGGTAGGTGACCTTTTGGCTCGGGGCCCTTTTAGATTTGTTTAGAGATGCAGCATGGAAACAGGTCCGATGGCCCATCCAGTCTGCGCTGACCAGCGATCACACGCACACGGGTTGTAACCTACGCACGGTGGAGAATTTGCAGAGGCCAATTAACCTACAAAAACCCGCATGCCTTTGGAATGTGGGAGGAAACCGGAGCACCCAGAGAACCCCCATTTGGTCACAGGAAGAACGTGCAAACTCCATTCAGATAGCACCCCCTAGTCAGGATTAAACCCGGGTCTCTGGTGCTGTAAAACAGCAACTCTACTGCTGCGCCACTGTGCCACCCTTCTTCTGATGAATGGTCTCGACCCGAAAGGTTATCTGTCCATGTTCTTCAAGGATGTTGCCTGACCCATTCCAGCACTGTGTGTTCTTTTCTGTAAACCAGCATCTGCGGTTCCTTGTTGCTACATTTGAACAGGCACTTGAAAAGGCAAGGGGTAGATGTTTTGTGTCTTAATGCGGGCCAGTGGGATTAGTGTGGATGGGCAAAGAGGTCAGCATGGACATTGGTGGGCCGAAGGGCCTGCTTCTGTGCACGTGCAAAGCTATCAGTCTGAATGTCAACCCCACAAATCTAGCAATCAATCTCCCGAACGTCTGTGGAACTCCATCAGGTCGGCCCATAACAATACAATAACAGACTCCCGGTCCGCTCAATTGTCCCTGATCGACAGCGACTCTCAGTTGCGGGTTCATTTTTCAAATTCAGGACGTTTTTAAAAGCTGATGTGATTTATTGGTGTGTGTCGAGAGATAATAATGTGAGGCAGACAGTGCCACACCTCCAGCGATTCTCTAACACTAAAACGGAAATGAATTAAACTTCATTATCATGACTGTCTATAGAGGAGGCCCATACTCTGCCTTGATCACGATAGGCAGTAAAAAATATTAACCTGAAGGCCATCAATTTACTCAGATTTTGTGCGAGCTATAAAACACTGTCTGAGTTTTGAAAAACGTGCAATAGAAAAGTTATTAAACTAAACATTGAGTAACGCTTGTGTGTTTCTGTGTGTCTGCGTTTCCGAGCCTGAGTTTCTGACCGTGTGGGTCTGTGTCCCGTGCTGGCCTCGTGTTCAGCACAGACATCGTGGGCCGAAGGGCCTGTTCCTGCGCTGTACTGTTGGATGTTGATTAGGTCGGAAGTAATAGGAGCAGAATTAGGACATTCAGCCCATCGAGTCTACTCCGCCATTCAATCATGGCTGATCTATCTCTCCCTCCTCACCCCTTTCTCCTGCCTTCGCTCCATAATCCCTGACACCCGCATTAATCAAGGATCTATCTCTGCCTTAAAAATATCCATTGACGGCCTCCATAGTCTTCTGTGGCAAAAAATCGCCCGAGATTCACATACCCTCTGACTGAAGAAATTCCTCCTAAAGGAATGCCCTTTAATTCTGAGATTATGACCCCTTCTGAGAGTCGTAGACCCTCCCACTAGTGGAAACATCCTCTCCACATCCACTCTATCCAAGCCTTTCACTAGTCAACGTTCTATGTTCTGATGATCCAAACTGGTTCTCACAATCTGCGGGTTTTTGTGGAAGCCGTTCCCAGATTTCTGCTTCTCTATTTCTGCGTACGTGATCTAGTTTTAATTCTATGATCACTCTCTCTGTTTCTCAACTCCCTGCCAGAGGGCAGCCTTCCCTATCTTCCCCTATTGAGCTCCTCAAAGGCCTGGGTTCACTCCCCTGTGTATCCGTGCTGGCTGCATTAAACAGTAAGTCAGGCAGGGATTATTAATGGCACTGGAGCAGCATTGATTTTTTATTTTTTAACTATTACTCAGGATGAAATTTGATGTTTATTTTTAGATATGTATTTCCATTTTTATTGATTTGAATTTTCAAGATTGTGCAATATTAGCCGTGCGGTTACAGGCATTGCAGTAACGATGGTACAACCTCTTAAAGCATTATGTAGTCACCTGTCAGTATAATTAAAAGTAAATATGCAAAAATCGATAATATAAATCTCACTAGTACAATAACAGCATTTAAAATAAATGGGTACATGGATAGGAAAGGTTTAGGGGGATATGAGTCAAACGGGGACAAATGGGACTAGCATAGATGGGGCGTCTTGGCCGGCGTGGAAGAGTTGGGCTGAAGGGCCTGTTTCCATGCTGTGTCAATCTAAATATAAATGTAAACTCCTCAGATTTTCTATTGTGAGTTACTCCAGCACTTTGTTCCTTCAGTTGGTCGCTCTCTGACTCCGAGGTCCACAGGTTCGAGACGCACATTTTCCAGCTTCAAAACCAGATATTCCACGCTTTCTCAAAGACATGCGTCTGAGGGAGCGGCGATGGGATTCTGCCGCTATCCATTCCTGCTGTGATTCTTTGCTTCCTTGGGTATTCAGAGCTGGCTGGATATCCCTAATCAATAATTCAGCAAGAGTTAAATCCTGCAAACCTTATTTATTTTTAAACTGAGCGAAGGGCTCGAGAGTTACAAACCGGTCACGCCTTCGTCCCCGGCTCGACAGAAGGGCAGCACAGCGGTACACTTGCTGCTTCACAGCGCCAGAGACCCGGGTTTGATTCTGACCATGGGTGCTGTCTGGGCAGAGTTGGTACGTTCTCCCTGTGACCTCGTAGGTTTTCTCCAGGTGCCCTGGTTTCCTCCCACACTCCAAAGACGTAGGCTTTTGTGAAATTGTAAAATTGTCCCTAGTGTCATATGCTGAGAAAATGGAGCAGCTGGGCTTGTACACTCTGGAGTTTAGAAGGATGAGAGGAGGTCTCATTGAAACATATGAGATTGTTAAGGGCTTGGACAGGCTAGAGGCAGGAAACATGTTCCCGGTGTTGGAGGAGTCCAGAACCAGGGGCCACAGTTTGAGAATAAGGAGTAGGCCATTTAGAACGGAGAGGAGGAAACACGTTTTCTCACAGAGAGTGGTGAGTCTGTGGAATTCTCTGCCTCAAAGAGGGCGGTGGAGGCAGGTTCTCTGGATGCTTTCAAGAGAGAGCTAGATGGGGCTCTTAAAGCGGAGTCAGGGGATATGGGGAGAAGGCAGGGACGGGGTACTGACTGGGGATGATCAGCCATGATCGCATTGAATGGCGGTGCTGGCTCGAAGGGCCGAATGGCCTACTCCTGCACCTATTGTCTATTGTGTGTAGGATAGTGCGAGTGTACGGGGTGATCGGTTGGCCAAAGTGCCTGCTACGTGCTGTATCTCTAAAGTCTACCATCATTGACTTTTGCCGCTAGTCCAGCTCTCAACAATTTTCATTGAAAAAACAAAGCAAACATAAATTCTTTGCAACCTCAAATTGATGCACAAGACCGAAGAAAGATGTAAAGGTTGGTGAAAGAAAGCTCACTAGATCTCCATGAGTGGCAAGAAAAGTCTACAGTGTTCACCCCTCCCATCCCCAAGTCCACTATTTCCCTTTCAACACCCTTCTTGGCCATTTAGCCCCCCTGCCTGCTCCCGTCCTCTTCCACCCATATCCCTCCCTCTTCTCCTTACCTGACACCCTTTTGTTGCCTTTCCACCTCCAGCCTCTGTCACATACTCCACCCATCTGCCCCTCACCCTGTATCCACCTATCACTCACCATGCTTGGTTCCACTGCACCTCTCTTTCCTAGATTTCTCCCCCTCTCTCCATCAGTCTGAAGAAGGGTCCCGACCTGAAGCGTCGTCTTTCCATTCCCTCCGCAGATGCAGCCTGACCCGCGGAGTTCCTCCAGCACTTTGTGTTTGGCTCAAGGTTCCAGCGGTCTGCGGTTTCCTGTGTCTCTGCAGTATTCCGTCACTTAGCACAACGCCCCGTTCGTTGCCCTTGTTGTGCGGTCCTCGGGAGGGCGACGGCAACCAAATTATTTACAGGTTGCACAGGAATAACGTCAGAACGCACCTCTTCACACGAAGGGTTGTGGACACTTGGGCCTCACTCACAAACAGCGGGCTGAGTGGGAAGCCGATTGGAAATCTTCACGACAAAGATTTAGAGGATGGTTTATCACCGTATCCAAGTATCCAAGAATATGGAACCGACAGGGGGTGAAGATCCCCATGATCTTGCTCCGAGCCTCAGCGGTGATCCTTGGTGGTCCTGATGCAGGGCGAGGGAACACAGTGGGTGGTGCAAGTGAGAAGCGAGTCGAATATGAGTGCTTGGACCTTTGATGCAGCTGCCGCTTGGGTAGCTTGCAACCCAGCGGTTTGAACATTGATTTCTCCAATTTCAAGTCACCCTTGCATTCGCTCTCTCTCCGTTCCTCCCCCACCCTAGTTGTCCTGCGACGTACACCGTTCGTATCCCCTCGTTATCACCTCGACCACGGCCAACAATTGAGCATTCGGCACGGACTGGAGGGGCCGAGAGGGCCTGTTTCCGTGCTGTAATTGTTATATGTTATGTTACTGTGGGCTCCTTGGCCATCGGTGCCAGCTCTGAGTTGTTCTGTACATTTTCATACCTCTCCCCTGACTCTTAGTCTGAAGAAGGGTCTCGAATCGAAATGTCACCTATTCCCTAAACGTCCCTCCGGAGATTCTGCCGAACCCGCTGAGTTACTCCAGCATTTTATTTTGAGTTCAGCTATAATACATGTTTAATTGGATATAATACGATTGATGAATTAAGGAACACTATTTGTATACACGCGGTCCACATTGGTCATGACGCGATTTCAATCAGGAACAAGACAACCAGTTAAAAGTTACATTGTAAATGAATAAGCTAAAAAAAAAAGCTGTCTTGTGGGGGAAACAGTCCAGGGCAAAAAAAAAGCTTCAATGTAACCTCCTTGCACATAATTATCCCTTAAGAACGCACTCTGTCAGTTTCACTGTGGGAGCCTATTAAAATTGACAAGCAGTCGCTTCTATTGACTCTTGTGTGATGATACAAAGACATTACTCTGTAACGTGTAACCTTTAGTATTTTTAGCTTTGCCGAACAAAAGCTAACCTATTGCTTTGTATTTGAAAATCCTGTCGGAAAAATAACCTATTGCGAATCTGACGCTCCCTAGCCCCTACAGCTTTCCCCATTGTGCTAGAGAGAGTGGAAGCAGTTTTATAGCACATGTTATGGCTTTATAGCACCATTTTCCATAACGTGAGGTTTCATAGGAACTGAACTATATTGCATTGCAGCAACTACCTGGAACTCCAATTGGCAGCTTTTGAAGCCCTTCAGTTATAATGACTGTGGAAAATTCCCTTGACTAATCTTTAAGCCTGCAGTCAATTGTGATAAATGGATTACAAGTCAATGTGTAATTTATAGACAAACAGCTTCTACAGGGCTATTACAATCCTATCCCTGCCTGCTGCAAGCCTCCTTTTATTTGGCACTTGGGTAGAATTTCTCTGGAATTCAACAACTAGTTGGAGGAGGAACAAGTCTGAGTGCTGTGGATTTTTTAATTTATTTCCACTAACAATCAGATTGAAAGGGGCAGCACAGTGGTGCTGTGGTGGAGCTGCTGCCTCACAGCACCAGAGACCCAGGTTTGATCCTGACTATGGGTGCTATCTGCACGGAGCTAGTACCTTCTCCCTATGACCACGTGGGTTTCCTCTGGGTGCCCCGGTTTCCTCACACTAGTTCTATGTTATCCCACTTTCTCATCCGTTCCCTACGCATTAGGGGCAATTTACAGAGGATCAATTAACTCACAAACCCGCACGTCTTTGGGATGTGGGAGGAAACCGGAGCGCCTGGAGGAAACCCACGCAGTCACAGGGAGAACGAGCAAACTCCACACACAGACAGCACTGGAGGTCTGCCAATGTAAAGAAGCATTTCCACCAACTCTGCCACTTTAGTGACGTTAGCCATCGGACAAAGGGGGTCATCATTCTACGTAAGCGCCTTCATTGGTCCTGCACTGGTTAGCACAGTGTCGTAGAGTCATAGCGTGATACAGTGTGGAAACAGGCCCTTCGGCCCAACTTGCCCACACCAGCCAACATGTCCCAGCTACCCTCGTCCTGTTCTTGTCCTTCAGAACTGTCCCAACCCAAATCTTTATCGATCCAAGATGCGCCCAAACCAGGCGACTCTTGGTGCGCTGGTCTCAGTCGTGGGTCCGTGAACATGCATTACAATCACTCCACTCTATTAAATCTTTAAGCTCCTGTCCCACTGTACGAGTTAATTCACGAGTTCTCCCGAGTTTTCCCCTGATTCGAACTCAGAGAATGTCCTGTAACGGGTCCGTAGGAGTTCGTGGATGTCTCGTAGCGGCTCGTAACGCTAACGGTAGGTACTCGGGACATCCGGTAAACTCGTGACGTTTTCTCATCCCTGCAAAAAATGTCCACGAGTAAAAAAAATACTTGTGATGAAAAAAAATGGTCACTTTTTACTCGTACGAGCCGCTACGCGGCAGCCACGAACTCCTACGACCCGCTACGGATATTCTCCGAGCTCGAATCTGTGGAAAACTCGGAAGAACTCGTGAATTACCTCGTACAGTGGGACGGGGGCTTTACTCCAACAGCTGCATTTTACACTATCGGTACACTGTGGATGGTTTGATCGTAATCACGTCTGGTCTTTCTGCTGAACGGTTGGCATGTAACAAAAGCTTTTGACTGTTCCTCTGCATGCGTGACAATAAACTAACAAAAACATAAACTATCCATGTTCTCATGAGATGCTGCCTGACCCGCTGAGTTACCCCAGATCTTTGTGTCCTTTCATTAAACTGTCTTTTTTGGATGTAATGCCAGTGGATTCGACATCGCCAGTCCATCTATAATACTTTATGGAGACACAAGGAACTGCAGATACTGGTTTACAAAAAAAGCATACAAAGTGCTGGAGTAACTCAACAGGTTATGCGGTATCTCTGGAGGACATGGTTAGGTGGCGCTTCAGGTCAGATAGCCATGATCACAATGAATGGCGGTGCTGGCTCGAAGGGCCGAATGGCCTCCTCCTGCACCTATTTTCTATGTTTCTGTATTTCTGCATCATTCCCCATCCCTTTGCAGCCCCAGACAGTTTGCAGGGTCTACACACAGTGAAAGGCACACACAGGGTCTTCAACAAGTTTGATCGCATAACGTCCAGTCCACCCCCCTCTGTCAACCTGACGCCCGCCCCAGTCTCTCCCACCATGGTCCACTCCACCTCCAATTCCAGCAGAGAGAAACGGAGGCTCCAGGTGGAACAGCAACACGCCACCACCACGTCACAGTTGTGTCCATCCGCCATCTTGGATATGCCTTCAGTCTCGTACTGAGGACACACGCCCCGTGTTGAGAGAACAACTGGCTTTGGTGGAACAAACCTTGAAGTTTGAAACTACGAGCGTATTGAAGCTGAGAGTATTGAAACTAAAAGACAAGGGGCAGCACAGTGGCACAGTGGTAGAGTTGCTGCCTCACTGCGCCAGAGACCCGGGTTCGATCCTGACTAAGAGTGTGCTGTCTGCACAGAGTTTGTACGTTCTCCCTGTGACCATGCGGGTTTTCTCTGGTTGCTCCTGTTTCCTCCCACAAACCCTAAAGATGTGCAGGTTTGTAGGCGAATTGGCTCTGGTGAAAAAAAAAAGGTAAATTGTCCCTAGTGTGTAAGACCGTGCCAGTGTGCGTACGGGGTGATCGCTGGTCGGCGCCCACTCGGTTGGTCGAAGGACCTGCGGTTCGTCAGCAGGCCGACGGGCCTATTTCCGCGATGCATCTCTCAGGCCTAAAGTAAAGAGCAAGAACCTCTTCCCACCGCCTCGACAGCTTTGGCCACACAACCATCCTCTGGCACACTTCTACCGCGTGACAGATCCATGCACAAGGATCATCAAAACCTTCTCCGCTCTCCAATGCACAACCTGAGCTACCATTGCCCTCAGAGGGGCAGGAACCACTAGCATTGAGTCAAGCTCTCCTTGGACATTCACGGACACGCCCCTTACCTTCTTTTGATCTTCTACCTTATGGCTCACTGGTTTCCTTTCATGTGTGCTCTTGTCCGAGGAGTAATCCATCACATTAAATCCGTGCCGTCAATAGAAAATTCCTTTGGAACGATGGGAGGCCTCTCCAGGGCTAGATGGTCACAGCCATGCTAATGCTTGCTAGACGGACACCAAGTTACGTCTCCAAGTTACGTTGACTTACGATGGCCATCGAAAGCCTCTGCCATGGAAAGGCAACGTTTGCTGCCCATCCTTGGGATTTCCCACAGCAACATGTCAACGGAATGCCACGGAGGGTGATGTGAGGGAGTTTCCAAGACTCAATGCCCTCTATCTTCTGCTTCCTTCACCAAAACTATCCATTCTGAACGACGGAGACACATTACGCCAGCTCCTGCTTTTACAAAGAGAAAACGAAATCTGGTTACAATCAAACTTTAGACATTGGACTTTAAGAGATACAGCATGGAAACAGGCCCTTCGGCCCACCGAGTCCGCACCGACCAGCGGTCGCCCCCATACACTAGCACCATCCGACACACACTAGGGACAATTTACAATTTCTTGAACCCAGTGATCCTACAAACCTGCATGCCTTTGGGGTTTTGGAGGAAACTGGAACACCTGGAGAAAACCAAAGTGGTCAGAGGGAGAACGTATAAATTCTGGCCTTTTCCAAAAAAGAGGTGGGAGGGTGGGCCTACGCCTGCAAGTGATAGGCGGATACAGGATGAAGGAGTCTGAAGAAGGATCCCAAACTGAAACATCACCTATTCATGTTCTCCAGAGATTGCTGCCTGACCCTCTGGATGTGGAGAGAATGTTTCCACCAGTGGGAGAGTCTAGGACCAAAGGGCACAGGCTCAGAATAAAAGGACGTACCTTCAGAATGGAGGTGAGGAGGAATTTCTTTAACTAGCGGGTGGTGAATCTTTGGAATCCATTGCAGCAGATGGCTGTGGAGGCCAAGTTAAAATGGTGATTGATCAGTAACGGTATCAAAGGATGTGGAGGGAAGGCAGGAGAATGGGGTTGAGGGGAAACATAGATCAGCCATGAGTGAAATGCGGAGCAGACTCGATGGGCTGAATGGGCGATTTCTGCTCCTTTGTCTTATGATGTTATGTTTAGTGTACACAGTGCCTGAGCTGAAATAATTCCCCGAACAACATTTCCAACCAGAATATCCAGTTATTTCAACGTTGGCATGTGTGGGAGCTTGATGTGCACAAATTAGCCGTGGCATTTCTTAATTGGCAACGCCTGACAAAGAAGTTAATGGCCTGCTCCTGCACCTGTTGTCTATTGTCTCTGGACTTTAAAACGCTCTGGACAGCAGGACAGAAGTACAAGACTATAGAACACAGAACAGCACAGCACAGGAACAGGCCCTGCGGCCCACAATGTCCGTGCCAAACATGATACCAAGTTAAACTAATCGCCTCGCCTGCATGTGATCTACATCCCTCCCTTCCCAGCACTACCGTGTGCCTATCTAAAAGCCACTTAAACATCACTCTCGTATCTGCCTCCACCGCCACCCCTGGCCAATGTGTTCCACGCACCAACCACTCTCTGTGTAAAACATTTGCCATGTACATCTCCTTTCAACTTTGCCCCGTCACCTTAAAGCCTTGCCCTCTAGTTACCACTGTATCTGCCTCCACCAACACCCCTATCAAACTGAAACACTCTCCATTCAATTTTTCATGAAAAACGTAGGGCACGGTGCGTGGCACAGCGCCAGACACACGGGCTCGGTTCTGATTACCAGCGCTCCTTGTCACCGCGTGGGTTTTCTCCGGGAGCTCCGGTTTTCTTCCACATCGAACAGACCTACAGGTCTGTCGATTAATTAGCTTCGGTAAAATTGTAAATCGCCCCTTGTGTGTAGGATAGTGCTAGTGTACAGGGAGATTGCGGGATCGCTGGATCTCTAAAGTCAAAATTCTAAAGAGCCTTAGCAATATCAGCTGAATCATAAACCTTCTCAAACACTCAATTCTGCTCTTACACGGATCCAGTGAACTCAAACTGCCACCGATGCAATTAACTAACACTTCAGACGAGCAAGAATATTCACTACAGGGAACACGGAATCAATAAAGCCCGGGCACTCTTCATGAAATCTAACAGTAATATCTTAACCTGACGTGAGAATTGAATTGACTTGAATTAAAAGATGCAGCTCGGAAACGGGCCCTGCAACTCACCGGGTCCGTGCCGGCCATCCATCACCCGTTCATAATAGTTGTATGTTATGCCACTTTCTCATCCACTCCCTACACACTAGGGACAATTTACAGAGGGCCGATTAACCTACAAGCCCGCACGTCTTTGGGGTGTGGGAGGAAACCGGAGCACCCAGAGGAAACACAGGCGGTCATGGGGAGAACGTGCAAACTCCATACAGCGGCAGAGATCCGGGTTCAATCCTGACTTACGGATGCTGTCTGTACAGAGTTTGTACGTTCTCCCTCTGACCGCATTAATTTCCTCCGGGTGCACCGGATTCCTCGCACGCTCCAAAGGTGGGCGGGCCCCCTTAGGTCAACTGGCTTCTAGTGTGCGGATGATTGTGGTCGGCACGGACTCGGTGGGCCGAAGGGCCTATTTCCACGCCATATCTCCAAACTAAACTGAAGATGCTGCTAAACCCGCTCAGTTCCTCCAGCACTCCGTGTTTTGCCCAAGATTCTTGCATCTGCAGTTCCTTGTGTCTCCATCTACCAAACATTGCCTGGTCCGCAGATAATAGACAATAGGTGCAGGAGTAGGCCATTTGGCCCTTTGAGCCAGCACCGCCATTCAATGTGATCATGGCTGATCATCCCCAATCAGCACCCCGTTCCTGCCTTCTCCCCATATCCCCTGACTCCGCTATCTTTACGAGCCCTATCCAGCTCTCTCTTGAAAGCATCCAGAGAACCGGCCTCCACCGCCCGCAGAGTACCATCCACACCTCAGGCCTTTCCTCGTAGCACAATGCCCTCATGCCTGGAACTGGTCCAGCAAACCTCTTTTGGTAAACCTCTTCTCCGGGACCTTGACATCCTGTCTAGAGGATACGCAGTTTGAATTAGCAGCGCCACAGCAAGGCAGGACATTAAATAATGGACGAACACAGTGATGGGAAGAGACAGATGAATGGGATGGAGAGATAATTAAAATGCATTTTAATCTTCTATTATTGTCCTGGGTAAGCGGCCAAATTCTTTCCATTTAAAATATTATTCGGTTTAATTTCATCCTTACAGTACTGATGTCCTTTTTTAGGAGGTGAAATGGAGACTCATATGGGCGAGGCCACATTTAGAGTCCTGTGGTCACCCTGGTATAGGAAAGATGTTGTCAAGCTGGAAAGGGGAGAGAGAAGATTTAAGGGCCTGTCCCACTTTCACGACCTAATTCACGACCTTTTCTTACCCGTGAACATTTTTCATCACGCTAGAAAAACGCCCCGACCTACTTGATACCTACGACTAGTCTCACGGCCTCCTACGACCTACCTACGACCTTCTACGACCTCATGATGACCATGCTGCGAGTACGAGTCAAGGGCAAACTCGGCAGAGGTCGTGAGTTAGGTCGTGACAGTGGGACAGGTCCTTTACGAGGATGTTGCCAGGGCTTGAGGGCCTGAGCTACAGGGAGAGGTTGGGCGGGCTAGGACTTTATTCCTTGGAGCGCAGCAGAATGAAAGGTGATCTCATAGAGGTGTACAACATCATGAGAGGAATAGATAGGGTGAATGCACAGAGCCTTTTGCCCAGAGTGCAGAAATCAAAAACCAAAGGACATAGGTTTAAGGTGAGGGGGAAAAGATTTAATAGGAACCTGAGGGGCAACTGTTTCACACAATGGACGGTGGGTGTATGGAACGAGCAGCCAGAGGAGGTAGTTAATGCAGGAACCATCACAAAGTGTAAGAAACAATTAGAACAATGTTTCTACACTGTATCTCTAAACTTTAAACTCTTTAATAGTCCTGACCTGAAACTATTAATCAGCAAAACACAAAGTGCTGGAGAAACTCAGCAGGTTGGGCAGCATCCGTGGGGGGAATGGACAGACGACATTTTGGGAATCCGTCTGAAGAAGGGTCCCGACCCGAAACAGCGTCTGTCCGTTCCCTCCACAGATGCTGCCTGACTCGCTGATTTCCTCCTGCACTTAGAGTCATGGAGTGATACAGTGTGGAAACGCACCATTCGGCCCAACTTGCCCACATCAGCCAACAATGTCCCAGCTACACTGGTCCCACTTGCCTGCGCTTGGTCCATGTCCCTCCAAACCTGCCCTATCCATGTACCTGTTTACTGTTTCCTTACGATGGGATAGTCCCAGCCTCAACTACCTCCTCTGGCAGCTTGTTCCACACACCCACCACCCTCTGTGTGAAAAAGTGACCCCTCGGATTCTTATTAAATCTTTTTCCCTTCACCTTGAACCTATTTCCTCTAGTCCGCAATTCGCCTGCTCTGGACAAGAGACTCTGTGCATCTACCTGATCTATTCCTCTCATGATTTTGTACACCTCTATAAGATCACCCCTCGTCCTCCTGTGCTCCATGGAATAGAGACCCAGCCTACTCAACTTCTCCCTATAGCTCACACCCTCTAGTCCGGGCAATATCCTCGCAAATCTTTTCTGAACCCTTTCAAGCTTGACAATATCTTTCCTATAACATGGTGCCCAGAACTGAACACAATATTCTAAATGCGCTCACCAACGTTTTATACAACTGCAACATGACCTCCCAACTTCTATACTCAATACTCTGACTGATGAAGGCCAAAGTGCCACAAGCCTTTTGACCACCTTATCTACCTGCGACTAGACCTTCAAGGGACCATGCACCTGTACTCCTAGATCCCTCTGCTCCACAACACTACCCAGAGGCCTACCATTTACTGTGTAGGTCCTGCCCTTGTTCGACATCCAGAAATGCAACACCTCACACTTCTCTGTATTACATTCCATCAACCATTCCTCCACCCACCTGGCCAATCGATCCAGATCCTGCTGCAATTGTTCACAACCATCTTCACTATCTGCAACACCATTAACTTTTGTATCATCAGCAAACTTGCTAATCTTGCCCTGTAGGTTCTTATCCATTGATGTAGATGACAAACAGTAACGGGCCCAGCACTGAACCCTGAGGCACACCACAAGTCCCAGGCATCCAGTCCGAGAAGCAGCCTTCCACCATTACCCTCTGCTTCCTTCCATGGAGCCAATTTGCTATCCATTCAGCTATCTCTCCTTGGATCCCATGTGATCTAACCTTCCAGAGCAGCCTACCATGCGGAACCCTGACGAACGCCTTGCTGAAGTCCGTGTACACAACATCTACAGCTCTGCCCTCATCAACCATTTTGGTCACGTCTTCAAAAAATCAATCAGATTTGTGAGACATGACCTCCCACATACAAAACCATGCTAACTGTCCCTAATCAGCCCTTGCCCATCCAAATGCATGTATTACCTATCCCTCAGAATACTCTCTGGTAACTTTCCAACTGCAGATGTTAAGCTCACTAGCTTTTAGTTCCCAGCATTTTCCCTGCAGCCCTTCTTGAAAAGAGGCACAACATTTGCCGCCCTCCAGATTTCCAGCACCTCTCCTGCATGTTCCTCTCTAGTTGTGCCTTTCTTTTAGCAGTGTGGTAATTGAATGTACTTGATGGAAGGTACCCACAGCCCACAAGCCATGATATCGCCGGGAGATGTCAAGGCGATGTCATTGTGCAGTCAGGCTGCATTAGTGCACGAGGTGGAAGGGAGAATGAAGCAAGAGGCATTCAGTGAAAGCTAGCAAGGTTGCTGCAGTGTCAAGTCAGACTTGGCGCTGTCAAGACTTAATCTGATGTGATGGATGGGATATCAGCCGGCAGATGACCAGTGGACAAACTTCACCCCGGGTTACGAGATGCCAGCGAGCTGGAGAGGCAGGTAACAGGGCACAGCAGTTAGCCAAAGTCTCAGGAAATTCTTACTGCCAAAGACAGTGCCCAGTGGTGCAGTGGTGGAGCTGGTGCCTCACAGCATAGGCCCGGGTTCCATCCCGACTACTGGCGCCTTGGACTTTAGCCGTTAGAGATACAGTGTGGAAGCAGGCACTTCGGCCCACCAAATCCATGCCGACCCGAGATGTGCACTATGCTATCCGACACACTAGGGACCATTTACAGAAGCCAATTAACCTGTAAACCTGCGGGTCTTTGGAGTGTGGGAGGAAACCAGAGCACCCGGAGAAAACCCACGCGGTCACAGGGAGAACGTACAAACTCCATGCGGTCAGCACCTGAGGGCAGGATTGAACGCGGGCCTCTGTGTATAGCTAATCCCTCTAATGCAGGCTGCATTCCTGGTGAACCACCCAGGGAGTTTCCCCACACTTTGAGTGCTGTCTGGCTCTTAGAAAACCATCGAATCGTTCTTTGATTAGTCCGTTCTCACACCTGAGCCCGCATCCATTAATGGTCATTTCTCTCTCCAGCCTCAGGGCCTTAGTGCTTCATTAAAGGTCCCCCAGCCATCGGTGCACACTTTAAACGAGATTCCCTTTTAAACGTTGCCTCCCAGCTCCTGGACACAAGGGGTAAACTTACTGGCCACAGGCCCCCATCAATTATTCAAGAGGAAATGATTGACAAAAGGCTGCAAGTTATCACGACCAGTTTGTGCACTTACACAGAAGATGTTAAACATCAGTGGAATATTTAAAAGTGTAGTGCTTAGTCATCTTAAAGACGAGCAGCAGGATCGCTCTTAACTAGAGGACATACGTGGGCTGAAGGTGAAGTGGGAAGGATTTAATAGGGATCCTTCCTAGATTGAAAAGACTAGGCTTGTATTCACTGGAGTAGATTGAAAAGACTAGGCTTGTATTCCCTGGAGTTTAGAAGGATGAGGGGATATCTTATAGAAACATATAAATTTATAAAATGACTGGACAAGCTAGATGCAGGAAAAATGTTCCCAATGTTGGGCGAATCCAGAACCAGGGGCCACAGTCTTAGAATAAAGGGGAGGTCATTTAAGACTGAGGTGAGAAAAAACGTTTTCACCCAGAGAGTTGTGAATTTATCGAATTCCCGGCCACAGAGGGAAGTGGAGGCCAAATCACTGGATGGATTTAAGAAAGAGTTAGATAGAGCCTCTAAGGGCTAGTGGAATCAAGGGATATAGGCAGGCACGGGTTATTGATAGGGGACGATCAGCCATGATCACAATGAATGGCGGTGCTGGCTCTGAGGACCGAATGGCCTCCTCCTGCACCTATTTTCATGTTTCTATGTTTCTATGAATCTAAGGGGTAACATTTTTACACAAAGGGTGTCAGAGGAGGTGGTAGAAGCAGGGATGATCGCAACGTTTAAGAAACATTTAGATGTGTACATGGATGTTTAGAGGGATATGGGCCAAACGCGGGCAGGTGGGACTAATATAGATGGTGCATGTTGGTTGGTGCGGGCAGGTTGTGCCGATGGTCCAGAGAGGGTAGAAGGCTGGCAGAGGGGGCCCTAGAGGAGGGGCGGGGGGTGGTGGAGATGGGAAAAGGGGGTCGTCACTGGGAGGCGAGGACTGCTTTCCACAGAAAGAAGCACCGGAGGCGAAGGTGACGGAACAAGGGCTCTACGTCATGGCAGGGCCAGAACTTTAGTTTAGTTTAGTTTAGAGATACAGGGTCACCTGATACAGGGTCACATGCCCACCGAGTCTGCCCTGATCACCGCACCTTAACACCGACCTACACACACTTTGGACAATTTACACATATTCCAAGCCTGTTCGTCTTTGGAGTGTGGGAGGAAACTGGAGATCTCGGAGAAAACCCACGCGGTCACGTGGAGATCGTACAAACTCCGTACACACACCACCCGTAGTCGGGATCGAACCCGGGTCACCGGCGCTGTAAGGCAGCAACTCTACCGGTGCGCCACCGTGCCGCGCACGTTGAGGTGTAGGCACGTGGGCACGAAGGTAAGACCTCCCTGACCCAAAACATCACCTCGCCATGTTCTCCAGAGATGCCGGTAAGCTGCCGGGAACGAGCTGCCGGAGGAGGTAGTTGACGCAGGTGCCATAACAGCATTTAAAACACATTTGGGCAGGGACATGGGCAGCAACGGTTTAGGCCCAAATACGGGCAAATGGGCCTGATGTAAATAGGGCTTCTTGGTCAGCATGGACGGGTTGGGCCGAAGGGAAGATCCAGTCATTTCATGCACCTGCATTGATCGCATGAAGGAAGGTTGCAACAGCCGCCAACAGCGACTTCTGCACCTCTGCATTTAAGCGTGCATGGGTGAACAACAAACCTTGCCATTGGTTTAGCTGTCTAGTACAAGGATACACGCCTTGTGTGTATTACATTCACATGACGGCGGTTTGTGGTAACTGTTTAAAGGCAATAAAAGCGGTGAGAAACATTTCCAAAAATGAACTGAAAATGTACGATAACTTTGACAAGTATTTCGCACAGGCTGTTATGGAAATGACTCTGTAATTTATCAATTGACGTCGAATCATTTGCATAACTGTTTTTAGAATACACTGTGGTTTGCAAGTGTCTGTGTTGAATAAACTTGCAATGTCAATTGCTGATTATGTTTTTGCTTTTAAACATAAGTATCCTTAAAGTCATTTTTAAAATTTGTTGCTGCAACTTCAGCTGATAAAAGTGTATTTATTGCTCCCAGTGTGTTTCCCTGCTGAATGCAAAATGGTGCATTTCATTGTTGAAAGTGAGAAAAGCATGCATTTATTTAGCATCTGGCATATGCTGGCACATTCCTAAAGGCTCAGTTCGAAAGATTTTTCTTTCGAATCCACAGCAAAACACGAAGTGCTGGAGGAACTCAGCGGGTCGGGCGGCACTTGTAGATGTCGCCCAGTCCGTCACACAGGCCAGGCTTCCCACCGCTGACTCCATCTACACTTCACGCTGCCTCGGAAAAGCAGGCAACATAATCAAAGACTTGACCCACCCCGATCATTCCTTCTTACTTCATACCCTACAGAAGCTTGGAACTGCGCACCACCAAACTCAAGAACAGCTTTCCCCCCTCTGTTATCAGGCTTATGAACGGTTCTTCTGTAAGGTAGGGTTCTGGCAGCTTGATCCATATACCCACCACCCTTTGTGTGAAAATAGTACCTCTCAGGTTCCTATTAAATCTCCCACCCCCCCCTCATCTTAAACCTCTGTCCTCTGGCTCTCTATCCTCTTACTCTGGGCAAGAGACTCTGTGCGTTCCATGATCTATTCCTCTCACGATTTTGAGATTTTGACACCTCCATAAGATCAGCCCTCATCCTCCTGCGCTCCAAGGAACAAAGTCTTATCCCAACTCAAGCTCTCCCTGCAGCCCAGGCCCTCAGGTGCTGGCAACACCCAGGGCCGGAGAATGGGAGTTGGGGTGGGACACTTTATAATGGAGTCCTATCCCAGAGGACAGGCCGAGAGAACAGCTGCCGTCTCCTCAAATCCCTGTCCCTCATGCATCGGTCCTTGCACACTGCAGTCCAGGGAGAGTGCGCGAGAGGGATAGCGAGAAAGAGATGTGAGTGAGTGGGTTAATGTGACAGAGAGAAAGAGAGAGAGAGAGAGAGAGAGAGAGAGAGAGAGAGAGGAGAGAGGGAGAGAGGGAGAGAGGAGGGAGGGAGAGAGAGAGAGAGAGAGAGCATGTGTGAGTATGGATGAGAGAGTGAGACAAAGAAAGTCTGAAGAACAGTCACGACCCAAAACGTCGCCCATTCCTTCTCTCCAGAGATGCTGCCTCACCCACTGAGTTACTCCAGCATTTTGTGTCTATCTTTGGTTTAAACCAGCATCTGCAGTTTTTCCTATACAAAGAAAGACAGCGTGAGAGAGAAAGAGAAAGAGAGAAAGTGAGACAAAAGAGAGGGAGGGTGAGAGAGATGCACACAAAGCGAGTGAGTGCATGAGAGGAAGACAGAAATAGAGAGAGAACAAGATAAATGGAGACAAAGAGACAATGTTGAACAGAGACTGACAGAGGCACAGAGAGGCGGGGGGGGGGGGGAGAGGGGGAGAGGGGTAGGAAGAGGGTGAAACATACAGTGAGGGAACTCGGAGAAAGGCAGAGAGAGAGGAAATGAGCAAGAGAAAGTGAGAAAATGACAGCGAGAGGGAGCTAAGCAGAGAGTGGGGCAGAGAAAGAGAGCGACGACGAGACAGAGATAGAGAGAGAGGGAATGAGCAAGAGAGAATGACAGAGAGAGGGAGAGAGGGTGATAGAGACGGACAGAGTGAGAAAATGAGAGAGGGGAGGGAGGGAGAGGCAGCGAGAGAGAGAGAGCGAGGAGAGAGAGAGAGGGAGAGAGAGAGAGAGGAGCGAAGAGAGGGAGAGAGAGAGGGAGAGAGAGAGAGAGAGGGGAGAAAGGGAGAGAGGAGAGAGGGAGAGAGAGAGGAGAGAGAGAGAGATGGAGAGAGGAGAGGAGGAAGAGAGGAGTGAGAGAGAGAGAGAGAGAGAGGAAGAGAGAGGGGAGAGAAGAGAGAGAGGGAGAGAGGAGGGAGAGAGAGAGGGAGAGAGAGAGAGGGGAGAAAGAGGGAGAGAGGGAGAGAGAGAGAGAGAGAGAGAGGGGGGAGAGAGAGTGAGAGAGAGGGAGAGAGAAGCGGTAGGACAAAGGGAATGAAACACAGAGGCGAAAAAAGACAGAAATGGTGAAACAAAGATCAGAGAGTGGAGAGGCAGAGACAAAGAAAGAGCGAAACAGAAATAGACAGGGGTGCTGTGAGGCACAACGAGGCAGAGATTAGAGACCAGGCTCAGAGAGCCACCCATCCAGCGAGCCTGCCTGCCACATTCCACTTTGCACTATTATAGTCTGGTTAGTTAGTATTACTGATCAATGATGTAGTGTGCTATTGATTATTGTATATTTATTTGTCCATTATTGCGTTAATGTGTGTGTTAAGCTGCAGCAAGCAAGAATCTCATTGCTCTGTTGCCAGTACACCCGGCCATTAGGGCAATTAATCAAGGACGAGTCTCACCCAGGACACTCCCTTTTCTCCCCTCTCCCGTCAGGCAAGAGGTACAGACAAAGTTTTAAAGAAGGAACTGCAGATGCTGGAGAATCGAGGGTACACAAAAGGCTGGAGAAACTCAGCGGGTGCAGCAGCATCTAAGGAGCGAAGGAGATAGGCGACGTTTCGGGTCGAGACCCTTCTTCAGACTGGTCAGGGATCAGGGAAACGAGAGATATAGACGGTGATGTGGAGAGATAAGGAACAATGAGTGAAAGATATGCAAAAAAGTATCGGTGATAAAGGGAACAAGCCATTGTAAGCTGTTTGTGGTGTGAAAATGAGAAGCTGGTGCGACTGGGGTGGGGGAGGGAGATAGAGATAGAGGGAATGTCAGGGCCCGAGGGCTGAGGGAGAGGTGGGAAGGGGAGGAGACAGCAAGGGTTAACAGAATTGAGAAAATTCAATATTCAAGCCCAAAGGATGCAGACTCCCCAAGCGGAATATGAGGTGCTGTTCCTCCAGCTTGCGGTGTTGCTCACTCTGGCCGTGGAGGAGGCCAGGACCGAGAGGTCGGATGTGGAATGGGAGGGGAGTTGAAGTGCTGAGCCACCGGGAGGTCGGGTTGGTTATTGCGGGACGAGCGGAGGTGTTCGGCGAAGCGTATCGCCAAGGCCTCCGCTTGGTCTCACCGATATAGATCATCTGGCATCTGGAGCAGCGGATGCAGTAGATGAGGTTGGAGGAGGTGCAGGTGAACTCTGCCGGACCTGGAAGGACTGCTTGGGTCCCTGAAAGGAGTGGAGGGGGGGAGGTGAAGGGACAAGTGTTGCATTTCTTGCGGTTGCAAGGGAAAGTGCCGGGGAAGGGGTAGAGTGGGAGGGGAGGGAAGAATTGACAAGGGAGTTGCGGAGGGAGCGGTCTTTGCGGGAAGGCAGACATGGGGAGGGAGATGGGAAGATGTGGCGGGTGGAGGGGTCACGTTGGAGGTGGCGAAACTGGCGGAGGACTATATGTTGTATTTGCGGCTGGTGGGGTGAAAGTGAGGACCAGGGGGGACTCTGCCCTGTTTGCGAGTGGGGGAATGGGGAGCGAGGGCAGTGTTGCGGGGTATGGAGGGAGACCCTGGTGCGAGCCTCATCAATAGTGGGGGAGGGGAATCCCGTTCTCTGAAGAATGAGGCCATTTGTGATGACCTGGTGTGGAACACCTCATCCTGGGAGCAGATGCGGCGTAGACGGAGGAATTGGGAATAGGGGATGGAGTCCTTACAGGAAGCAGGGTGGGAGGAAGAGTAGTCCAGGTGGCTGTGGGAGTCAGTAGGTTTGTAGTGGATGTCGGTCAGGAGCGTATCACCTGCAATAGAGATGGTTGAGGTCATAGGGGTGAGGGGGGGGGGGGGGGGGGGGGGGGGGAATGGTAGGGAAGTGTCGGAAATGGTCCAAGTGTACAGACATCTGAACATGCACAAAACATTTTATAACTGTACCTCGGTACACATGACAATAATAAACTAAGCTAAACTAAATTTAGGTGGTCTAAACTAAGCTAAATTAACTAAGGTAAGATCAATGTAGCTAAGCTAAAGCTAAGCTAAGAGAAGCTAAACCTCGCTATGCTAAACTAAACTAGTCTGAGAAAGGGTCCCAACCCAAAACGTCACCCATCCTTTTATTCCAGAGATGCTGCCTGACCCGCTGGGTTACTCCAGCACGTTGTGTCTGAGCCAAACTAAGGTAAAATAAACTAAACTAGGATAAACTAATCTGAGGTAAGCTAAGCTAAAGACTTTTGACTCTTGTCTTTCGAGAGTCAACCTGCTGAGTAGTTGGGAACTGGTGCCAGTTTCCTGGAGTGGCCTTGCTATAGCGGGCTGGATCGGGGGAAGCCTCGCTCGGTCACTCAGTACCAGGCCCCCTGGCCACGTATGGAGAGCCACTCTCACTGCCTCCCGCCCCCCATCCAACAGCATGCCTTGCAGTGAATATCAGTCAGTGTTTATAATTGTCCTAGACCAAGTGCAGGACCGTTGGGTTGGGGACCCCGAACGTGCTTCAGTACCCGAGTACGAGTAAGGGAGGATAGGTGGGAGTGGGGGATGGGGGGGAGGGGGGAGGAGAGGGGGGAGGGAGGGTGAGCGGATATGGGGGAGGGGAGGGAGGGGAGAGTTGGGAGGGGGGGGGGGGGCAAAACAAATGAGTGAGTGCTGCAGGCAGCTGCAGTTATGGTGTCTGGCAGGCAGGAGGCCACAAAAGTGTGGGGAGGGGGGGGGGGGGGGGGGGGGGGGGGGGGGGGTGAAGGATTTGATGTTTAAAAGTGTACATAAAAATGTGTAAATGTATTGACGAGTGCGTTTGTGAATGTACAAGCGTAATGTCTGGAAAAAATGGCGGCGTTTGAGGGTCCGGTTTTGGCGGAGCAGGGAATGAAAGGGCGAAAATGCGACAGTCAGCCAGCGGCCGGATGGCGGTCGGCATACGCACACACAGTTTTAAAAGTATATAGATAGATGTGCACCAGGAACGGACAATTAGTGTTTAGTGTAAGAAGGAACTGCAGATGCTGGTTTAACCTGAAGATGGACACAAAAAGCTGGAGTAGCTCAGCGGGCCAGGCAGCATCTCTGGAGAGAAGAAATGGGTGACGATTCGAGTCGAGACCCTTCTTCAGAATTAGTGTTTCGTGTTTATTGTCACGTGTACGGAGGTACAGCGGGAAGCTGCTTGTTGCGTGCGATCCAGTCAGCGACAAATACTCCACATGATTTTAATCAAGCCATCCACAGTGTACAGATACAGGGGAAAGGAAATAATGTCTGGTGCAAGATGAAGTCCGGTAAAGTCCGATTAAAGATAGTCCGAGGGTCTCCAATGAGGTGGGAAGTTGGGGCCGCTCTCTCGTTGGTGATAGGGTGGTTCAGTTGCCTGAATCTAGAGGTGTGCGTTTTCACACTTCTGTACCTCTTGCCTGATGGGAGAAGGGGAAGAGGGAGAGGCCAGGGTGAGACTGGTCCTTGATTATGCCTCTGGCAAATGTGATTTAGGCCTCATACCAACCGGCAGTGTTTTTCCTGCCGATATGGGGTTTAAATTCACCGCAAACCGCAACGTTCCAATCGATAGCGTTCCGCAAAATCCCACTCGCAAGATGATTAAAATGGCCATTAATTTGCGGAAATTAAACGCTAAATTCCTTCCATTTGGCCTATAAATTCATGACAATGAGAACTGAAAATCATGTTACATTGTGAATGTTATTTGGACACTTAGGCTATTTAAAAATGTTCATCTTTTCTTAAGAAATGGATAGATGTTTAGATCGAGTAATTTAATTTTGTGATTAGCTACAATTACGTAACTAACTAATTATATGCTTTAATTTCAGGTCATTCAAGTAAGATTGTTTCATATTTGTTTCAGAATGCTTCAATCTATAATAACTGAAAATATATTTCAGTTCTCTTACATTTTAAGAAAGTTATGGGCTTTTGACTGTGTCCTCGATCACAGCTTTTGTGTTCAGTCAATGGAAAAGCAATAGGGAACAAGATGCTAATTTCCGACTATGAAAATGGCCATAACTTGTTTAATACTGAAGATATGAAAGTGAATTAGGTGTCAAATTAAACTTCTTTTTATGCTTTATCTGATGGGATAAATTGCAGACTTGATTTTTTTAATCTCAACATTTTGTAACTTGCTACTTTAATGGAGCTGTTCCAAAACTATGTTGTGATGCATCCTGATAAAATTAAATTAAATTCTTAGTGCTGCAGCATGAGAGGCCCTTTAGCACAACTTGGTTAGCTAGGCGGGCGTCAAAGGTTCGAGGTTTAAAAAATAAAGCCATGTTTTATACATGTGGAGATAAAACTGACAAATTACTTGCAAATCAACTTAAAGCTGCTAAAGGGAGACAGAATATTTCTAAAATTCGCATGCTTAATGGCCAGTTCACTTTGGATCACTTGCAAATTAATGACGCTTTCAGAGACTTTTATTCCCAGCTTTATACTTCAGAATCTCAACTGGGTCATAAGGTAATGCATGGCTTTCTGAGCAGTCTAAATATTCCCAAATTTCTCATTATATTTTAGGGAAAGATTGGATGAACCCATATCACAGGCAGAAATAGCTTCAGCCTCAATGCAACCGGGCAAATGTCCGGGCCCTGACTGCTTCCCGGCAGAGTTTTTTAAAACTTCCTCCCTACTCCTTTCCCCACAGTTGTGTTCCGTTCTATCTGAATCCTACAGACAAGGTTCTCTTCCTCCATCCTTTGCCGGAGCCTGTATTACTCTTATCGCCAAAAAAGGTAAAGGTCCAACCGAATGCGCCTCCTACAGACCCGTCTCCCTTCTAAACACGGATGCTACAATTTTAGCTAAGGTTCTAGCTCGTAGACTAGAGAATGTCCTCCCTACTGCTATATCTGAGGACCAAACCGGCTTTGTTAAAGAGCATACATTCCTTCTCTAACATACATCGATTATTAGATATTGCCTACACTGCTTCTGAGGATGTCCCTGAGTGTGACGTATCTATTGATGCAGATAAAGCATTTGACCGCGTTGAGTGGGTCTATCTATGGGCTGTTCTGGACAATATTTGGTTTTGGAACAAACTTTATTTCATGGATCAGGTTACTATACTCCCATCCCACAGCCTCAGTTCGGACTAATTCCCAGCTGTCCAAGCCGTTCGACTTGCATTGTGGAACCCGCCAGGGATGTCCTCTGAGCCCCATGCTTTTTGACTTGGCCATCGAACCACTTGCCATGGCCTTTCGCAGCTGTGAGGAGAGCTGCGATATTTGGAGGGGCAGTACACAGCATACGGTCTCACTATATGCTGACGACCTTTTGCTTTTTGTCTCAAACCCAGGCACCTCTCTGCATTCTGCTATGTCACTGCTCAATAATTTTGGTCAATTTTCAGGTTATAAGATAAATCTTGGAAAAAGCGAACTGTTTCCCATTAACTATGAAGTACACCCCTCGGATCTTGCCAACTTGCCATTCAAAATTGGAAAAAACAAGCTCTCATATTTGGGCATTTCATTTACGAGGAAATAGAAGGATCTTATCAAAGACAATTTTATCATTCTGTTAAACCAGATCAAACAGACCCTAACACAGTCGTCTCCCCTGTCAATGTCACTTGTCGGCCGGATAAATTCAATCAAAATGACCATTTTACCAAAATGTTTGTACCTTTTTCAGGCCTTACTGGTTTTTATCCCCAGGTCCTTCTTTAACCATCTTGACTCAGTTATTTCCTCCTATATATGGAGAGGTAAACGGCCTCGTCTTAATAAGGCCCACCTTCAAAAAACCAAGGCTGCTGGTGGCCTGGCTCTCCCAAACTTTTGCTTTTATTATTGGGCTGCTAAACTGCGCTGCCTTGCATTTCGGTCTTTCTTTCACAGCCAGCCTGATTGCCCTGACTGGGGAGCCATGGAATTACACGCAGATTATAATATGTCCAAACCTGCACTACTATTCCTCACTTCCACTCCCCTCAATTAAATCTGTACAAATTCCAGTGGTTAAACACTCTTTGAGGATATGGGTTCAATTCAGGAAGTGTTTTGGGTTGCGTAACTTTTCTCTACTGAGCCCCATCAAACCACCTTTTTAAACCATCAACTCAGGGCGCTGTCTTTAAAGAATGGCATAGGAAGGGTATTGTGCGCTTCAAGGGTAACACTGTAGCATCATTTGAACAATTAAGCAACAAATTCAATCTTCCAAAGTCAGATTTTTTCCAATACCTGCAAACAAGACATTGTGTGTTCTATAAACTGTCCAGCTCTTCTATACCAACAGACACAACCCTTGTTGATACAGTTCTTTCTTTAAACCCATCTCAGAATAGACTTGTCTCAGCTTTATATGGCAGGATGTTGGATCTAAGGCGCGCCCCCATGGACAAGCTGAAGGCAGCATGGGAGGAAGACTTGGGCTTCTCTCTCTCTTGGAAGATACATGGAGTTCCATTCTTAAACTGGCTAATTCCACCTCTCTGTGTGCTCGTCACTGCCTGATCCAATTCAAAGTGGTACATAGGGCTCATATCTCAAAAGCCAAATGATCTACTATTTACTCTGAGGTTAGTCCATTCTGTGTTAAATGTAAAATTTCCAAAGCCTCTCTTATCCATTTGTATTGGTCATGCCCCAGCCTTAACAAGATCTGGCTAGAGGTCGTTCATACATTATCCCTGGTGTTAAACATCAAATTGGAACCAAAGCCCCTAATCGCTCTTTTTGGGGTCACTGGTGAGGAGGTTAGATTAACTGCAGATAAACGCCGCACTACATCTTTTGCTTCTCTTCTGTCTCGGCGAACAATCCTGCTCAGGTGGACGGAACCTACCCCGCCCACTCATACACAATAGCTGACAGATATTATGTCCTGCCTAAAGGGCCTGACCCACGAGCATGCGACAAGCGCGACCAGACTGGAAGCGGGGGCCGCGGGGAGGTCGAGTGATCCCTGTACAGGGCCGGTCCCACCAGCATGCGCCTGCATGCGGCGAGCACGACCAAACCGGCAGCGGGGCCGCGCGGAGGTCGGCGCGAAGTGGCGCAAAGTTGGAACGATGTCCGCGGTAAGTTCGCAAGGACAGAGAGGGACACACAGAGAGGGTCACGGAGGCACACAGAGAGGGTCACGGAGGCACACAGAGAGGGTCACGGAGGCACACAGAGCGAGGGTCATGGAGGCACACAGAGAGGGTCACGGAGGCACATAGAGAGGGTCATGGAGGCACACAGAGAGGGTCACGGAGACACACACACAGAGGGTCATGGAGGCACACAGAGAGGGTCACGGAGGCACACAGAGAGGGTCACGGAGGCACACAGAGAGAGGGTCACGGAGGCACACAAAGAGAGGGTCATGGAAGAAATATAGAGAGGGTCACGGAGGCACACAAAGAGAGGGTCACGGAGGCACACAGAGAGAGGGTCACGGAGGAAATATAGAGAGGGTCACGGAGGCACACAAAGAGAGGGTCACGGAGGCACACAGTGAGAGGGTCACGGAGGCACATATAGAGAGGGTCACGGAGGCACACAGAGAGAGGGTCACGAGAGGGTCACGGAGGCACACAAGAGAGGGTCACGGAGGCACACAGAGAGAGGGTAAGAGAGGGTCACGGAGGAAATATAGAGAGGGTCACTGAGGCACACAGAGAGAGGGCAGGGTGAAGGTAGAGGGTCACGGAGGAAATATAGAGAGGGTCACTGAGGCACACAAAGAGAGGGTCACGGAGGCACACAGAGAGAGTGTCACGGAGGCACACAGAGAGAGGGTCACGGAGGCACACAGAGAGAGGGTCACGGAGGCACACAGAGAGTGGGTCACGGAGGCACACAGAGAGAGGGTCACGGAGGCACATATAGAGAGGGTCACGGAGGCACACAGAGAGGGTCACGGAGGCACATATAGAGAGGGTCACGGAGGCACACAGAGAGAGGGTCACGGAGGCACACTGAAACGGAGGCACACTGTTATGTCCTGAAAACTAAATAAAAAAGATTTTGATTTAAAAAAAGTTTCGGGGAAGAAGGTTGGAGAATGGGGTTGAGAGGGGAAAATAGATCACTAAAATGGCGGAGCAGACTCGATGGGCCGAATGGCTTAATTCTGCTCCTATGTCTTATGGACTAACAATACAACAAATAACATATCCAATAAACAATAATGTAATAGATGATCAGTAATACTCAGTAACCAAACCGCAGTAATAGAAACCAAAGAACTTGGTGTGACCTTATACAAAGACCATCGCATCGTGAGTATAAACAAGGAACTGCAGATGCTGGTTTGCAGAAAAGGACACAGTGCTGGAGTAACTCAGGGGGTCAGGCAGCATCTCTGGAGAACATGGATAGGTGACGTTCCGGGTCGGGAATCTACTTCGCTCTGAACATGGGGCCCGACCCAAAACGATACCTATCCATTTTCTCCAAAGATGCTGCCTCAACCGCTGAGTTACTCCAGCATTTTATACACAATAGGTCCATGAGGGCCATTATCTACATTCGTGTCTACCTTCGATTGAAACCAGCATCTGCAGTTCTTTCTTACACATAGGGTTGGACATGTTGGCTCCAGGATCTGAGAGTAGATGGGTAGAAGATATTCTTGAGCCTGTTCTTCCTTGTACTTTCTTCCTGATGGTAGCAGCGAGATGTGATGACGTGGCCATGGTGATGTGGGTCTTTGATGCCACTGGCTGCCTTTGTGAGGCCCGTAGATCCTTTTGATGGTGGGGAGGCCATTACCCCAGGAGACATCGTGTGGCCTTTGACAGCTGACACAGCTGGATGCAGGGCTTTGCCGACTGTGAAGGCTATCATCGATTTTAATAACTTTTAAATCTTTAAAAATCATTGAGCATGTAAAAATGATAAAAATGGATGAGATTTTAAACACACCTAAAGTGATCATCAAAAGTAATAAACTAAAGCAAAATGACTAAAACAAGACCCGAGCTACAGGGAGAGGTTGAGCAGGCTAGGACTTTCATCCTTGGAGTGCAGGAGGAAGAGAGGAAGAGGGGTGACCTTGTAGAGGTGTAGATCAGGTAAGTCTACTGAGTCCTTTACCCAGGGTAGGGCAATCGAGAACCAGAGGACAAGGTTTAAGGTGCGGGGGGAAAGATTTAATAGGAATCTGAGGGGCAACGTATTTACACAATGGGTGGTGGATGTATGTGACGGGCTGTTGGAGGAGGTAGTTGAGGCACGTATGATCACAATGTTTAAAACACATTTAGACAGGTACATGGATAGGATAGGTTTAGATTGGGTCTGAGCTACTAGGCAACTGGACCATCCTACCAACAACTAGAGAGCTGTCCTGAGCTACTATCTACCTCATTGGAAACCCTCGGACTATCTTTGATTGGACTCTACTGGATTTCCTCTTGCACCAAACATTATTCATGTTATTCCCTTATCATGTCTCTGGCCACAGTGGACGGCTCGATTGTAAACATGTACGGTCTTTCCGCTGACTGGTTAGCACGCGACAAAAGCTTTTCACTGTACCTCAGCACACGTGACAATAAACCAAACTGCACTAAAAACGCTGGCAGGTGGGACTAGTGTAAATCAGGCATGTCGGGCCGATAGACTGTTTTCATGCAGTATGACCTTGTAATCTACGAATCCAAAATTTTACTTCGGAGTCATGTGAGTGACTACGTGAAGAGCCCGCCAGCCCGCATGAGCGTCATTATCGTCGAACGCATGGCGCACGACTGGCTGGGAGGCGCGCTGCTCCTCCAGCGGTAAGTTTAAAAAGGCACTGCAGGTAAGTTTGTACTTATTCTGGCGTTGTTTTTTGTTCTGCAATCTTGATTACAGAACGGCGAATTTCCGATCGCCATGGAAAAGTCCAGGGCGAAGTCTAAACGGGCCACGGGGAAACCGGCTTCGGAGAACCGCGGGAGTGCGGGTAGCCGGCGGCCGTCGATTTTGCCACCCGAGTCGCGGACGGCGACTGTGGTCAGCGGCTTCCATCTTAGTGCCTGTTGAGAGCACTATGGTTCCCCAGAAAGGGGGTAAAGCCAAAAGAAAGTCGGAGAGGCCTGTGGACTCGGACGAGTCAGGCCAGGAGGGTTCCCCTCCTACAATGGATAGCGTCCTCGGACGTTTATCCCAGATGGAGCACCTAATGGATCCGTCTGCATGTTCAACTTCAGATTGACAACACCACAGTGGTGGCATATATTAATCACATGGGTGGAATCAAGTCAGTATCCTGTGATTATTTGGCTAACCTTATTTGGCACTGGTGTATTGTAAGAAGCATTTGGATTTCAGCTACCTACCTGCCAGGTAGGCTCAATATAGTGGCTGACACCAGGTCACGGAAATTCAATGACAACACCGAATGGATGTTGGACCACAAAGTGTTCACCAACATTGTTGCTCGGTATGGAACGCCGGATATCGATTTATTCGCATCCAGGCTTAATCACCAATTGCCAAAGTATGTTGCATGGGAGCCAGACGCAGGGGCAGTGGCGATAGATGCGTTCTCGCTACACTGGGGAGGAATGTTCTTCTATGCATTCCCCCCATTTTGCCTCATCAGTCGGGTCTTGCAAAAGGTCCAACAAGACTCCGCGTCAGGCATTTTGGTAGTGCCTGACTGGCCTACACAGCCATGGTTCCCATTGATTCTGGGAATGATATCAGAGCCTTTTATGGTCATTCCCAAATGCAGAAATCTGCTGGTTCTTCCGGTAACAGGGGAGAGCCACCAATTACATGACTGAATAAATTTGTTGGTTTGCAGACTCTGAGACCTTTCCTGGGGCTCGAACTGTCGGATCGAACCGTGGACGTGATCACTGCGGCATGGAGAGATACCACCAAAAAGCAGTACATTTCTGTCCAGTCTATTTTTTGATGAAAGATTGAGTTATAGTGCCATTAATTGTGCCAGGAGTGCATTGTCGTCATACTTATTGCTGGGATCGGGAAGCCACGCTGTCGGGTCTCACCCGCTGATATCTAGGTTCATGAAGAGTATCTTCAACACCAATCCCCCCCAGGTCAAGGTACTCGGAGATATGGGATGTGAACATTGTACTGACGCAGCTTCGACAGTGGCCTCCAGCTACATCCTTGTCTCTGGTCAAACTAACTTTTAAAGTGGTTATGCTCATGGCGCTGGTTTCGGCGCAACGGGTCCAGTCGTTGCACACATTGCGACTGGACACAATGGTGGCATCCGCCAATAAAATAACTTTTTATGTGCATGACTTAGTCAAGCAGAGCAGACCAGGGGCATCAGGTCTCAAATTGGAGTTTATGGCATACCCCGTGGACCTTTGGTTGTATGTGGTCACACATTCACAACAATACATTAAGGTCACAAAAAGCCTCAGAGGCACTGAACTAGCAGGGTTTTTGTTAGTTACAAAAAACCTCACAAGAGGGTGTCAGTGCAGACCATCTCGAGGTGGTTACGACAGGTTTTGGCTTGTGCAGGTGTGGACACTGATATTTTTAAAGCTCACTCCACCAGGGCTGCAACAACATCAGCAGCAAGGGTTTTGGAGGTTCCACTGGACCACATCCACGTGGCAGCAGGATGGTCAAATGAAATAACTTTTCAAACGTTTGATAACAAACCCATTGCCAAGCGGGGGTGTTTGCTGATTCCATTTTAATTTCTGTTTTATAATTTACCCTGGATGTGAGGGGTCATTATTATTTCATATATACCATTTTGTTTAATAAAAGCACCAGCATGCTTTAAATCTATGTATTGTCTGAATGCATTATGATTTCACTCCTCCTTGGTCAACTGATGCAGTGTGTGACGCATGGACTCGTGTTCACGGCATGAAATCACAGAGCTTTGAAATCTTCACGTATGAGGATTACGTGCCCTCCGCTCCCAACCCTCTCTCATAAAGGTCAGCTGGTAGTTCTAGTTTCTCGAATCTTCCTATATTCAGTTCAACAACTGTTATCTGTGATTTCACACCGGTGCTTTGAAGATTGACGCGCATGCGGGCTGGCGGGCTCTTCACGTAATCCCTCATCGTAACTCCTCATAAAATAAAGATCAAACTTCAAACTGGTAAGTTCTCATTTAATCTTACTATTATAAATCAAAAAGGTCCAATCCTGTCCCTGTCTCACTCAGAACAGAATCCAATATGCAACTATTTCGCTGAAGCACAGATCTGATATAATTGGGCTACCATAAACAGTTTGTGGGCTGAGTGGCATTTCAGATCCTAGCATTACTTGCAGCTTGCATGCCCTAGGCAACACAAATGATATGTAACACCCCGTGTGATCAGGAATAACATTCTTTTAAATTCAACCTCTGCCTCACCGACACAGAAGATTAACTAATTAATAGTTAGTTCATTAAAAATAAATGAAAAGGTGAATAATTATTAAATTAATACAGAAGATCCAATTAAAGATTAGTTTCTTGATTTATAACTGCACACTATCATTACGGCCGTTTAAAGATGTACATTTAACAGCCACACAAACCATTTCCAGGCAATAAACTTAATATCAATATTAACGTGGAATGTCAAATCATTATCGGTCAGATGCTGTCAAGATGTACGGTGCTCTCTGTGTTGTCACAAAGTTTTGTCTTTATTTTAGCTTTTAGAGATACAGCATGGACACAGGCCCTTCGGCCCACCGAGTCAATGCAGCCATCGATCGCCCGTTCACACTAGTTCTACATTATCCCACTTTCTCATCCACTCCCTACACACGAGGGGGCAATTGTGGGAGGAAACCGGAGCGCCCGGAGGAAACCCACGCGGTCACAGGGAGAACGTGCAAACCTCACGCACAGATGGCACCCGAGGCCAGGATCGAACCCAGGTCCCCGGCACTGTGAGGCAGCAGTTCTACCGCTGCGCCACCGTGCTGCCGTCTCGTTGCAACGCGTCACGTAACCTCACCTGCACAAGCCAAATACCCAGCCTGTGACCTTCTGGTGGTTCCCAGCGCAATACGGTAGCTTCGCATCTTCCAACTATTCCTATTCTCACGCGGAAACACATTCACCAGCACTTACCTTGGTAAAACATCACCGCCCACGGTGGAAGCTGCTGAGGAGATTTTCACAGCCAGAGAGAGGTGCCAAGATCTAACCGGGTTCCAAAATAGCTGACTATCGTGAGGTTTGAAGTTTGAACTTATTCAGGTCACCTCTCCATCATGACGATTAAAGTTTAGTATCAGTTCAGCTCCCCTTCCCGGGCTTCATCCGTATGCGTAAGCCGCTCAAAGTGCAAGCTGGCATCCTCTCCAATGCAAGTTCACAGACGTAATTCCATCTCTCGCTCCCCTTCCTTCAAAGAACCTTCAATGGTCCCAGGAAGATCACAGCTAAGTCCTGCAGAAATGATCAATGCATTTACTCGTTAGTTTAGTTTACTCTATTATTGTCGGGTGTACCCTCAAGCAATGCAGAGAAGGTTCAACAAGAACGTTTAATTGTCATATGCACCAGGGACAGAACAAATAGTGCTTGATCCTGACTACAGGTAACCAATCATCCTGGTAGTTTCACTGTTTGTATCCATTCGTGATCACCTCTTCCACAGCCAACAATGGACCATTGTGGGCTCCATCTTTCCTTGGTCATCGGTGCCAGCTCTAGTTTGTTCTGTACCTGTTCATACCTCTAGTTTCCCTCTCCCCTGACTCTCATTCTGAAGAAGGATTTCGACCTGAAATGACACCCATCCTTTTTCTTCAGACAAGCTGCCTGACCCACTGAGTTATTCTAGCACTTTGTGTCTCTCTTTGGTATAAACCAGCATCTGCAGTTCGTTTCTACACAATTAGTATTTAGTGTTTAGCTTATTTTTGTCATGTGTACCAAGGTACAGTGAAAAGCATTTTTTTTTTTGCATGCCATCCAGCAGGGGAAAGATCATCTATGATTACGGTGTACAGAAACTGGATGAAGATAAAGGCAGTTAAGTGCGATTAAGGAGTTTGAAGGTCTCCAATGAGGTAGACCTTAATATTGAGGTCAGGACCGCTCTCTAGTTGGTGATAGGATGGTTCAGTTGCCTGATAACAGCTATGAAAAAACTGTCCTTGAATCTGGAGGTGTGCATTTTCACACTTCTGTACCTCTTGTGTGACGGGAGAGGGGAGTAGAGGGAGTGACCGGGGTGAGACTGGTCCTTGATTATAGTGGTGGCCTTGCCGAGGCAGCGTGAAGTGGAGTCAATGGAAGAGAGGCTGGTTTGTGTGATGGTCTGGGCAAACCAACCGCCTATTATTCTCCAATTTCTCCCAGCAACAAAACTTTACAAATTAGCAAAGGGGAAAAAGATACCACAAATCTAAAATAAATATTAAGATCATTGCTAAAGAACCAGGTTGAGGTAATACGAACACAGAAAAATGCTGCAAAACTATTCAGCAGATCAGACAGCATCTGTGGAGAGAGAAACAGGGTCAATGTTTCAGGACCGGGAGGTGAGAGAATGGTTAGGACATAGGGAATCACTCTCAACTGGTGAAACCAGGATTGCCAAGGTGCTCCAGGTGTGTAGAGTCTTGTCAGCTTGGATCAGCAAAGTATCCCAGGGAAAACGTGCACACTCCACACAGGCAACACCCATAGTCATGATCAAACCCGGGTCTTCCAAGTTCATAGAAACATAGAAATTAGGTGCAGGAGCAGGCCATTCGGCCCTTCGAGCCTGCACCGCCATTCAATATGATCATGGCTGATCATCCAGCTCAGTATCCCATACCTGCCTTCTCTCCATACCCTCTGATCCCCTTAGCCACAAGGGCCACATCTAACCCCCTCTTAAATATAGCTGTCATACATTCATACAATTAAGGAGCAGCATTTGGCCATTCAGCCCATCAAGTCTACTCCACCATTGAAACATGTCTGATCTATCTTTCCCTCTCAACCCCATCCACCTGCTTTCACTCCATAACCCCTGACACCATAACTAATCAAGTATCTGCCAATCTCCGCCTTAAAAATACCCAATGTCTTGGCCTCCACTGCTGTCTGTGGCAATGAGTTCCACAGATTCACCACCCTCTGACTAACAAAATTCCTCCTCATCTCCTTTCTAAAGGTACGCCCTTTTATCCTGAGGCTACGCCCGCTAGACCTACGCTCTCCCACTAGTGGAACCACTCTACCCAGGTCCCTGGTACTGTGACGTAGCAGCTCTCCCGCCACAGGTGGCGCCACCGTCACGTTCAAGAGCCTGATGGTTGTGGGGACGAGGCTGCTCCTGGACCTGGGCGTTACACCCCGACGGCAGGAGTGAAGAGAGAGCGTGGCCAGGGGCCTTGATGAAGCCCTTCCTCCGTCACAGTTGCAACATCCATCAGAATCAGAAACCCAGCAGATTGAGGAAGAAAAATGGAATTAAATGCAAAATGTTTGCAGGCGGTGTCACCAGTCTAACAGTGATGAATGGCGCATGGTACGGGTCGCCAGAGAGAATTCTGCATCATTTGCTGATCTCTTCCTGTTTTGAGGAAGGAAACGTGACGTGTTTCAGCAATGATTTCCACTCTTTATATTTTAGAGACACATCCCACCGAGTCCAGGCCAACCAGCCGTCACCATATACACCAACACTACCCTACAAACTGGGGACAATTTTCATTTTTTCCCGAAGCCACTTAACCTACAAACCTGCGCATCTTTGAAGGATGTCAGGAAACCGGAGCACACGGCGAAAACCCACGCGGTCACATGGAGAACGTACAAACTCCAGACAAATATTAGTAAGCATGTACCTGGGATTGAACCTGGCTCTCTGGCACTGTAAAGGCAGCAACTCTACGGATGCGCCACCGTGCCACACTGGTGTCGAGCTGAGGGGTTGCTGTGCATTTCCAGGTACTGAGACTGTCCACTGCTCCCCCAACCCCGCACCCCCCCCCCTCCCCTCCCCCCGCCAACCTCTCCCCAACACCTCTCTGATGTTCTAAACCATTATTTTTCTCGGCAAAGCTTACAATATGAGCAAGGAGTAAACCTAATTAAGGAGTGCCAGGGGCAGGGAAAGATACATGTGTGCTTTTTTAGCAGCCCCATCAGTCAAGGAGGTTTGCATTTAAGTGGCTGCCATTGGGAGGGAAGTGTAGTCAAAGAGTCATACAACACGGAAACAGGCCATTGGGCTCAACATGCCCCACGCCCCCAACATGCCCCACGCCCCCAACATCCCCACGCCCCCAACATGCCCCATCTACACTAGTCCCAGAGATGCTGCCTGGCCTGCTGAGTTACTACAACACTTTCTGTCCTATTGTTTTTTCCTCTTGCTTTTGAAGGTCCTGCTATAAAAGTAACAGCATTTGAGTCCTTTTAGATAATTATGCATATCCAGAGCAAATTATAGCCCTGTGTTGGGAGGAACTGCGGCTTAAAACTGCTGGTTAAAACCGAAGATAGGCACACAAAGCTGGAGTAGCTCAGCGGGTCAAACAGCATCTCTGGAGAAAAGGAATAGGTGACGTTTCGGGTCGACACCCTTCTTCAGACTGCTATCAAACTCTATTCAGAACAATAGTCCTGCTGTGACAATCATGGTCACTGTAGTCTCGGACAGGGTAAAGACGCAGACGGCTACTGGAACTGAAAGCAGGCTGTGAAAGGACTGAAGAAGGGTCAGTCTGACGAACGGTCTCGACCTGAAACATCACCCACTCCTTCTCTCCAGAAATGCTTCCTGCCCAGCTGAATTACTCCAGCGTTTTGTGTCCACCATCAGTCTGTGGAAACTGGACACGATGGCAATTTAAAGGGCCAGTCCGACTTGGGCGTCATTTGCGCGAAACGCAGGTGGCGCACGAAGGTTTTGTGAATCCTAAAATCCTGGGGCGCCGCGCGCACCACTGCATACGTCACCATGCGCAATGCCCTCATAATGCACGCCATGCGCGCGTCACAAAGCGTAAATAATGTCGCGCAAATGACGCCCAAGTGGGACAAGCCGTTAAACCTCAAAACCAGACACGTCAACAAGCCGTCAGCTGCAGAGAGAAAGACTGCCCCAAGTTACTCTTGCAGTTTGTGTTTCAACTAACTCCCGGCTCCGGAGACAGCATCTTACAAGTAGATACTGTGCGGAATTAAACGGTGAAACTACCCGGGCTAAAAAACAAACAGCACACAAAGGTACACCGGCAAAATCAGTTCATGGCAACGTTGATTAAAAATAATTGCAACACTGTGCAAACCCAGCTCCCAATCTGTTAATAGCTTCAAAGAGAGTACTCTTGAGCAAGGCAATAAATTCTAAAATTAAATCATTCAGCTTTTAGATTTGTGTCATTCTAACCCCCAATTAAGATGATAATGCCAATATCACATCATTTATGTCTTGCAGGGCTTCTTAATAATTAAACAAACATTGGCAGCGGTTTCTATTATTTGCCACAGACTTCTCCAAGGGCACGGAGGAGATTTCAGAGGATCCTGAGGGCTCGACGTGTTTGATTAAGAGGGGAGAGGTTCATGAGTTCATAAGTCGTAGGAGCAGAATTAGGCCATTCAGCCCCTCAAATCTACTCCACCATTCAATCATGGCTGATCTATCTTTCCCTCTCAATCCCATTCTCCTGCCTTCTCCCCATAACTCCTGACACCCGTACTAATCAAGAATCTGCCAATCTCCACCTTAAAAATATCCACTGACATGGCCTCCACAACCATCTACGACACTGAATTCCACAGATTCACCACCCTCTGACCAAATAAATTCCTCCTCATCTCCTTTCTGTTATTCTAATGCGTGCGACTCCACGCGGCAAGCGCGACCTAACGTGGTCACTTGAGCCGTCCGGCCTCGCGGGGCCGGTCTCACTTCGATCGCTGGAGCCGTATGGAGTTGTGCGGAGCTGCTCCCGACATCGTGCGGGGCTCTGAAAAACTGACCGTGTTCAAAAATTCCGCGTGGCAACGGCCTGTTGGCCGCAACCGCCTCAACGCCGTACGCACCGCCTTGAAGTCGTGCATCCGTGTCCCTCTTTATGTGCCTCCGTGTCCCTCTCTGTGTGTGCCTCCGTAACCCTCTCTGTGTGTCCCTCTCTATGTGCCTCCGTGTCCCTCTCTGTGTGTGTCTCTCGTGTCCTCTCTATGTGCCTCCGTAACCCTCTCTGTGTGTCCCTCTCTATGTGCCTCCGTGTCCCTCTCTATGTGCCTCCGTGTCCCTCTCTGTGTGTGCCTCCATAACCCTCTCTGTGTGTGCCTCCGTGTCCCTCTCTATGTGCCTCCGTAACCCTCTCTGTGTGTCCCTCTCTATGTGCCTCCGTGTCCCTCTCTATGTGCCTCCGTGTCCCTCTCTGTGTGTGCCTCCGTGTCCCTCTCTATGTGCCTCCGTGTCCCTCTCTGTGTGTGCCTCCGTAACCCTCTCTGTGTGTGCCTCCGTGTCCCTCTCTATGTGCCTCCGTGTCCCTCTCTATGTGCCTCCGTGTCCCTCTCTATGTGCCTCCATTAAGAGAGGGTTCCCTTCTAAGAATTGTCGTTTTAAGTCAATTTCTCTGTAAGACAAATATTGATCAACCCTTATCTTATTGTTCTATGTACACTTGTTGTAATTCCTGAATAATCACTGCAATGCTGCCCATTTTTAATCTAGTGGAATATATACTGTGTTCAGTCAGTGCAGAGACGTGTGGACATAGCCCCGTCCATCACACAGACCAGACTCCCCACCATCCATTCCATCTACACATCACGCCCCCTCGGGAAAGCATCCAACAAAATCAAGGACCACTCACATCCCGCTCATTCCCTCGTCTCTCCTCTCCCATCAAGCAGGAGGCACGGAAGCTTGAGAGCGCGTTCCACCAGATTCAGGAACACCTCATCTCTGCTGTTATCAGACCAGGGAATTGGCCTCCCATACACTCGGGTGCAGTCCCCATCTCCCAGCCTACCTCACTGCCGACATTGGACTTTTTCCTCTGTAACTGCTGCGCGGCAATGCTGTTGAACCATCTCCCGGTTGCTAAGCATTTCAACTCACCTTCCCGTTCCCACACTGACCTTTCTGTCCTGGGCCTCCTCCATTGCCAGAGTGAGGCCACACGCAAACTGGAGGAACAGCACCTCATATTCCACTTGCATAGTTTACAGCCCAACCGTATGAACATCGCATTCTCCAATTTTAAGTAACTGATCTGCAAACACCCCCTCACTCCATCTCCGCCCCTCTATTCCCTGTTCCCCACCTGGATTCAGACCCATGTCTCCCTCCCCTCCCCCTTCCTTCTGTCCCCATCTACCAATATTCCTTCATCTGCCTTCTCATTTGGCGTCATTATTTCTTTATCTCACACTTTTCGTCCTCTTCATCTCTGGCCTTTGTCCAACCATCTGCCAATAACCATCCACCCCTCCGCCCCCTCACCTGTATCCACCTACCACTTGCCAGGCTTTGTCCGACACCACCTCTCTCCCAGCTTTCTCCCGCTCCCACCACAATCAGTGTGAAGAAGGGCCCCGACCCGAAACGTCATTGTGCTGTAAAACCATGTTCTGCACTCTGAGACTTTTCCCCTTTGCGCTTTCTCGTTTGTGCGAGACAAAAGGATTGAAGAGTTGTGAATTGTGAAGCTAGAGGAAGGAATGAATGTAGGTGGAAGATGAGAGGGTGGGGGGAGAGATAGGCTGCATTCGTGTTTGGCTTGATCGCACTCGTGGATAATAGGATTTGATTTGAATGGAGTGCACGCAATCATGATATCGCAGTATATATGACAATTATATACCGATACCATTAATGAGCACATGAAATATTTATTATGTGATAAAAAGGAACTGCTGATGCTGGTTTATACCAAATCATCATCATCATCATCATCATCATCATCGTTGAAAACGTTGTTAGCGGCGCAGTGGTGCTGGTTTCCAACGGGAACGGTGACGGACGCACCACACATCTCTGTCCTCCAGTTCCTGCGGACGTCCTCCGCTGGAAGTCTGGGATTTTGGATGTGTGTGTGCTTTATCATCATTCCGTACAATGCCGTGTACGACAGTGATCGCAACTTCTACTGAAGTGTGGATGGCCGTTGGCTCGCCAGGAGCTCATCCGCCCTTTGCCGGGTCTTGTTTTTGGTCCTGCTGGGGGTCCCCAGCCCCCTCCTCACCCGGCAAACCAGGTGGGGGAGACGGTTTAGTCGCCGACTCTCCGACCATGGAGCAGGTAGCACGGGATTACATGGTGCCCGTGGCGAGGGGAACTCCCCCCGACCCGGCCTGTACCAAAGATAGACTTAAAATGCGTGGGTAACTCAGCAGGTCAGGCAGCATCGCTGGAGAAAATGGATGGGTGACGTTTCGGGTCGGGACCATTCATCATACTTCAAACATTTTATTACTACTAGCTTTAAAAATGTATGGGAATATTTATGTTAAGTGGGATTTCTGCACTGCAGGTGATTTGTAACGCGGGGAGTCCTGGAAACTAAGGAAATTCAGCACGTCTCAAATGACTTTTATTAATTTCTACAAATGCATTATAAAATGTATCCTATCTGGCTTTCTGGTTTGGCAACTACTCTACCCAAGACGTCAAAAAATTGTTGAGAGTTGTGGAAGTAGCCCAGTCTGTCACATAAAGATATTGCCTGCACTCTCTCTAGCTATGCATCAATGCTAAACCCATTTACTTGCTCCATATCCGAATGCTTATTCAATCCCAGAATCACAGAGTGATACAGCACAGAAACAGGCCCTTCAGCCCCATTAAGGCCATCCCAAGCATTATAGTCATAGAGTGATATAGTGTGGAAACAGGCCATTCGGCCCAACTTGCCCACACCGGCCAACAATGCCCCAGCTACGCTAGTCCCACCTGCCTGTGCTTGGTCCATATCCATCCAAACCTTTCCTATCCATGCACCTGTCTCACTGTTTCTCAAATGATGGGATAGTCCCAGCCTCAACTACCTCTGCTGGCAGCTTGTACCATACATCCACCACCATTTGTGTGGAAAAAGTTACCCCACGGATTCCTATTAAATCTTTTCCCCTTCACCTTGAACCCATGTCCCCTGGTCCTCGATTCCCCTACTCTGGGCAAGAGACTCTGTGCATCTACCTGATCTATTCCTCTCGTGATTTTGTACACCAGCCACCTATTTGCACAACTCCTGCACTAATCCCATGTTTTATTCTTCCCTGAGAGTGCGGGAAGATTCAACGCCCCCCAGAGTCTATCACTCGTTTGCATGCAAGAGGCAATTTGCAGATGACAATCGAACTACCAATCAGTAGGTTCATGAGATGTGGGAGGAAACCTGGAGGGAACTGAGGGAAAGCGTGCAATCTCCGCACCAACAGCACCAGAGGTTCATGATTGAACCCGGGGTCTCCGGCAAAGTGAGATGATGGATCTACCAGCTATATCCACTGCCCGGCCCAAATATCCCAGCACCCTTAATTTTTCTAGCCCATCGCACCTAAACTTGATCCAGACAGAGACACCAGTCAATCACTTCACCCGTTCTGTGTAAAGCAAGAGTATTTAATTGTCATCTGTATTGATATGGGTGGAGGGGGACATGGAGAAGAGATGAAAGGGAAATGGGGGACGAAGTAGGGGAGGGTGTGAGGTGAATGGAAGGAGGAGGGGAAAGGAACAGGGAAAAAGAATGTGATGCATAAGAAGAAGGGTTTCGATCCGAAACGTTGCCTATTTCACTTCGCTCCATAGATGCTGCCTCACCCGTTCAGTTTCTCCAACATTTTTGTCTACCTGTGATGCTTAATATTTTCAGCTTTACTAACGTTGGGACTAACGTACATTGAAGGTGAGCAGACGATCTTTCGTGAGCTGCAACGTTGTATTATGCAGAGTTGCAAAGAGAAAGCGAGGGGCTAGAGAACGAAAGAGAGGCGGAGGAGGAAAGAGACCATGAGTGTGAGGAGAAGTAGATAGAGTGGGAGAATAGACTGGGAGAGACCGAGAAACAGAAGGAAAGAAAGAGAGAGAGAGTGTGTGGGTGTGTGAGATAGAAAAAGAAGAACAGACTGACAAGAAAACAAAATGAGCAAGATCCAGAGAAGAGGTTCAGAGAGTCCAGGGTATTTAATTGGCATGTGTGCCGAAACGGGATAATGAAATTCATCCTTGCAGGAGCAAGCAAGCAAAACCCATCAGTGTTATCTCCCCAAAACCCGTCCACACTATTAAATACTGACTCAATTCAATTTTCACCCAGACTAAACACAGATGAATCCTGAGACATTTTCAAATCCCTGATCACAAAGCTTGAAGTCTGAAGAAGGGTCCCGACCTGACACGTCACCTATCCGTGTTCTCCAGAGATGCTGCCTGACCTGCCGAGTTACACAGCACTGTGTGGCCTTTCAAGCTAAATCACCCTTGGTGTACGGGAGCGTCGGGAGAGTCAGTGTGAATCCACGGGGACGCGGGAGAGATTAGGTTGTAGGGAAATAAATGGGGAGGACAGGATTGATCAATTTGTTCAGAAACTAGCATTGACTCAGGGGGCCGAATGGCCAATTTTGGTGTAGGTTTATTATTGTCACGTGTACTGATATACAGTGATAAACCTTGTTATCATCCCTACATGAGTACAATCAAACCATGCAGAATATAGTGGGACAGTTACAGAGAAAGGCACAGTGGCACAGCAATAGAGTTGCTGCCTCTCATCGCCAGAGACCCGGGTTCAATCCTGACCACTTCTGTTGGCTATATGGAGTTTGCACGTTCTCCCTTTGACCGCGTGGGTTTTCACCAGGTGTTCCGGTTTCCTCCCACACTCCGAAGGTGTGCAGGATTGTGAGCTAATCGACTTCTGTAAATTGTAAAATGTCCCCAGTGTGTGTAGGATAGTGCTAGAATACGGGGTGATCGCTGGTCGACACGGACTCGGTGGACCAAAGGGCATGTTGCCACACTGTATCTTCAAAGGCCAAAGAAAGTGTAGATACAGGAAAAAGTGCAAGGGCCACCACATGGTGGGTTGGGGGAATCGAGAATACATTTTATCTTGTGAGGAAATTGAGATAAGTATTTCAATTTCATAGTGTTAAAAAAAAACCTCTCATCTTAAACATAGAAATTAGGTGCAGGAGCAGGCCATTCGGCCCTTCGAGCCTGCACCGCCATTCAATATGATCATGGCTGATCATCCAACTCAGTATCCTGTACCTGCCTTCTCTCCATACCCCCGATCCCTTCAGCCACAAGGGCCACATCCAACTCCCTCTTAAATATAGCCAATGAACTGGCCTCAACTACCTTCTGTGGCAGAGAATTGCACAGATTCACCACTCACTGTGAGAAAAACGATTTTCTCTTCTCGGTCCTAAAAGACTTCCCCCTTATCCTTAAACTGTGACCCCTTGTCCTGGACTTCCCCAACATCGGGAACAATCTTCCTGCATCTAGCCTGTCCAACCCCTTAAGAATTTTGTAATCTTAAATTATCTTAAATAGTCATACTTCTCTCACGTTATACTCCATCTGTCAATATGTCACCTTCATGGCAGTCACTTTACCTGCCATTGAGACATGAAAGACGGCACAAACTCGGGTGTTACCAGCGCATGTTCCAGTCTCCTCACACCTAATGCAGGACGTGTGAAGTATCATCACCGTTATTGGTCAATGTGCACCCATCAAGCTCCCACAAAAGCAACAATAATTCAAAAAAATCCTATTTAATGACTTTAAATTATTAGCCAGGATTCCAGTGAAAACTTTCAACTCCTTCAACATAGTGCCCTGAAGATACGTGTTTCCATGGCAACGTGCATGGTGGTGATCTCCCTTCTCTCTTTCATGAGATGATTGCACACAATTACAAACTATTATTACGCGCGTGTTTACGGGGCTGGGAGTTGTATCTTTTGTCTCCGAGACACTCTTCATTCCAACACTGTAATCAAATATCTGAATTCAACCTGCCTGATGCAGTCCCGAAGGATTAGTTCAAACCAGGATAGCTACTGTGTGCTTATCTTTTATTTTATCAATTGACCGCGGGCTGGTTTCAGCCCTGAACGTCACAAGTCGCAAGTGGCATCTTGGCCGGCATGGTGGCTCAGCGTCAGAGACCTGGGTGCCTTTCAGCGTCAGAGACCTGGGTTCGATCCTGACTACGGGTGTTGTCTGTACGGAGTTTGTACGTTCTCCCTGTGACCGTGTGGGCTTTCTCTGGGTGCTACGGTTTCCTCCCACATACTTTAGACGTCAACGCGGACTCAACAGGCCGAAGGTCCTGCTTCCACGCTGTATCTCCAAAACTAAATCAAAACCATGGTTAGGAAAGGTTTAGAGGGATATGGGTCAAACGGGGGCAAATAGGACTAGCTGAGATGGGACATCTTGGTCAGCATGGATGAGTTGGGCCGAAGGGTCTGTTTTCAAGATGTATGGGTCTATAAGTGCACAGTTGCTAAGGTTTCCACGCGTATAACACTAGCCTTCCTTAATACCTAAAGATCTGCACCTCCAGGTTTAAAAAAAACGCTGGAACCATTGATCTCACAATTACAGTTCCGTCAATGAAACGCCGGTTGCTACGGCAACAGCACGGATATGGGAAGCGATGGCCCTCAGCATTGGTTGGGTGTTAGCCTCGACCCTGGTCCATCAGACTGTCCTCACTGCTACAGAACCACCATCTGTACACTACCCCCCGCCCCCTGTACGTGGGGAGTAACCTACTGACCACTGTCCCGACCCCTGGATGATCTGCGAAGATCATTTCTCGTCAGCAGCGAGGGGTCGACTGGTCTCTCATCGAGACAGCGAGCGTCAGGGGAGCGAGCAGCCAGCAGATCTCAGCAGCACCACACGTGTACTCTCAATAAAAATGACAATGGGGCTGGGGTGTGGGGGGTTGTGGAGGCAGTGCACACTGCCGTCTGAATGACACAGGGCTACAGGGCACAGACTAGTTCCCAGCACAACTGGTCAACTGGTGAACAAACACAAGCAAACCAGAGATACTAAAGTCACGCACACACACACACACACACATGCAAAGGCATACACAAAAAAGCTGTACAAAGATACACACACAAAAAAGGTATACATACAAACAGGCTAACACACAAAAACAAGGTATATATATGTGCATAAGTAAACAAAGACAACTATACACGCACACAATCGTAAGAACCAAAAGAGGCGCTTGCATGGACACAGATATCATTGGTATTGCTCCGTTATTGTGCGAGATTCAGTGAAAAACAGAGGCAACGACACACACGTAGATGGTGGCAGATTGTGAAACACACATGGACAGAGGCTAAGACAGAGACTGACATACACAGGCAGAGGAATGTACACAAGAGAAAGACAGGCAGAGGCAGAGGCAGAGGCATGCTCAAAATACCGACACAAGGCTTAGTTTAGTTCAGAGATACAGCGCAGAAACAGGCCCTTAGAGTCTGCGCCAGCTAGCAGTCCCCGCACGCGAACATTAACCTACACACACTAGTGAGAATTGAAAATGTTACCAAGCCACTTAACCTACAAACCTGTACGTCCCAGAGAAAACCCACACGGTCACAGGGAGAACGTACAAACTCCGTACGTACAGCACCCGTAGTCAGGATCGAACTCGGGTCTCTGACGCTGTAAGGCAGCAACTCTACTGAATTACTCCAGCACTCTGTGTCTATATTTGTAAACCAGCATCTCTGCTGTTCTTTGTGTCCACATACACACAATATAGACCAGGGGACAGAGGGTTGAGGTGAGAGGGAAAAGATGGAATTGGAACCTGAGGGGCAACTCTTTCACTAAGAAGATGACAGGTACTGTATATGGGACAAGCTGCCAGAGCAGGTACAATGACAACATTTAAAAGACATTTGGACAAGTCAATGGATAGGAAAACACCTCTGGATATAGAGGTGGCCTTTGTTACCTTGAAACGAGGACTCTGTCGGGCAACAAGCAAAGATCAAAGAGTGTTCATTCATCATCAAGCTCTAAATCCATGTTACAAGTTCAATGTCTGAAGAAAGGTCCCGACCTGAAACATCATCCATCCATTCCTTCCACTATTGCTGCTTGACCCACTGAGTTCCTCCAGCACTTTGAAGTTTGCTCCAGATTCCAGCACCTGCAGTTCCTTGTGCCTCCAAGTTCCTTGCCTCTCCAGGTGCAAAATCTACCCGCCCTCATCCATGCTCAGCACAAGCATGATGGGCTGAAGGTGCCTGCTCCAACACTGCACTGTTCTGTTCTGACACTTGTCAACAGCTGTTTTAGTTTTAGAGACACAGCACCTTGGGCCCACACTGAGCGGCAAGCCCCGTACACTAGCACTATCCTACAGACTGGGATGGAGACAGCACCCGTGGTCAGGATCGAACCCGGGCCTCTGGCGCTATGAAGCAGCAACTCTACCGCTGCACCACCGTTGGAGACTGTTGCGGACAGAATGCTGCCATCAACAATGAAGGCTCATTAAAGCTGCAAAGCAAAATTAAATGGAAAATAAATACTAATATATGCAAAGCAGGGGCAACAGATGGTAATTCATGCTGATAGATGCAAACGATGCTTGCTATCGCTTGAAGTGAGAGTCTGAAGGTAGGAAATCATTGTCTTGGAAAGAGCCATCTGTGCCTTCAATTGGTTAACTGGCAATGATTGAGGCTCTACGCCGTCCACTCGACAAATACCTAATGGTATAATAGGTCAAATAGTTGTCATCCAGAGAACAACGAGTGCTATCACAAGAGCTGCATGTTCCAGTGCTTGGGCAGTTATCCCGAACATCTCCGTAACAGAGGACTCTCTGATTCATGGACAGTTCCCAGGGGCACACTCAGAGAAGGACATCGAGTGCTGCTGGAAGGTCATCAACTCGGTGAGAGACGCTCTTTGCTCGGCCCAAAACCTGTTGACCTCCCAGCAGAGCGAGATGTCCGTCGGGGAATGTTGCCGACTGGCCCGCTCCAGACTGCAGGAGTACGTGCTGAGGGACGCACTGAAGCTCGGTGCAGCCAACGCCAAGGCTCGGTGGGGGAGGACCACAGTCTAGGGTCCTTCCGCTGCTGGACATGGAGGGGGGGGGGGGGCAGGGTGCGGTGGAGACACCCCTCAAACAAGAGAAGGGATATCACCCCATGAGGCCACACGAGTGGCAAAGGTGCCCTATAAAGATATTTCTGCGAACACCACCAAATACAATGCTAATTAATGTACGTATAGCCGCAGAGAATGTCAGAACAATTTTTGCAGAGTTCTTGTTTTGGATATATTTTTTTATTCTGAATAATGGTTGTTTTGATTTTTAAAAGTGTTATCCATCATTAGGTCCAGCCAAGCACGTAACATTAAAGATATCTCTTGAATTTTGGAAATCTTTGGCTCTTCCTGATCTTCATCTCCCTGGCCTTTGCCAGTAGACGGAGTATCCAGGATGAACGATCGTTGATTGTCACGTGTATCGAGGTACAGTGAAAAGCCTTTTGTTGCGTGCTATCCAGTCATCGGAAATTCTATACATGATCACAATCCAGGCAACCACAATGTCCAGATACAGGATAAAATCCGATGAGTCTGAGGGTCTCCAATGAGGTGGGAGATCAGGACCACTCTCTAGTTGTTCAGTTGATGTAAGTAAGTAATTTTTATTTATGTGGTACGTTCAAATCAACTCGCGTTGAAACCAAAGTGCTTTACATAGAAGAAATTAGGTTTCCATACATCCACAAAAATCTTTCTTTTTAATTTTTTTTAAATAAATAAATTAATAAATAAATAAAATGAAAATGACACAACACATTATAGAACTTAACATGAACGTCCCCCCACAGCAGAATCAACATTTTCCACTGCGAGTAAAGGCACTAAAATGTTCAGTCCTCTTCCTCTGTGTTCACCCGAGGTCGGGGCCTATTTGAGGCCTCAGCAGTCGTCGCAATGGCGGCCCGATGTTACAGGCCCACACGCCGGATGATGGAGCTCCGGCGTCGGGAGAACACTCTTCAGAGGCCTGGAGTGTTTGGAACGGCCCCTTCCTCCCCGGAGACTGTGGCTCCCGAGGTCCACATGGTCGGAGCTCCGACACTGGCGATCCCGGCGAGAGATCCCAGGTGTTTAAGCTCCGCGATGTTGGAGTCGGCGGTCTCAGCACACCAGAGCTTACCACGCGGCGGCCCGGGTAAGGCATCGCCCGCTCCGTGATGGTGCTTCAGCGCTGCGCAGCCGGCGAAGGTGGGGTTCTGGCCAGTCCCGGCAGGAAAACATCGTTCCAGTCCCGATGGTAGGCCGCAAGGAAGGGGCGAAGATGCGGCTCGGAGGGAAGCCGCCTCTCCGACCAGGTAGGGGACTAAGAAGTACAGTTTCCCCCTTCCCCTCCCCCCACCCCCTGCATAAAAGAGCTAGAAAAACCTCCAAAATAAAGTTTTTTAACACACATGAAATAAAGGACGGACTGCAGGCAGAGCCGCCATGCACAACGGCGCCCCACTCCTGCAGTCCGCCATCTTTTTTTGGTTCAGTTGCCAGATAACAGCTGGGAAGAAACTGTCCCTGAATCTGGAGGTGTAGTACCTCTTGCCTGTTGGGAGAGGGGAGAAGCGGGAGTGACCGGGGTGAGACTGGTCCTTGATTACGCTGGTGGCCTTGCCGAGGCAGCGTGAAGTGTAGATGGAGTCAATGAAGGGAGGTTGGTTTGTGTGATGGTCTGGGCTGCGTCCACAATTCTCTGCAATTGCTTGCATTCTTGGATGGAGCTGTTCCCGATACCATGCTGTGATGCATCTGGATAAAACATTTTCCACAGCGCATCTGTAGAAGTTGGTGAGAGTTATTGGAGGCATGCCGAACTTCCTAAGCCCCGATATCTTTATGCCATGAGTTCATATCTAACACCCTTTCAAATGCAAGCGTTTCAGAATCTCTCACTCTCGAATCTGCTATAAAGTGAACTACATCTGAAAAAATGATGACATTTTTTACTCTGGGAATAATTGACTCACATGGATGTGGATATTAAGTCATATGCAGCCATAGGAATGTGAATCCAGCTCAAAGGTTTCCACAAACTCATCGGTTACTCCATAACACTGAGCAGGAGAGACACCTGCCACAGTTCCTCAGCCTATTCGCCTTGAGAGCAAGGAAATACTTGTCATGTGTCTCGGCAGATTAACCTACAGGTCGGAGAGCCTGTGTTGATATTCAAGATAGAGATGATCTGCTTGATTTTCTTTCATTTCATCCCAGAGTCTCACCCCGGTCACTCCCTCTTCTCCCCTCTCCCATCAGGCAAGGGGTACAGAAGTGAAAATGCACACTTCCCAGCTGTTATCAGGCAACTGAACCGCCGTATCACAACTTGAGAGTGGTCCTGACCTACCATCTACCTCATTGGAGACCCTCGGACTATCTTTGATCGGATTTTACTGGACTTTATCTTGCACTACACGTTACCCCCTTTATCCTGCTTCTGTACGCTGTGGACAACTTGACTGTAATGTCTAGTTGTTTCACCGATTGGTTCGAAGGCAACAAAAGCTTTTCACTGTACCTCAGTACATGTGACAATAAACTAAACTAAAAAGATATAAAGTAAGACAAAAAAAAGATACAAAATGTTGGAGTAATTTAATGGCGCAGAGATAGAGTTGCTGCCTTACACCGCCAGAGACACGGGTTCGATCCTGACTACGGGTGCTGTCTGTACTTGAGTTTTTATGTTCTCCCTGTGTGTTTCCCGTGTGGGTTTCCTCTGGGTGCTCCGGTTTCCTTCCAAACTCTAAAGACGTACAGGTTTGTAGCTAATTGGCTTTGGTAAAATTGTAACTTGTCTCTAGTGTGTCGGATAGTGCTGGTGTATGAGGTGGTCGCTGGTTGGTGCAGACCCGATGGGCCGAAGGGCCTGTTTCTGTGCTGTTTCTCTACGCTCTAAAGTCTAAACTCAGCGGGTCAGGAAGCAATCTCTGGAGATCACGGATAGGGCTCCATAAGACACTTGAGCAGAATTAGCCATTCTGCCCATCGAGTCTACTCTGCCATTCAGTCATGGGCGATGTGTCTTTCCCTCTCAAGCCCATTCTCCTGCCTTCTCCCCGCAACCTTTGACGCCCTTACTAATCAATCAATGACATTTAGGGTCGAGACCCTCCTTCAAACTGATTGTGGTGTGGAGGCAGGGATAGGAACCTGGAAGAGGAGATGGTTGGACAAGGCCAGAGATGAAAAGACACACGGCTGTGAGATAAGGAAGGACGAGTTGCAAAATGTGAAGCCAGAGGAAGGAATGTGGGTGGAAGGAACGGCTGATCTGCTTGTGTCGGCGAGTGGTACATTCCGAGGGGAATTGTGACAACACCTTGAGAATAAACTTGGACAAGATTAAAGCCCTGTCCCACGGTACGAGTTCATTCCAAGAGCTCTCCCGAGTTTAAAAAAAATCAAACTCGTGGTAAGCACGGAGAATGAACGTAGCGGGTACGTCGGAGCTCGGGGACGTCTCTTAGCGCTAACGGCAGCTACTCGGGAAGACTCGCTAGGGGCAGGTAAGCACGGGAAGACTCGTGAAGGTTTTTCAACATGATGAAAAATGTCCACGAGAGCCCCGAGTACTGACGAGTGGCCATTACCGTAAATCTACAAATTCGAATCAGGGCAAACTCGGGAGAGCTCTTGGAATGAACTCGTACCGTGGGACAGGGCTTTTAGCGTATTTCATCATGTGCCAGAAGATGAGATCATTTTATCTTGGCAGCATGCTTGGCACGGACATGATGGGCCAAAGGGCCTGTTCCTGTGCTCTACCGTTCTATGTCCTATATATACAGTGTCAGATTAATGTCAATGGCTGATGGTCAGTGTGGCCTCGATGGGCCGAAGGGCATGTTTGTTCACTGTATCTCCCTCCCTGCCCCTTACAATCAATACACCTTCTCTGAACCCGCCTAACATTTGTTTGCAGCATCACAAAAAGACTGCATTCACTGCTATTTTCAGAGAAAGGTTGAAATGATCAAGCTGTGTCTTCCATTCAAAATGTCACACAATTGAACTCCACCATTAAGTTGTACATTTACTTGGAATGGTTTCCCTGGAGACTCAAATTCGCAGCAGTCTTCCATTGGGTAGATCTGTATCCAGGGGGCACGAACATAAAATAATTGGCAAAAGCGAGGAAAGGCAAATAGTAGAGGTATTGCCATAGTAACGCGCGGCAGAGAAACAGGCCCTTCGGCCTACATGCCCATGCCGACCAAGATGCCCTTTCTAAGCCAGTCCCATTTGCCTGCATTTGGACCCTATCCCTCTAAACATTTCCTATCTTTAGACGTTAACCAAAGCCAATTCACCTACAGACCTGTACGTCTCTGGAGCATGGGAAGAAACTGGAGCACCTGCCACCGTCACCCAGTTCGTTTCCTCTCCTTCATTCACACATGTCCCACCCCACCCTACTGTAGGTCCATCTCAACCAACCCCCCCCCACCACCCCATTTCCTCCCACCCATCCACCATCCCTTCCTCTGGTTCTACATTTCACTCCACACCATCCTTCAGTATCAGATTCCATCATCTTCTTTCATTTTTCCGTCTCCAACTCATCACCTCCAGCCTCGGTCGCCATCTGCACCTTCCCCTCCCCCATCTGCCTCATCTGCCGATCAACCCCACCTCGCCCAGATCTACCCATCCCTTGCCAGCTCTTGCCCTACCCAACCCCCCCCCCCCCCCCTCTCCAAACACCTCCACCCCTCCCTCTCCAACTCACCCCCTCTCTTCACCAGCTACCCCATCAGTCTGAAGAAGGGTCCTGACCCGAAACATCGTCCTCCACAGATGCTGTCCGACCCACTGAGTTCCTCCAGCACTTGGTTCTCTACTGCTTGGGGCCAGGTGAGCCAAAGACACGCGCCCCTCACACTGACAACGCTGTATCTGAAACTATTTCAAAGCACAACATTCTATTGTAAAGGGAAGCTTAATCATTTGACATCCTGATTACAAATGTGATTTGCAATGATTAAGATTCAGCTAAGTAGAAAGACTGAGATAGGCTGTGAGCAGGAAGTATGAGATTTTGTTCTGATATTGTCAGTTGTATTTATGCAGTTAGATATTTTGATTACATCTTGCATCTTTATTCATAATGTGACGAGGACCCGTTCAGGTAGTCTGTTCCCTGCTAATAATCTAACCAGGAACAAGGGAAAAATAACCTGTGTCCATAACTCTCTGCTATTTCTTGGATGGAGCTGTTCCCAACCAAGCTGTGATGCATCCTGATAAAATGCTTTCTATGGTGCAGCTCTAAAGGTTGGTGAGGGATGTTGGGGACATGCCGAACTTCCTCAGCCTTCTAAGGAAGTAGAGGCATTGGCGTTGCCTGGTTGGCCATCGCTTCGATATGGTGTGTCGGGAGGAACTGCAGATGCTGGCTTACACCGAACTAGGCAACAAAATGCTGGAGTAACTCAGAGGGACAGGCCTCTGAGTTACAGGGACACACTTCTTCAGACTGTGGAAAGGTCACGACCCGAAACGTCACCCATTCCTTCTATCCACAGATGCCGCCTGTCCTGCTGAGTTACATGGCTAGTTCCGGGCAGGTTGCTGATGATCTTTATTCCTGGGAACTTGAGGCTTTCTACCATCTCTACTTTAACGCTGTCAACGTTGGCCAACTTCAGCCAACTACTGACACAGAAGAAGGCTAATCACAGCCCCACAAGACTTCAAATTCAGAACGTGAAGCTTTATTTCTAATTAGAAGTGGCCACAAAGATTATCCATCATGCCCAACGGCAATATAAAGGGATTAATGAACCCTTTAATCCCATTTATCACAAGGGGGCCAGTATGGTCTCATTTTTAAGGAAAATAAAGGACAGCACCAGAGCTTAATAAATGTTTGGGAAATGTTATTGGTCCTTGAATTAACATCATAATCTCCTCTGAACCGCAGGCTCTATTACAGGAGAGGTTGATGACATTACTTTCAATGCAAGCAGTAGAATCCTCAATTGCGAATCGTATTATCAAATAAAAAGCAAAATTGATTCCTCAGGGGACCTTGGGTTTTCTGAGAATCTTCAAGCACACGGCAGATTCCTAATCCTATTGCAGTTTGGGGAATATTTACATATTACTTTCATGGAGTAGCCTTGGCATTCCCAGAATGGTTTGCTATTACATAACCTGACCTACAGATCATGACAGCAGAGACACAGTTGTAAGTTAGGGGAGTGACTGGGGTCATTTCATCAATGGGGTTCATCAGCCATGCACTTAAAACAGGGCAGGAGGTACAGATCACCCTGAGCTACTAGCTCAATGGGGCTGAATGGCCTGCTGTCCTTGCGTTCCTCCTTTCAGAGAATCAGAGCTAAATGTCAAAGAAACATTTAGACCGGTACATGGATAGGATAGGTTGAGAGGGAAATGGACCAATCGCAGGCAGGTGGGACTAGTGTAGGTGGGGCATGTTGGTCGGCGTGGGAAAGTTGGGCCAAAGGGCCTGCCTCCATGCTGTATGGCTCTAATGCAGCCTTGAAACAGGCCCTTTGGCCCAACTCACCCATTCTGTCCAAGGCGAATTCCCAAGCTGGCTTTCTGACAACAAAAACTCATATGTCAGGCTGTTATTCATCGATTACAGCTCGGCATTTAACACAATCATCCCCTCCAAGCTGGTTACCAAACTCGCAGAACTGGGTCTCTGTGCATCCCTCTGCAATTGGATCCTCGACTTCCTCATTCACAGACCACAGTCTGTTCGTATTGGTGGAAATGTGTCAGCCTCGATAACAATCAGCACGGGAGCACCTCAAGGCTGCGTGCTCAGCCCCCTGCTGTACTCACTCTATACTCATGACTGCGTACCCGGTCATAGTGCGAACTCCATCATCAAGTTCACTGACGACACCACTGTCGTGGGACGTATCACTGATGGGATGAGTAGGGATAGAAGAAAGATCGAGTGACTGTCCATATGGTGCCAGTACAACAACCTGGCCCTCAACACCAGCAAAACCAAGGAACTGATTGTGGACTTTGGAAGGAGTAGGATGGGGACCCACAGTCCCGTTTATATAAGGGGTCGATGGTTGGTTTGGGAAAGGGTCAAGAGCTTCAAATTCCTGGGCATGCACATCTCTGAAGATCTTTCCTGGTCCGAGAACACTGATGCAATTATTAAGAAAGCACATCAGCGCCTCTACTTCCTGAGAAGATTACGGAGAGTTGGTTCGTCAAAGAGGACTCTCTCTAACTTCTACAGGTGCACAGTAGAGAGCTTGCTGACCGGTTGCATCGTGGCTTGGTTCGGCAACTTGAGCGCCCTGGAGAGGAAAAGACTACAAAAAGTAGTAAACACTGCCCAGTCCATCATCGGCTCTGACCTCCCTACCATCGAGGGGATCTATCACAGTCGCTGCCTCTAAAAGGCTGGCAGCATCATCAAGGACCCACACCACCCTGGCCACACACTCATATCCCCACTACCATCAGGTAGAAGGTACAGGATCCTGAAGTCTGCAACGACCAGGTTCAGGAATAGCTACTTCCCCACAGCCATCAGGCTATTAAACTTGGCTCGGACAAAACATTAATAGCCCATTATCTGTTATTTGCAGTTTATCAGTTTATTTATTCATGTGTGTATATATTTATATAATGGCATATGGACACACTGATCTGTTCTGTAGTCATGCCGACTATGTTCTGTTGTGCTGAAACAAAGCAAGAATGTCATTGTCCTATCAGGGACACACGACAATAAACTCTCTTGAATCTTGAATCTTGTTTTGCCCAATACCGTATAAAAAATGCAGGGAGTTGTATTTGTAGCCCAGCCCATCACACATTCCCCACCACTGACTCCATCTACACTTCATATTGCCTCGGGAAAGCAGCTAACATAATCAAGGACCATTCCACGCCAGTCTTCTTCCGGACTACTGAACGGCCCTTCCATAAGCTAGGGTATGGTCCCCATCTCCCAACCTACCTCACTGTGGGTCTGTAACTAACTCTATAATATTGTACAACTCAATACACTTCAAAACTTGCGTTTGCCATGATTGTATCCATGTATAGTTTTATGATTGGATAGCACCCAGACACAAGTTTCCCATTATATCTCGGCACAAGTGACATAATTCAATCTATACCAGCTCGCCCTCACTTTCTCCTCTTCTGGGAATGTTTCCAAGATTTCACATTTAAAATTCCAGGATTCCAGCACGAGATTGTTGCATTTTTTAAGAAATTAGGATATATTGGCCTGTCTGAAGAAGGGTCCCGAGTCGAAACGTCACCTATCCGTGTTCTCCTGAGATGCTGCCTGACCCGCTGAGTTACACATGAGTACTACGTTGTGTCTTCTTTTGGCATTACTCTCCTGCCGTTGGGAAGACAGTATAGAAGCATGAAAACTGTAACGTCCAGGTTCAGGGGCAGATTCTTCCCTACAAACCACCAGGCTATTAAACACTCCAACCTCCAAATATATGCTGAAGTCTGTTGTTGATTATTCCAGTATTTACAGAGCACTACTTTAGCTATCAAACCAAACCCATCAAGCACCCATTTCACTATTTTCTCCTCACTTTCTTATTAACGCCCCAGATTCTACCATTTACCTGCACACCAGGACTAATTAACACACCAATCACATTGGAAGCCAGAGCACCCGGAACATGCCCACAGGACCACAGGGAGAACGTGCAAACTCCCCACAGACAACACCCGAGGTCTCTGGCGCTATGAGGCAACAGCTCTACCAGCAGTGCCATCCAAACCAATCACTCAGCCATTCAGGTCTTTAGATTCAATGGGAACCTAACTGAAACTTGAACTCAGGATTAGATGAAAAGTTATACTTTATAATCTTCGAACCTATCTCCAATGATGTATTATTAGAAAATCATGCCATTCTATTTTGATCTTGACATTTATGGGGATTTTTTCTTTCTTTCTTTCTTTCTTTCTTACTTTCTATCTATATTTAAAAAAATTAGAAGCAGAATGAATCCACAATTGATAATATTAATAATGTACGATTGATACATATGAAATATTTTTACCATAATATGTGTTTGCTTCTAATAAAAATATATTTTAAAAAAAGATTATCAATGAAATCCACTAACAACTTTGTTTAGTTTAGGGATGCAGCATGGAAATAGGTTCTTCAGCCCATCTTATACACGCCAGTCTGTTCACACTGGTTCTATGTTATCCAACTTTCTCAGCCGCTCGCTACACACCAGGGGCAATTTACAGAGGCTAATTAACCTACAAACGTGCACGTCTTTGGGTGAAACAGTGGGGCAGTATCGTAGCTGCAGATCTGCTGCCCCACAACACCAGAGACTCGGGTTCAATCCTGACCTCGGGTGCTGTCTGTGTGGAGTTTGTACGTTCTCCCTGTGAGCGCATGGTTTTCCTGCGGGTTCTCCAGTTACTTCCCACGTCCCAAAGTCGTAGGGATTTGCAGGTTAATTGGCCCTCTGTAAATTGGCCCCCAGTGCGTTGGGAGTGGTTGAGAAAGTGGGATAACATAGAACTGGTGTGAACAGGTGATGGTCGGCATGGACTCAGTGGGCTGAAGGGCCAGTTTCCATGCCGTATAACCCACGTGATCACAGGGAGAACGTGCAAACTCTGTACAGACAGCACCCGAGGTCAGGATTGAACCAGAGTCCCTGGCGCTGTGAGGCAGCAGCTCTACCCGCTGCACCACTGTGATGACCGTGGTCTCCTTAGGCCCCTCATCGGTCACGGCTGACCACGGGTGTCTCCAGGGGTGGAGGGCCCCTGTGCGTGACTTTGTTTAACGTGGGGAGACTGGTGCGCAGTCAGCCACCTTGACAGATCTGGGTCAGGATCCAGTGACATGGAGTCCAAGACGACCGGGGACCCTTTTCTGCTGCAGCCTTCATCCCCCTTCTCAGCCGTTGTGACGCTCCACTAAGGTCAGCCATCGTCCTCCGCCTGTTCCACCGTTGAGGTCTTGGTCGGATTGCTCTTTGTCAGAGACCTCCCCCTCGAGCTCACCGCCATGGGTGGCCCTACCAGGAGCCTAGCTCCAGACGGCATCGCTCTCAGGATCTCAGGTCCACACAAGCTTCTCCACCACGACAAGGTGACAATCCATGGTACTGTAAGCTTTATTGTACGATACTGGATAAGACCATATAAGCTTTATTTACGGCTCCGTGGAAGACTCTGGAGCTTTCATAAACCGTCATGGACAAGTTGTGAACACGGCAGTAACTAACTTTCACAAACAGCTCAAGACAACAATCAAATATCACATTATAGGCAGCCGTTAGAAGTTGCCTGTGATAGAACGTCAGTTACAACATATCTTCTTACAAGTCAAATCTTTGTAGTGATAGACAGACAGAATGCGGGGGACAATTTATCAGCTTTCAAAGGGGAATTGATGAATTTGGTAGAGAGGTGTGGGTCCTTCAGAGAAACAGTGAGTCAGCAAGGTGCTGACAACTGTTTTAGTTTCCAAGTTAACTCCCGGCTGCTCAGTGGAGACTCAAGAAGCTGCAGCTTCTGGAATGTTGAACAAAACACAAAACGCGGGAGGGACTCAGCAGGTCGGGCAGCATCTGTGGAGGGAATGGCCAGGTGATGTTTCAGGTCGGGTCCCTATTTCAGACAGGTCATGTGCCCATTCCCTCCACAGATGCTGCCTGACCCGCTGAGTTCCACCAGCACTTTGTACATAACTCTACGAAGCCACATGCTGACAGAATTGGGTGAAACAGCATAGAATGAAACTTGGTGGGGTAGCACCACGATTAATTATTTGGGCCGAATGGCCTGGTTCCCTGCTCTTATTGTACTGATAATTCCAGGTATCTGGCGTGACGTTATTCACGTTCTTCTCTTTAACCGCCACACTGTGGATGGCTCCACTATAATCATGTATAGTCTCTCCGCTGACTGGTTAGCACGCAACAAAAAGCTTTTCACTTTACCTCAGTACACGTGACAATAAACTAAACTAAACCTTTCGAACTCCAGCAAGAAGCAGAACAATATTTGCATGCTCCAATACGTTCGTAAGGGTTTAAAAACAAAATTACAACAGCAACCAAGGCCCCGAAACCCGGAGAACGCCTTTGATAGAATTTCTGACTAATTTCTCTGGAGCACTAGAGGCTGAGAGGAGACCTGTTAGAAGTTTATAAAATTAGGAGAGGCATAGATAGGGTAGACAGTCAGAACTTCTTGAATCCAAGTTGGAAGTGTCAAACACTAAAGGGCATAATTTTAAAGACAAGAGGGGCAAATTTTAAAGGAGACTAGACCGAGTGCAGACCCGCTGGGTCTGTTCCCCCGACGCGCGGGGGGGAGGAGAGGGTGCTGCGGGCTTCACACGCACACTAACCATCCCCCACACACACAGGAGGGGGGGTGGGGTCTGGGAGGGGGTGGAGAAGGGGGGAGAGGGAGGTGGGAGAGGGGAGAGGGAGGGGGAGGGTGAGAGGGGGAGTGGAGGAGCAAGGGGAGGGGGGGGGGGGGGGAGGGACCGGAAGGGGGGGAGAGGGGGAGGGGGAGAGGAGAGGTGGGAGAGAGATTGGGGGAGAGAGAGGTGGGGGAGAGAGAAGGAGAGAGAGGAGAGGATGGGGGAGAGAGAGGAGGGGGAGAGAAGAGAGAAAAGAGTGGGAGAGAAGAGAGTGAAAGGGGGAGAGAGAGAAGGGGGAGAGAGAGAGGGGGAGAGAGAGAGAAAGGGGGAGAGAAGAGAAAGGGGAGAGAGAGATGGAGAGAGAGAGGGGAGAGAGAGAGGGGGGGAGAGAGAGAAGGGGGAGAGAGAGAAGGGGGAGAGAGAGAAGGGGGAGAGAGAGATGGAGAGAAGGGGGGAGAGAGAGAAGGGGGGAGAGAGAGAAGGGGGGAGAGAGAGAAGGGGGAGGGAGAGAGAGTAAGGGGGAGAGAGAAGGGGGGGAGAGAGAGAAGGGGGAGAGAGGGAAGGGGGAGAGAGAGAAGGGGGAGAGAGAGAAGGGGGAGAGAGAGAGGGTTTTATTTTACGCAGAGAGTGTTGGGTGCCTGGAACACACTTCCAGGGGTGTTGGTGGAAGCACAAACGATAGTGGCGTTTAAGAGGCTTTTACATAAGCACATGAATATGCAGGGAGTGGAGGGATATGGACCACATGCAGGTTATTAGTTTTTCCTGGCTACACACGTTCGGCACGGAGGCCTGTTCTTATGATGAGTTTATTTTACTGTCACGTGTAACGAGGTACAGTGAACAGATTTTTGTTGCGTGCTAACCAGTCAGCGGAAAGGCTATACATGATTGCAATCGAGCTGTCCACAGCGTACAGATACAGATACAGGATAAACAAAATAACGTATAGTACAAGAGAAAATCCAGTCAAGTCCGATTAAAGATATCCGAGGTGTTTAAGAAGGAACTGCAGATGCTGGAAAATCGAATGGAAAAAAGCGATGGAAATAGGCAACGTTTCTGGCCGAAACCCTTCGGTTTCGGCCCGAAACGTTGCCTATTTCCTTCACTCCATAGATGCTCCTGCACCCGCTGAGTTTCTCCAGCACTCTCTTGTCTACCTAAAGATATCAGAGGGTCTCCAATGAGGTGGATGAGAGGTCAGGACCGCTCTCTAGTTGGTGGAAGCACGGTTCAGTTGCCTGAGAGCAGCTGGGAAGAGACTGCCGCTGAAACTGGAGGTGTGCGCTTTCACACTTCTGTACCTCTTGCCTGACGAGGGGGATGGGTGCGACCTGGTCTCTGCTGGCGGCTGGTGGCCTTGACGAGGCACTTTGTACTTTGTGCTGCGTTCGATGTTACATGTTGACAGCAGACTCAAATCCAGCGGCAGCAATGAAAGAAATGAGGCCGGGAGAACGTCAGCAGTGCATCAATTGCAGCAGCCACTTACGCCTTTAACAATGCAATCAGGAAGGACACAGAATCAATCAGCAAGTCTGTACAGAGAGGAAACCTGCTGAAAAGCATTACAATTACCAGGCTCCTATCAATAAATCTGATCTTTCTGCCAGAGAAGAAATCAGTCAATGTCCAAGGTTTTTCACCAGAAATAAAAAAACCCAATAAAATGAACAACAACATTTCAACAACTGTGAATGCAGATTCTAAATTATTTTCTCGGCTTTGATTCAGGAGCCCTTACCAAAGCCCAGTGCCGTGATATTCGTTTCATTCAGGTGTGAAGTCTTTGAGGGGAAGATAAGTGGATGGCGGAAAAAAGGAACGGAAACCTCTGCCAGTAGAGCGGCACAAAGATCAAAGCAGGAGCCTGGATTTTATACTTGACAGAGTGGAAACAGGCCCTTCAGCCCACCGTGTCCGCGACGACCAGCGATCACCCGCGATCACCAGTTCTGACCTACTTTGTACGTGCTAGCAAGGTTTGGTGTCTTGCGTTCTGCACAGCGGGAGAGAGGAGGGAATGACCAGGGAGAGGGTGAATGGTCTTTAGAGATACAGCGTGGAAACAGGCCCTCTGGCCCACTGAGTCCGCGCCGACCAGCGCTCACCTCATACACTAGCACTAACCCTCACACTAGGGACAATTTACAATTTACGGAAGCCAATTAACCTACAAGCCTGCACGTCTTTGGAGTGTGGAAAGAAACCGGAGAATCAGGAGAAAACCCACGCGATCACAGCCAGGGAGGGCGTACATACAGCATCCGTAGTCAGGATTGAACCTGGATCTCAACTGTACAGCTGCGCTGCCCTGAACACAGGGCCACACAACCCGCAGAGTGAAGACTTCCACAGGGGTGGGAGGTTGCAACCTTCGCGTGGTCCGCCCCGTTCATGACGAATGCAATCAACCCGGCGTGCACAATGAAATAAGATCAAATAGAATAAGTTGTCCTACAACTTTAGGCTGTGCGCGCCATACGCAAGAAGACGAAGGAGACTTCCACAACACTCTCCACAACTTCACGGCATCGTAAGGCATTTCACAGACAATTTCAATACTATTAAACAATAGTTACTACTGCCCTGTAAGGATCACACCAGACAAATTGGTAGAATCTGGGTGGAGTTGATGGTAACACAAGAAGAATAAAATGTCTGAAGAAGGGTCTCGACCCGAAACGTCGCCGATCTCCTTCGCTCCTTAGATGCTGCTGCACCCGCTGAGTTTCTCCAGCCTTTTGTGTACCCAAGAACAAAATGTGATCAGTGTGGGATTGGAGTAAGTGGGTGCTTGAAGGTGATTGCAGACTCTGTGGCCCTGTGTTTCTGTGCTGTATCGTTCTATGTTACTCTGGATGTAATGCAATTTCAGCCATACTAATGCAACAGGACTAGCTTAGATGGGGCATCTTGGCCGGCATGGACAAGTTGGGCCGAAGAGCCTGTTAGAAGGGCCTATAGGGGAGCATTTGATGGCTCTTAGCCTGTACCTGCTGGATTTTAGAAGGATGAGCCGGGGGGGGGGAGAAGGGGTGCATGTGAAACGTCCTACTTAGAGTGGACGTGGAGGGCACAGCCTCAGATTAACAGGACGTACCTTATGAATGGAGATGGGGAGGATGTTCTTCAGCCAGGGGGCAGTGAATCTGTGGAATTCATTGCCGCAGAGAGTGGTGGAGGCCAAGTCATTGGATATTTTTAAAGTGGAGATTGATGGGTACTTAATTAGGAAGAGCTTCAAGGATTACAGGGAGAAGGCAGGAGAATGGGGTTGAGAGGGAATAATAGATCAACCATGATTGAATGGTGGAGTAGACTCGATGGACCAAATGGCCTATTTCTGCCCCTATGTCTAATGGTTTTCTCGCCTGTTTCTGTGCTGTTTGGGTCTACAACCTACAGGGCTTGCCTCCGAATTCAGGCCCCCCTTTACACCACAGTTACGAAGAAAAGGGGCTTTGATCATACTTCTCCATCAAAGTGTAAAAACATCTTGCATGCAAAAAAAAAATCAAATTAATTTTATTTCCCCTATTCACCGCTTTCTGAAGATCAAATGCAAGTACAGCAGTACAGTGATGCACGGGGTGGCACGGTGGGGCAGCGGGAGTGTTGCTGCCGTGGACCCAGTTTCGATTCTGACTGCGGGTGCTATCAGTGATGAGATTATATGTTCTCTCTGTGACCTACGTGGGTTTTCTCCGGGTGCTCCGGTTTCCTACCACACTCCAAAGATGTGATTCAGTAAAAAATTGTAAATTGTCCCGAGTGTGTGGGATTGTGCTAGGGTATGGGGTGATCGCTGGTCGGCGTGTTTCCACGCTTTAACCTGTAAAGTCATGGGGTCATACAGCGTGGAAACAGGCCCTTCGGCCCAACTTGCCCAACATATCCCATTCACACACTAGTCCCACCTTGAAACCGATCCTATCCATGTACCTGTCCAAATGTTTCTTAAACGTTGTGATGGTACCTGCCTCAACAACCTACTCCAGCAGCTCGTTCCCTGCACCCACCACCCTTTGTGTAAAAAAGTTACCCCCGCAGGCTCCTATTAAATATTTTCCCCCTCACCATAAACCTGTGTCCTCCAGACACAGTTAGAACGTGAAAACTGCACCATCTCTACCCTAATTTAGATCCTTAAAGTCTAACGTCAAGCAAAGCAGAAGTCCTAGGGCAATACCCTAGTGCATCTGAGCAGAATCAGATGCTCGGAAGCAGCTCGCACTGTGGAACACTGATTTAATGAACAAATTAAAATGAGACAAACAAAATTCATACAACATGGCAGATATGGTCATTTATTATTCCAAACAGATGTCTGCCAGCGCCAATGCGCGAGCGTGTAGAGTGATTCAACAAAACTGTACCTGCCCTGCCACAAGAATGTGTAGGCAGGAACTGGAGATCCTGGCTCATGCCGAAGATAGATACATGATGCTGGAGTAACTCAGTGGGTCAGGCAGCATCTCTGGAGAAAAAGGAATAGGTGGCGTTTCGGGTCGAGACCCTTCTGCAGACTGAGAGTCAGGGGTGGGGGAAACCAGAGACATGAAAAGGTACAAAGAACAAAAGAATGAAAGGTGTGAAAAGAACAAATCACGGCCAACGAGTATGATCAAGGAAAGGTGGAGCCCACAAGGGTCCATTGTTGCCTGTGGAAGAGTGGGTACGAACAGTGCCACTGAGCAGGATGACAGTGAAACTAGTAGGACCACTAGGGTGGGAGAGGGACAGAGAGAGAGAGAGAGAGAGAATGCAAGGATGACTTAAAATGAGAGAAATCAATGTCCATTCCGCTGGGTTGCAAGCTGCCCCAAGCTTACCCGCTGAGTTACTCTAGCATTTTGTGTCTAACAAGAATGCTTGTGGGAAGAGTGAGGGTGTTTGTTCCAGAGTCTGGGATGGCATTTATTCCAGCTCAATATCTATTAATAAAATCCGTCTGATGAATTGCGCATTGCCAGTTGTGGGATATTGCCTTGCACAAGCAGGCTGCTGCTCTCGCCATAATCGGTTCTGTGTTTATTTATTTCCTTTCTCTTGCCACATAAATTCCGTGAGAGCGAATTTTATTCCGTGTTTTAAACTTCCGGGTAGCGATCTGCGAATTCTGCAAGGTCGGAGTTTCGTAAACCGGATTAGGAATGGAGGGATATGGATCCACATGCGAGCAGGGAAGATTGCTTTAAATTGGCATAAGGTTTGGCACAGACGTAGTGGGCCGAATGGCCTGCGTCCTGTCCTCTGCTGTACTGTTCTACCACAGAAGACATAAAGTGCCGGAGCAGCTCAGCGGAGCAGGCAACGTCACTGCTGAATCTGTGGACTTCCTTGCCACAGATGGCTGTGTGGAGGCCAAGCCAATGGATATTTATAAGGTGGAGATTGGGAGCTTCTTGATTAGTACGGGTGTCAGGTGTTATGGGGAGAAGACAGGAGAATGGGGTTGAGAGGGAAAGATAGATTGGCCACGATTGAAAGGTTGCATAGACGTGAGGGACTGAATGGCCTAATTCTGCTCCCATAACTTGTGAATTTATGAGAATATGGATAAGTGCGATTTCGAATCAAAGCGCTTCTTCATCGATTACTCCAGCACTTTGTTTTTTTTTTGTACACTAGCAGTTGCAGTTCCTTGTGCCTCCATCGTACTTTTCTATGTCCTTTTCCGTGATTGAATTCCTCAATTTACGAATGGTTTATTTTCACGATAATGCAGATAGCTCGCATCAACAAGACCTTGCTACCAGGAAAACTCAAGCTGCGGTGCTTCCAGTTTGGCCTACTACCGAGAATCATGTGGCCTTCAACTATGTATGAGATCCCCATCAACAAAGTGGAAAAGCTGGAAAGAATGATCAGCACACATGTGAAACAGTGGCTTGGACTTTCGCGATGCTTAAGTACTGTCGGACTGTAAGGGAGTGGCAAATTGGAATTACCCATTACAGGACTTGTGGAAGAGTTCAAATGCACTGAAGCAAGGTTGGTCATGACCCTCACTGAATCTGAAGATACTGTTATTCGAACAGCGGCCCCCCATGTGGCAACGGGGAGGAAGTGGACCCCATCTGAAGCCGTTCAGAGTGCGGAGCCTACTCTTCATTTCCGGGATATGGTTGGCCAGGTCCAACACGGGAGAGCCGGGCTCGGGCTCGTCCCAAAAGCTCCTCAATGGCACAAGGCAACATCAGTGCAGAAAAGACGGCTCGTGGTGGTGGAGGAGGTGAGTAGACGGGAGGAGGCGGAGCGACACGCCAAGGCCGTCCTAATGGCCAAGCACGGCCAATGGACTAACTGGGAGAGCCTGGAAAAGAGGAAACTCAGCTGGCGTGAAATCTGGCAAATGGAAGGATCTCGACTAAGTTTTGTCATCAGAGCCACTTATGATGTTCTTCCATCACCGCAGAACCTGAAGCAGTGGTTCGGAGAAGACCCCACTTGCTCCCTTTGCCAAGCACCTGGATCACTAAGGCACATTTTAACAGGATGCACTATGAGCCTCGGCCAAGGGCGTTACACTTGGCGGCATAACCAAGTTCTCAGACAGTTGTCATCAATCCTTGAACAGAGGCGAACGATCACAAATGCTTCCCCACCAACATCGGCAGGAAATGTCCACTTCACAATGTTTGTACCAGCAGGTCCAGAGCACCAGATAACATCAATGGATGCAAGCATTCTGCAGCCTGCTCGGGATTGGAAAATGGAAGTGGACTTGGAAAAAAGGCTTGTGTTTCCCCCAGACATTGTGGTTACAACACTCCGGCCAGACATAGTCCTGTGGTCCACAACAGCCAAGTTGGCATATGTTGTGGAATTGACAGTTCCATGGGAAGATGGTGTTGAAGAAGCTTATGAGAGGAAAAAGGCCAAGTACTGTGAACTGGCAACTGAAGCTTCCCAGAATGGCTGGAAGACCAAGATTTTTCCCTGTCTAAGTGGGATGCAGGGGATTTGTTGCTTCATCTATGACCAGGCTATTAAAGAAAATGGGGGTGAGGGGTCGCTCTCTCCAACAAGCAATCAAATCATTATCAAATTCTGCGGAAAAAAGCAGCAATTGGATCTGGATCAAAAGGAGAGACAACAATTGGGCTGCAAAATGAATACTGGAGGGTATGGAATTGAGGGGGGTGTAACTGGGACGCCAAGTATCACCGTTGAGCCCTCTGGAGATGTTGTGGGCCTATCAATGCAACGTCAAAGAAGGAGGGTGCCCACCTGATGACCCCGATGACATACCTACCCTACCTTTCACCACTCCAATCCCACTGCAAATAGCAAGAGTGCCGACTTATTACAGGGATTGAAACATCAAGTCCTATTTAGCTCTACAATTAATTATTGAGGACATTGGTGCTTGATTTACAAATATCCATCTTTGTGTGTCACTCACTTCCCACCGTACAAAACCACTCGCAACATCTTTCACCCAAGTCAAGTTTATTGTCCGGCGTGGTTTGGAAGTTCAGCGTGCCTCCAATATCTCTCACCAACTTCTACACATGCACTGTACAATCCCTTTTTTTTTCGGGACGGTTCGGGAACAGCTCCATCCAAGACCTCGAGAAATTGCAGAGAATTGCAGGAATTACAAAGAAATTGCAGAGTTGCAACTCTCTGCAATTTCTCGAGGTCTTGGATGGAGCTGTTCCCGAACCGTGCCGTAATGCATCCCCGAAAAAAAAGCCTTGTACGGTGCATCCGTAGACCATCACACAAGCCCAGATCATCACACGTAGTAGCCCAGACCATCACACAAACCGACCTCCCATCCATTGACTCCTTCTACACCTCACGCTGCCTCGGCAAGGCCACCAGCATAATCCAGGACCAGTCTCACCACCAGGTCGCTCCCTCTTCTCCCCGCTCCCATCAGGCAGAAGTGTGAAAACACACACCTCCAGATTCAGGGACCGTTTCAGCCCAGCAGTTATCAGGCAACTGAACCGTCCTCTCACCAACTAGAGAGCGGTCCTGACCTACCATCTACCTCATTGGAATCCCTCGGACTACCTTTAATCGGATTTTACCTTTCACTAAACGTCAGTCCCTTTATCTTGCATCTGTCAACTGGGTGAGACAGCATGATTGTAATCATGTATATAGACACAAACAGCTGGGCTAACTCAGTGGGTCAGGGAGTATCTCTGGAGAAAAGGAATAGGTGATGTTTCGGGTCGAGCCCCTTGGTCACACCCTTATTCCTTTTCTCCAGAAATGCTGCCTGACCCACTGAGTTACATAGAAACATAGAAACATAGAAATAGGTGCAGGAGTAGGCCATTCAGCCCTTCGAGCCTGCACCGCCATTCAATATGATCATGGCTGATCATCCAACTCAGTATCCCGTACCTGCCTTCTCTCTCCATACCCTCTGATCCCCTTAGCCACAAGGGCCACATCCAACTCACTCTTAAATATAGCCAATGAACTGGCCTCAACTACCCTCTGTGGCAGAGAGTTCCAGAGACTCACCACTCTCTGTGTGAAAAAAGTCTTTCTCATCTCGGTCTTAAAGGATTTCCCCCTTATCCTTAAGCTGTGACCCCTTGTCCTGGACATCCCCAACATCGGGAACAATCTTCCTGCATCTAGCCTGTCCAACCCCTTAAGAATTTTGTAAGTTTCTATAAGATCCCCTCTTAATCTCCTAAATTCCAGAGAGTACTCCAGCTTTTTGTGTCTATCTTCAGTGTAAACCAGCATCTGCAGTTCCAACCTACACACTTGTAATCGTTTCGCTGGCTGGATAGCACACGGCAAAAAAAGCTTCCTAAAACCTTCTGAGGAAGGAACTAACTGCTGCACCAATGCGCCGTTCCCACGGGAACAGAGAGGAGAGTGGAGTGGAGGTCAAGGTTAGATGCGACTGCATTGGGAAGCAGGCGTAAAGGGTCAAACAGCCAACCTCTGTTCCATGTCCTTCTTCCCTCAGGGACAAGAAAGCTTCTTCAGCTTCTAAGCTCCAATTTTCTGCATGGATTCTTCCCATCCATTTCCAGCTTTACGACCAGTAGAACGCTTACTAATTTCCAGATCAGCAGGTTAATCCACTGCACACAATTTTGCTCGCTGACAGCAGCCCAGTCACGCTCGGGGTGAGGAACACGCCAACATTAGTCCACACTGTTCCCCACAATGTCCCAGCTTCCTCCGGCCACACCCAGGGCATCGAGTCCTTCGTTTTCATTCATCCGGCCCATCATCTCTACTCCATCATGTCTACTCCATCATTCTATCATGGTTGATCTATATTTCCCTCGCAACCCGGTTCCCCTGCCTTCTCCCCATAACCCCCGATACCACAATTAATAAAGAATCTCTCAATCTCGACCTTAGAAATATCCATTGACATGGCCTCCACTCCCATCTGTGCAATGAATTCCACAGATTCACCACCCTCTCACTGAAGAAATTCCTCCTCATCTTTTTAAAGGTACGCCCTTTTATTGTGAGACTATGGCCTCTGGTCCTAGACTCTCCATATTTCCCCACCTTGTAGCAACCCAAACAATGAACAGACAGCGTGGCTATGGAGCCCATTTGTACACGTCAAGACCCATGATGCAGTGAGAAAATGTCCAATTATTCTGGAAAACGTGATTATTGAGTCATACAGTACAGCACAGAAACAGGCCAATCGGCCCATCTTGTCTATGCCAACCATGTTATAACCACAATGGGTTTGGCCTATTTGCCTACATTTTGCCCATAGCCCTCCAAAACCTCCCTATCTATATATCTGTCCAAATATCTTTTAAAAATCATAATTGTACCCGCTTCTATAGCTTCCTTTGGCAGTTCATTCCCGATACGGGCCACCCTCTGGTGAAAAGCGTCCCCCCCCCCATTTCCTCCTCCCCCCCCCCCCCCCCCCCCCCCCCCCCCCCCCCCCCCCCCCCCCCCCCCCCCCAGGCGTGAAGCAGCTGTACAAGTCATTGGTGAAGCCATACTTGGAGTACCGTGTGCAGTTCTGGTCGCCCAGCCACTGTGTAGGAAGGATGTTATTGAGTTGGAAAGGGTGCAGAAGAGGGGCGGCACGGTGGCGCAGCGGTAGAGTTGCTGCCTTGCAACACTTGCAGCGCTGGAGACCTGGGTTCGATCCCGACTACGGGTGCTGTCTGTGCGGTTTGTAGGTTATTTGGCTCGGTCATAAGTGTCCTTAGTGTGTGTAGGATAGTGTTAATGTGTGGGGATCGCTGGTTGGTGGGGACTCGGTGGGCCGAAGGGCCTGTTTCTGTGCTGTATCTCTAAACTAAACTAAGTGATTCACCAGGATGCTACCCGGGCTTGTGGACTTGAGTTACAGAAGTTGGATAGGCTGGGACCTTTTTTCTTTGGAGCGTAGGACAATGAGGGGTGAGCTACATAAAGATCATGAGGGGCATAGATAAAGAAAACATTCCTATCCGAGGGAAGATTCTAAAACTAGAGAGCACAGTCTTAAGGCGAGGGGGTAAGATATAAGAGAGAGTTCTGGGGCAACTTTTTCACTCAGGGGGTTAGTCCATGCCTGGAATGAGCTGCCAGAGAAAGCTACAGAAGTGTATACAATTTTGACTTTTAAAAATAATTTGGACAGATATTTGGAAATGTAGTTTTATAGTTCATTATTATTATTGTCACGTGTATCCAGGTACAGTGAAGTCTTTTCTATTGTATGACATCCAGTCAGTGGCAAGACTATACATGATTACAATTAAGCCACCCACAGTGTACAGATACAGGATAAAGGGGGGAACATTTTGGTACAAGGGATAGAAAGGAAGGAAGGAAGGATTTCGAGGTCTATGGGCCAATGGGACCAGCCCAATATGCCAACTTGGTCGGCATGGACGGGGTAGGCCGAAGGGCCTGTTGCGTGCTGTACGGTTCTATGACTCGGTACACAAGGTGAGTCATCAGTGACTCCAACTCTCCCGCTTTCGGCGGGAGATCGCCCGCTGAAAGGCCATTTTCGCAAAATCTCCCGCTCTCCCGCTTGCGGGATTTCAAGAGGGAGAGCGGGAAATTTCGCAAAATCTCAAGCGGGAGAGCGAGAGAATTTGCGAAAATGGCCTTTCAGCGGGCGATCTCCCGCCGAAAGCGGGAGAGTTGGAGTCACTGAGTCATGTGGATGAGAGCGCTGGAGCTGAGTCAATGAACCATGCCTGCTTCTGCCCTGTTGCGTTTGGTTAGAGCATGGAGTAACGCAAATGGATTACAGTGCAACCTGACATTTCAAGTTAAATGAATGAATTCAGCTGGGAGAACGGTGCTCTAATTGATACAAACGATAATTCAATGCACAAAATAAAACGGAACCTCGTGCAAGATGCTGTTCGTATTCCATTTGAAGGATTTTTTTAAAGTGGCGGTTAATTATCTCGCACGCTGTGCACAGGACAAGGAACTGCAGATGCTGTTTCACAAAAGAAAAAGACACAAAGTGCTGGAGTAACTCAGAGGGTCAGGAAGCATCTCTGGAGGACACGGATAGGTGACGTTTTGGGTCGGGACCCGTCTTCAGATGGTTTAGTTTCGTTTATTGGCATATCTACCGAGCTACAGTTTCTTGGCAGCTGTTATCAGGCAACTGAACCATCCTATCACCAGCTAGAGAGTCTGACCTCCCATCTACCTCATTGGAGACCCTTGGACTATCTTTAATAGGACTAGTCTGGGCTTTATTGCACCAACCATTATTCCCTTTATCCTGTATCTGTACACTGTGGACGACTTGGTTGCAATCAAGTGTAGTCTTTTTGTTGACTGGATAGCACGCAACAAAAAAGCTTTTCACTGTACCTCGGTACACGTGGCAATAAACTAAACTAAACTAAGATGGCCCCTGACCCAGCGGCCCTTTGCAGTATTTAAGTTATCCTTTCTACCGCACCTTCCACGTAGTTCTTCCTCTCTCTACATACTAACCCCTGGAGATCTATACAAGAGCACAAGTGGAAATATCCTTTATCCAATATATCTGAACAAGAATAATCCAATGTTAATAAGCACTTGCACTAAATGCTCTTCCCTTTGTTGGCATTAAACGTTATGCCTTTTATCCTGTATCTGTGCACTGCGGACGGCTCGACTGTAGTCATGTGTAGCCTACCCGCTGACTACATAGTACGCCGCAAAAAAGCTTTTCATTGCACCTCAGTACACGTGACAATGAGCAAAACTAAGGTGGACAAGCTCCCAAAATCTATTCAAGGATCTAAACTATACCACTCCCACATCTAATTCTTCTTTCATATCTGTGGTCTTGGGTTGAATAGACAAACAAGCTTGAGGTGAAGAATGGCCTTCGTTAGTCGGCTCCAACAATTGCAAGCTTGAAATGGATACGATCTCAGTTTAGTTTGGAAATACAGCGTGGAAACTGGCCCTTCAGCCCACTGAGACCACGCTGACCAGCGATCACCCATTCACCCTAAAATTAACAGCAACATGTTTGCAAAAGTAAAATTTGCTTGAAGTTTAATAAAACACTACAGAGCAGCAAATGTCTTTGTACATTTGTGGGTGCTGTCTGTACAGAGTTCATACTGTGCATTCTCCCTGTGACTGCGTGGGTTTCCTCCGGGCGCTCCGGTTTCCCCCCACACTCCAAAGAAGTGCAGGTTTGTAGGTTAATTGGCTTTGGTAGAAATTGTAAATTGACCCCAGTGTGTAGGATAGTGCTAGTGTACGGGGTGTTTGCTGGTCGGCGTGGACTCGGTGGGCCAAAGGGCCTGTTTCCACGCTGTATATCTAAAATTAAAAACTAAAACCAGGTCCTGCAATGAATAAATAATGTCCACCATATAGTAGTGAACATCGCGGCTCATCTCCCCAGCGATGCCCTTTGAGCTCTGACACTGACTCATGGGAGGAGAGGAGATGAGTCTCAGCATAATATCACAGCTCAGCTTCCCGGGAACATCTGAATCAACTTCACACCTCCTTTCAAAACCCATCTCAAAGCCCATCGACGACATTCCACAATTCCGCACGGAGCGAGCGGCACGTGGATTTTGCTGGATTCACTCGAGCGGGTGTCGAGCTTCTGACCCTCAGACACCGAGACGACATTCCTAGCGATGCTGCGCCTCACGTCATGTGGGGTCTACCACCGCCTGTCCCTCCAGCTGCACCTCCACCATCACTCAGCAGCAGATGGAACTATCTCCCACCGTCTGGTCAGAAATGGGGATGATCGCTGATGACTACACCATGTTCAGAAGTTCACGTCACAGGAGCCGAATGAAGCCATTCGGCCCATTGAGCGTGAAGGGGGGGGACCTCATTGAAACTTACCGAATAGTGAAAGGCCTTGATAGAGTGGATGTGGAGAGGATGTTTCCACTAGTGGGAGAGTCTAGGACCAGAGGGCAGAAAAGGACGTACCTTTTTGAAAGAAGATGAGGAGGAATTTCTTTAGTCAGTGGGTGGTGAATCTGTGGAATTCATTGCCACAGGCGGCTGTGGAGGCCAGGTCATTAAGGCGGAGATTGACAGATACTTGGTTAGAAAGGGTGTTAAGGGTTATGGGGAGAAGCCAGCAGAATGGGGTTGAGATGGAAAGATAAATCAGCCATGATTGTATGGTGGAGTAGACTTGATGGGCCGAATGGACTAATTCTCCTCTTATGACATAAACCCAATGGGTAGGGCAGCATAGAGTCATACAGCGTGGAACCAAGCCTTCTAGCCCAACTTACCCATACGGGGCAACATGTCCCATCTAGTCCCCCTGCCTGCGTTTGGCCCATATCCCTCTAATCGTGTCCTATCCATGTCCGTTTTGGCTTGTTGGATGTAGTCCTACAGCATGGCAACAGGCCCTTTGGCCCAACTTTCCCCCGTTGACCAAGATACCTCAACTGCGCTAGTGCCACCTGCCCACGCTTGGCCCATATCGTTCTTAAACCTTTCCTGCCCATTTGGTTATGGATTCTGAGATTCTTAATATCCACCCCTAATTCCCATAATCGGAATGCCGTGCAGAGCCATTTCTGAGGATAATTTAGAGCAAAGTGCTCCACTGTGGACTAGGGTCACGCACGGACCAGACTAGATCATCACAGCGCACCCCCTCCCCTGACAGCCATTCCTGATCCAGATGGGCTTTTACGACAGCCGTTTCAAATTTGCCACTAGCGGTGCTAACATTTTATTCCTGATTTATTAGGTTATTTTCATTTAAACTCTCCGCCATTCAGCCAGGGTTGGAAGTGTGAAAAGGCACACCTCCAGATTCAGGGATAGTTTCTTCCCAGCTGTTATCAGGCAACTGAAGCATCCTACCAACAACTAGAGAGCGGTCCTGAACTACCATCTACCACTTTGGAGACGGTCGGACTACCTTTGATCAGACTTTGCCTGGCACTAAATGTTATTCTCTTTATCCTGTATCTGTCGATGGCGTGATTGTGATCATGTTATTGTCTTTCCACTGACCGGACAACGCACTACCAATGTTTTTCTCTACACCTCAGTACAGGTGACAATAAACTCAACTCAAGATCCTCGCAGCAGCTCAACAAGCAGGGCCTCTGCATTCCAGTCCAGTAACAGACCATTATGCAATTCACCATTATTACATTCCAATGAGGTGCAGCAGTGTTTGTTCCCACGGCAAATTAACTTGGGGCAACCTGCAGTATTGAAAATTACTGAAGACACGCAGCGTCATTCTGCTTGCGAATTGGTTTGGACTTGGTTTGACTTCCCAAAATGCAACACCTCACACTCGCGTAACTAAGTGTTCGGTACTTGGCAACGTGAGATCAACGAGAGGTCTAATTTTGTAAGTGGTGAGTTAGTGCGAATGGAGTAGATTGAATAGTTTTTTTTTGAATGTAAGAATTAGACATGTACTGAAAAAGAAAATAAGACCATGGACTGATGAAGGGTCCTGACCCAAAACATTTTCTCCAGAGATGCTGAGTTATCCCAGCATTTTGGGTCTAACTTCGAAATAATTGGACACCTCCATTCAAAGGGAGAAGGGGATGTTCTGATTGGAGATCTTATTTGGGGAATAAAAAGGGGTGCAGCACAGTGGCGCAGCAGTGGAGTCGCTGCCTTACAGCGCCAGAGACCCGGGTTCAATCCCGACTACCGGTGCCGTCCGTATGGAGTTTGTATGTTCTCCCTGTGGCTGCGTGGTATCAAGTGTGTAGGATGCGAAGGTGGGATAACATAGAACTAGTGTGAATGGATGATTAATGGTCGGCATGTACTCACTGGGTCCAAGGGCCTGTTTCCACGCTGCATCTCTCTCCACCTGCCCCCCTCGTCACTCTCTCTCTCTCTCTCTCTCTCTCTCTCTCAATCATATCTGAATTGAATTCCATCAGCCGTTCCTCAGCACACTTGCCCAGCTGATCAAGATCGTGCTGGGATTCTTAAGAACCAACTTCACTATCTAAGACACTACCTATTAATGTAATTGGCAAGATTACTAATGATGCCCAGTACATTCTGATCCAAATGTTGTTGATGAAGATGACAAACAGTAATGGGCCCAGCACCGAACCCTGAGGAACACCACTAGTAACGGCCTCCAGTCTGAAAAACAACCATCCATAGCACCCTTTGCTTCCTACCACCAAACAAATCTGTATCCAAAGTTGGTTCCAATTCAAATTTGGGCAGCTTGATGATGCAGCGATGGAGTTGCTGCCTTACAGCGCCAGAGTCCTGGGTTCACTCCCGACTACATGTGCTGTCTGTAGGGAGTTTGTACATTCCCCCCTGGTGCCCATGTGGGTTTTCTCGGGGTGCTCCGGTTTCCGGGGTACGGGGTGAAAGGCGATCGCTGGTCTGCGCGGACTCGGTGGGCCGAAGGGCCTATTTCCACGCTGTATCTCTAAACTAAACATAACCGTTATCTCCAGATGCTAATGACACCATGTCTACCAACACTCAACCACCGTGACCCAAGTCAGAAGTATTGATATATAGGCCATTAACAGGGCTTACAATCAATACCCCAAATATTAAATCTGTGGTATTCTTAGGAGGAGGAATTTGAATCCAGTCAGCCAGGGGGAAAAACATCACCTGGCATTGAGGATGAAAAACTAGGAACAGCTGGATGTTGTCACATGTTTTAGACAATTTCATTATAATCTCTCAATATTTCACATCTGTGCAAGGAAGACCAGGCTTTGGTTTAATTTAATTTAATTCAGTTTAGTTGAGACATACAGTATGGAAACAGGCCCTTCAGCCCATCGAGTCCGCACCGACCACCCATTCACACGCTCACACTAGTTTTATGGTATCCTACTTTCTCATCCACTCCCTACACACCAGGGGCAATTTGCAGAGGGCCAATTAACACGCAAACCCGCACGTCTTCGGGATGTGGGAGGAAACTGGAGCAGCCGGTAGAAACCTACACTGTCACAAGGAGAACGTGCAAATTCCACACAGACAGCATCCGTAGTCAGGATCGAACCCGAGTCTCCGGCGCTGCAAGGCAGCCACTCTACGCCTGCGCCACTGCGCCTACCCAGATGTCTTTTAAGTTGCTGTTATTGCACCTGTCTCACCATCACCTCTGTCTCATCCTTCCAGGTGCTCTATCGAACCTGGACCAGGCAAAGGCCGTTCGGCCCAAGATTGAACCTGGATCTCTGGCGTTGGGAGGCAGTGGTTCTACCCTTACACCACTGTCCGACCGTGAATCATTCTCTTTGACAGTCCTGTGAGGTTTGAGAACTGAAGCAACAGCACCTCATGTTTCCCTTGGCCGCTCTTAACCCAGCAGTATGAATGTTGATTTCTCCAATTTCAAATAAGTCCTACATTTCCTCCCCTCTCTCCCCAACACACCCACTAGTTGTCCAAACAGTTCCACTGTTCGCATCCTTGTATCATAATCATAATCATACTTTATTAGCCACGTGTGTTTTGCAACATATGAGGAATTTCATTCGCCATACAGTCCTACCAATAAAGAGCAACAGAACACACAAAATACAATTTAGCATAAACATTCAAACCATGCCGGACAGTTGCCCACTCTAAGAGCTCCTGCAGCTTCCTCCGGACGCCAAACATCTAATGTCTCGCTTTGTGCGTCTATTCGCCACCTCTGTATCCACTAAGCATCTGAAAGAAGCCTGGTCTAGTGAGCTGAATTTCAAGGTGTCCGACGACATTTGGAATGAAGGTTTGACCAGAATCCAAACTTGTTCGATCAATGTTAGGCATAAACTGACCCCGGGTCGGGGCTGGACGAAACCTTCTGCCTCGTTTGGAGCTTCCCGACGTCGGTCTCAACCCGAGACTGCGAGCTCCTCGATGGTGGAATCCCAGGCAATGGATCAACTCCGATGGTGGAATCCCAGGCAATGGATCAACTCCGATTGGTAAGTCCACACTCCCGCGGTGGGGCTCAAAGGCAGTCCCGAGCAAGGCCGCCAGCTCCATGATGTTAGGCTGCAGAGCGACCGGAGACACGATCCGGAAAACAATCGCATCTCGGCCAAGGTAACAGATTGAAAAAAAGTTTCCCCCGACCCCCCCGCCCCCACATAAAACAAACCAGTGAACATTAACACAAACTTTTAAAACACACTAAAAATAACAATAAAAAGACAAAAAGACAGACAGACTGTTGGCGAGGCTGCCATCGTGCGGTGCCCCCTGGTGGGCGCTTGTTATCACGCCTTCCCCAGCCAACAATAGGCCATTATGGGCTCCACCCTTTCCAAAGGCTTCTGTTGCCGGCCCTGTTGTTCTGGCCTTTTCTCACCAGTTTATTCCCCCCCCCAACACCTCTACTTTCAATCTGAAGAAAGGTTCCAATCCGAAACGGCATCCGCTCCTTTTCTCCAGAGATGCTGCCTGACCCGCTGAGTTACTCCAGCATTTTCTGTGTCTCACAAACTGTGATGAAAAGTGGTTTCAGAGAAAGCTCACTGTCCTGGTCCCAGTCTCAACATATTGGAGACCATTCAGCCCTCTGTCTTCTACTAGCTCCATGAAAGAGGTATCAATTCATACCCTCTCCTCCTTTTGAACCCAACTCCGCATTTCATCCGCACATTTGAGATCACAATTTTCTAGAGGGAGAGGTTGAGCAGCTAGGACTTCATTTCTTGGAGTGCAGGAGAATAAGGGGTGATCTTATAGAGGTGTATAACATCATGAGTGGATACATAGGGTGAATGCACAAAGTGTATTAAGAACCAGAGGGCATAGGTTTAAGGTGAGAGGAGAAAGATTTAAAAGGAACCTGAGGGTAACTTTTTTTTTTTAGGACAACTTGGCAGGTTATTGCAACATTTAGACAGGTGCATGGATATTGTTGGTTTAGAAGGATATGAACAAAACGCAGGCATGTGGGACTAGTGCAACTGGGGCATGTTGGTCGGTGTGGGCAAGTTGGGCTGAAGGGCCTGTTTCCATGCTGTACCACTCGATGACACACTCACATCTCCGCTTCGCTGTTGCGGTTTTTGACAGTAATCCTGAACCTTCAGGTCCCGGTGCCGTACGTGATGCCAAAGCTAATCCCCTCTGCCTGCACCGGATTCACGTCCCTCCATTCCCTGCCGGTCCCCCCGCCTAACCAAAACCCTCTTAAAAGCCACTATGCTATCTGCCTCCACCAGCGATCCCAGCACCAGGTTCCAGGCACCAGGGCTCGGAATTAGCGGTTGCCCATGACCTAAACGGCGAGTCATTTTGCCCGGCTTGGCACGCAAATACTGGTTTATACCGAAAGACACAAAAAACTGGAGTAACTCCGCGGGTCAGGCAGCATCTCTGGCGAATGGGAGCGTGACGTTTCGTGTCGGCGGCGGCAACAGCTGTATTGCGGGGCAAAGATACTAGGAGCGGTGTGACGAAGGGCCGGAGCGAATGACGGGCCCCGCACAGCGGCAACAGCGGCTCCACCGCCTCCTCCTTCCCTCCCTCTCCCCCTCCCTCCCTCCCTCCCTCCTCCCGGCCTCGGCATGCGAGAGGGTTTGTTTTGAAAGCGCCGCTGAAGCTGCTGCACCAAAGATCCTATAGCTATAGGATCTTTGAGCTGCACCATGGCGAGGAGATCCCAACTGCCTCCCCCATTGGCGGCGGCACTTTGGCGTTGGACAGGGACGGCCAAGGCAGCGGGGCAATGTTGTCCAAGGAGCGCTGACCTTCCTTCCTCCCCACCTCCTCTGCCCCTCCCCCCACCTCTCTCTCTCTCTCTTGTTTGCCACCCTCCACCCCTCTTATCCTGGGACCCCTCCTCTCCATCCCGCACTGATCCCCATTCCCTCCTCTATTCAGTCCTCACTGACATCCCCTGTGCTCCCCTCCCCATCTACCCCCCCCCCAATCTATTCCTCACCCGACCCACCTCGCATTGATTCCCTGCCACCCCCCCCCATCCCCCATCCATCCTACACTGGTTCCCCATTCATCTTGTGGTGATTGCATCCTGTACTGATCCCTCCATTCAAGAAGAATGGGGGGAACAGTCTGAGAAGGTTCTCGACCGCAAACGGGTTGCCTATTTCCTTAGCTCCATAGATGCTGGGGCCCGGCCTCATGAATTTCACCACAACACTGGCGCGGCGGTGTTCCGTAACAGCATTTTTGCTGGAAACACCTCGCCGGGACCCTTGGCATCTTGCATCCTGTACTGAGCCCGCCCCCCCCATCCATCCCGTACTGATCCCCCCATTCAACTCCACTGACATCCCCCGTGCTCTCCCCTCACAATTTTACATACTCCAACCAACACGTACTAATTCACCTGCCTCAATCCATCCATTCCGCACCGATTGTCTTCTCAACCCCCCCCCCCCCCCCCCCCCATCTATCCACCCTGCACTGATTCACACACCCCCTGACCCTATTGTGCTTCATGGTCTTCAGAGCGAACATTGACTATGTTTGTTAACGGAATGCAATCAAATGTGTTTCAATTCCCAATGTTATTATTTGTTTTGACACCTTTAAACATATTACCAAAAGAACATTTGCTTCAATTATATCCTTTGGCCATCTCTTGTCAGTTAGTGTAATGTTTAACCTGTCAGATGGGTATAGCCGGTTTTAACAGCTATTATCATAAAATGGCTTTAGAAATTTCCTTGCAACCTGTATATTTTGTTATGGATAAATTATGCGGGAAGCCAGAGTGTTTCTGTGCCAATAGCATTAACGACCCATGCTATGGCCATGTCATGATAATTTTCGGTCCTTCACAGAAAACATGCTTGCATCAATCTGTAGTGTGTATGGTTAAGTGTTACCATGGTCCAGGATTTATTGACACAGGTTGATCATTTGCTGAATAATCCAACCACATTTTTGTTTGGAAGTGGAAAGAACTAATAGAAATTGCATTCATTGCAACGTGTAAAAAGAGTTGAGATATTGTATTATAATTTTGCTGCATGTCATTGTGGTATATGTCATGTCTTGATTGGTGAGTATGTTTAGTTTGTGAGTTATTTGAAGCAGAAATAATATGTGAATGTAGACAAAAGTGCTGGAGAAACTCAGCGGATGCGGCAGCATCTATGGAGCGAAGGAAATAGGCAACGTTTCGGGCCGAAACCCTTCTTCAGACTGATGGGTTTCAGCCTGAAACGTTGCCTATTTCCTTCGCTCCATAGATGCGGCTGCACCCACTGAGTTCCTCCAGCACTTTTATCTACCTTCGATTTTCCAGCATCTGCAGTTCCTTCTTGAGCATAATATGTGAATGCTTCATTGAGCATAATTCTGACTGATAACTACGCACTTCGTCCGAGCACATTATCGCATGCGTCATGCAAACCGTCTTCAATGACCACCTAAACTGTCATTTGGCAACGTAAAAAGCTGTCAGGGTTGCCCAGCTGGCAACAGGGGAAAAACGTTAAGCGAGAGCCCTGCAGGCACCCAACCACCCTCTGTGTAAAACTTGCCCCACACATCACCACCACCTCCATCTCCCTCCATTGCCAACCCCGGCAGCAGGTTCCAGGCACCCACCACCATCTGTGTAAAAAAACTAGCACCTCCTTTAAACTTTCTGCCTCTGACCTTATTCCCCTGCAAATTCCTGCAATGGCCATTAGCAAGTTGACATTTAAGTATTACATTTTAACAAGGTAAAAGCTGTCCAACTCCTTTGAGATAACTTTGCCGAAACAATTAGGGTTGAAAGCGCGAGGAAATTTGGCAGCGACGAATCCTATTTTCTTGTAATGTGATCCAAATGGTTCGAGGAGTTGTATCTTTTTTATTAATGCTTGGCACAAAACTTAAAGAGGACCATTAAAAAAATTATTACTGTTAACTGCGTGGAATAAGGAGAGATTTTGCAATTAATCAGATTTAATGCAAAGGCCCCAAACAAAGGTCCCAAATTGAAACATTAAGCAGAATATGAGCGTGCAAATCAATGTGGCATAATTACTTGGCAAAGTAAAAAGAAAATTCATTTTACTTTAAATTAAGTTTTATATAAATCTCTTGGCTCTTGTAATGCAATTTTAAACAGATGAACAGTTAAAGTAAAGAACTGTTCTTTCATGTTTCAAATTTAATTTAGTTTATTTATAGTCTGCAGTTGGTAAAGAATTTTCTTTTAGGGGGGGGTTTCTATGAATCGATCAAAAGCACATGATTCACTGAGTTTAAACAGGTTTCTTTTCCCCTTTTGGTGATGGGCCTCCTCTTTTCGCCAGCGATGAGGTTTTGTTTAGTGTTAGCAATACCAGGGCTACAGACGAAGGCTTCTTGAGATAGCTTGGTCATCCAGTTATAACCTGGTTGCCTCACATCAGATGCCGATCATCGACTTGTTGATAGGAATTAGGGTGTGAAACAATGGTGCTTTGGTGGCAATGGTCAAGAACTTCAAGTTCCTAGGTGTGAATAACACCAGCAAGTTGTCCAGATACAACCACCATAAGATTCTACCAGCTCCAAGGGAGCACATCAACGTCTCAACTCCCTCAGAAAACCAGGGAAATTATCAGGATGTATCACATCACGGTTTGGGAACAGCTCCATCCAAGACCGCAAGACCATCACGCAAGCCAACCTCCCTTCCATTGACTCCCTTCCAGCACTGCCTCGACAAGGCCGCCAGCATAATCAAAGACCAGTCTCAACCCGGTCACTCCCTCTTCTCCCCTCTCCCATCAGGCAAGAGGTACAGAAGCGTGAAAACGCACACCTCTGGATCCAGGGACAGATTCTTCCCAGCTGTTATCAGGCAACTGAACCATCCTATCACCAACTAGAGAGCAGTCTGAAGAAGGGTTTCGGCCCGAAACGTTGCCCATTTCCTTCGCTCCATAGATGCTGCTGCACCCGCTGAGTTTCTCCGGCACTTTTGTCTGCCTACCTCATTGGAGACCTTGGACGGTCTTGAATCGGACTTTACCTTGCGCTAAACGTTATACCCTTTATCTTGCATCTGCACACTGTGAACGACTTGAGTGCAATCATGTATATAATCATGCATCATAATAAATAAGCTTTTCACTGTACCTCAGTACTCGTGACAATAAACTAAGCTAAATCATGGAGCAATAATCCCTCAGCCAGCTACTTGGTGAGGCCTGGACCATTGCCAAACCCAGTGAGCAGTGATCCAACCTTCTGTGGAGTTGAGTAATTTCTTAAAATAAACGTTTATCAGAGGAAGGTCACATCAACTCAGGACGAAAGTGGGAAATAAATCACAAGGAATTAAATAACGTTCTTGGCCGGCCATGGCTTGGACGGTAAGTGGAAGTTACTCAGGGTGATGACAGCGGGAGACAAGATACAGTGCGGATGGATGCAGGAATCTTGGGCAAAAATAAACCCACAAAGTGCTGGAGGAACACAGAGGGTCAGGCAGCATCTGTGGAAGGAAATGCCGTTTTGGGTCGGGACCCTTCTTCAGACCGATGCGAAGAGAGACAGCTCGTCCTTACTGGAGTTGTGAAGAACCGGGGGGGGGGTGGGGGAAGGGGGGGGAATCTCATAGAAGCTGCCAAAGGACACACAGCAGACAACACAGTTGGCACAGCTGTAGAGTTGCTGCCTTACAGTGCTAGAGATCCGGGTTTGATCCGATTCGAACTACGGGTGCTGCCCTTACGGAGTTTGCACATTCGCCCTCTGACCGCGTGGGTTTTCTCCGGGTGCTCTGGTTTCCTCCCACATTCCAAAGACGTGCAGGTTTGTAGGTTAATTGGCTTTGGTAAAAGTGTAAATTGCCCCCAGAGCGTAGGATAGTGCCAGTGTCCGGGCACGGTCTCAGTGGGCCGAAGGGCCCGTTTCCACACTGTATCGCTAAACAAAATACAATGTGCTGGAGGAACTCAAGCAGTCAGGCAGCATCTGTTGAGGGAATGGACATTCCACGGTTCAAGACTGGTTGGAGTTGGGGGGGAGAAAGTTGGAGGAGAGAGGAGAGAAGTTGAGGCAGGACAAAGTCTGGCAAATGACAAGTGGCTATAGGCGAGGAAAGGGGAATGATTGTGACTGCCTTCCTCTCTACACAGACGCTGCCTGACCTGCCAAATACTCCCGGCATTCTCCGTTTTTCGTTCAGAATTTCAACATCTGCTATTTTGCATTTCAAACGTAAAAGAAAACAGCTCATGAACTGGCCAACTCTTGGGGTAGAGCGTTGCGGTGGTGATTCAGCTGGAATAATGTCACCAGGACAACGCTTAGGTCAAAAGTGATTAATGCACACACCTCAGGGAATATACAGGTACAAATAATCAGTTGACAACCTATAACTCTTGGGGCTGATCATTCCGTGGCATTAGCAGAACTCGTCAAAGCACTTGAAACTAAACACTCCAGCTCCCCCCTCCCATTCCCATCCAGTCCTGGGCCTCCTCCACTGTCAGAGTGAGGCCCAACGCAAATTGGACCAACAGGACATCATATTTTGCTTGGGCAGCTTACACCCCAGTGGTATGAATATTGACTTCTCCAATTTTAAGTAACCCTTGCTTTCCCCCTCTCTCCTTCCTCCCCCATCCTAGTTCTCCAACTAGTTTCACTGTCCCCCTGATTAAATTTTACTGAGTATAAGCCTCGTTGTCACCTTCCCCTCAGCTAACAATGATCCATTCTACATTTTCCTCGACCTTCGTCCCCTTTGATCTCTTGTTTTCACTCCCTAACCTTCCATATCTCTATGTCTCCCTCCCCGACTCTCAGTCTGAAGTAGAGACTCGACCCGAAATGTCACCCATTCCATCTCTCAAGAAATGCTGCCTGACCCACTGAGTCACTCCAGCATTTTGTGTCCATCTTCGACAACGCAAACCTAGGCAACTTATCGAAGCAGCACATCCTGAATTTCCACACATCAACCGAGAGGTTCTATGGTAGAGCTGCCAGTGTAGTGGACCTCGACGTGGGGTGGTCCGCTGGAGGCCGTGCAGCAGCCTGGGGCTCAGCTGGACCGGCCGCCACTCAAAGCGGCCGAGTATGTGGACCGGACGTGGCCTACAGCGGCACAGAGCGACTGGGGCTGATGGGTGAAAAGGAATGGGTGGCGTTTCGGTCTGAAGAAGGGTCCCGGCCCAAAACGCTACCCATCCTTTTTCTACAGAGATGCTGCCTGTCCCGCTGAGTTACTCCAACACTTTGTGTCTGTCTTTGATACAAACCAGCATCTGTATGTCTTTGTTTCGACGTGAAGTCTAAAATCCCCAGTGCAACCGTGACAGTTCGTAGTTCGAAGTTTAGTTGGAGCTCATTGTTTTCAAGAACCTGATGGCTGTCGAGAAGAAGCTGTCACCAACACAGTTAGCCCACGACAGATCGGGGGTAATATCAACGGAAAGGAACTTGAAGCTCCCATTCATGTCCACTTCGGCATCACTGAGTCCCATAACTTCACCTTGCTTCCCGGCTGCACAGTGGCGGAGCTGTCCCCTCGCAGAGCCAGAGAACCGGGTGCGATCCTAAATACGGGTGCTCTCTGCGCAGAGTTTGCCCGTTCTCCTTGTGACCGCGGGGGTTCCCTCCGGGTGCTCTGGTTTCCTCCCACATTCCAAAGACGTGCGGCTCGTAGGCTTCCGTAAATTGCCCCCTAGCGTGTGGGGAGTGGGTGCGAAGCTGGGGTAACATAGACCTAGTGTGAACAGGTGATCAATGGGGGCATGGACTCCATGGGCCGAAGGACGTGTCTCCACGCTGCATCTCTAAACCTAAACTAAACAAAATTATCTGTAGTCAGTGCCTGAGCCGAGCTCTTCCCAATCCAAGCCGAGATGCATCCCAAAACAGGTCCAACACCAATGTTTCGGCAACTGGTGGTCCGGCACCGCCTTTAATCCAGACAAAATTACATGAGAGCACTTGAAATTTCCCCCCTCCCCCAACTCCCCCCCCCGGAAGTCCCCCTGAAAATGTAGCGCCTAGACCGGGTGAGGCAGCCGATCTCGGCATTACCGGGGCTTCTGTGGCTGATCGGTGGGTGGAATCTGCCCCCTGTGGCCGGGACTGGAAGTCCAGCCCAGCCGGAGCCGGCAGATCCGTTCCCATGGCCGACTTCCGAGGCCAGATTTGCGGGCTGGTATCTTGGTGCCCTAGGCGGACCGTTCCGGCACCGTCGGACTCCTCTGGGAGGCCCTGATCTCCGGTGGTCCGGCAACACGGATAATCCAGAAAGGCTCTGGAACCAAGGGTGGCGGAAAGACGCTGGCCGACCTTTATGCCCCTGTCCCACTTAGGAAACCTGAACGGAAACCTCTGGAGACTTTGCGCCCCACCCAAGGTTTCCGTGCGGTTCCTGGAGGTTTTTGTCAGTCTTCCTAATGGTCGAAAGTGGTTTGCGTTTTAAAAATCGGCAATATTTTAGTCGAAGCCGGTTGCGATGCTAGTTGAAGGTGGTTGCCGGAGGACAAAACCTCCGGGAACCTCCGTGAACCACACGGAAACCTTGGGCGGGACGCAAGGTCTCCAGAGGTTTCCGTTCAGGTTTCCTAAGTGGGACAGGGGCATTAGCATGCTTTCCAGAGCTGGCTGTGCATTACTGCAGATGCGAGCTGGCTGTGCACAAACCTGCATGACAACAGAAACTAACTCAGCAAGTCTGGAAGGATGCTGTAGATGGTAAAGAGGTCACAAAAAGGTGTCACACCAGTGGAAACTTTGCAAGACTTGTGCTGTACGGAAGCAGCAGAGGTGATGCTGAAATACAATACTGTGTGCATTCACTAAGTTGTTTCCGATGGCTACAACCATCAGACTGACAAGTGTGAAGACTTCCTGAAAATCTGACCCGCCACAGTCCACGTCTCCAGCTGAAACCAGTGACCCCGATAGACAAGTGATTGGAAACCACTTCACAGGGAACAGACAGATTGTTCAACATCATTCAATAAGGGAGATTTCTGGACGTGAATCGTTTTTTTTTAAAAAGAGGACGTTTGTGCCGGCTCCAAGTCCTTGTAAAAATGAAAAGGAGACACTGGAGATTGATGCAGACAACACCAAAACAGGGAGGTTACACCAAACGGGAACAATTGCATCCGAGAGTCGTAGAGCTGTACAGCCAAGAAACAGGCCCTTCGGCCCGACTCGTCCATGCCGACCAAGTTGCCTATCCGTGCTAGTCCCGCTTCCCCGCGCAGGTTCAACGTGCACACACCGGCCAAGATGCCCCATCTGCACTAGTCCCACCTGCCCACGCTTGGCCCATACCTCTCAAAATCCTTCCTATCCATGCGCCTCAGAGTCATAGTGTCATACAACACGGAGGCAGGACCATCCGCCCAACTTGCCCGTGCCGACCAGGATGCCCCATCCACACTAGTCCCACCTGCCCGCGTTTGGCCCCTGTCCCTCTAAACCTTCTCCATCCATGGAATCTGTCTAGGTGGAGGGTACGCGGTTCTTCCCAAGGGAAAGAGTGCAAGGTTGGCCTGCCGGAGATGTTTGGACCATGCATTAAGGATCTGGCCCAGCGCACAGGGAAGTAATGCGAGGAAGATCGGAAGTGACAGCCACAAATAATACTTCACCTTAAACCCATGCTCTCGAGCTTTTGATTCCCCATTTGTGGGGGTAAAAAAGAGCTTCCACCCTATCTCAATGCCCCTATTTTACATCATTATATCCCTGTCATGCTGTAAATTATGTTCTGCATGTCAGGGATTTTCCCCTTAGCACTTGGCCTGATTGTACCCACATACGGTATAATCGGATTCAATAGTATAGAAGCAGACAGAAGCTTTCCACTGTTTAGTTTAGAGATGCAGCATGGAAACAGGCCCTTCGGCCCACCGAGTCCAGGCCAGCCATCAATCAACCATACACAAGTTGGATGTAATCCCACTTCCACACCGTACACACAAGGGGCAATTTACAGAGGGCCAATTAACATGCAAACCTGCATGGCGTAAGAGCGTGGGGGGGGGGGAACCCGCGCGGTCACAGGGAGAACGCACAAACCGTACAGACAGCAACCGTAGTCAGGATCGAACCCGTGTCTCTGGCGCGGTGAGGCAGCAACTCTACCACTGCAGCCACTGTGTCACCCACTATATCTTGGCACTCGTGACAATAATAAATCTGTACACACCTCTAAGATCATCCCTCGGCCTCCTGCACTCAAAGGAACGGAGTCCTCACCTGCCCAATCTTCTTTCACGAGTCCTGGCTACACCCTCATACATCTTCTCTGCACGCTTTCCAAATTAATGGCATCCTCCCATTATATCTCCTCTAAACCTCTATTTCTTAAGCCTCGATATTCTTAGAAACCCTCTCGTCCAGGCGTTTACTCGCCTGCCCCAATATCTCACATGAAGGCTCTGGACCTGTATTCGTTGGAGTTCAGAGGTGGGGGGGGGGCTCATTGAAACTTACTGAATAGTGAAATACCTCAATAGAGTGGATGTGGAGAGGAGGCTTCCCCTATTGGAAGAGTCTAGGACCAAAGGGCACAGTCTCAGAATAAAAGGATGTACCTTTGGAAAGGAGGAATTTCTTTTGTCAGAGGATGGCGAATCTGCGGGATCCATCGCCACAGACGGCGGTGGACGGCAAGTCTTTGGGTATTTTTAAGCAGAGATTGACAGGTTGTTGATTAGTAAAGGCGGTAAAGGTTATGGGGAGAAGGCAGAAGAATGGGGTTGAGAAGGAAAGACAGATCAGCCATGATTGAATGGCGGAGTAGACACAATGGGTCGAATGGCCTAATTCTGCTCCTATCACTTCTGAGCTTGTATCTGTGTTGTGATTAGCGTTCTGTTTTATTTTGCGTCTGCACAGTACCTGGGGATATTCGGCTGCAATAAAACCACCATCTCATAGCACGTTTTGAGTGCTGTCAGCAGGCAAAGCCACAATCACCGTGAGTTGTGCCGTCGTTGCTATTGGGCCCGTCGACAGGCCAGGCAGAGATCGAACTGGCATTCTCTGGGGCACTGTGTCTCGTTACATTCAGGAGATGATTGAGGCTTTCAAGATGCATTTGCAACCCTTCACTTATCCATCCACACGACAAATGGCCTGGACACAAGAAGTGAACGCCCGGCGAGATCGCCCAGCACGAGGCTCTTCTCCCAAGCAGCCATCATCTTGTTAATCCAAGTAAATGCGACAAGTTCAATCCAACGGACGCCCAAAATATCCGGGCAGCAACCCATGATCAGAAGTCGGAAACAAATAGCAACTTAGGGCACGGAACTTAGAGCGGTACAGCACGGGAACAGGCCCTTCAGCTCCCAATGTCTGTAGCAAACGTGATGTCAAGTTAAACTAATCTCTACTGCCTGCACATATAACCATATAACAATTACAGCACGGAAACAGGCCCTCTCGGCCCTTCCAGTCCGTGCCGACCATTTGTTTTCCCCTAGTCCCATCTACCTGCACTCAGACCATACCCCTCCATTCCCTTCACGTCCATATACCTATCCACTTTACTCTTAAATGTTAAAATCGATCCTGCCTCCACCACTTCTGCTGGAAGCTCATTCCACACAGCCATATGGAGAGGATGTTTCCACGAGTGGGAGAGTCTAGGACCAGAGGGCACAGCGACAGAATTATAAGGATGTTCTAGAAGGAACTGCAGATGCTGGAAAATCAAAGGTAGACAAAAGTGCTGGAGAAACTCAGCGGGCGCGGCAGCATCTATGGAGCGAAGGAAATAGGCGATGTCTCGGGCCAAAACCCTTCTTCAGACTGATGCAGGGTGGGAGGAAGTGTAGTCTAGATAGCCATGGGAGTCAGTGGGCTTATAGTGGATGTCGGTCAGAAGTCCATCACCTGCGATGGAAGTGTCGGAAATGGTCCAGGTGCATTTGAGTGCCGGATGGAAGTTAGTGGTGAAGTTGGTGAAGTCAGTGAGCTGTGTGTGGGTGCAGGAGGCAGCACCAATGCAATCGTCGATGTTTATAAGAATTGTAAGGATGTTCCTTTGGGAAGGAGATGAGGAGGAATGTGCAAATCTCTGCACATCCAGGCGCCTATCAAAAGGCCTTTAATATGCCTCTATCGTATCTGCCTCCTCCACCAGCCCTGGCAGCACGTTCCAGGCACCCACCACCCTCTGTGTAAAGAAACCTGCCTCTCACATCTCACCTTAAAGCTTTGTCCTCCAGTCTTTGACATCGCCATCCTGCAAGAAAGGTCTTGGCTATCTACCCTGTCCATGACTCTCTCAACTTCATACCCTCTCCCCTCAGCTTCTGACGCTCCAGAGAAAATAAATCGTCTGCCCAATCTCCCCTTATAGATGATACCCCCTAATCCAGACAGCGTTCTGCTTCAAAGACGCAAACTGCTGGAAGGTTCAGTGGGACTGAAGAATGGTCCCAATGCAATCTGTCACCTCTCCATGTTCTCCAGAGATGCTGCCGGACCTGCTGAGTTACTCCAGCACCGTGTGCCCTTTTTTGTTGTTGTTGTAAATCAGCATCTGCAGTTCCTTGTGCCAGCAATCTGCTAAAGCTCTTCTACGCCCTCTCCAAACCATGCATTGCGGTGTCTCTTGGCTTGGCACGGTCGAGTTGCTGCCTTACAGCGCCAGAGACCCGGGCTCCATCCCGACTACGGCCGCCGTCCGTACGGAGTTTGAACGCTCTCCGTGAGCTTTCTCCGGATACTCCGGTTTCCTCCCACGTTGCAAAGACGTGCATGTTTGTGGGTCTGAAGAAGGGTCTCGGCCCGAAATGTCACCTCGCCATGTTCTCCAGCGATGCAGCATGACCCGCTGAGTTACCCCAGCACTCTGTGCCTGTCTTCTATGTTTGTAGGTTTCTGTAACTTGTGTCGGATAGGACTAGTGTGCGGGTGGTCGCTGGTCGGCATGGACTCAGTACATGGATGGAAAAGGTTATGGTTCAAAGTTGGGCTGAAGGGCCTGTTCCCATGCTGTATCACTCTGTGATTCTACGACACTAATAAACATTGTTAAGAAGACACAAACATCCATGAGAATTTAATGGAGATTTGTCTTTCCTTATCAGCAGCCTGGTGTCTGAAATCTACCACATTAAACTCACCAAGGCACTAAAACAAGTGCAGACGATCTATCATTCCCGTCATAACATTCAGTGCTGGGCCTTTATCTTGATGCGATCCACCTACCCCACATCCACAACACTCGATATCTGTATTTAAGAAGGTTTCAGTTATGAACTCTTCCATTCACCCTCGTTGAGGGAGAAAGATTAGCATCTCTGTGCATTACTTCAGGAAGAAGCAACTCCTGATCATAGCCCCACAGATCCTGGCTTTCAGGATGTCTCACCAGACTCCCCCACCCAATGGGAACAAGTTCCCTCCATCCCACCAGCCAAGTCCCAGATAGCTTCAACCATCTAAGGTGAGGGGGGGGGGGGGGGGGGGGCGGGTGATTTTTAATGGGGGGCACAGTGGCGCAGCTGGTAGAGCCGCTGCCACAGAGCACCAGAGACCCGGGTTGGCTCCTGACATCGGCCGCTGCCTGTGTGTGGAGTTTGCACGCTCTCCCCGAGAGAGCGTGGGTTTCCTCCGGGTTGCTCCAGCTTCCTCCCACATCCCAAAGGCGTGTGCGGGTTTGTAGGTCAACTGCCCATGGTTGGTTGGGAGTGGAATAACATTGACCTAACATTGATGGGTGATCAAAGGTCTCTGGCACTGAGAGGGAGCAGCTCTACCAGCTGCACCGGTACTTTTAAAGCTGGTAGAAATTGTCAGGGCAAACTCAGTCGTTAGTATGGAGAAACAAAGGACTCCAGATGCTGGTTGGGTCACAAAGTGCTGGAGTAACTCAGCGAGTCAGGCAGCATCCCTGCTTCCACCCGAATCACCACCTATTCCTTGTCTCCTGAGATGCTGTCTGGTCCGCTGAGTCACTCCAGCATCTGAGTGTCTATCTTCGGTGTAAAGCAGCACCTGCAGTCCCATCTCTGGTGAGCATGGACAGGTGACGTTTGAGGCCGGGACACCCTTTTTTTACTGACTGTGCCACATTCTCCAACGCAAGAAAAGAAGCCCATTGCTACACAATGGTCGCTGTTTAGAGTCCTGGCAAATGCAGTCCAACACAGAGAGAAGGCTGCTGCTATTCATCGTCATTATCTGCAAGCGTTTCATTCTGTGTTGCAGGCAGCTGGTACTGGCTGCGAGAAAAACAAAAAAAAAAACACACCATCTCTCTTTTGCTTTTGAAAAATTATTACAAAATGATGAGGCAGAGAATTCTTTCCCCCTCCCCGCACCACTCTCGACATGAAATACAAACGAACGTGCAGGGTACGGTGTTAATCTGCGGGAGATTGTGTCCCTGGACCTTGCACCTGTACAGCAGCGTTGAACCCCCGCACACAGCAGCAAAGGGCCTCGATAACAGCCGGTTGCAAAAGTCGCCGGAGTATAAATAGATAGCCTCTTGTTTTATTCCAACACTGGCATTACAAAGCTGCAGCGCCCAAAGGGTTAACATATGTAAATCAGCTTCCATAGCACCTACCTAAAATATAACCACCCACCCAAACAATGCAAAAACCAAACGCTGCATCAATTTGGTACTAAACAGCGGGGATAAATCTGCACGTCCAAATATAATTAAAAACCTTTTACACTTCATCACAAGGCTGTCCTTTCTATTAAATGGTTCATTTGGTAATATTGGATTGAGATTACCCACATGCATCCATTGGGAAAGGACTAGGCAAAATTAACTTCTGAAAATGTGCCTTTATTCAGCTAGGAGAAGTCAGAGAGGGGAGGGGATGGGGGAGTCAGGGTGGAGGGGGGCGGCTGAGGTGAAAGACCTGGTTGTAATATCACCAAAGTGGGGCAATACAAATGCCTGTGATGTGATGTCTCCACGCCAGCGGCTCAGTGCCGCCACCTGGCGTACAACGGCGCAGCTACGCCGTCCCTTCCCAAGTGCTGGTGGTGGGGGGTGGGTGGGAGAGGGGTGCAGGATACAAACGTGCAACATCTACCCACAAGATAAATGGAACTGCATTTTGGATTTTACGCATTAAAACCTCCTCACTTCTCCGGGGAACTCTGCTTTTGCACAATCACCTGTCAAGCCCCACGAAAGCACGTTTCCAATCCCTGCCACGAATGCACAGTGTTCTGGCAGTACACTGCATATTTTTTTTTTGTTACCTGTCATTTTTTTAAATACAAATAACCCTGGTCCCGGCGTTTTAAACGTTAGCATTCTCAACGACCTGCACGAATTGCGACTGAAACTTCCGAATGATAATCTGCCCTCGTCTTACCTTTTTTTAAAATACAAATTAATAGCAGAGTGACAGAGACAGAACCACGCTGAGTGCAAATTCTCCTGATGTGTTCAGTTGAGAGAGAGAGAGAGAGACTGGCTGGGTCTCAGAACACAGACAGGGCTGGTGCAGAGGCGAATGCTTCAATCTCACACACGTTATTCTCCAATCCTTCTCCTCTCCAAAATTAAAACACAGATAACAAACACCACAAACACACACACACACACACACACAAAAATAATCTAGGAGCGAGGATAATGGGTGTAGTAGTTATGCAGACATTCTCCACCTTCTGTGTGAAGAAGCCTCGATGTAATTTCGACACGCATTCCAACTTAAAGACACAGACACAATATAACCAACACACAAAAATACTAACTCCAGACAAAGATAGTAGCATTTCTTTGTGTGCGAGGCAAGGTCTGTTTGAGGGGTAATCCCGTTTTTCCCCAAACACTCATAGCAGAAAGATTTATAAAAAAATACACCCGACTATAGGAATAGTATAGGAGAGTGTATATATATTAATAAAATAGTGTAGGAAGGAACTGCAGATGCAGGTTTACACCGAAGGTAGACTCACAAAGCTGGAGTAACTCAGCGGGTCAGACAGCACCTCTGGAGTAAAAGGAATAGTGGACGGTTTGGGTCGAGACCCTACTTTAGACTGAGAGCCAGGGGAGAGGGAAACGAGAGATATGGAAGGTGCATGGAACAAATGAATGAAAGAAATGCAAACATCCACGGTGATCAGGGGAAGGTGGACAATGGTTGTAGGAATAGGAGTAGAACTAGGCCATTCGGCCCATCCTCTACTTCGCCATTCAATCATGGCTGATCTATCTCTCCCTCCCAACCCCGCTCGCCTGCCTTCTCCCCACAGCCCCTGACACCTGTACTAATCGAGAATCTATCTATCTCTGAACTGAATGGTCTATTGTTGGTTGCGAGGAAGTTGTTAACGAGTTATACAAACAGCGAAACAGAACAGGATGACAGTGTAACTGGTACTACCACTAGGTTGGGAGAGCGACAGGGGTGAGTTGAAGTTAGAAATGTGGTGGATTGGAAATTACAGCAACCAAACCATCAAAGGGATTAAATTATGTCAGATGCAGTTCTCTATAAGATCAAGTCAGGGGGGGGCTCCCCTCGCTCGGGTACCATGTAATCCCGTGCTACCTGCTCCATGGTCGGATAGTCGGCGACTGAACCGTCTCCCCCACCTGGTTTGCCAGGTGAGGCGGGGTTGTGGACCCCCAGTAGGACCAAAAACAAGACCCGGCAAAGGACGGATGAGCTTCTAGCGAGCCAACGGCCATCCACACTTCAGTAGGAGCTGCGATCACTGTTGTACGTAGCATTGTAATGCCCTTGTCCCACTTAGGAAACCTGAACGGAAACCTCTGGAGACTTTGTGCCCCACCCAAGGTTTCCATGAGGTTCCCAGAGGTTTGCCGGAGGTTTTTGTCAATTTCGACCATTAGGGAGACAGACAAAAATCTCCGGGAACCTACGCTGCATTCCCTCAATGGCAAGAATGTCCTTCCTCATCTTTAGGGACCAAAACTACTCCAGGTGTGGTCTCACTAGGGCTCTGTACAACTGCAGAAGGGCCTCTTTGCTCCTATACTCAACTCCTGTTGTTATGAAATCCAACATGCCATTTGCTTTCTTCACTGCCTGCTGTATCTGCATGCTTACTTTCAGTGACTGATGAACAAGGAGCCTCAGATCTGGTTGTACTTCCCCTTTTCCCAGATTGACACCATTCAGGTAATAATCTGTCTTCCTGTTTTTGCTACCAAAGTGGATAACCTCACATTTATCCACATTGAACTACATCTGCCATGCATCTGCCCACTCCCCCAACCTGACAAGTCACCCTGCATCCTCATAGCAACCTCCTCACAGTTCACACTGCCACCCAGCTTTGTGTCATCTGCAAATTAGCTAATGTTTGTGTTGGTTTTGGATGGGATGTTATTGCTATATTTACAGGGTGATCGCTGGTCAGCATAGACTCTGGGGGCCGAAGAGCCTGTTTCCACACTGCATCTCTAAGGTCAAAAGACACTCTGCGCAGACACAAGGATCAGCGAAGAAAATGTGTAGGAAGGAGCTGCAGATGCTGGTTTATACCGAAGTTACACGTAAAGTGTTGGAGTAACTCAGCGGGTCGGGTAGCATCTCTGGAGATAAAGGATGGGTGATGTTTTGGGTTGGGACCCTTCTTCAGACTGCCAGAAAGGTCTGAAGTCTGAAGTAGGGTCCCAACCCGAAATGCCACCCGTCTTTTTTCTCCAGAGATGCTGCCTGACCCACTGAGTTACTCCAGCGCTTTGTGTCTATCCACAAGGAACTGCAAATGCGAGGTAGTTAGTTTATCTTAGGGTACAATGAAAAGCTTTATGTTCCAGGCTCTCCAGTCTGCAGAAAGACTAAACCTGATTACAATCGAGCTGTCCAAAGTGTGCAGATACAGGATAAAGGAAATAACGTTTATAGCAAGATAAAATACTGGGATCCTGAGCAAAACACAAAGTGCTGGAGGAACTCAACAGGTCAGGCAGCAGGTGTGGAGGGAATGGGCAACATCAAAGGCTCGTAGCCTGAAACATCGGCTGTCTGTTTCCCTCTACAGATGCTGCCTGACCTGCTGAGTTGAGTTTAGTTTAGCATACAGCGTGGAAATAGGCCCTTTGACCCAACGAGTCCTGGATGACCAATGATCCTATGTACACTAGTGCTATTCTACACACTATGAACAATTTACGGAAGCGAATTAACCTACAAACCTGCACATCTATGGAATGTGGGAGGAAACTGTAGAACCCGGTGAGTCTCCCTGTAACCCATGTGGTCACAGGGAGAACGTGCAGACTCTGTACAGACAGCACCTGTGGTCTGGATCGAATCCGGGTCATTGGCGATATGAGGCAGCGACTCTGCCGCTGTGCCACGGGGTCGCCCGCACATTGTGTGTTTGCTCAGTCTCTCTCTGTCTCCTTGTGTGTACAAACGATCGCAGGGATCTTCTTTTGAAGGGGCAGACAATATCTCCTCTGTGACGCAACAAACTCAACAAACTTACTAAATACCTTGTCATTTCTACCTGACATCAGCTGCTTTGCTAAAGTTGCCACACCTTTCAGCATTCCATCAATGGCAGTGAAAAAGGGGATGTCAAAATTCAAGATTCGAGAGTTTATTGTCGTGTGTCCCAGATAGGACAATGAAATTCTTGCTTTGCCTCAGCACAACAGAATATAGTAGGCACGAATACAGAACGGTGTGTCCATACACCATTGAATATATATATATATATACACACATAAATAAATAAGCAGATAAAGTGCAATGGGCTATTAATGTTCAGAGTTTTGCATGAGTTGAGTTTAGTAGCCTGATGGCTGGGGGGGAAGTAGCTATTCCTGAACCTGGATGTTGCAGATTTCAGGCTCCTGTACCTTCTACCTGAAGGTAGCGGGGAGATGAGTGTGTGGCCAGGATGGTGTGGGTCCTTAACGATGCTGGCAGCCCTTTTGAGGCAGCGACTGCGATAGATCCCCTCGATGGTGGGGAGGTCAGAGCCGATGATGGACTGGAAACCCACTCTTTATTTCAGGTAGTGGAAACAAGGAACTGCAGGTGCTGGTTTACAAAAAAAAAGACACAAAGTGCTAAAGTAACTCAGTGGGTCAGGCAGCATCTGTGGACAGGCGACATTTTGGGTTGGGTCTGGTCCCTTCTTCAGACTCGTTTCAAAACTGGAACCGGAAGTGGAGGTGCTGCCCAAGCAGCTGTGGCTCGCCTGCTGTCCGTCGGTCTTTTTCTTTTTTTTTTGTTTTCTTTTGTCTTGTTGGACGTATGTTTTAGTTTATTTTTAGTTGTGTATGTGTGGGGGATGGGGGAAACTTGCCATTGTCTCTTCTTTCGGGGGATGCGACCTTTCCTTTGTTGTATCTCCGTCTCCATCTGCGTCTGCGCTGAGGCCTAATCACGGAGCTGGCGGCCTCCAACTGGGGCCGGACTTGAGGCTCCGGAGGCAGAGCCAGGACTCGCCATCGCGAAGCTGGCCGACTTCGGGGCGGTGGTGGCGCTGCGGCGGCGGCCCGACTTCGGAGCCTCGGAGGCTTCAGCCGCGGGCCCAGTGGACGAAACATCGGGAGCTCGCGGGTCCCAGGTTGGTGACCGATTCTCCGGAGCTCCCGCAACAACAGCTTCGTCCGCTGGACTGGAGGGTGGCAGCTTCGTCCGCCCCGGGCCGTGGAGTTTGAACCGGCCCGTTCGTGGAGCTCGGATTCAGGAGCGCGGGACTTACCATCACCCCGCGGCGGGCCCAACATCGAAAGCCTGGATCGCCTCAACGCAGAGGGTGAACAAGGAAGGAAGAGACAAGGACTTTTGCCTTCCATCACAGTGAGGAGGTGCCTGGTAGGCTCACTGTGGTGGATGTTAAACTGTGTTCATTGTGTGTTCTGTTATTTTATTCTCTGTCATGACTGCAAGGTACATAATTTTGTTCAAACTAAAAGTTTGAATGACAATAAAGGATACTTTACACTTTATAAGCAAACATGCTTTAGTGAAGGTGAACATCATTCCACTGCCTGCGCTGCCTTACATGTAGGTACCATAAGCCTTTTATTGATTGATTGCTTGGTGTATTATTTGGTTAATTAATTGGTTGACTAACTGACTGATTGATCAATTGATCGATTCTATAGCAGGGAAACCGGCCCTTCGGCCCACTGAGTCCATGCCAGCCGTCACTTCCCCCTTTCACACTAATTCTATGTTATCCCACTTCCTCATCTACTCCCGTCACACCAGGGGCAATTTACCGGAGGCCTACAAACCCGCATGCCTTTGGGATGTGGGAGGAAACCGGAGCACCCAGAGAAAACCCACGCAGTCACGGGGAGAACGCTCAAACTCTGAACAGACAGCACCTGTCGTCAGGATCGAGCCTGGATCTCTGATGCTGTAAGGCAGTGAATCCGCCCAGTAACTGAATAATGAAACCACCAATGCAGTCCCATCCATGGAGAACAAAACCTCAGGACTGAGTCTTCTTGTCATCGGGAGTCAGTCAGTCAGAGAGAAGCTGAGGGAAAGATTGAACTCTGCTGACGGATTGGAAGTGAAGATAAACGCGGTCTGGCAAAGATGCAGAATAACTGTCTCACTCGACTATGCACAAGGGAAGACAGAACCAAACTTCCAGCTATCCATGGTAAAAGTAATGACTCCCATGTGAATTAAAGTAGGAATGCACCAAGCACTGAGGGACAATACATCCCCAGTGAGAATAATGTTCATAATGGATTTATCCACCTCCATCTCCCTCCTGTTCCAAAACCTCTAGAATCCACTTCTGCTGATTCCGAGATTATTATTTGCATTATTTCCTTTGTCCCAGCACCGGCACCATGGTAGAGTTCTGCTGCTGGTAGAGTTCCTGCCTTACAGCGCCAGAGACCCAGGTTCGATCCTGACAACGGGGCCTGTCTGTTTGGAGTTTGCACGTTCTCCCTGTGACCGCGTGGGTTTCCTCCGGGTGCTCCAGTTTCCTCCCACATTGCAAAGACACGCAGGTGTGTGGGTTAACTGGCTAGGGCAGAAGTACTGTACGTGCTGGCCGGCGTGGACCCGGTGGGCTGCAAGGCCTGTTTCCACGCTGTATCTCCGAACGGGTCAAGGTAGACTCGGTGAACCAAAGGACCTGTTTCCGTGCTGTGCCTCGGCACTAAACCAAACCGGCCTCAGGAAAGAGATCACACCCGCATGCACGAAGCATGTTAAACACGGCAACTTCCACCATCAAGGGACACCTGGACCTGTGTCTTCTTCACAAAGGAGCTTTGTCGGTTCGCTTTGTCCCTTCTGCTGCACAATGCCAGACAGTGATTTCTATCTGCACATTCTGACAAGCTGTATACATTACCTTGAATAACATGCATAGCCAGTTCTGTTATCACAGCACCAGACACAGCCTCATGAAAAGCCAGAGATGGATTTACCAGGCTAAACATCAGGAGTCCCTGCAGGGTATCCAGTGTGCATTTACCTACTGGAAATTCTTTACCAGATGCTGCCGCAGCAGCTTCAGCAGCTGTTAAATGCGGCGCAGTGTCGCAGCAGGTACATCGCCCGAGGCCCGGGCCCGATCCCGAGTGTGTGGCGTTTGCAGGTTCTCCCTGTGACCGCGTGTGGTTTGTCCCACATCGCAAAGATGGCAGGTTTGCGGGTTAATTGGCCCTCTGTAAATTGCCCCCTGGTTTGTAGGGAGTGGATGCAGGGAGTGGGAAATCTGTGGAATTCATCGCCATAGACAGCGGTGGGGGCCGTCGTTGAGTGTGTTTAAAGCGGAGATTGATAGATTTTGTGATCGGTAAGGGCATCAAAGGTTGCACGGAGAAGGGGTTGAGAGAGAAAGATAGATCGGCCATGATCGAAAGGCAGAGTAGACTCAATGGTCTAATGGTCTAAAGACAGCGCGGAAATAGGACCTTCGGCCCACCGAGTCGGCGTCTTCCAACGATCGCCCCGTACACTAGCACTAGTCTACGCACTGGGGACAATTCACAATTTTAACAAAGCCAATTAACCTACAAACCTGTACGTCTTTGGAGTGTGGGAGGAAACCGGAGCACCTGGAGAAAACCCACGTGGTCACGGGAGGACGCACACACCCATAGTCAGGATCGAACTCGGGTCTCCGGTGCTGTGAGCAGCAACTCTACCACTAGGCCACTGCTGCTCCTCGGATTATGGATGCAGAAATGGGATAACATAAAACTAGCGTGAATGGATAATCGATGGTCGGCGTGGACGAAGGGTCTGTTTCTATGACGTATCTAAACTAAACTAAGTGCTGCCATGTGTTTTCTCACGTCAACCAAAGAGACACAAGAAGCATGTGACGCCGGAATTTAGTTTAGGTATACAGCGCAGAAACAGGCCCTTTGGCCCAACCAGCCCACGGTGACCAGTGATCACCCTGTATACTAGCACTACCCACACTAGACAATTTATGGAAACCGGAGCACCCGGAGAAAACCCACGCGATCACAGGGCGAATGTACAAACTCCCGACAGACAGCACCCGTAGTCAGGATCAAACCCGGGTCTTTGGCGTTGTGAGGCTGCAACTCTGCCGCCGGGCCCACAATGCCGCCCCATCCGGAGCAAAACACCAAGTGCTCGAGGGGGGACTCGGCGGGTCAGGCAGCTTCTAAGGAGGGGAATGGAAGGCAACATTTCAGGTCCAGACACTATTTCAGATTCTTCACTCAAGATGGGTCTGGACCCAAAACATTGTCTGACCATTCCCTCCCTAGATGCTATCTGACCTGGTGCAAGGGAATTCAGTTGGTTATCTCCTCTGAAATGGCAACTATGGCAGTATGACTCCAGAATAAAATCCCCCTTAATCCCTACAAAGTCCTGACCTCAGATCCTGATCACCCAACCTACCTCATTCTGGAGTTCACACTTTTTTTAAAAATCTTCACTTTCTCATTTCTGTAATGCTTTAATGCTAAAACGCTAAATATTACACGCAGGTATCTATCTTTATGCACTACTTGTTGCCCTTGTGTATGGCTGGATTGTATTAATGTATAGTCTGACTAGACAGCACACGAGCAGAGCTTTTCAATGTATCCCGGTACACGTAACAAAAATAAACCAGTGCATCAGCCATTCATTTGTAGTCTGCAGGTCCCCCAGCCTAAAGGTACAGTGATATCAGGGGAACTAAACACTGTGGGACAACTGCAGGCAGACAACACCGTCTCATCCCGGTCACTCCGTCTTTTCCCCTCTCCCCGTCAGGCAAGAGGCACAGAGGCGTGAATACGCACACCTCCAGATTCAGGGACAGTTTCTTCCCAGCTGTTATCAGGCAACTGAACCGTCCTCTCACCCTCTAGCCAGCGGTCCTGAGCTCCCATCGACCTCATTGGACACCCACGGACTATCTTCAATCAAGCCTTTATCTTGCACTAAACGTTCTGCCTTTTATCGTGTATCTGTGCACAGCTTGATGGTAACCATGTATCGTCAGTGTGACTGGATAGCACGCAACAAAAAGCTTTTCCCTGTACCTCAGTACATGTGACAATAAACTAAACCAAAGTCCCATAATCTCCCATGATCTCATTCAAGGATCTTAACTATCCCACTCCCACATCTAATTCTTCTGTTCATATCTGTGGTCTTGGGTTGAATAGACAAACAAGCTTGAGGTGAAGAATGGCCTTCATTAGTCGACTCCAACCACTGCAGGCTTCAACTGGATCTGAGTTTAGTTTACAGATACGACGTGGGAAACAGATGGAGATATAGCGTGGAGTCCATGCAGAACCCCATCGATCACCCGTTCACACCAATTCTATCCTACACACTAGGGACAATTTACAAAACCCACACGTCTTTGGGATGTGGGAGGAAACCGGAGCACCCGGAGGAAACCCACACAGTCATAGAGTCACAGTCATAGAGTCACACTGGCCAACATGTCCCGTCTGCACTAGTCCTCCTGCATGCATTTGATCCATATCCCCCTAAACCTGTCTTATCCATGTACCAGTTAAATGTTTCTTAAACATTGCGATAGTCCCTGCCTCAGCTACCTCCACCGACAGCTCGTTTCATACACCCACCGCCCTTTGTGTAAAAAAAGTTACCCCTCAAGTTCCTAGTAAGTCTTTTCCTCCTCACATTAAGCTCCGTTTACATCAACGGGACGGTGGTGGATGGGATCAAAAACTTCAAATTCCTGGGCGTGCATATTTCCGAAGATCTTTCCTGGACCCAGCACACTGATGCAATTATAAAGAAGGCACGTCAGCGCCTCTACTTCCTGAGAAGATTACGGAGAGTCGGTATGTCAAGGAGGACTCTCTCTAACCTCTACAGATGCACAGTAGAGAGCATGCTGACCGGCTGCATCGTGGCCTGGTTCGGCAACTTGAACGTCCAGGAGCGGAAAAGACCGCAGAAAGTTGTGACCACTGCCCAGACCATCACCGGCTCTGACCTCCCCACCATCAAAGGGATCTATCGCAGTCGCTGCCTCAAAAAGGCAGCCAACATCATCAAGGACCCACACCATCCTGGCCACACACTCATCTCACCGTTGCCATTGGGAAGAAGGCACAGGAGCCTGAAATCTGTAACACCCAGGTTCAGGAACAGCTTCTTCCCCACAGCCATCAGGCTATTAAACACGACATCAAATAAGCTCTGAATAATGTCTATTATTATTATTACACGACATCTATTTATTTATTGTGTATATATGGTCTATGGGTCTATAGACACACTGAACTTTTATCTTCCGTTTTGTACTACGTTTACATATTCTGTTGTGCTGCAGCAAGTAAGAGTTTCATCGTCTTATCTGGGACACATGACAATAAAACACTCTGGACTTGCCTGGTTAGCAGGCAACAAACGCCTTTCACTGTACCTCGGTACACGTGACAATAAGCTAAACTAAACCTATGGCCTCCAGTCACAGGAAGAAGGTACAAACTCCGTACAGGCAGCTCCTGTCGTCAGGATCGAACCCCGGTCTCTGGCCCTGTCGGGCAGCAGCTAAGGTTAATATTTTGTACGGCAATGTACTTTGCCTCCTTGCTGCATGACATGAAAATTCATACAGAGTCCTCATCAACAAATCTAATCATCAGAGATGCTCCTGTTGATCAGAGAGACTCCCCACTGCTGCAACCTGTTTAAAATGTATTAGGTGATACTTAAAAACGTCTTTAAGATTGGCTATATGGAGCCATGATGGGATATGAGAATCTGAAATTTATTCCAACAGCTGGATGGAATTGAAACTGCCTGAATCAAATACATACTTGTTAAATACAACCAAATGCAGATAAGACTCATTCTCAAATTCCCAGACACCATCTCTGAGCGTCAATGGACAAGTGGAAAGCTCTGAGTAACAAGACGTACGACTGCACAGACGGCCTGTTGTTGACGGATCCGTCTGACCTGTAGCTTCACCACACAACAACTTCAAACCTAAAAGTCTGAAGAAGGGTCTCGACCTGAAACCTCGCTCAGTCCGCCTTACCCTACCTGATCTCCTGGTCGCTCAGCACTTTAACTTCCCCCCTCCCATTCCCAATCTGATCTTTCTGGCCTGGGCCTCCTCCATTGCCAGAGTGAGGCCCAGCACAAATTGGAGGAACAGCACCTCATATTTCGCTTGGGTAGCTTCCAGCCCAGCGGTGTGAACATTGACTTATCTAACTTCAAATAGCCCTTGCTTTCCCTCTTCCCTCATCCCCACCCCTTCCCAGTTCTCCCGCCAGTCTTACTGGCTCCGACTTCATTCAATCTCTGTCCTGCCCACTCCCTTGGCATCAGTCTGAAGAAGGGTCTCGACATGAAAAGTTCGTCCATTCCTTCTCTCCAGAGATGCTGCCTGACCCAGAGCTACTCCAGCGTTTTGTGTCTGACTTCAAATCTATTGTGTAGGAAGGAACTGCAGATGCTGGTTTACACCGAAGATAGCCACACAAAATGCTGGAGCAACTCAGCGGGTCAGGCAGCATCTCTGGAGAAAAGGAATAGGAGGAAGTGTCTCGACATGAAATGTCACCTTTTCCTTTTCTCCAGAGATGCTGCCTGACCCCGCTGAGTTACTCCAGCATTTTGTGCCTATCTTCAGTCTCACCTGTTAATGTTTCTGTTATCCGAGAGCAAGACTCGCAGTGCGATCTACGGTGGGACTTCACACCAATTAGACTATAACATAAAAGGGCAGCACAGTGGCACAGCAGTAGAGTTGCTGCCTAATAGTGCCAGAGACCTGGGTTCAATCCAAACTATGGTCATTACAATACCAAATGTTGGCCTTTATAACAAGAGGAATCGGATATAGGAGCAAAGAGGTCCTTCTGCAGTTGTACAGGGCCCTAGTGAGACCACACCTGGAGTATTGTGCGCAGTTTTGGTCCCCTGATTTGAGGAAGGACATTCTTGCTATTGAGGGAGTGCTGCGTAGGTTCACAAGGTTAAATTCCCGGGATGGTGGGAATGTCATATGCTGAGAGAATGGAGCAGCTAGGCTTGTACACTCTGGAGTTTAGAAGCATGAGAGAATATCTTTGAAAAAAGATAAGACTGTTAAGGGCTTGGACACGCTAGAGGCAGGTAACATGTTCCCAATGTTGGGGGAGTCCAGAACCAGGGGCCACAGTTTAAGAATAAGGAGTAAGCCATTTAGAACGGAGACGAGGAATCACTTTTTCTCACAGAGAGTGGTGAGTCTGTGGAATTCTTTGCCTCAGAGGGCGGTGGAGGCAGGTTCTCTGGATGCTTTCAAGAGAGAGCTAGATAGCGCTCTTAAAAATAGCAGTCAGGGGATATGGGGAGAAGGCAGGAACGGGGTACTGATTGGGGATGATCAGCCATGATCACATTGAATGGCGGTGCTGGCTCGAAGGGCCGAATGGCCTACTCCTGCACCTATTGTCTAAATAACTCCATGCAATTATGTTCTTGGGATAACTTGTCATCATTGCCTCATACAGACAAAATATGACCTCCCAACTTTTCTTTCCAATGAAAGTTTACAGATACAGCATGGAAACAGGCCCTTCAGCCCACCGAGTCCAGGCTGCCCATCAATTGCCCTTTCACTATTTCTATGTTATCCCATTTTCCGCATTTTGACACACTAGGGGCAATTTACAATTAACAGAAGTGAAATAACCTACAATCCCGCACATCTTCGGGATGTGAGAGGGAACCAGTGCACCCGGAGGAAACACACGGGGTCATAGGGAGAACATGCAAACTCCACACAGACAGCACCCGTAGTCAGGATCGAACCAGGGTCTGTCGAGGCAGCAGACTCACCACTGCGCCACTGTGCCGCCAAATGCAAATGCAAGCAATTTTTTAATTTTTAATTTTACTTCATGGTTCTCTCTCACTCTCTTTCTCTCTTATTTTTCCCAATTTTCTCTCGTTCATCCCCCTCGTTCTCTGCGTTTCTATGTAGCAACCCAATTGTCTTTCTCTGCCTGCAGGTGCAAGTACCAATCCATTGCTAACAGCCCTGACTCCAGATCTCAGAGGGATGTACCTGTATTTCTACACTTGCCATCCTCTCTCCAAAGAAGCAATGGGGTTTTGGCAGCATCTGTTCTTAATCTCTGTGCAAATGTCACTGGCTGCCGCAATTATTGAATCTTTATTGTTAATTGGAAAGTTAAAAAAAAAACAGCTGCAAAACTTTGAGCAGAATAGAAAATGTCAATATTTTCAGCTTCTCATTAAAAAGGAAAAGTAATTACATTTCCTTATACGCACTATTATCTGCAGTGCGAACATTCACAGTACCATTATGCTCAATGAGAAACATCTTACTTTCGTTCAAAGGCTGATGCCTTTAGTAGTGAGGAGTCTGTGTCAAATAAAATGAAAGTCATTACTTTTATGGAATGTCTCAAAAACAAAGAAAGAACATCCATAAATACACACACATTGGGGATGGTATTTTATGGCACAGATGTGTTTGCAATCTGCACAGGTTTGCTCTCTCCCTATATAATAATAATAATAATAATAATAATAATAATAATAATAATAATAATAATTTATTGTCATTGCACATAGGTGCAACGAGATTTGGTATGCAGCTTCCATCTGATGTCATAACTTAAACAACTAATAACATTTAGATACCCCGAGAAACATGATTTATAAAAAAGAACAGTAAAACAGTCTAAAGTGCAAATAGGTCTGTGCCGGGTCGAGTTGAGTTGAGTTTAGAGATACAGCGTGGAAACGGGTCCTTCAGCGTAACTTGCCCAAACTGATGAAGATGTCACATCTACACGAGTCTCACCTGCCCGCGTTTGGACCATATCCCTCTAAACCTTTCCTATCGTGTTACAGCTGTGCAAAACATTGGTGCGGCCACATTTAGCGTGTTGGGTTCAGTTTTTGGTCACGCTGTTGTGGGAAAGGTGTTGTTAAGCTGGAAAGAGTGCAGAGGCGATTTACGAGGATGTTGCCAGGACTCGAGGGAGTGGTTGAACAGGCTCGGACATTATTCTTTGGAGTGCAGGAGGATGAGGGGTGATCTTATAGAGGTGTACAAAACCAAGAGGAATAGATCTGGTAAATACAGTCTTTTGCCCAGAGTAGGGGAATCGAGAACTAGAGGACATACCGTAGGTTTAAGATGAGGGGGGAAAGATTTAACAGGAACCTGAGGGGTAACATTTATTTTAACAAAGGGTGTTTGGTATCTGGAACAAGCTGCCGGAGGAGGTAGTTGAGGCAGGTACTATCACAATGTTTAAGAAAATATAGTCATTTAGAGGCATTTATGGACCAAGCACGGGCAGTTGGCACTAGTGTAGATTGCACTTATTGGATGGCATGGGAAAGTTGGGCCGAAGGGCCTGTTTTCGCGCTGTATGACTTTAAAATGAGGATGTACATTGAGAATCACCGACAAAGCATTAGTAAAATTGGCGATGTGAAGCTGGCGCAGCGTGTGCTTTGTTCTGTTGATTGTACATTTGTGGTGACTACCAACTAGACGGGCGTGTATCTCTCATCCCTAATTGCCCTGAAATGAAGGGAAGCACCGGGGGCCACGGCTTCATAAGCCACATTCAGCAGGGGAACGGAATCATGTTAACACCCAGACTGGATTAGGAACGCAAGTCTTGTTAAAAAGGCATTGAGTTATTTAAGTCACAAATCAAACGCCCAAAGTCCTCTCACGGGGATTTGAAATCAGGCCACGTTAGATTATGAAGCATTGGATTAGCAGTACAAGAGGTACAGAATTGTGAAAACGCACACCTCCAGATTCAGGGACAGCTTCTTCCCAGCCGTTATCAGGCAACTGAACCATCCTCTCATCAACTAGAGAGCGGTCTTGTCTCCAATCTACCTCATTGGAGCCCCTTGGATTATCTTTAGTCATACTTTACTGGACTTTATTGTGTGCAGAGCATCGTTCCATTTCTCCTGTATCTGTACACAGTGGACGGCTCGACTGTAATCAGGTATAGTCCATCCACTAACTGGAAAGCACGCAACAAAAAGCTTGCCACTGTACCTCGGACCATGTGACAATAAACCAAACTAAACTAAAACAGGGCGGCACTGTGGCGTAGTGGTATAGCTACTGCCTTACAGCGCCAGAGACTACGAGTGCTTGTCTATATGGAGCTTGCATGCTCCCCCTGCGACCTGTGTGGGTTTTCTCCCACACTCCAAAGACACACTATGCTAATTGGCTTGGTATGAATGTACAAAATTGTCCCTAGTGCATGTAGGGTAGCGTTAATGTGCGGGGATTGCCTGTCGGTACGGACTCGGTGGGCCGAAGGGCCTGTTTCCACGCTGTATCTCTAAACTATCTTGCACAAATTACATTATAATAAAGGAGACATTGCACCTGATATCGGACTTGATCTCATTCTGTACTCTCCTCAAGATGACTCTTTGCCCCTGGAGGTTGCACTCTGCTGAACCTACAAGGTCAGTCATCCTCGTGCATAGAACACACAGAAGGGTACAGCACAGGAACAGGCCCTTCAGCCCACAAAGTCCGGACTGAACCTGACGCCAAGTTCAACTAATCTCCTCTGCCTCCACGTGATCCATCCCTCCGTAGCAATGCGCCAATCTAAAAGCCAATCAATGTGAAGATGAAAAATAAATTGGACGCATTCCGACAATGTTGCTTGAGGAAGATCCTGAAGATTGGCTCCAGAGACCCACATCACAAACGAGATCTACCGTGAAACTGCAACAAAGCCTCTCAGCCAGGACATAGAGGGACGCAGGATGAAATTTGCAGGACATGTACTCAGAATGTCACCAGAACGTGAGGGTCTGTCCCACTTTCCCGAGTTACTCACGAATTCTCCTGAGTTTTCCCCTTGATTCACACTCGGAGAATGTCTGTAGCGAGTCCGTAGGAGTCCATAGATATTTCGTAGCGGCTCGTAATGCCAGCCCAGACCGGTTTTTCAGCATGTTGAAAAATGTCCACGAGTAAAGTAATAGCCCCGAGTACCTACGGCTGGCTATTACCGTAATTCCACGAGTTTGAATCAGGGGGAAAACTCGGGAGAATTCGTGAGTAACTCGGGAAAGTGGGACAGGCCCCTAAGATAGCAATGCCGTGACAACCTGTCGGAAGAAGGAAAAAAGGCCGACCATAACTCGCACGGAGACGAACATTCCAGAAGGATTTGGAAGCCCGGGACGCTAACTTATCGAACGTGGAAGGCGTCACACACGACCGTACAGAACCGCAAAATTTGCTGCCCAATGCACTCAACAGTGTGGGAGGAACTAAGTCTGACTCAGTGCGAAGAAGGGTCTCGACCTGAACTGTCATCTATCTATTCCTGATGGGAGAGAGAAGAGGGAGTGGCCAGGGTGCGACTGGTCCTTGATTTTGCTGCTGGCCTTGCCGAGGCAGCGTGAGATATGAGTGGAGTCATAAAAGGGCAGTTGGTTTGTGAGATGGTCTGGGCTGCGTGAACAATTCACTGCAATTTCTTGCGGTCTTGGACGGAGCTGTTCCCAAACCAAGCTGTGATGCAACCTGATAAAATGCCTTCTATGGGGCATATGTAGAGGTTGGTGAGAGTTGTTGAGACATGGCAAACTTCCTAAGCCTTCCAAGGAAAACTAAACCAAAGAAACTAGAGGCATCGGTGGGCATTCTTGGTCATTGCTTCGATATGCGTAGTCCAGGAGACGTGGTGGTGGTATTGACTCCTAGGAATCTGAAGTTTTCAGCCATCTCCACTTCAGCACAGTCAATGCAAACTGGGCTATGTGGACCGCTTCACTTCCTGAAGTCGATCAGTATCTCCTTTGTCTTGCTGACATTGAGAAAGGTTGTTGTCTCAAGATTCAAGAGTTTATTGTCATGTGTCTCTGATAGGACAATGAAATTCTTCCTTTGCTTCAGCACAACAGAACATAGTAGGCATCTCGACACCAGGAAAAGAGGTTCTCAATCTTCTCCTGTACTCCATCTAATCGTTATTCGATATCCGACTCACAATGGTGGTGTCATCTGCAAATTTGAAAATTGAATTGAATTGGATTTGTAGATGGATGCAGTCGTGGGTTTACAAGGAGTGAAGAAGGGGGCTGAGAACACAACCTTGTGGAGCCCTCGTATTGAGGATTATCGTGGAGGATGATTTGCCCCCTATCCTCACTGATTGAGGTCTGTTGGTCTAAGACTATGCCTAGAGTCATAGAGTGACAGTGTGGAAACAGATCCTTCGGCCCAACTTGCCTAACATAGCCCAGCTACACAAGTCCCACCTGCCTGCGTTTGCTCCATATCACTCTAAACTTGTCCTATCCATGTAAATACTGTAGTGATACAGCGCTGAAACAGGACCTTCATCCCACCGAGTCCCCACCAACCAGTGATTACCCGTACACTAGCACTACACACTAGGGACAATTTTACCGAAGTCAATTAACCTGCAAACCCATACACCTTTGAAGTGTGGGAGGAAACCGGATCACCTGGAGAAAATCCATGCGGTCACACGGAGAACGTACAAACTCCGTACAGACAGCACCCGAGGTCAGGATTGAACCCACATCTCCGGGGCTGTAAGGCAGCAACTCTACCACTCTGCCGCCCCAATGACCTTTTAGCTCTCTCTGCCTTTTAACAGCAGCTCTGCAAGGCATCTGCTGGAGTGTTGGATCAGATTATTAATTTATTAGAGCAGAAGGATGTAGGAAGCAGACAACAATGTTCATCTCATTACATCTCAGGATCAAATCTGATTATTTTCATTTCTTAGCTAAAACAAATCTATACTCCTCTCGTTTTGCTGGATAGGTAATTGATCCACTCCCCTCTCAATGGCTCCTATTAAACTAGCAACTCCTGCATTAGTTGGTAACCTACCCCTTGCATCAATAACCCAGGGCAGACGAAAGTTCTGCTCCGAGTTAAATTTGGCGACTGGTTCCTTCGCTTATAATAAAGCACGCGGTGAGAATAGATTCAGTTTCTTTCCAGGGTCAAACGTAATACTGAGCAAACAGAACAGTGGAGCGTCGGATGTGCCTTGGCGCCCAAACAAGTTTGCATTATCTCCGAGGGTTCGTTTTGAATTGAAGCCATTATGCAGGAGGCTGATGAGATGGGGTCAGGTTTCTGTTTTGCAATGTTTAGAGCGAGAGGTTAGATGACTTCCCAACAAGGTCAAGGCCGGGGAGAACGGCCGAAAAATCTATCAAGTCGAATTTATTGTCACCTGCACCAGTGAGGTACAGTGAAATCTTACTTGCAGAAGCGTCACAGATAAATAGACTCACTCACACACACACACACACACAAAACCAGAAATGACTTATACATTCTGCAATAAATAAAGACATGAACTACAAACACAAATTCGGCAAGACAGTGAAAAATAAAGAGACTGCAAAAGAAAACAAAATACTACAGGTCCACAGTCGATTTTCCGGCACCTGTGGTTCCACAACTTTCCGGGATTGGCCGTTTTGCCGGGCCAACCGAGGTCACGGCCTCCGAGAGGAGTCCAATGGTACCGGGGCGGTCCGCCTGGGCCACTGGGGGGGGGGGCAAGATACCAACCCACCGAACGGTCGCAGAAGTCCCGATGAAGTTGATCTAGAATGCACTCATAATTTTGTCCGGATTAAAGGAGGTGCCGGACCACTAGTTGCTTTAAAACCGGTGGTGGACCTGCAGTGGAAAATACAATTAGAAAATTCAAACAAGTCCGTGGTAATTTACAAATATGTAACTGCAGATGCTGCTTTTCAAAATAAGACACAAAGTGCTGGAGTAACTCAGCGGATCACCAAGGTGATAGGGGACATTTCGGGTCAACATCCTACTTCAGACTGGCCTAAAGGAAAAACAACACGGTCATGGGGAGAACGTGCAAACTCTACACAGGCAGCACCTGTGGTTTGGATCACACCCAGGACTTTGGCGCTGAGGTAACGGCTCGACCAGCTGTGCTGCCCTAGTTACTCCAGCACTTTGCGTCTTTTCTTGTGAACCAGCATCTGCAGTTCCTTTTTTTCCACATTCCCCATGTCCATCTGCCTCTCCAAATCTTTTCAATGCCACGAACACCATTTATTATTAAACCAGCCTCTGCAATTCCTTGTTTCTCCTAAAACTAAGCATCCGTGATCCTAATACTCACCGCAGGGAAACATGCTCACCACATAGAAACATAGAAAATAGGTGCAGGAGTAGGCCATTTGGCCCTTCGAGCCTGCACCGCCATTCAATATGATCATGGCTGATCATCCAACTCAGTATCCTGTACCTGCCTTCTCTCCATACCCCCTGATCCCTTTAGCCACAAGGGCCACATCTAACTCCTTCTTAAATATAGCCAATGAACTGGCCTCAACTACCTTCTGTGGCAGAGAATTCCAGAGACTCACCACTCTCTGTGAAAAATGTTTTTCTCATCTCGGTCCTAAAAGATTGCCCCCTTATCCTTAAACTGTGACCCCTTGTCCTGGACTTCCCCAACACCGGGAACAATCTTCCTGCATCTAGCCTGTCCAACCCCTTAAGAATTTTGTAAGTTTCTATAAGATCCCCCCTCAATCTTCTAAATTCTAGCGAGTACAAGCCGAGTCTATCCAGTCTTTCTTCATATGAAAGTCCTGACATCCCAGGAATCAGTCTGGTGGAGATGGACATCCTCCCTGTCCATCTCCACCTCTCTCCTCTCCCCGCCTGTGACCTCCTCCCCCCTCACTGCATCTCCCCCCCTTCCCCACATCGCCTCTCACCCCCCCCATCGCCTCTCACCCCCCACATCGCCTCTCACCCCCCCCCATCGCTCTCACCCCCCCATCGCCTCTCACCGCCCCCATCGCCTCACCCCCTCTATCACCTCTCACCCCCCCATCGCCTCTCACCCCCTCTATCGCCTCACCCCCCCATCGCCTCTCACCCCCCCCCCCATCGCCTCTCACCCCCCCATCACCTCTCACCCCCCCCCCCATCACCTCTCACCCCCCCCCATCGCCTCTCACCCCCCCCATCGCCTTTCACCCCCCCCATCGCCTCTCACCCCCTCTATCGCCTCACCCCATCGCCTCTCACCCCCCCATCGCCTCTCACCCCCATCGCCTCACCCCATTGCCTCTCACCCCTCCATCGCCTCGCCTCACCCCATCGCCTCTCACCCCCTCCATCGCCTCGCCTCACCCCCATCGCCTCTCACCCCCTCACCCTCTCACCCCCCCATCGCCTCTCACCCCCCCCCATCGCCTCTCACCCCCTCCCCCCACACCTCTCACCACCTCCTCCCTCCCTGCACCTCTCTCACCCCCCTGCACTTCTCTGTCCCTCACTCCATGAACCTCTTCTTCACTCTGCCCTCGCACCTCACCTTCCCTCTGCCACTCCCCCACTCCTGGTTCCTCTCCTCTCCTCCACTACATCCACTCCACTCCACTATACTATACTACACTACTCTCCTCTCCTCTTCTCCACTACACTCCACTGTACTGTACTAGACTCCACTACACTACACTATACTATACTACTCTCCTCCACTATACTATACTACACTACACTATACTACTGTCCTCTCCTCCACTACACTCCACTATACTATACCATCCCACTATACTATCCTACTACACAGTACTAGCCTCCACTCCACTATCCCACTCCACAGTACCAGCCTCCCCTCCCCTCCCCTCCCCAGACTCCCCTGACCAGAGCGCGCCGAGCGCCGCGCCAAAGCAACCCGGAAGCGTGTGCGGGCGCCGCCTCCCATTGGGCGGGCCGTCGGGTGTATCGAGTTGCGGGCCGCTGCCATTGGCTGGCGGCAGCGATGACGTCTTTCGGAATGTTGCAGGGCGCCAGAAGCGCGGGTTTCGCGGCTTCACCCGCGGCTCCGGGACAGGGGCGGACGCAGCCAGTGGGACTGGGAGTGGGACAGGGCACCGGGGATCGGGGATCGGGGATCGGGGATCGGGGATCGGGGGTGGCTGGGCACCGGGGAGGCTGGGGATCGGGGAGGCTGAGAGTGGGCATCGGTGTTGACAGGGGCTAGACTGTGGGTGGGGACGGGGGTAGACTGTGGGTGGGGACGGGGAGACTGTGGGTGGGGACGGGGAGACTGAGGGTACCCGCTCTCCCAGCGCCGACACATGCAGCCGCTCTTACCGCTGACCTCCAGAGCAGCCTCCACACTGACACCGCTCTCACTCCCAGCTTAAGGTGAGTCAACTTCATTCATTCATTAAAACCTCCAGTTAATGTAACAAACTATCTGAAACTTAAGGCTCACTCACTTCCCTCCAGAAGTTGATCTGGATTTCCCACAGCGGTTTTAAAGTCTCTCTTGCAGAATTCCAGCCTGATCTGTGTTCTCTGAACTTTCCCTGGTGTTCAGTTTCCAACAACCCCTTCCCTCTCTCCGCCTGTTACTTTACGTAATGTAACTCGGTAATGTAACAATCTACTGTCTAACCATAGTTAATGCCCACAATAATCGTCTGCCACCCCGTTTTTAACCAGGGTCTTGTCTCCCTGAAGATCATGTCAAACTTATGAATTGTCCACCTGATTTTTTTTTTGCGCCAAATTTTCAAAATAAGAACGAACGAACATAGGAACTAGTCCCACATTTCAAACTCTCGCGTTGAGTCAATTATATATATGACAGTGAAATGCAGCAACCGATTTCGTTTTAATATTCTGTTTATACGAGGGATTCCTAAAGGGATTTATTTTCTAAAGTTGGTCTCCGACTTGGTGGCGCTCCTTGGCGCTTAGAAAACTTGTAGTTGACTTTCGTAATAGGCAGTTTGTACATGGAGTTCTGTGGCCAGCGCCCCCCGCTACAGTACTGTATCCCAGCGGCTTATTACATCTCGCTGGGGACATCTTATTATGGATTGTCTGCCAAATTAACTGTTTATTACCAACGGGGTTTGTGTGGTATTTTTTTAAAAATCTCCCTTAACAGCATCCTTCCTATAGCTGAGCGACCAAACAAAATGTCAAGCTAGAAAGGGTGCAGAAAAGATTTTACCAGGACGTTGCCAGGATAAGTGGGGCTGAGCTACTGGGAAAGATTGGGCTGGCTTTATTCTTTGGGGCGCAGGAGGATGAAGGTCGACCTCATAGAGGTGTATAAAATCATGAGGGGAATAAATAGCATAGAAGCACAGAATCTGGGGGAATAGAGAACCAGAGGACACGGGGTTATAGTCCGGGGTGGGGGGAAGATTTAATAGGAACCTGAGGGGCAACATTTTTACACAAGGGGTGGTGGGTGTATGGAACCAGCTGCCGGAGGAAGTAGTTGAGTTAGGTACCAACACAACATTTAAGAGACATTTGGACAGGTACATGGATAGGATAGGTTTAGAGGAAGATGGGCCAAATGTGGGTGGGTGGGGCTAGTGTTGCTGGGACACGTTGGTTGGAGCTGAAGGGACTGTTTCCACGCTGTATGACTATGACTCAAATATGTCTTGTTCCCTTTTTTTCAGATGGAGTGTTTGAAATTAAGGGATCTTTTGAGTTTACGAAAAGGAAAGTCTGATATAGCTTCACACTCTCTGAACGATGAGGTGCAAAATGCACAAAAGGTACATTTTCATGTTGGTTTCTTCTTCTGAGCTTTATCTTTTTAAATACATGGATAGGAAATGGTTGGAGGGATATGGGCCAAACGCGGGCCATTGGGACTGGCTTAGGTGGTAGTCATGACAACCGAGGACTTTATTCCTTGGAGCGCAGGAGGCTGAGGTGTGATAACAACCTGAGGGGCAACCTATTCAGGGTGGGTATGTGGAACAAGCTGTCGGGTGGAAAGGTCAAGGACCAGAGGGCACGGGAAGGTCAGAGGGGAAACGTTTAAAGCCAAAGGACACTGGAAACAATCTTTGAATATTCTTTAAGGCAGAAGTTAGGTAAATTCTTTAAAAAACTAAAGGGGTAAGAAGTTGCTGGGGATAGACAAGAATGTGGAGCTGAGGTTAAATTTAATCTGGTCTGACCCTGTTGAATGAAGGAGATTTTTTTTTAACCACAGCGAATCAGCTACAAACGTGTATGTCTTTTGGAGTGTGGGAGGAAACCGGAGCACCCGGAGAAAACCCACGCGGTCACAGGGAGACCGTACAAACTCCTTACAGACAGCACCCGTAGTCGGGATCGAATCCGGGTTTCTGGCGCTGTGCGGCAGCAGTTCTACCGCTGGGCTGCCCCAGTGTGTGAGGAGATTCCACAGCCTGGCACCCGAAGGCAGGAATGGCCAAACCTGCGGGAGAATCAAGAGGCCAAAGTTGGGCACATTGGTCATCGTGGGCAAGGCGGGCCAAAGAGCCCGTTTCCACGCTGTACGAGGCTGGCTAAGACTCTGTGCTATCTATTCCCCTCGTGATTTTATGAAGATCACCCCACATCCTCCTGCGCTCCATAGAATAAAGCCCGAGTCTGCCCAACCTCTCCCGATAGCTCAGGCCCTCGGGGCCTGGCAGCATCCACATTCATCTTCTCCGAACACTTTCCAGCTTGACAACATCTTTCCTATAACAGGGTGACAAATTGAACACTTGGTTGAAGGACTTTACTGGTGGAGTCAGGCCGGGGGGATGGGGGGGTACCTAAGGCAGCATTTAACAATAGGACCAGATAACGTGACATGTTTGTTGATGGTAGAGACGTTAAGTTTCGTGAAGCTCAGGTGGCCAGAGTTGGATAAATAGTTGGTATCTCGTGCTTGATAGGACCAGCGTTACAAGTGTGTGTTACAGCTCCATCCAGGACAGCAAAAAACTGCAGAGACTTGTGGTCGTAGCCCAGCCCCTCACGCACACCAACCTCCCTTCCATTGACTCCATCTACACTTCAGGCTGCCTCAGCAAGGCCAGCAGCATCATCAAGGACCCAATCTCACCCCTGCCACTGCCTCTTCCCCCCCCCCCCCCTTCCATCAGGCCAGAGGCACATTAAGTGTGAAAACGCACACCTCCAGATTCAGGGACAGTTTCTTCCCAGCTGTTATCAGGCAACTGAACCATCCTATCACCAACTAGAGATCTGTCCTGACCTACCATTTACCTCATTGCAGACCCTTGGACTATCTTTAATTGACTTAATTTTATCGTGCGTGATAAAATCAAGCCAATTAAAGATAGCCTTTACCCTGTATCTCGACACTGTGGGCGGCTGGATTGTAATCGTGTGTGGTCTTTCCACCGACTGGTTAGCACGCAACATAAGCTTTTCACTGTACCTCGCTACACGTGACAATAATAAACTGAACAATTACAAGGATAGTCATCATAACACAGCAGGGGGGAAGGCCCTTCGGCCCAACGAGTGGGATAGCAGCATCGCCGCTGTCTGTGACCCTTTGCTCTTTCTGTGCCTTGCAGGAGAACAGGTTCAGGGGGTCGCCCAGGACCCCGGTGAAATCGGAGTTGGTGCCGGGCGCCGTTCCCAGACGCAAGTGTTGTACCCCGGATCGGATTCAGCTGACGCCCAGCAAGCCTCTGGACAAGCCGTCGCCTGAGCCCTGGTCCCCCACAGCCAACCTGCGGATGCTGATCAGCGCCGCCAGTCCCGACATCCGCGACCGGGAGGAGAAGAAGAAGGAGCTCTTCAGGCAGATTGAGAACGAGAAGGTCCCAGCCTGCTGCCGCCGTTATTCAGGTAGCTCTCCCCCGTTCAGTCCTACTTCATTGTCACGCGCGCACAACACAGTGAGACTCGTCTGCACAAACCACAGTCACAGTCGCCACAATCTTGATGGCATTTAAAATCAAATCAAAAAATAGATGACACAAACGGTAAAGGTACGATCCGCGTGCTGGAAGTCCTGGAGTGCCACTGATCCAGGAAGCCCGCAGGCCCGTGACCCAGCGCCTCTCTCCTCTGTCGATCGCCTCTGTGTCCCCTGTGGGGGCACCTCCTGTAGCCGACCTTGGAGGCCTTGACCGGCCCACTCCTCGTGTGTCTGTCGCTGCCAGCGTCCCCCCTCCCCGACTCTCCAGGCTTCCCCCTCCCTGCACATGGCCGCTGGGTCTTTCTCGGCAGCTGGCGGGTCTTTGTCCTCGGCGGTCGGTGGGCCTGTCCTTTTTCCCCGTTCTCGCCGGTCACTTTGAGCGCCGGTCACTTTGAGCGCCGGGCTGGTTCGTGTTTGTGCCGGCTGGGTGCGCGCCGGCTCGGCAGCGTGGCCATCGCCGGGAGCTTCCCCACCTTCACTCATGTTGAGTTTTAAGCCACGTCCTTCCCCTCTGTGATTAGTTTTGGAGAGGGTGGCGGGAAGTAGGGAAAGAGCTGCCAGAGGAAGTAGTTGAAGCTGATTACATAATGACTATGCTAAATACATGGACAGCACGCGCCAAAAGCTTTTCACTCGGTGCACGTGAAAATAAACGCAACTCCTTTCGCTGCTGTAGAGTTGCTGCCTTACAGCGCAGAGACCCGGGTTAGGATAGCGCTAGTGGACGGGGAGATCGCTGGTCGGTGTGGACTCGATGGGCCGAAGAGCCTGTTTCCACGCTGTGCCTCTACACTAAACTAAAACTAAACTACTTAAAGGAAATGTGACAAGTACATGGATTTGAAAGGTTTAGAAGGTTATATGGGCCAAATGCCGGGACGTGGCACTGGTTTAGTGGGAGCATCTTTGTCAGCATGGGTGAGTTTAGCTATCGGGTCTGTTTAGTTTAGAGATACAGCACAGAAACAGGCCATTTCATTAGTTATATCCTGCACGCTAGGGACAAGTTACAGAGGCCAATTAACCTACAGAACCGCACGTGTTTGGAACGTGGGGGGAAACCGGAGCACCCGGAGGAAACCCATGCGGTCACAGGGAGAATGTACAAACTCTGTCCAGACGGCACCCACAGCGCCAGAGACCCGGGTTCGATCCTGAACCAGGGTGCTGTCTGTACGGAGTTTGTTCGTTTTCCCTGTGACTGCGTGGGTTTTCTTCGGGGGCTTGGGTTTCCCCCCACGCTCCAAAGACGTGCGGGTTTGTAGGTTAATTGGTTATGGCAAAACTGTAAATCATCTCTAGTGTGCAAGATAGTGCTAGTGTACGGGGTGATCGCTGGTCGGTGCGGACGCGGTGGGCTGTTTTGCGCTGTATCTATGCGATCTAAAGGTCCCGGGTGCTGTCATGACTTGTGCTGCTGCCCGTGTGGAGTGTGCACGTTCTCCCTGTGACCGAGTGGGGCGTGATCGGGTGATGATGGGGGGAAGGGTGCGGGGACATGGAGGTGCCCCCCGTTGCCCTGGTCTGTGCGAGTGGTAGACGGGCACGTTGGGGTACGGGGCGGTTGAAGCGTTGACATCCCCCGTGAAGAGCGAGGCCGCCCTCTCTCCGCAGCTCACGGCAGCAGCAGCAGCAGCCGCCGCCCAGGAGGGAGTGCCTGACGGGTTTGGGCATCAGCGGCCCAGCAGGAAGCAGAAGAGCCTGGGCCTGCTGTGCCAGAAGTTTCTGGCCCGATACCCCGACTACCCGCTGCCCACAGAGAAGACGGACATCTCCCTGGACGAGGTGGCGGCTGAGCTCGGTAAGTGGAGCAGGGATGCCATTCAGCCCATTGAGGCCATGCTGGCCAGATTGGGGAGTAACCCTCCCCCACCCCTATGTCTCCCCTCCACTTCACATTTCGCAACTCTTCAACCCCCTCCCCCCCATCCACCTATCACCCACCATGTTTTATCCAGCTCAACTTTCTTCTTCCTCCCCCCCTCCCACCCCCCCCTCATCAGTCTGAAGTCCGATGCAAAATGGCACCCATCCCTTCACTCCAGAGATGCTGCCTGACCCGCTGAGTTACTCCGGCACTTTGTCTTTTTTTGTAAACCAGCATCTGCAGTCCGTGTGTTCCAGTGGATGCCTCTGTGCCTGCGGGGACATGCATGTGGGATCTCCCTGTGTCCCCGTGTGATGGGATGCCTCTCTCCCAGGGGGTGGGGTGGGGCAGTGGCGTCTCCCCATGCCCCAGCGGAATGTGTGTGAGTGCGTGTGCATGTGAGTTTGTGTATGTGTGTGGGTGTGTGAGTGGGTGTGTGAGAGTGTGTGTGAGTGTGTACAGTGGCTTGCAAAAGTATTCATACCCCTTGAACTTTTCCACATTTTGTCACGTTACAACCACAAACGTAAATGTATTTTATTGGGATTTTATGTGATACACCAACACAAAGTGGCGCATAATTGTGAAGTGGAAGGAAAATGATACATGGTTTCCAAATTTTATTACAAATAAAAAAACTGGAAAGTGTGGCATGCAAAAGTATTCAGCCCCCCTGAGTCAATACTTTGTAGAACCACCTTTCGCTGCAATTACAGCTGCAAGTCTTTTGGGGTATGTCTCTACCAGCTTTGCACATCTAGAGACTGAAATTTTTGGCCATTCTTCTTTGCAAAGCTTGACTCAAGCTCAGTCGGATTGGATGGTGAGCGTCTGTGAACAGCAATTTTCAAGTCTGCCAGAGATTCTCAATTGGATTTAGGTCTGGACTTTGACTGGGCCATTCTAACACATGAATATGCTTTGATCTAAACCATTTCCATTGTAGCTCTGGCTGTATGTTTAGGGTCGTTGTCCTGCTGGAAGGTGAACCTCCACCCCAGTCTCAAGTCTTTTGCAGACTAACAGGTTTTCTTCCAAGATTGCCCAGTTTTGGCTCCATCCATCTTCTTCAACTCTGACCAGCTTCCCTGTCCCTGCTGAAGAAAAGCATCCCCACAGCATGATGCTGCCACCACCATGTTTCACAGTGGGGATGGTGTGTTCAGGGTGATGTGCAGTGTTAGTTTTCCGCCACACATAGCGTTTTGCATTTATGCCAAAAACTTCAATTTTGGTCTCATCAGACCAGAGCACCTTCCTCCACATGTTTGCTGTGTCCCCCACATGGCTTGTGGCAAACTGCAAACGGGACTTCTTATGGCTTTGTTCAACAATGGCTTTCTTCTTGCCACTCTTCCATAAAGGCCCGATTTTGTGGAGTGCACGACTAATAGTTGTCCTGTGGACAGAATCTCCCACCTGAGCTGTGGATCTCTGCAGCTCCTCCAGTTACCATGGGCCTCTTGGCTGCTTCTCTGATCAATGCTCTCCTTGCCCGGCCCTGTCAGTTTAGGTGGACGGCCATGTCTTGGTAGGTTTGCAGTTGTGCCATACTCTTTCCATTTTCAGATGATGGATTGAACAGTGCTCCGTGAGATGTTCAAAGCTTGGGATTTTTTTTATAACCTAACCCAGCTTTAACTTCTCCACAACTTTATCACTGACCTGTCTGGTGTGTTCCTTGGCTTCATGATGCTGTTTGTTCAGTAATGTTCTCTAACAAACCTCTGAGGCCTTCACAGAACAGCTGTATTTATACTGAGATTAGATTACACACAAGTGGACGCTATTTACTAATTAGGTGACTTCTGAAGGCGATTGGTTGCACTGGATTTTATTTAGGGGTATCAGAGTAAAGGGGGCTGAATACTTTTGCACGCCACACTTTTCAGTTTTTTATTTGTAAAAAGATTTGAAAGCCATGTATCATTTTCCTTCCACTTCACAATTATGCGCCACTTTGTGTTGGTCTATCACATAAAATTCTAATAAAATACATTTACGTTTGTGGTTGTAACGTGACAAAATGTGGAAAAGTTCAAGGGGTATGAATACTTTTGCAAGCCACTGTATATGTGAGTGTGTGTGTATATGTGTGTGTGTATGCATGCGAGTGGGAGTAAATGGGTGTGTGTGTATTCGAGTGTGTGTGTATGAGTGTGTGCGTATGTGAGCTGTGTATGTGACTGGGTGTGTACGTGAGCGTGTGTATGCGAGCACGTGTGTGTGTGAGTGTGTATGCGAGTGTATGAGTTGGTGTGTGTGTATATACGCGAGCTTGTGTGTATATGCGAGCGCGTGTGTGTGTATGTGAGCGTGTGTGTGTATGTGAGCGTGTGTGTGTGTATATACGAGCATCTGTGTATGTGAGCACATGAGTGTGTAAGTGCGAGCGTGTGTGTAAGTGCGAGCGTGTGTGTATGTGTGAGCGTGTGTGTATATGCGTGTGAAGCGTGTGTGTAGCGTGAGCGTGTGTGTGTATATACGAGCATCTGTGTATGTGAGCACATGAGTGTGTAAGTGCGAGCGTGTGTGTATGTGTGAGCGTGTGTGTAATATGCGAGCGTGTGTGTGTGCGTGGAGCGTGTTGTGTGTATGTGAGCGTGTGTGTGTATGTGAGCGTGTGTGTGTGTGTGAGCGTGTGTGTGTATGTGAGCGTGTTGTGTGAGTATGTGAGCGTGTGTGTGTGAGGTGTGTGTATGTGAGCGCGCGTGTGTGTGTGTGCGAGCGTGTGTGTGTATGCGAGCGTGTGTGTGTATGCGAGCGTGTGTGTGTATGCGAGCGTGTGTGTTGTGAGCGTGTGTGTGTATGCGAGCGTGTGTGTGTGTATGCGAGCGTGTGTGTGTGTGTGTATGCGAGCGTGTGTGTGAGCACGTGGTGTGTGTAATGCGAGCGTGTGTGTGTGTATGCGAGCGTGTGTGTGTGTATTGCGAGCGTGTGTGTGTGTATGCGAGCGTGTGTGTATGCGAGCGTGTGTGTGTATGTGAGCGTGTGTGTGTATGCGAGCGTGTGTGTGTGTATGCGAGCGTGTGTGTGTATGCAGCGTGTGTGTGTAGCGTGTGTGTGTATGCGAGCGTGTGTGTGTATGCGAGCGTTGTGTGTATGCGAGCGTGTGTGTGTGTATGTGAGCGTGTGTGTGTATGCGAGCGTGTGTGTGTATGCGAGCGGTGTGTGTGTATGCGAGCGTGTGTGTGTGTAGCGCGAGCGTGTGTGTGTGTATGCGAGCGTGTGTGTGTATGCGAGCGTGTGTATGCGAGCGTGTGTGTATGCGAGCGTGTGTGTGTATGCGAGCGTGTGTGGTGTGTATGCGAGCGTGTGTGTGTATGCGAGCGTGTGTGTGTGTATGTGAGCGTGTGTGTGTGTGTGTGTATGCGAGCGTGTGTGCGCGAGTGTGTGTATGCGAGCGTGTGTGTATGCGAGTGTGTGTGTATGCGAGCGCGTGTGTATGCGAGCGTGTGTGTATGCGAGCGTGTGTGTGTATGCGAGCGTGTGTGTGTATGTGAGCGTGTGTGTGTATATGAGCGAGATGTGTGTGTGTGTGTGTGTATGTGAGCGTGTGTGTGTGTGTATGTGCGAGCGTGTGTGTGTGTATGTGAGCGTGTGTGTGTATGTATGCGAGCGTGTGTGTATGCGAGCGTGTGTGTGTATGCGAGCGTGTGTGTGTATGCGAGCGTGTGTGTGTGTATTGCGAGTGTGTGTGTATGCGAGCGTGTGTGTGTATATGCGAGCGTGTGTGTATGTGTGTATGCGAGCGTGTGTGTATGAGTGTGTGCGAGTGTATGCAGTGTGTGTATGCGAGCGTGTGTGTATATGCGAGTGTGTGATGCTGTGTGTATGCGAGCGTGTGACTGTATGCGAGCGTGCGTGTGTGTGTGTGTATATGCGAGCGTGTATATGCATGTGTGTGACCTGTGTAACGGGCTGCCTGTGTCCCCAGGAGTGGAGCGACGGCGTATCTATGACATCGTGAATGTGCTGGAGTCTCTGCAGCTGGTGAGCCGTGTGGCCAAGAACCAGTACTGGTGGCACGGGCTGCCCGGCCTCGCCCTCACCCTCGGTGTCCTCGGGAGGCGAGGGGAACAGCTGGGCTACGCCCAACAACTGGCACAGCTGCAGCGGCAGCTGGATGGCAAGGAGGAGGAGGAGGGGAGAGACGTGGGCACTGGGTCCCAGCCAGCCTCTCCCAACGCCAGGAGCAAAGCAGGTAGAACGGATGCACGAGGAACTGCAGAAACAAGACACAAAGTGCTGGAGTAACTCAGCACGTCAGACAGCCTCTCTGGAGAACATGGATAGGTGACGTTTCGGGCTGGGACCCTCTTCTCCGGAGATGCTGACTGACCCACTGAGTTACACCAGCACGGGAACCTTCTCCAGAAATGCTCCGGCATTTTGTGTCTTCCGTTGGTATCCAGCATCCCCACTTCCTTCTTACTACTGTCTTTTAAACATTCTGGCTTGAAACGCCAGTATAATTTCAGGGCAAGATCTTCCTTTAGACCTTAGCGATACAGTGTGGAAATAGGCCCATCGGCCCACGGAGTCCGCACTGACCAGCGATCTCCCCGTGCACCAGCACTATCCTACACACTAGGCATGATTTACACTGGCCAGGTTAATCCACATTCCCAACCGGAAACTAAATCCGGGTGGGATTGAGATGGATGGGGGAGGTCGGGGTGGAGGGGTGAGCGGGATGGAGACGGGGCAGGCAGGGGATAAGGAATGGGGACGGGAGGAAGAGGGGAGAGATGAGGAGGTCAGGGGGGGGGGGGGGGGGAGGCAGGGGAGGGGGCGGGACGGTTGGGGGTGGGGGAGCGGGGAGGGCAAAGCTGGCATCAGTTGCCATTGGTTCTGTGTTGGAGAGGCCTCTGCCGCCCCCTCCTGGCCGTTGTGGAAGAGAGCTGTGTCGAGTCGAGAGTTTCATTGTCACGTGCATTGACAACAGAGCAGTGAGCTCCTCACTCGTAGCAGCAGAACGGGTCAATAACTGTTATAACACACAGATATGTGTAATGGTAATAAAATTAAATTAATTAATAACCGGAATATTACGTAACCATAATAGCACAAAGATCAAAGCAGAGTCCAACCAAAGACACAGTGTTCAACACTGACGGGCTGTGCCGTGTTCAAGAGCCTAATGGTTCCTTTTTTTCCTACCCTGGATTGTTAAAATGTTGTAAACACAGCACATGGGCACATAAACAATTTTGCACTAATCCCGATCTCTACTGCCCCATTCCCGCCTCCTCCTCCCCCCCCAATCTTTTTTTCCCTCCCTCCCACTCATTCTCCCCACCCATCCTCCTGCCTCCCTCTCTTTCTCTCCACCCTCCCTCGCTCCTGCCCCCCCCCCCCCCCTTCGCCCGCTGTTTCCTGCCCTCTCTCCCCGTCCTCCCTCTCTCCACACCCATCCTCCCTCTCTCCCCTCTCTCTCCCCCAGTGTGCATGAACAGCAGGAAGGACAAGTCTCTGCGCATCATGAGCGAGAAGTTTGTGATGCTCTTCCTCGTGGCCGAGCCCAGGACCATCGCCCTCGACGCTGCGGCCAAAATCCTCATCGAGGACGGGCAGCCCGAGAGCGCGGACAGCAGCAAGTTCAAGAGTAAGTGGGCTGGTCCAGGAGACGGGGGGAGGGCAGGGGGGGGGGGGGGATTGTACGAGGAGATGGAGAAATGAGGGAGAAGAAGACGGACTTGAGAAGAAGAAACGCGGGGTTGAGGGGTGGGGGAGGAGGTAGGGGTGAACTTGTCGGGGAACAGAGGGAGACGAGTCGGGTAGAGGGGGATGAAAAGGGGGAGACCTGGAGGAGTGGAGGCCTTATGGGAAGACAGGCGGCGGGCGGGTGAGTGAAGGTGGGGGTATGGGGCAGGTGGGGAATTGCGTGTTGGGGGGGGGGGGGGGGGTTCTGGTGGTCCCTGGAGCCGTCCGACCGGCCGGTTGCCCTGGCGGGCGGGTGGGTCTCCCGTTGCACTCTCCCCGGCCTCTCACTCCGCTCTTTCCTCCCACAGCCAAGATCCGGCGGCTGTACGACATTGCCAACGTGCTGACCAGCCTGGGACTCATCGAGAAGGTTCACGTCAACGAGAGGGGCCGCAAGCCGGCGTTCAAGTGGGTCGGGCCCGTCACCCCGGGCAGGCCTGACGGTGAGTGCTCAACTCACCAGAGTTTAGTTTAGAGATACCGCACGGAAACAGGCCCTTCGGCCACCGAGTCCTCCAGGGGCAATGAGAAGAGGCTTGGACAGACTGGGTCTAATTCCCTTGGAGGTTGAGGGGTGACCTTATAAAACCATGAGGATCATTTTACGTTAGTTTAGAGACAGCATGGAACATGGGCCGGAGCTCCATACCCCCCGGCTGCAGGTGGGCAAAAATTCCACCCTCTGATCGTGTGCGAAAATCCCGATGGGGTAGAGATTGTGTGGGGGGGGGGGGGAGGGGTTTGTCCGGTTTAAAATAGGGCTGGATACCAGTTGCCGTAAAATCAGTGGTGGACATGTAGTGCCTCCTATGGATCGCATCAATGGGGATCCAGCAACCCGAGGGCCCTGCCTGACCCGCAGCCTGAGGTTTGTGCACGGCTTTATAATTCGACGACATTCTGTAGTCATGGAAACGGGCCCTTCGGCCTACTGAGTCCATGTCCACCATTGATCACCCTTTCACACTCGTTCTATGTGCAGGAAGGAACTGCAGATGCCGGTTTACACCGAAGATAGACGCAACACGTTGAAGCGACTCAGTGGGTCGGGCAGCATCTCTGCAGAGAAGGAATAGTTGATGTTTCGGGGACGAGACGAGACCCTTCTTCAGACTGAGAGTCAGGGGGGGAGAGGGAAACTAGAAGAGGTGTGAAAAGATTCAAAGAACAAATGAATGAAGGACATGAAAAGAATCACGGGGGGGGGGTGCAGCGAGAGAGAGAGAGAGAGAGAGAGTGGGCAGAGGTGCGTTGTTCTGTACAGGGTCCCTTTTACCTTTCCCCAGTAAGTGGATTTGAAACTTATCCGTGAGCGATGCTGGGGCTTGGTTCATGACCTGTCGCGGAATCAGCCACGTGACGGAAGCCCAGACCCTGGCCACTGTTCTGGTCCCCATTGTTTATAGAGTCACGCAGCATGGAAACAGGCCCTTCAGCCCAACTTGCCCGTGCCGACCAAAGATTCCCCCATCTACACTGGACCCACCGCCCTGCATTTGGCCCACATCCCCCTCACCTTTCCTATCCATGTACCTGTCCAAATGTCTTTTAACAGCATAGACAATAGGTGCAGGAGGAGGCCATTCGGCCCTTCGAGTCAGCACTGCCATTCAATGTGATCATGGCTGAACATCCCCAATCAGTACCCCGTTCCTGCCTTCTCCCCATATCCCCTGACTCTGCTATTTTTAAGAGCGCTATCTAGCTCTCTCTTGAAAGCATCCAGAGAACCTGCCTCCACCGCCCTCTGAGGCAGAGAATTCCACAGACTCACCACTCTCTGTGAGAAAAAGTGTTTCCTCGTCTCCGTTCTAAATGGCTTACTCCTTATTCTTAAACTGTGGCCCCTGGTTCTGGACTCCCCCAACATCGGGAACATGTTTCCTGCCTCTAGTGTGTCCAAACCCTTAACAATCTTATATGTTTCAATGAGATCCCCTCTCATCCTTCAAAACTCCAGAGTGTACAAGCCCAGCTGCTCCATTCTCTCAGCATATGACAGTCCCACCATCCCGGGAATTAACCTTGTAAACCTACGCTGCACTTCCTCAATAGCAAGAATGTCCTTCCTCAAATTAGGGGACCAAAACTGCACGCAATACTCCAGGTGTGGTCTCACTAGGCTCTGTACAACTCTTTGCTCCTATATTCGATTCCTCATGTTACAGTACCTGCCTCAAGTAACTCCTCTGGCAGCTGTGGAGTTAGAATATAATGAGTTTAATTAGGCTAGCCCAGTGGCTGCCTTACATTGCCAGAGACCCAGATTTGATCCTGACTACGGGTGCTGTTTACTTAGTTTACACATGTAAACCATGTGGGTTTTCTCCGGGAGCTCCGGTTTCCTTGTTGGGTATGTTTTCGTGTTGTGTCTCTGAACTCAACTAAGCTCTAATTCTCAATGGATGCAAGGAGACGTATTTCCAGCTCCCATCTTAAATCTGCGTGTGGGCCTGTGTCGATGCCTCTGGTGATCTCTGTCTCCCCAAGCCACCCGCGGGTACATCTGCAGGAGGGAGTGTTTGACTTTAATTTCTGCCGTGTGTCTCCCTTGCAACAGGGACAGTGGATGCAGAAGATCCATGCGGCAAAATGGCGCAGCTGGCCGCTGCCTGCAGGCTCCAGTTCGAAGAAGACTGCAAGTGAGTTTTCCTGCGGCGATCCTCTGCCCCGTAACCCCTGACCTCTGGACCCCGTGACCAAGACCCATTAATTCCGGGTGTCCGTTGCCCTGGTACCGCCATTGCCTTACAGAGCCAGAGATCCGGGTTCAATCCTCTGGTCTCGATGGTCAGACCGCATTTGGAGTATTGTGAGCAGTTTTGGGCCCCCTATCTGAGGAAGGACATGCCGGCCTGGGAGAGGGTCCAGAGGGGGTTTACAAGAATGATCCCAGGGAGGATTGAGTTTACATATGAGGAGAGCTTGAAGGCCCTGAACTTGCTGGAGTTTAGGACGATGGGGGGGGGCTTCATTGAAACTCACTGAATAGTGAAAGGCCTGGATAGAGTGGATGTGCAGAGGATGTTTCCACTAGTGGGAGAGTCTAGGACCAGAGGGCACAGCCCCAGATTAAAAGGACGTACTTTTAAAAAGGAAATGAGGAAAAAATGTATTTAGCCAGAGGGTGGTGAATCTGTGGAATTCATTGCCATAGATGGCGGTGGAGGCCGTCATTTCTAGCGGAAATTGACAGGTTCTTGATAAGTAAGGGGGTCAAAGGTTATGGGGCGAAGGCAGGAGAATGGGGTTGAGTGGGAAACATAGATGAGCCATGATAGAATGGCAGAGTAGACAATGTATATTTATCTTATCCCTCTCCTTCCTTCCCAGAGGCTTGGAATGTGGTGGGGAGGATGGAAGTGTGCGGCGGGAGGTTGCTCCTGTGGCGGTCACTCCTGCGGCCAGCACCCGCACCGAGCCCGTCGCTCAGACGGACCACCGGTCGACCGTCCGCCTCCACGGCGAGGGGAAGGATGCCGGCGTTCCCCCGCCGGGCCCCGGCTCGGGCGAAGGCTTCTCCGGTCTCCACGGCAGCCAGCCCTTGGTGCTGCTACAGGGCCTTCCCTCCGCCCCCCTGCTGCTGATGTACGGCAAAGTGGACCCCAGCGCGCTGCCCCGACCCTCCGACCCGCAAGAGACGACCCCGCTCCAAACCGGGAAGCGGACGGACGGGAATCTCCGCAAGCGCCGTCTCGCGGAAGGAACGCTTCCAATCGGGCAGGAGGAGGAAGACCGGCCCAGCGCAAAACGCCACAGAGCTCTGTGTTCCTCTGAGTGTGACTTTATCCAGCTCTATTCATCAGCACTCTCTGCAGACAAGGTCAGAGCCTGAGGCAGCTGTTCAGTGAAAGATACCAGGCCCTTCGGCCCACAATGTCCGTGCTCAATAGAAAGACATCTCTTTTGTGCAGAACGTATGTGGCAGTGATGTTTCTTCTAGTGTGTAGGAGAGTGTGGGACCAGAGCCTCAGAATAAAAGGGCGTACCTTTAGAATGGAGATGAGGTGGAATTTCTTTAGCTAGAGGGTGGTGAATCGGTGGAATTCACTGCCACAGACGGCTGTGGAGACCAAGCCAATGGGTATTTTTAAAGCAGAGGTTGACAGGTTGTTGATTAGTAAAGGTGTCAAAGGTTTAGGAAAATGGGGTTGAGAGGGAAAGGTAGACCAGCCATGATTGAATGGCGGAGCAGTCTCAATGGGCCGAATGGCCTATTTCTGCTCTCAATGACTTACGAACATGATAACACATTAAACAAATCTCTGCCTACACATGATTCATATTCCTCCATTCCCCGACTGTCCCTGTGTCCATCCAAAAGCTGCATATTTCTCTGCAACGTCAGAGGTTGAGGGGAGACTTGATAGAAGTATAAACAATTATGAGAGGCGTAGACAGTCAGCACCTTGCTCCCCAGTGTTGGGAGTGTCCAACACTAGAGGGCGTAGTTATAAGGTGAGAGGGGCAAGGTTTCTACACAGATAGTGGTGGGGGCCTGGAGCGTGGGTCGGTGGAGGAGGCAGATATGGTAGTAGTGCTTACGAGGCTATTAGATGGGTATTGTTGGGAATGGAGGGAGACGGATCATGTGGACCCAGGGGAGATTAGATTAACTTGGCATCCTGTGCAGCACGGACATTGTGGGCTGAAGGGCCAGGCTCCTGGTGGTGAATCTGTGGAATTAATTGCCACCGATGGCTGTGAAGGCCAAGCCATTGTGTACTTTTAACGGCGCAGATTGGCCGATCCGTGATTGGTACGGGTGTCGGGGGCTATGGGGAGAAGGCTGGAGAATGGGGTTGAGTGTGATTGGCTGGCAGAGTAGACCTCATTGGCCGAATGGCTGTGAGGACATCGTTCCTCTCTGATTGTTGGAATTGTTGGGCAGTTCGGAAATATGGGGAGCAGGGGGGAATAATATGATTCTGCTGTCGTAGGGCGCTGTGCTGACGCTGTTGTCTCTCTCTCCCCCCACCACCCCACCCCCCAGACCCCGCTGCCGGGCATTCCAACCCCCACCTACATCGCCACCAACACTCAGATGGGACAACCCCACACTAGCCACTGCCTCCCCGCTGCCTCCGGTAAGTGATACAACCTTCTGTGCGGACAAGTGCTATCTTCCCTCGCTCTCTGTCTTGGAGTCTTAGAGATGTATAGTGTGGAAACAGGCCCTTCGGCCCAACTTGCCCACACCGACCAACATGCCCCCATCTAAACCAGTCCCACCTGTCTACGTTTGCCCCGTATCCCTCTAAACCTAAGATAGACACAAAGTGCTGGGGTAAGTCAGCGGGTCAGACAGCATCTCTGGAGAAACTGGATATGTGACGTTTCCGATCGGAACCCTGTTTAAGTAGGGAAAGGTCCCGTCCCAAAACGTAGCAGAACCTCGCCGGAAACCCAGATTTGATCCGGTCTACGGGCACTGTCTGGTACATTCTCCCTGTGACCCTGTGGGTTTTCTCTGGGTGCTCCGATTTCCTCCCACACTCCAAAGACGTGCGGGTTTGTAAGTTAATGGGCTTCTGTATATTGTCCTTGGTGTGTAGGATAGGAGAGGAATAGATTTGGACACACAGATTCTCTTGCCCAGAGTAGGGGAATCAAGAACCAGAGGGCTTAGGTTTCAGGTGAGGGGAAGAAAGATTTAATAGGAACCTGAGGGTTAACCTATTCACACAATGGGTGGTGGGTGTATGGAACGAGCTGCCGGAGGAGGTAGTTGCGGTCATTGTAATCACGTGTGGTCTTAACGCTGACTGGGTAACATGCAACAGAAAGCTTGTCTGAAGAAGGGTTTTGGCCCGAAACGTTGCCTTTTTCCTTCGCTCCATAGATGCTGCTGCACCCGCTGTGTTTCTCCAGCACTTTTGTCTACCTTCCAAGCATGTCACTGAACCTCAGTACACCTGAGAGTAAACTAAATTAAACAAAGATGTGCAGGTTTGTACATTAATTGGCCTCTGTAAATTGTTCCTCGTGTTTTGGATGGAACTAGTGGATGGGGTGAACGTTGGTCGGCACCGACTCGGTTGGCCGAAGGGCCAGTTTCCATGCTGTCTCTCCAAAGTCTAAAGTGTGTGTTTTGTTTTCTCTCTCCCCACCCTCACCCATATTTTTTGTCTCCAGGTCTGAGTGATTTGAACTTGCTTCTGGCAGCTGCCCCCGGCCAGGAGCGGTTCACCGTCCCCCTCGGGCACCTGGGCCCGGCCAGCCTCCCCTACCAGGTGATGGTGCCCGTCTTCTGCCAGGCCCTGCCCTCCACCGTGTCTGCCGGCACCTCCCTCCACCTGGGCCTCCTCCCCGCCGCCCAGCTCCTGGTGGGCGGACTTCCCTCCTCTCCTCCGGCCAGCCCTGCCGCCGGATCCTCGCCGGAGCGCCACGCTCCCTCCACCGCGCTTGGCTCCCGGGAAAGCCCTCCGTCCGAGCCGGACCCCCCTGCCCTTCAACCTATTGCAATCCTCAAGCTGCAGCACCAGGTAGGTTGAGTTTGGTTTAGTTTATTGTCACATGTACTGAGGGACAGTGAAAAAACTGCACCTGGTTACAATCATTTAGAGGCGGCGCAGAGGTCGAGGTGCTGCCTCACAGCACCAGAGACACGGGTTCGATCCTGACTGCGGGTGTTTGTCTGTACGGAGTTTGTACCCTCTCCCCGTGACCGCGTGGGCTTTCTCTGGGTGCTCCAGCTTCCTCCAACATTCTAAAGACGTGCGGATTTGGGGGTTAATTGGCTTCTGTAAATTGTAAATTGTCCCTAGTGTGTAGGATGGGAGAGAAATAGATTGGGTGGACACACAGAGTCTCTTGCCCAGAGTAGAGGAATCACGAACCAGAGGACATAGGTTTAAGGTGAGGGGGGGAATGATTTGATAGGAACCTGAGGGGTCATTTTTTTTTTACACAATGGGTGGTTGGTGTCTGGAACGAGCTGCCAGAGGAGGTAGTTGAGGCAGGTATTATTTTAAAGTTTAAGGAACATTTAGACAGGTACATGGATCGGACAGGTTGGGGGATGCGGGGCAAACATAGGCAGGTGGAACACGTATAGACGGGGCATGCTGGCCGGCGAGAGCAAGGTAGGCCGAAGGGCTTGTTTCTACGCACTCCGATAGTGTATGGGGTGATCGCCAGTTGGTGTGGGCTGCAGGGCCTGTTTCCACGCTGTGTCTCTAAACTCTCAAGGGTGTGAATGGTTGATGTCCGAGGTTATGCCCTGAGAAGTGAGTTTGATTGTGCAACCCTGTCCCTGTTTTGCAGCCTGCGGCGGACGTGGTCCGCAAGGACGTTCAGCGGCCGTGCGCGGAGACCTACTTCCACACGCCAGTCCCGGCAGCTCAGCGCAGACAGCTGGAAGGAGTGCAGATCAAAGCTGCATCGCCCGCCCAACGCAAGCTGGAAATCGAGAACGGCATCGGCAAGTGAATTCACCCACTCCCCCACCTGCCCATTGCCGGGGTGTCCCCCCCCAGTGGAACATGAACTGGTGCCGACAGGCCCACCCATGTCAGGGACGGCAGCTCCTAATGTTATCCAGACTGCTCTGCCATTCCACCCTCTTCACTAATGGAGGGTGGCGATTTTAAATTGTCGTTTTTCTCCCGCTGTTACTGAGCTACATTTTAATATATTAAAGATTGCTGGTGCTATCTCCAATGGAAAGTTGGAGCGCTACTTCCCGTTGGGGCTCAGAGAGAAAGTTACTTAAAGCGGTCCCTGGGAAGGTAGAGAACGCGGATGTCGGGGAACGCTGGTGACCCCGCGACCGATAGGAACAACGTGTGGTGTTGCCCGCTTACCTTGGATCATTCTCTCTCTGCATTTGATATCCATCTCCTGTGCAAGGTGCAGGTTATGAATGTGAATGTATTATCCGTCTGCAAAATACTGTGACATTTATAATGGTGCCGGACATTTCCTCCCCCCTTCTCTGACCAAAAGATATCACTCAGGAAGACAGTCACACATCGCAGAAACAGACCCACATGCCCATGTCGACATAGATGCCTCAGCTACACTCGTTCCACCTGCCCACATTTGGCCCATATCCCTCTAACCCTTTCCCATCCATGGACCTGTCCAAATGTCTGTTCAAGGTTGTCACAGTACCATCGGATTATTTTGGCGTAGAGGATAACACCGCCACAATTGGATGGGATTTCTACCTTTAACTGATCCAACTTTAGTCTCGCCAAATGATCACCCCCAGCTTCCACCCCTTGCCCTACACACAACGGGCAACTCACAGAGGGCAATTAATTCCATCTGTGGAATTCTCTGCCTCAGACGGCGGTGGAGGCCAATTCTCTGCATGCTTTCAAGAGAGAGTTAGATAGAGCTCTTAAAGATAGCGGAGGCAAGGGATATGGGGCGAAGGCAGGAACGGGGTACTGATGGTGGGTGATCACAGCCATGATCACAGTGAATGGCGGTGCTGGCCTACTCCTGCACCTATTGTCTATTAACCTACAAACCTGTACGTCTTTGGGACGTGGGAGGAATCCGGAGGAAACTCACACGGTCCCGGGAGGAACAGCGCCCGGGTCTATGGCACTGAGAGGTGTCGGCTCCATCAGCTGCGCCACCGGGCCGCCCTTATCTGAAGTTCAGTGGTTTTTTTAATTGGTCTGCTTGTGCATGGAGGAGGGGTTGCAATGATCAATGTCATGATGTTGGAAAGGATGCAGATTCACTGGTGATTATTCCCAGAAGGCAGCTAAAGGGTGAGCGTATAGATTAGTTTAGAGATACAGTGTGGAAACAGTCCACGGCAACTAGTGGTCACTAGATCACTCGCACTATCCTACACACTAGGGACAATTTACAATTTTTACAGAAGCCGAATAACCCACAAACCTGAGTGTCTTTGGAGTGTGGGAGGAAACCGGAGCACCCGGTCCACGTGGTCACGTGGAGAACGTACAAACTCTATACGGACAGCACCTGTAGTCCGGATCAGACAGGAAAGGATAGAGGGCAAAGAATGGGTAATAGGTTCTAGGAGCAGAATTAGGCCATTTGGCCCATCAACTCCCTGGTGTTGAATATGGGCTGCATGCCAAGTGCGATCTCATCGAACGGCAGAACTGGGTCAAGGTGCTGAGTGACTGCCCAGTGACAAAGCTCACGTGTCATCTGGAAAGGGCAGCACGGTGACGCAGTCTGGGTTGCTGCCCCAGAGACCCAGGTTCAATCCTGACTATGGGTGCTGTCTGTACTGAGTTTGCACGCTCTCCGGGTGCTCCAATTTCCTCCCACACACCAAAGAGGTGCAGGTTTGTAGGTTAATTTGGCTTTGGTAAATGTTGTGTTATTTCCTCGTAGGCAGTGCACAATGAGGGTGCTTTGGCATGAAGCGATACTCTAATGTACACAGGGTGGAGATGGATGGTTTTGTTTGATGGAAACACCATCCACGCCGACCATCCGTTCACACTAGTTCTATGTTATCCCACTTTCCCACTCACTCCCCGCACACACCAGGAGCGATTTACAGAGGGCCAATTAACCTGCAAACCCGCCCGTCTTTGGGATGTGGGAGGAAGCCGGTGCACCTGTTTCTTAAACGATGCAATAGTACTTGCCTCAACTACCTCCTCCAGAAGCTTGTTCCATGCACCCACCTCCGTTTGTGTCGGAATCCTTCTTAAGGGACTTTTGATACTTTGCAGCAGACGGTACTATGAAAGCTGAGGTAGCACATGCCTCATGAGAATGTTCAATGATGATACTTGACAATTTGTAAACCTCCTTTACATTATAGATATGAATGTGGTGCTGTTTTATCTTGGATATGCTGATACTTTCCCTTCCAATCGTGCTTGGAGAGTCTGTACAAGTCTGGTTATTTCCTCGTCAGCGGTGCTGGTTCATGGAACTGGTTTTCGCATTGCTTGCTGGCTAATACCTTTAACCCCCTTTCACTCTGATCCTTCGTCTTGGTGTGTCTACCAGGCCTGTAAAGCTGGAGCAAGTAAGAATGTCATTGTTTTCGGTTCATATCCGGTGTAGAGACAAGCGATGCAGCGTGGATACAGGCCCACAGAGCCCTCGCCAAGCACCGATCACCGTTTCACACCAGTTCGACATTATCCCACTTTCTCATCCACTCACTCCCTGCACACTTGGGGGTAATTTACAGAGGATCAATTAAGTTGCAAACCCCTTGGGCACGTCCTTGGGATGTGAGAAAGCCGGAGCACCCTGACAAAATCCATGTGGTGACAGGGAGAACGTTCAAACCCCCCCCCCCCTCACCCCCCCATGCAGACAGCACCCGGGATCAGGGTCCAACCCGAGTCTGCAGCAGCTCTACTGACTGCTCTGCCGCCCTTGTGAGACGAATATGCACACTTTGAACTTCCAGCATCATTGCCCACAGACTAAAGCATTGATTCTGCAGGGGTGCACGCGTCAGAATTACCCCGTGAGGGGAGAGTCCTTTATCTGTGATAAGGCAGTTGCCCCTCTTGGTTTGTGGATACCCAATGTGAATCGCTCAATATCCCCATGGCTGGCTGCATTCAGCTGGAGTCCCAACGCTTATGCGATGGAATCAGTTTTGCATGCAGTCTTTCTGCCTTTCCTGTAGAATCTGATCCTTCCAACGGTGAGATCTGCGTTTGCACCCAGCTGCTCACACACAGCCCAGGGATGGGCCAATATTTCCTTGCTGCTACTTGGGTTCTGCTTGTCCTGCTGTAAACAAGGTCACGGGTTTGCCAGCATCAACGTTACAACAGCCGGAGCTTGTCGCTACGTTGCCTGATCAATAGGAAGTGCATCGCGAGTCTTGCTCCCCCTCCCTTCACTGCTATTCCAGCCCACTCCCCGGTAGTATTCCATGTTGCCACCTCATCACCAATGGTAGACTTGATCGGCAGTGTGTAAAGACTGTGAAAAGCAACTATCCCAAATGTTTCCCTGTGTCTTCTTGGATACATCTTTGTTTTTCCTGCTCTCTGGAATTTCAGGCTTCTTGCTTCTGCATACATTCTCTGTGAAATAATGGAATAAAAAATAAACAAGTCCTCTCTGTCTGTTTCTTGTTTGCACGGTTTAAAAATGTTAGTTTAGTTTAGAGATACCGTATGGAAACCCGGCCCTTTGGGGCCCCATCATTGATCACCTGTTCACACTGGCCACTACGTCATCCCACTTTCTTGTCCACTCCTCAAACACAATTAACCTACAAACTCGCAAATCTTTTGGATGTGGGAGGAAATTGGAGCAGCCGGTGGAAGAAATTCACACGGTTACAGGAACATGCAAACTCCACACCGACAGCAACACAGCACCCAAGGTCAGGATCGAAACCAGGTCCCTGGTGCTATGAGGCTGCCTCGCCCGACTGAAGTGAAGCATTGGTTTCTGACTAGGATGGACTCTATAAGTTGGGTAAACCATGGTTGTGGCACTGCTCTATTATTGTTACGCCCCCCGCCCCCCCATTCTGGAACTCCCGAAGCACGACCAGATAATTTGAGATGTGTAATAAAACTATTTGTACTTTCAAACTTTAACGTCTTGTCTTCTGCACAGCGAGAAAGAGGGAATAAGAGGAGAGGAATGGAGGGAGGGGAGGGGGTGAATGGCCTTCAGAGATATAGAAGCAGGACCACACCGCCCAGCGACCAGCCCGTGCACGAGCCCTATCCTACACATTAGGGACAGTGTACAATTTTATCTGGGCCAATTCACCTACAAACCGGCCCGTCTTTGAAGTGTGGAAACTGGAGCACCTGGAGAAATCCCGCTGGTCGCAGGGAGAAAGGAACAAACTCCGTGGTGACCGGGTCGAACCCGGGTCAGGCGGCGTAAGGCGGCAGCCCCACCGTTGCGCCACTCTGGCTGCTTTACCGAGGCACGAGTGTAGTGGAGTAAATGCAACTGTTGTATCGCCTCCACCACCGACCCTGGCAGCACATACCAGGCACCCACCACCCTCCGCACATCTTTAAGCTTTGCCCCTCTCACCTCTCTAAACGCATTTCCTTTTCACCTTAAAACGCTGTCCTGTGTAAAAGGTTTTGACTCTACCCAATTTATACCCCAGCAATCCAAGTCTGCCCAACCTTTCCCAGCAGCTAATTAACCCTAATCCAGGCAGCATTCTGTTAAGGGCCTGTCCCACTTGGCCGTCATTTACACGACAGGCCGTTAGTGACTGATGCGCGACGATCACGTGCATCATCGTGCGTCCGCACAGCCGTCTGGAGCGTGCGATGTCATTTGAAGATAGACACAAAATGCAGGAGTGACTCAGCGGGACCGGCAGCATCTCTGGAGGGAAGGAGTGGATGATGTTTCGGGTCGAGGCTGTTCAGTCTGAAGAAGGGTCTCGACCCGAAACGTCACCCATTGCTTCTCTCCAGAGATGCTGCCGGTCCCGCTGAGTTACTCCTGCATTTTGTGTCTATCTCCAATCGTCTTGGCCCCGCTCTGGGAGTAGGAGTGGGGGCGGATCCGGATCCCCAACGGCCGTGAGCCCCAGGCCGAGCTCGGCGATCACTTGCCTGCTTCTGCTGCTGTTGGAGGTGAGACGTTGGGCCGCGCCAGGGTGTCCCACTTGGCCGTCATTTACGCCACAGGCCGGTGGCGCATGAAGATTTCATCCAGAATGAAATCCTGGAGCGCTGTGCGATACCGCGCGCAACTCCACGCCGCTCCATGCGCCTGTCCCGCGATACCCACACGCTACCATGGCGCGCAAACAACGGCCAAGTGGGACAGGCCCTTTAAACTGCGTCTGCACCCTATCCAAAGCCTCCAGGTCCTAGTAATGGAGCGATCAGAACGGCACGCAGTGTTTAGTTTAGAAATATAGTGAGGAACTTCGGCCCACCGAGACCACAGCGTCCAGCGGCCACCTCGTACACTAGCACTATCCTACACACACAGACACACACTAGGGACAATTTACAATTATACCAACCCAGTTAACCTACAAACCTGTACGTCTTTGGAATGTGAGAGGAAACCGGAGCATCCAGAGAAAACCCACGCGGGCCACAGAGAGAACACAAACTCCGTACAGACAACACCAGGTGAGATGAAAGTACTCAGCTGGATCAGCTGTGCAACGACATTCTCCTGCCAGTTTACAATGTACAAAACATTAAAAATCATCAAAAATCAAACAATTAAAATATTTGTTAAAACAGAATAGGGCGGCACAGTGGCGCAGCGGTAGTGTTGCTGCCTCGCAGCGCCAGAGACCCGGGTTCGACCCTGACTACGGGCGCTGTCTGTATGGAGTTTGCACGTTCTCCCCGTGCACTTTCACCTCACCTGCCTTAACCTGGCAAGGATGCTGTCTTTACGGAGTTTGTACGCTCTCCCTGTGGCCAAGTGGGGTTTCCTCAGGTGCTCCGGTTTCCTCCCACACTGCAAAGACGTGCAGGTTTGTAGGTTAATTGGCTTCGGGAAATTATAAATGATCCCGTGTGTAGGATAGAGCTGGTGTCCGGGGTGGTTATTGGTCGGCACGGACTCAGAGGGCTGAAGGGCCTGTTACCGCGCTGCATCTCTCTAAAGTCCAAAGAATTCACTGCACTAGCTGGGGAGTCGGACCACTGCTAGCAGGGAGACGATGGGCGGAGTGTCACCCTGCAACATATGTTCTGGCCTCAGTCAAAGTATGAGTCTCAAGAAGGCTCCCATCCCGAATCATCGCCCGCCTTTCCCCTCCGCAGGTGCTGCCTGTCACACTGAGTTCTTCCAGCACTCTGCGTTTGGCTCAGGATTCCGGCATCTGCAGTTCCTTGTCTCCATGACAAGCTTCTCTCTCCACAGATGCTGCCTGACCTCGTTGTCTCCAGCAATTTCTGCTTTTATCTTCTGGGATCCTGCTGTGTAATAGATGACTCATACCTTCCCCGCATTGCATCGGTGCCAACACTTCAGTTGTACTCCTTTGGATTTCCTGAAGTCACTGACATCTTTCTTAAGTGATGCAACATTCAGATGGGTTCATGCAAGTATTGTCTGATAATGTAATCTGCCTCAAAAGACATTTCTCCCGCCGACTAAATCGTCAAGTCTGTTGAAACAACTCAGTAATAAAACGATAGCCAGATACATGACCAAAAAAAATCCTCTTCACTAATCGTTATTGAATCATTTGCCTCGGTCAGAGGCTTTACCCAGACCTGGGAGAGACCCCCTTTGTTGACATTTTAATTCTGTTGACTCATGGTTATTAGCCACGGATACTGGGAGATGAAACAGATGCTTTCTTTGGAACATTCCCAGCCCGAGTGGGAACAGGAGCTGCTCATGTCTAGACATTCCAAATCCATTTTCCATTGGGATAACACTGGAAGCGTGGCACAGCTGCTAGAGCTGCTGCCTCGCAGCGCCAGAGACACAGGTTCGAATCTGACTCTGGCTGCTGTTTGCGTGGAGTTTACATGTTCTCCGTGTGACCGCGATAGTCTCCTCTGTGTGTACCCTATGGCTCTTGTAGGGAGTGGATGTGAAATGAGATAACATGGAACTAGTGTGACAGACACAAACTACTAGAGTAACTCAGCGGGTCAGGCAGCATCTCTGGTGAAAAGGAATAGGTGATGTTTCAAGTCGAGAAGGTTTCCTCCCACACTCAGAAGGTTTGAAGGGTCTCGATCCGAAATGTCACCTATGAGTCTAAAGAAGGGTCTCAAAGCGAAACGTCACCTATTCTTTTTCTCCAGAGATGCTGCCTGACCCGCTGAGTTACTTTAACATTCTGTGCTTATCTTCGGTGTAAACCGGCATCTGCAGTTCCTTCCTACACATAGAACTAGAGTGAATGGGTGATCAATGGTCAGCATGGCCTCAGTGGGCCAAAGGGCCTGTTTCCATGCTGTATCTTAAAACAAACATTAGCAGTAACAAGGGTGGTGTGGGCAGGCCTTCCCACAGACCAGCATCTCCCACCTCTCTCCACCCCATGACTTCTTTCATGGTATCTTCCAGCCTCTTGGCTTGTTCTTTCCCACACCTACAGAATGATGTGGGGCATAGATGGGGTAGACAATCAGAACCCATTCCCCAAGGTGGAAATGTTAGACTAGAGAGCATAGGATTGCGAGTGGAGCGAAGTTTAATTGAGAGGCGCAGGGCAATTTAATTTTTTACACATAGGGTGGTGGGTCCTGGAACGTGATGCTGGGGGTGATGATTGAGGCAGAAAGGTTAGTGATTTTTAAAAGACTTTTGGACAGGCACATGGATATGACATGGAGGGATATGGATTATGTGCACATCGATCAGGTTCTGGTCTTTGTATAATGTTCAGTGCATAGTGTGCTGTAGAACCCGTGTAAAGTTTTTATTTACACAAACTGGTGGGTGCCTGGAACATGCTGCCTAGGGTGGTGATGCAAGCAGAAATGATAGTGAAGAGGATTTCAGATAGATAGACCCATGGATATTCAGGAAATACAGGGATACGGATCGCGTGCAAGCAGAGATTAGTTTATCTGGGATCATGTTCAGCGGACATTGTGGGCCAAAAGCGCCTGTTCCCGTACTGTACCGTTCTGTGTTCTATATTCTCCACAGTGTGGATCCCATGGATCTCCACATTTGCAAAGAGAGCTGGATGTTAACTAATGAAAATGTCTGCACTTTCAGCTTGAACTTGGACCTGGAATCTTGGGTCTGAGCTACACCAATCTGATCAATCCACTGCACATTTGCACCAGACCCTTCAGCCCTCAATATTTGTACTGAACATACCAAGACTATCACTTATCTACGTGCACATAATCCATATTCATCCCTTCCCTGCATATCCACGTGCCTACCCAAAAGTCTCTTAAATGTCCCTAACCTATCTGTCTCAACCACCATTCCCCGGAGCACATCCCAGGCATTCACCACCCTGTGCCAAAAACCTGCCCCGCACATCTCCTTTAAACTTTGCCCCTCTCACCTTAAAGCGATGGCCTCCAGTCTTTGACTTTTCACATTTTTATTTCAGTAGGGAACTGGGACGTTTAAATGACTAATCAAGTGTTTGAGATGAAGAGTAAAGGCTCGAACAGCCTGACCACCTTTTTTCTTTGCTTGGTAGTTGAATTTTTTTATATGCGATGGTTTTTCCTGCTTGGAATCGTTTGCTCCTGTTCAGAAGTCGTGCAGTTTTGTCACCAAATGTTCTTCTCCCAAACTTCCTCCGAAGAAGTCTTGACTATAACTGCAAATAAACTTTCCAACGTGGAGTTAAGGGCCTGTCCCACTTACGCGACCGTTAGAGGCGACTGCCGGCACCCGTGGTAGGTCGCCGAAATTTTCAACATGTTGAAAATTCAGCGGTGATCAGAAAGACACTACGACTCTTTGGAGAGCTCTCACGACCATAGGAGACCTCTCACGACCATACAGGCTGTTTGATCGTGAGAGGTCACCCGCGACATGTCGCCAGGGGTTGCCTGTATGGTCGTGAGAGGTCTCCAAAGAGTCGTATTCCGGTCGCCGCTGAATTTTCAAATGTTGAAAATTTCAGCGACCTATCACGGGTGCCAGCAGTCGCCTGTAAAGGTCACGTAAGTGGGACAGGCCCTTTAATTCTCAACCTTTGGTATCTCGTCCTTTGGTTTACTGGTGTAAATGGGATGGTTGTATTCATAGAGAATGTCCAGGAGATCAGCACACTTTGAAAAGGAATAAAGGAGTACAGAGATATAAAAGAAATGAATAGAATTTTTCAGCCTACTACAATGCACCCTTAAAAACAGCAAGTTATTCTTAATTGTGATGAACGGCGAGATGAATCTTGTTTATTAGATCAATAATTTACAAAGTTTGACAAACTGAACCAACCATCGTATGAAGTCATTTTTTACTTTGAGCATATTACAGTCCTATATATTTTTTTCTCCACATTGTACATAAGGGGACCAGATAGTAGCAAAACAAAAAAACACACTTGGCACAGTTATAAATAATGTAATACAAAAACAAATAAGTATTCACAATCTGCAGAATGTAGTGCTTCCTCTAGAGTCAGTGGAGCATGAAAGTCAATTATACTTGCGGACATTGAATGATTGCCGCGATCGCACAGGTAACAAAAAAAAGAAGCTGAGACAGGAATTGCAGGTTTCAAAGAGAGGAGAAATGACAGGTTGTTACGAAGTCAGGGCAGTACAAAAGGAAAGTGGTTGTTACAAATACCAGTGTTAAACCTCGGGAAGGACCGGAATTCATCTTGGGAAGAGGGCACCGAGCGGCGGGACGTTCTCCAGCGCACGGACTCCTCGCCTGGTCTCTGCTGTCCTGGGTGGGCCAGGCGACGTTGGAGATGGAGTGCATGCGTTCCACACACCGGCAGTCTCACCACCCAGGGGCCCTGGCCCGTGTGAGCATAAACCTTTATAACACACTCCAAACGGTGTCAGAGCCTTTACTGTGGGTTCCCCCCCCCCCAGCCCAAAAGCTGGTAAGAATTCACGTTAACTAATATTGCAATACTGCAATTCTTGATATCAGGTACAATGCACACAAACTAGGTGTAGTTTCCACTACAAAGTAAACAGCGACCAAAAAAAGTCTTGCACTTTGCAAACACAGGACATCCACTATTTACAACTTCACTGATCTTCCTGCTGGAGGAAGGAAGCTGAGAGAACACTTCACTGCAAGCTGATGTGATGCTGTATGTCCTACGGTCTTGAGAGCCGTGTTTTTTTTAAATGTATTTTAACTTTTTCTTGCCAAGCACCAGACATGCAGAGTTCAGTGAGTCGATGAATTAGCAGCAGCAGCAGCAGCAGCACCAGAAGCAAATCAACTACATTCCTACACTTAAAAAAAAAAATTCTCGGCAGAGTTGAAAAATCAAGTTTGCAGACTCCAAACTAACATTGACAAATATACACACTGGTAAAACTAGTTGATAAATAATTTATGTACAGATACAACTAATCTTTACACTGGCCCGATGCGTTGGTTAAAAGTATTTTGCACAAGAGTTTGGGGCTCGGTGACCTCAGCGAATTCACAGCTGTCTGTAAACGTGGCTAGTTTCCAGAGAGTGGCAGACAAGTCATTCGTGAACTAAGCTTAAAGTGGCTGCAGAAATCATTATCATGCTCCAAGTTGGGACTCCTTGTTATAATTGGAAGAATCAGGTGCCTCTCTCTTCATTAGACCTCCCAGCACTCGCCCACCATGCACTGTTCGGGTGAAGGACGATGAACAAAGATCCGTGACCGCATCAGCACCTGTGCAACTGATCTGCAGGAATATGCAATGCTGGTGATGGAAAATGAGCGACACCTCCCCCTCCCCACCTCTAACCTTGCCCGCTCCCAAAGCTCACCATCTCCCAATTGAGAGCGACGGGGAGGGAGCTTGCAAATTTCCACTCGACGACCCGATTCATTTGCACTAAGACGGCCGTTCTTTAAAACCATGATTTAAAACTGGAAAGAATAAAGTACTTAAAACGATCAGTGCCTCAAACATAGGGGGGGGGGGTTGGGATTTTTACCGCTAGACATGATTGTGAACATCGATTTCCGGATTTTCCTGCACGAAATTCAAAGCACCACACGACAATACTCAACAAATACAATCGATGCAGGGTGCAACCGTGTCCTCGCACTGTGGCACTGCCGGACCGCATGGGACTCCCATCTCTGGAGCCGATAGGCGGCAAATCAAATGTTTCAAGCTTTGCAGCTCAGTGTCGCTTTCTACTCCAAAAACCGGAGACAAACACAACACGTTAGAAATCAATTCCAGGCAAAAGAGCAGTCTCGATCTATGTCTATATAGAGGTTTCCTTGCGGCCTTCTGCTTTCTGTACCACACTGTGATTGCGATGAGGTGCTGGGGTGCGAGGGTTCAGGCTTTGGTGGAAACAGGCAGCGAGACTGTCCCTGTTTACAGAGGGACTGCAGGGCGGCCGTTCCCCGCAGTGACGTTATTTAGATTGCTGATACTGGAAAAGGATTAGGAAGGATGTCTGTCAGGCACCAGTCCGAAGGGGGTTGATTGTGGGGATGATTCGCCGTGGACGCTGATCCCACTACACCAGCTGGTAACCAGTACCCGAGGTCTGGTCATACTCGATTGTGTACTGATGCGTCCAGTCCACCATTACAGGGCGAAAGAGGCCGAAACATCGAAATTCAAAGAAGTCTATGATATTCCTAATGCAACCGTGGCTGGTGGCGGGAAAGAAGAGAAAACAACAAAAGCAAAGGTCAATTAATTATATGGAAATATCAGGCTGCAAACACAGATCTTCCAAACTAACTTTCACTCAGTCAGCATCATCAATCTGAAGAAGGGTCCCGACCCAAAACGTCAGCCAGCCGACCAATTTCTCCACAGATGCTGCCTGACCCGCTGAATTACTCAGCAATTTATTGCTTTAAAAAAAAAAAATCAACATAACATTTCAGATCATGGTCATCTTAAGTGCACAGCATTGCCAATGCAACGAAGCACCTGTACACACGGGTACTTACTTGAAAGGGCTCTCAATAGTGGTTGTTGTAACCTTAAAGTGCTTGTAACGTCTTGCATTCATCCTTTCGTTTGTAGTTATCCCAAGACAAGCAATCTTCATCAACCAGAAACAAATAAGTTAATATGTAGTTAGATAGCTTAAGTTAACATTGTTATAAGTTATGGGGCGCGCTAGTCAGCACGGGCAAGTTGGGTCAAAGGGCCTGTTTCCACACTGTATGACTATGAGTTCATCAAATCTCTGAGTCCATTAAACAAAGAACTAGTGTGTGAACGGGTGATTGATAGTCAAGGTGGTGGATGGGCTGAAGGGCCTGTTTCCATGCTGTATCAAGCACTTCATTTAATTATTGACAATGTGATGGTTGGAATCCCTATGTAGAGGGCAGCAAAGCACAGAGGGCGAAAGCAGCACTCGAGACACTAACCAGTACAGATTCACAACCATACAGTGTGCAAACAGGCCCATCGGCCCGACTTGCCCATGCCGACCAACATGCCCCATCTACATTAGTCCCACCTGCCTGCGTGCGGCCCATATCCCTACAAACCTATCCTATCCAAGTACCTGTCGAAATGTTTCTTAAACATCGTGACACATGCTCTGACCTGAAACGTCACCTATCTATGTTCTCCAAAGATGCTGCTTGACCCGCTGAGTTACTCCAGCACTTGTATCCTTTTATATACCTGTTCAAATTTATTTAAAATGCTATTATAGTATCTGCCTCAACTACCTCATCCGGCTGCTCGTTCCTTTTACCTACCATCCTTTGTGTAAAGGTGTAAAGAGGTTGCTCCTCAGGTTCCTATTAAATCCCCCCCCCCCCCCACCTTAAACACCTGTCCACTCACTGTTTCTCGATTCCCCGACTCTGGGCAAAAGACTCCGTGCATTTACCCTATCTATTCCTCTCATGATCTTGTACACTTCTATAAGATCACCACTCATCCTCCTGCGCTCCAAGGAATAAAGTCCTAGGCTCAACCTCTTCCTGTAGGCCTAGGACCTCGAGCTGCACAGCCTCAAAATTCAAGGCGAGAAACATTATTTTGCTGTTTACCTGATACATCTGACACATGAGTAAGATAGCCACCCACAAGAAGTGAAAGAGACTGTTCAGGAACATCCAGAACACCCACGGGGAACAGCTCGCAATCTCGGTTAGATACGTCCACAGTCCTTCCTTCGGGTAGTTGGTTTCACAGTGGATGCTCCAGTCTGAAAGAGAGAGAGGTCATGTCCATAAACCCATCCCTGGACTGAGAGAGAGCATAAAGCTGTAGGTTCACAGGATATGGAAGCTGTGGAGAGGGCGGAGGAGGTTTACCACAATGCTGCCTAGATTCGAGGGGTTCAGCTGCAGGGAGAGGTTGCCATGAGTTGAGGGGAGTCTTGAGATGAGATGCATTTATTTACTTATCTTGATAGAAGTATAAAATAATGTGAGGAGCTTGGAGGTCTCAAGAAGAGTAACGTAAAATAAAATAATGCTAAGTTACACTAATCACCTCTGCCTACATGTGATCCATATCCCTCCATTCCCCGATGCCTATATCCCTCCATTCACTACATATCCATGTACCTACCCAAAAGTTTCTGATTTTTCTAGAACGTCAAAGGTTGAGGGGAGACTTGATCGAAGCATAAGATTAAGTGAAGCTTAGATATGGTAGGCAGTCAGAACTGTTTTCCTCAGGGTGGAAATGTCTAACACTGAAGGCATAGCTTGAAAATGAGAGGGAGAACGTTCAATGGAGATGTGCAGGTAATATAAACACAGAGAGCGGTAGGGGCCTGGAGCATATCTGGTGGTGATGGAGTTAGATACAATAATGGCGTTAAATAGGCTCTTATATAGGCTCATGGAAATGCAAGAATAGAGGGATATGGATCATATAAACATCGAAAATAGGTGCAGGAGTAGGTCATTCGGCCCTTCGAGCCAGCACTGTCATTCAATATGATCATGGCTGATCATCCAGAATCAGTACCGCGTTCCTGCTTTTAACCGATATCCCGAGAATCCTTTAGCCCAAAGAATTAACTCTAACTCTCTCTTGAAAACATCCAGTGAATTGACCTCCACTGCCTTCTGTGGCAGAGAATTCCACAGATTCACAACTCTCTAGGTGAAAAAGTGTTTCCGCATCTCAGTCCTAAATGGCCTACCCCCTTATTCTTAACCCTATCATGTACAGGCAGATGTGATCAGTTTAACTTGGCATCGTGTTTGGCACTAACGTTGCGGGCTGCAGTGTCCGTTACTGTGCTATACTGTTCACTGTAGTGCCAAGACCATCTCTTATCTACCTGCATGTTATCCATATCCCGCAATACTCTGCAAATCCAAAGTCTAAATGTCACTATCATGTGTTTCACCTACCACTTCCAATATAAATGTTCCAGACACTCACCACCCTCTGTGTTAAAAAAAAAAAGCGCCACAAGTCTCCTTTAAACTTTTGCCTTAAAACCATGCCCTGTTATTTGATTTTTCCATCCTGGCGAAAAGGTTCCGACTGTCTACCCTATATCTATGCGTCTCAAAAGAAGTTTACTTACAGAATAAACAGCCGTAAATCATCCAGATTATCATTCCCAACAAGAAGAACAGGTACCCAATGAAGTATCGGTGATTTCCCGCTCCTAGAAAAGAGAAAAGGTTCTGGTTCAAACGGTTGACAGGACACAGCAAGAACTGAAACCATTGTGTGCCCCTCCACTCCAATGGAAACTGCTGGAGATACTCAGCAGGCCAGACATTAAAGTAATCGGAACATTCACACAGCACTCCAACTGTGGCCTGACCAATGTTTTATGAAGTACATATAGTCTTAGTCTTACAGGGTGGAAACCTTCGGCCCAACTTGCCCACACCAGCAAAATACCACATCTACACTAGTCCCACCTGCCCGCATATGGCCCATATCTCCCAAAACATGTCCTATCAAGGCTGTACCATACCCTCCTTGCTCTTGTACACAGTGTCATGGTTAATGAAGGCAATATTCAGAATAAAGGAACAAGAAACTGTAGATTTTTTAAAGAAGGAACTGCAGATGCTGGAGAATCGAGGGTACACAAAAAGCTGGAGAAACTCAGCGGGTGCAGCAGCATCTAAGGAGCGAAGGAGATAGGCGACGTTTCGGGCCGAGACCCTTCTTCAGACTGAAGAAGGGTCTCGGCCCGAAACGTCGCCTATCTCCTTCGCTCCTTAGATGCTGCTGCACCCGCTGAGTTTCTCCAGCTTTTTGTGTACCCAAGAAACTGTAGATGACGGTTTACTGTGCATTCGCCCAATCCATTGATTTTATACATCTATAAAACCACTCCTCGCCCTCCATGTGTTGATAAATGGGATTTAGTTTCGTTTTTTAAGTTTAATTTTTTTAGTTTAGAGATACAGAGGGTGGTAATAGACCTTTTGGCCCATCGAGTCTATACCGACCAGCGACCAACTAGTGTACACTAACACTACCCAACACACTAGGGACAATTTACAATTTTACCAAAGCCACTTAACCTATAAACCTGTACCTCTTTGGAATGTGCGAGGAAGCTGGAGCACCCGGGGAAAACCCACATGCTCATAGGAAAAACGTACAGACACAGCCCATGGCCAGGATCAAACCTGGGTCTCTGGTGCTGCATCAATTCTACCACTGCGCCACCTTATTAGTGGATTACTGGAGATGGTATTTGGTGGTTGGGTTAGGGTTATGGGGATGATGGGCTGAATGACCTGTTTGCGCCACATGTCTCCATGAAATCCAAATGGAAATTAAGGATGAATTCACGTGGAACAGTTGAGGTGAAGAGATAGTGAAGACACGCATGAGAATAGGAGATCAGATAGGGCGGGAGGAAGCTTCTTGGAAGCTTAAACTAACGGCAATCCGCAATCAGCCTGAATGTCTCATTGATGCCAGAGTCAATCAGCACGGAAACATACCCTTCGGCCCAACTTGCCCATGCCCACCAAAACACCACATTAATGCTAGTCCCTCCTGCCCGTATCCCTCTAAACCTTTCCTATTCAGACATATGGCCTGAACAAAGGTCTCGACCTGAAACGTCACTTATCCATGTACAGAGATGCTGTTTGACAAGCTGATTACTCCAGCACTTTGTCTCCTTTCATGCACCTGTCCAAATGTCCTTTAGATGTTGTTGCAGTATCTGTCTCAACTACCTCCTCTGGCAGTTTGTACTGTATACCCACCACACTGTGTGGAAATCATTGCCCCTCAGATTCTAGTAAATCTTTCCCCTCTCACCTGAAACCTAAGGGTGGCACAGTGACGCAGCAGCAGAGTTGTTGCCTTACAGTGTTTGATCCTGACTATGGCTGCTGTCTGTACGGAGTTTGTACATTCTCCCTGTGACTGCGTGGTCGTTTTCCGTCGGTCCCACTTTCTTCCTGCTTCACAGACAATAGTGGAACGCGCAGAATCCGGCCATCTGGATCTCAGCATCTTTTGCAGCACTTGTTTGGTGATCGCTGGGCGGCGCGGACTCAGTGGGCTGAAACGTTTCCACGCTGTATCTCTAAAATTCCCAATTCCCCAACTCCAGGTAAAAGATTATGCATTCAGCCTATCTATTCCCCTCATGATTTTCTATTCTTCCACTAGATCACCCCTCAGCCTCCTGCGCTCCACGTGTGATGGTTTTGATGCTGTCCGTTTAGTGTTGGCCTTTCACCAAACTGCCGCTGCAGGTTCCGCACATGCCGTGGAACGATCTGAATGCAGTGACTTACCCACGCAGTTCCCAACCCACGGGCAGTGGTGGTCGAACTTGGCGATGCATCTATTGCAAACGGCGCAGTGTTTGGAACGAACAGGTTTCTGGATCTGTTCAGAAAACACAAAATTGAGATACAATCAAGTGTCATATGTTTGTGAAGGATCTGAAACCCATTTGAGTGCTGGGAGTGCCTGGCCACAGTTTAATTTAGACATACAGCATGGAAACAGGCTCTTCGGCCCACTGAGTCAACACTAGCCATTGATCACTCATCCTCACTAGTTCCATATTATTCCACTTTCTCATCCACTCCCTGCACGCTAGGGGCAATCTACAGAGGACAATTAACCTACAAACCTGCACATCTTTTATGAATGTGTGAGGAAATGAGAGGAAACGGGAGCACCCAGAGGAAACCCAGGCGGTCACATGGAGAGTGCCAGAGACCAGAGTTCGATCCTAACCTCAGGTGCTGTCTGGATGGAGTTTGCACGTTTTTCCTGTGACTGCGTGGGTTTCGTGCCACATCCCAAAGACGTGCAAGTTTGTAAGTTAATTGCCCTCAGTAAATTACTCCAAGTATGCAGGAAGAGGACGAGAAAGTGGGAAAACATAGAACTAGTGTGATCAGGCGATTGATGGTCGGTGTGGACCTGAAAGGCCGAAGGGCCTGTTTCCATGCTGTATCTCAAAACCAAATTGGAAGATTTGAAATTGAAAAGGAAACGCTGGTTTATACCAAAGATAGACACATATTGCTGGAGTAACTCAGCGGGTCAGGCAGCGTCTCTGAAGAAAATGGGTAGGTGACGATTCGAATCTGGACCCCTTTTAAGTCTGAAGAAAGGTCCCGACCCAACACGTCACCTATCCATTTTCTCCAGAGAGGCTGCCTAACCTGCTGAGATACTCCAGCATCTTGTGTCTATCTTTGGAAGATTTGGAATTCATCCTTAAGAGTACGAGGGGTCCATTCAAGAGGGATGACTGCGATGAAACTATTAATGCAATAATCCAGAAAAAACAAAAACAGTGCAATTATTAACTTGTACTGCACAGGTATATTGCAAAGTTAGTTCAGCTGAGTGTAATCAGCATTAACAGATTTTTAACGACATTGAAACAATGAAATAATATTCTTCTGAAGTAAAACTAAGATGGTGAAGGAAGGTGTGTAGAAAGGAACTGCAGATGCTGGTTTATACTGAAGATAGACACAAAGCGCTGGAGGAACTCAGCGGGTCAGATAGCATCTCTGGAGAAAAAGGATGGGTGACTTTTCAGTCCAAAGAAGGGTCTTTGAAACGTTACCCATCCTTTTTCTCCAGAGATGTTGCCTGACCCGCTTAGTTACTCCAGCACTTTGCACCCATTGTTGGGAAGGAAGGTCATGTCTTACCAAGCAAGTGCTGCAAAAGATGCTAAGATCCAGATGGCCAGATTCTGCCAGTTCCACTATTGTCTGTGGAGCAGGAAGAAAGTAGACATCAATAATATGTTGAACACAGCTTAGTCACAAAGATGATCACACACAGATATATACCTGTAACTAAATCAAACATTTACGTCATGCCTTTTATCCACAAACTATCACAGAGATGCAATCGGAACAAAGGCGATCTCACGGCGAGGGGACAACTTCTTGGCTAAAGTGTTCACTCTTTATTGCGCAGCCACAAAGAGAAGGGGAGAGGATGTGGGTTCATTTAGTTGAGAGATACAGCATGGAAACAGGCCCTCTGCCCACCAAATCTGCGCTAGCCAGCAATGACCCATTCACTAGTTCTATCCTACACACTAGGGGCAATTTATCAAAGCAAATTAACCTTCAAACCTGCGCCTCTTTCGAAAGTGGGAGGAAACCAGAGCACCCAGACAAAACCCATGCAGTCACGGGGAGAATGTTCAAATTGCACACAGACAGCACCCTTAGTCAGGATTGAACCTGGGACTCTGGCGCTGTAAGGCTGCAACTCTACTGCTGCCGAGAGGTTTGAGAGGGAATTCTAGAGTTCAGGGCAGAATTGGCGGAATGTGCGATTATCAAAAGTGGAGTGATAGACAAGGAGAATGAAAAGGTCAAGTTCTGTCTGTGTGGAGTTTGCACGCCCTCCCTATAACTGTGTGGGTTTCCTCGCACATTCCAGAAACATGCGGATTTGTTTACTGGAGGAGGTGAGAGGGAGAAGAGAACAAGTTCTAAAACCTTTGACTGGGAATCCGTCTGTCTGTCTCTCTCTGTCTGCCATGTGCACACTGCAATCATCAGGATGACCGCTGGTTTCTCCGCCAAGTTTGCCTAGAGATCTCATATTGGTCGTCAAAACACACAAAAACTCTTTTTGGGCCATTCTAAATGTGAATTTAAAATATAATGAGAAAGTGCATCAGATGGCACTGAAGGCACAGCACATGACATGGCCACCAGGAGGAGCTAAAAGACTATTTTTCCAGAACAGGTGGTTGAAGTCACAAGTAGACATCTGCTCCAACTCTGGAACCAAGGTAAGAGATTGATGTCTGATCGTCTTGGACGAGGAGGTGATTTTAGCCAGGTGTGATAAACGCCATGCCAAAACACTTTTTAAAATATAAATATCAATTACAAGAGTGAGAAAATCCTCAGGTAAACGCTCGGGGAAGAAAGGAATAGAGGATAGAAAGTTGATAGTTGAAGTCTGAGGAGGCAAACATGGACTTGTTACTCCAAACAGTAGGGAGGTCGTGCGATGATGTTAATTAGCCTACAAAATGTGTAGGAAGGAACTGCAGATGATGGGTTTGCATCGCAAATAGATACAAAAAGCTGGAGTAACTCAGTGAGTAGGGCAGCAACTGGAGAAAAGGAATAGGTGATGTTTCGGGTCGAAACCTCTCCCCTTCTTCAGACTGGGAGTCAGGTGGCGAAGTGTCTCAGTTGGAAGAAGGGTCTTAATTAGCCTACAGCTGAGGTGTGCAATGTGCCCTGGTCACACAAGAGCACGGATTGAACGTCACAGTCAGAGATACAGAGGGGACTAAATGGAACATTGCCAGAGATAAGTAATGAGGAAAGACTGCCTGGCCAAGGATTGAGGCAGAACGAGGAAACACCATTGACTACAGAAGCTGTAAACTTGAACACAAACCAAATTGCTGGAAAAACCCAGCAGGTCAGGCAGCATCTGTACAGGAAATGGACAGAATACATTTTGGGTTGGGACAAGTTTGAAGAAGGGTCCCAACCCAGAACATCCTCTGTCCAATTCCCTCCACAGATGCTGCCTGACCCACCCGAGTTCTTCCAGCACTCTGTGTTTTTGCTCGAGGGGTGCCGTTCAGAACAACATAGGAAATGGTCAAATCTGGAGGACTCAAATGTTGTAAGACAAAATAACATACAACAACAAAAAAGGTAGACTGAATTGGTATTTTTTTAGATTTGAGAAATACTTGCTTGATACTCGCCAGAGATAGGGATGTATGCTTAAATATTGGCAGAGCGAGATTGATTACATTTTTGAATATTCAAAGTGTATGCTCAGATAAAACCGATGCAAAGCTGTGCATTTCCACGATTTTAAATGCATTCACAGAGGCAGAAACTTTTTTTGAACCTCTCACCTCGACGGAGACAGCAGGAACATAGAGAAAAGCCACGCAGTCACGGGGAGAACGTACAAAGTCTCTCCAGATAGCACCCGTAGTCGGCATCAAACCTGGGTCTCTGGCGCTGTGAGGCAGCTACTCTGCCACTGCGTCATCCCAAAGGTTCCTTTCAATTGAATGTAATTGCAAGTAATGCTGAATTCACTTGTGTGCCAAGATTAATTCATGCCAAACAGGTAAATTTGTCAACTGATAATCCATGACCTTGACATCATTCAATTCTGTGCCAATTCGAGTGCTGACCTAGCAGGTCTCTACACGGCCTAATGCTTTCAAGGCTTGGCCACACTGCCTTACCTTTTTCTTCTGCTCTTCCGTGGCTTTGATTACTCCTGGGTCTGATTTCCACGACTTACCAAAGTTATAAAAGAGCCCCACACTGTTAACTAGGAACGGTAGGTGGACTGACAGAATTGGAAGATGTGTTTTGGTGTTAAGAAATTAAAGACGGGAAGACATTTAGCTTTACATCACATGCAATGTATTTCCATAATTCCCATTAATATAACGATGTTATAGTGTCAGGCATCACGGAAGCAGGCACTGCAGCCCAACTTGTCCATGCCAACCAAGATGCCCATCTATGCTAGTTCCATTTGCCTGTGTTTGACCCATTTCACCCCAGTGCCTTTCCTATCCATGTACTTATCAAAGTGTTTCTTTTGATACATCAAATAATCAAAAAGTGTCTTCTCTGCCACAGTAGATATGGGAATGGGAACAAGCCAAGCAAACATCATATCACCCATTTACAAATGAACACCACACTAAGTCAATAGATGGATAACTGCACCTAAACAATCTGGCCTTGGAGGATGTGGTAGGCATACAGAGCAAGTTACTACACCAGGGAAGTCCAGACCAAACCAGGGTAGCCTGAAAGATTATATTAGTTAAATGATGAATCTAGCACTATGAATAGTAACCATGAAACTATAACTTCGCCCATTAAAACCCAGGTTGAATCGATAGTATGGAAGGCAAGAGCAATATTTGCATTCATTTCGAGAGGAATAGAATATAAAAGCAGGGGTATAAAGCTGAGATCGAGTGGATGTGGAGGATGTTTCCACTAGAGGGAATGTCTAGGACCAGAGCTCGCAGCTTCAGAATAAAAGGATGTATCTTTAGAAACTAGATGAGAAGGAGTTTCTTTAGTCAGAGGGTGGTGAATGTGTGGAATTCATTGCCACAGAAGGCTATGGAGGCCAAGTCATTGGATATTTTTAAGGCTGAGATTCATGGGTTCTTGATTAATGTCAAAGGTTACAGGGAAAAGGCGGGAGAATGGGGTTGAGAGGGAAAGATAGATCAGCCATGAATGAATGGCCGAGTAGAATCTATGGCCGGATAGCCTTCTTCTGCTCCTATATGAAATTATTTGGTTCACTCGCGGCCTTCAGGGAAGGAAATTTATTGCCCAACCTGGTTTCAACTCCAAGAAGTGACTCCAGACACAAAGATTGATGCTTAATTGCCCACTGAAATACAGATGATAGACAGCGTGGAAATAAGCACTTCAGTCCAACTTGCCCACACCAACCAACATGCCCCAACTGCACTAGTCCCACCTGCCTTTCCCTCTAAACCTATCCGTGTACCTGTCTAAATGTTTCTTAAATGTAGCGATAGTACCCGCCTCAACTACCTCCTCCAGCAACTCGTTCCACACAATTTTTTGTGTGAAAAAGTTTTCCCTCAGGGACCTATCAAATCTTTCCCCCCTCACCTCAAACGTATGTCCTGATTCTCGATTCCCCTACTCTGGACTAGTGACCCTATCGGTCTACCTGATCTATTCCTCTCTTGATTTTGTACACCACTATAAGATCAAAGCCCAGGAAAGCATTCAGTTTTGGAGATAATTGGCAAGTGATGGCACTGCCAGTATCTTCTGAAGTTAAAATTTCAGTAATTGCCTTCCCAGCTCATGTTACCCTCTCCCGTAGGACGGTCAGCAAGGGAGAAACACGGCAATGAAATTATCCAACGTTAAAAAAAGATATCAGTCCACAGCCAGAAGAACCAAGTAGCATACATCCAGAATTTGGTTGCCAGATAGATTCCAAGAGGAAGTGCACTGTGCATAGAGTGATCGAAGAAGGATCTGAAAGACACAACAGGAAAATAAAAACAATCCCCGATTTCCTTGCGTTCACCTTCATTACCACCAGAGCTTCATGTTCAATGACAGAAGGAAAATACACACAGTGCCCTCCATAATATTTGGGGCAAAGACCCACCCTTTATTTATTTGCCTCTGTACTCCACAATTTGAGATTTGTAATATAAAAAAAAATCACATGTGGTGAAAGTGCGCAGTCAGATTTTTTAATATATTTCCATTTCACCATGTAGAAGTTACAGTTGTGTTTATATATAGTCCCCCCAATTTCAGGGCACCGTAATGTTTAGGACAGATGCCTTCACAGGTTTTTGTAATTGCTCAGGTGTGTTTAAATGCCTCGTTAATGCAGGTATAAGAGAGCTCTCAGCACTTAGTCTTTCCTCCATTCTTTTCATCACCTTTGGAAATGTTTATTGCTGAGGACCAAAGTTGTGCCAATGAAAGTCAAAGAAGCCATTATGAGACTGAGAAGCAAGAAAAAACTTGTTAGAGACATCAGCCAAACCTTAGGCTTACCAAAATCAACTGTTTGGAACATCATTATGAAGAAAGAGAGCACTGGTGAGCTTACTAATCGCAAAGGGACTGGCAGGCCAAGGAAGACCTCCACAGTTGATGACAGAAGAATTCTGTCTATAATAAAGAAAAATCCCCAAATACCTGTCCGACCGACCAGAAACATTCTTCAGGAGTGGATTTGTCAATGACCACTGTCCGCAGAAGACTTCATGAACAGAAATACAGATGCTACACTGCAAGATGCAAACTACTGGTTTGCCGCAAAAATATGATGGCCAGGTTAGTTTGCCAAGAAGTACTTAAAAGAGAAACCACAGTTCTGGAAAAGGGTTTTGTGGACAGATGAGATGAAGATTATCTTATATCAGAGTGATGGCAAGAGCAAAGTATGGAGGAGAGAAGGAACTGCCCAAGATCCAAAGCATACCACCTCATCTGTGAAACACGGTAGTGGGGGTGTTATGGCCTGGGCATGTATGGCTGCTGAAGGTACTGGCTCACTTATCTTCATTGATGATACAACTGCTGATGGTAGTAGCATAATGAATTCTGAAGTGTATAGACACATCCTATCTGCTCAAATTCAAACAAATGTCTCAAAACTCATTGGCCGGCGGTTCATACTACAGCAAGACAATGGTAGCAAACATACTGCTAAAGTAACAAATGAGTTTTTCAAAGCTAAAACAAAATACTATCAAGTCAAGTCAAGTTTATTCGTCACATACGCATACGAGATGTGCAGTGAAATGAAAAGTCGCAATGCTCGCGGACTTTGTGCAAAAAAACAAACAACCAGCAAACTACAAACAGAATGGAACAGAATCACATGTTCTTTTACATATTAAATATTGTGGGCGGTATTGTGGTACAGTAGTCCCTGGTGAGATACGAGTTTACAGTGCTAATGGCCTCTGGGAAGAAACTCCTTCTCAACCTCTCCGTTCTCACAGCATGGCAACGGAGGCGTACTAAACATGACTACTTTCATTTACATGACATTGCTATGTTCCAAACATTATGGTGCCCTGAAATGGGGGGGACTATGTATAAACACAGCTGTTATTTCTACATGGTGAAACCAGCATGTATAAAAATGGCCTTTATTAAAATCTGACAATGTGTACTTTAACCACGTGATTTTTCTATTAAAAATCTCAAATTGTGGAGTACAGAGGCAAATAAATAAATGATGGGTCTTTGTCCCAGACATTATGGAGGGCACTGTACATGTTCGCTGAGAATGCTTGAACTTGTCGTGCTTTGTGACAAAAGTGCATCAAATCTGCTCGCCATGGAGGAAGTGTCAAATACTAGGGGACATAGCTTTAAGGGGACAGGGGGACAAAGTTTTACACAGAGGGCAGCGAGTGCCCGGAATCTGCTGTCAGTTGTGGTGGAGGCAGATACGATGGTGACGTTTAAGAGGCATTTAGAAAGGCATATGGATATGCAGGGAGTGGAGGGATATGGATCACTTGTAGTCAGAGGTTAGTTTAGAAAGAACTACAGATACTGCAATTTACACAGAAAGAAACAAAGTGCCAGAGTACTTCAGTGGGTCTGACAGCATCTCTGAAGAACATGGATCGGTGTTGTTTCGGGTCTGAAGAAGGGTCCGGACCTGAAATGTCGCCTATCCATGTTAGCCGGAGATGCTGCCTGATCCGCTGAGTTCCTCCAGTACATTGTGTCTTTTTCAGAGATTAATTTATCATGGCATCATGTTTGGCATAGACATTGTGAGCCGGAGAGCCTGTTCCTATGCTATACTGTTTTATCTTCTGGCTATTTAACTCTATATTTACCATCTGCCAGTCCCTATCTTGGGTGTCCCTGTAATATCATCTTAAGGGCCAATCCTACCAGCATCCGACTCCATGCGGTGAGCGCGATCAAACCGGCAGCGGGGGCCGCGCGGAGGTCGGGTGATCCCCGTACAGGGCCGTTCCCACCAGCATGCGCCTGCATGCGAAGAGCGCGACCAAACCGGCAGCGGGGGCCGCGCGGAGGTGGGGTGAGTGGCGTAACGCGGCGCAAAGTGAGGCGAACTTGGATCGAAGTCTTAAAGGTAAGTTCGCCAGGACAGAGAGGGACACACAGAGAGGGGCACAGAGGCACACACAGAGAGGGTCACGGAGGCACCTACAGAGAGGGTCACGGAGGCACGATGTCGAGGCGGTGTGTAATGTGTCGAGGCGACTGCGAGCCGACAAGCCGTCGCCGCGCGGAATTTTTGAACATGGTCAGTTTTTTGGAGCCCCGCGCGATGTCAGGACGAACTCCGCACAATTCCGGCGATCGAAGTGGGACCGGCCCCGCGACGCCGGACGGCTCAAGCGACCACGTTAGGCGCTCATCGCATGGAGTTGCATGCTGCTGGGACAGGCCCTTTAGACTAGGCAGTAATGTTGCACGCTTTCTGGGGATCAAGCCAGCGACTCTTCCAAGACTGCCACCTGCTGGCAAACATTCCCTCCTTGCACTGTGACCACACCAACCAAATATCTCAGTAATGTAATTTACACTGCTGAACGACAGATGCTTAAATAACATCTCAAGTTTAAATTGAGAAGTAGTTCTTGCAATGTGCCTGTCGAGCCATAAGTGAATCAATAGACTGTATGTGATACACCAAACATGAAATATAATGTGGTTCCTCTTTCTGGGAAAAGCTATAAACCGTATGTGTGGGTGGTATGGGCAGTAGAAGTTGACCTAATACAAGATCAGCCTTGTGTAGATACATGTCTGACAATGGTTGCGATTTGATACGTCATCTATCCATGTCCTTCAGAGATGCTGTCTGACCTGCTGAGTTACTCCAGCACTTTATGTTCTATGCAAAATCAGCCTTAACCTGACCGGCAAATTAAGGAAAAACGTAAGGACAAAGGATCTCCTCCTGCATCTACAGAAGAAACAGCAGGAGGTTATCACAGTGGCGCAGTGGTAGAGGTACAGCCTTACAGCGCGAGCGCCGAATTTGATTCTGACTACAGGTTGAGCCTGTATGGAATTTGTACGTTCTCCCCGTGACTGCGTGGGTTTTACCCGGGTGCTCCGGTTTCCTCCCATATTCCAAAGACATACAAGTTTGTATTTAATTGGCTTCTGTAAATTGTCCCTAATGTGTAGGATAGTGCTAGTGCACGGGATGATCGGTGATCACTGGTCAGCACGGCCTCGGTGGACCGAAGGGCCTGTTTCCACACTGTATCTCTAAAGTTTAAATCTGGTGTCATGATGGTATCAATAATTTATGTTTTCTGAGAACAGTGGAGGAACTGTGGAGGGGCGGAGAGTTCGATCCTGATTACAGGTGCTGTCTATACGGAGTTTGTACGTTTTCCCTGTGACCGCTTGGGTTTTCACCGGGTGCTCCGGTTTCTTCCCACGTTGCAAAGACATACAGGTTTGTAGGTTAATTGGCTTTGGTAAGCATTGTATATTGTGGCGAGAGTGTAGCATAGTGTTAGTGTACGGGGATCGCTGATCGGCGCAAACCCGGTGGGCCAGAAGGCCTGTTTCCACACTGTAATGCCCCTGTCCCACTTAGGAAACCTGAACGGAAACCTCTGGAGACTTTGCGCCCCACCCAAGGTTTCCGTGCGGTTCCCGGAGGTTTTTGTCAGTCTCCCTGATGGTCGAAAGTGGTTTCCGTTTTAAAAATCGGTAATTTTTTAGTCGAAACTGGTTGCGATGCTAGTTGAAGATGGTTGCCGGAGGACAAAAACCTCCGGGAACCACACAGAAACCTTGGGTGGGGCGCAAAGTCTCCAGAGGTGTCCGTTCAGGTTTCCTAAGTGGGACAGGGGCATTACTCTAAAGTCTAGATCTGGGGTCATGACGGTATCATGCAGAGGTCTCAATAGTTTATGCTTTCTGAGAACTGTGGAGGGATTGGGCCAGGCAAAATAAACTAAAACCTATAGCACAACAATGGCATGTTGTCCTTAAATCACTTACTTTGAAAGGAACTGCACAAACGCCCACATTCCTCCGTACATTAACCCTTTGAGTAGCCAGGAATCAATGTCGAGGTCAGCTATGAATCCCACCAACCAAATCACCAAAAACGGAGTCCCCAACATCACCTTCTGACGAAATTCCTGTTGATAAAAACAAGTAGGGAGGTTAGAATTAGCCAACTCCCAAACATGGTAAAAAAAACCTCCCCGAGACCAGTTCCAAATTTAGTAAAGCTAAAAACATCATACCTTTGGCACAGCCATCAGTGTGGAACAAAAGACCATGGAATCAAAGAACTCAGGACTAAAATACTTCTTGCTGACAGACACATTATATTCCAAAGATGTTGAATTTAAACCAAAGATTTTTGTTGCGCTTCCAGCACTAGTATGTGCCAATAAAAACGTTTTAGCCTCATCTGAAAAATGCCCAGTTACAATTCAGCAGTGTCTCATGGAAAGTAAGCTAGCCAACTTCAAGGCTGATGGTGCCATTGTACACAAAATAAAACATTCAGACATTTCCTGATTACACCAAGGTGTTTTTCAACGACAGAAGCTTATCCTCATCACTTCAGAAACTTAATTGATTAAGTTGATTAGCACTTGATTAGTAAGGGTGTGAAAGGTTAAACGGAGGAGGCAGGAGAATGGAGTTGAGAGGGAACGATCGATCAGCCATGATGGAATGGCAGAGTAGACCGGATGGGCCGGATGGCCTAATTCTGCTCCAAGAACCTATGAACTTATTCCTAGACTCTCTGAATATTTATTAGCAATGTAACGAGACAATATTCAAAACAAGTTTAAAAAAAAAAAAACGGTTTACAGGCTTATTTTTTTATAACATTTAAAAACAATATTCCTAGAAAAATGATACATACAGTTGTGAGTGGAGCTCAGTCTGAACAGGATACGATCTCAGCATTGTGTCGCTGTTACATCCCAATTCAGGAATGGCTTCTTCCCAACAGCCATCATGTTTATGCATACTACTAATGCACACAACTAAACTCCGAAATACAAAGATAGATCAGCCATGATGCATTAGAGGCTTCGGGCTTCGTATTTCTTTTTGCACTATATTGGGTTTGTTTTAATTTATTGAACTTTTGAGTTATTATGGTATCTACTGAGTACCATTATTACATACCTGTTGTACTACCGCAAATAAGAACTGTTTCATTTCAGGACATATGACAATAAAACACTCTCTCTGACTCATAAGATGTTAAAGATGTCATGATATTGTTTATGCAATATACTTTTTTCACACACTTCCTTACTGCATTGGAGATGGTCGTTCAGCCCATTCAATCAAGGCTGACTTCAGAACAATTTCATTTACCCGCTTGCAGAAGGGTCTCGACCTGAGACCTCACCCTTCCATCTTTTCCGGAGATGCTGCCTGACCTGCTGAGGTACTCCAGCACTTTGTGCCCTTCATTCACCCACTTATTTCCCCTGTAACCCATTCTCTCTCGCGTGCCCATCAACTCCACTGTGATTCACCCACCACCCACTTGCTTTACATCAACCAACTAACTGATCAACCCCACACATCTTTGGGATGCAGAAGGAATCTGAATCATAAATGCAAAGTGTGAATGTACAATTTCCACACACAGGCAGCTATGTTTACTTGCTTTTATAAACCAAGGGTGTCTCTCTCAGGTCCATGCAGGGAAACCAGCTGCACCAATGATGAGACCAGGGTAGTTCTCTCCAGCACTCGAACCAACATATCAACACTTAAAACAGATAATTTTAATGCAGCATCATCCAGTTGCAAAGTCCTCATGTTACTGGGTCATGAACTGCTCACCTTGTCTGCTTTCAGCCTCTTGAGGAATGAAGAGCTGTCAAAGCCTTTTGCCTGCCTGGCTTCCTGTAAGTGACTAATCATCCAAACATTTTTCCGCTGTTTAGCAAGATCTAATGGCGTTTCACCCTAGGAAGAGAGAAAATTAATAGTAGCAAATACCAGTGCATCCTGGCACTTCCATTTATACATCATTTTAGTTATTTAGTTAAAGATACAGTGTGGAAACAGGCCCTTTGGCCCACCGAGTCCATGCCGACGAATAATCAGTCGAACACTAGTTCTATCCTAAACCTAGGGACTATAACGAGTTTGGTATACCAAAAACGCAAGGAATCATGGGATTTGTCAAAGGTCATTCGCGATATAGAAAAGGCGAACAAAGCACTGGCTGTATAAACTAAGTATAAATTCTTATCTTTATTCATAATTTATGTGTAAAACAATAGTTAATCTGAGGAACAGGGATGCCAGGTAGTGTGAAAGCGGGGTGTAACAGCGAGAGGGGGCAGATGCGAGTGAGAGACGGGGAGAGAGTGGACTGGCGGAGAGAAAATCTTGACAGCTGCGCTGCTGCGCGCACACAGACCTGCGCTTCATCCGCAGCCAGGATCGAACCCACACGTGCTGCCGAACCGTCACTGGACCGTCGTTCCCCCACCCCGAGTGGCTCAACCCGGCCCGGGGGGCGGCCAGAGACGTCCAGGGCGACCCTGACCGACCAGACACTAGCCCGGAGCAGCGGTGGCCCCAGGTCCACAGCCAGCGCGGAGAAGTGAGTGACCTATGACCTGGGCATGCGCAGTCCGAATACCAAAGTCGCTTATTTACAGAGGCCAATTAACCTGCAAACCTGCAAGTCTTCAGAATATGGGAGGAAACCAGAGCATTAAGAGAAAACCCACATGGTCACGGGAGAATGTACAAACTCCGTACAGACAGCACCCACAGTCAGCATTGAACCCTGGTCTTTGGCACTGTAAGGCAGAAACTCTACCATTGTGCCACCTCACAGCTTTTAAATATTTGCATCAATTGAGTAATTAATACAATTTTTTTAACCATAACTATATAAAGAGAACTGTAAACATTTTGACCCAAAAAGCACGACCAAGTTTATCCCCAAAAAATCTGTTCCTCACTCTCCTTCCTTCACTGATCTTTTGAGACATTAAATAGAGGTCCTGTAGACTCTCGAGACAACATAAATCGTAAAAATGCTAAGGACGTCTTCGGCCATATTTTTGGAACAATATTGCTCTTCTTCAATGTACTGTTTCGACGTAACAAAGTTGTCTATGTCTGAAAGTATTGATCAGCTGTAAATATCTGGGATATCCTCCGGGTGAAACCGATAAAAGCAAATTCTTGTTGAACACTGCAGGCCTCAAACTCAGAATTGGTTTGACAGATTCAGCATGGAAACAGGCCCTTTGGTCCACAGAGTCCACGCCGATTGTCGATCACCCGTTCGCACTGGTTTGGTCTGAAGAAGGGCCTTGACCCGTAACATCACCCATTTCACATTTTGTCTAATCCACTGCGAAATGTCCTCAAACTATGTCTACTTTGAAGAAGTTCTCCTCCTCTCTCCGACGAGAGTTCTGCAACATCCTCTCTCGCTGCTTCTCCTCTGTGATTCCTCCTGCTCTCCGACTCGAGGACCACGTTTTAACCCAGACTCACAACCACAGGCACGTGTGTTTTCTCGGTGCTTGCCTGCGCCTCCATCTTCTACCTCATAGATCCCAGCTCCGGTTCCAGACATCCCAGTTCGGACCCAACCCGGATTACAGGTACCGACAGTCGATCTGCTGCTTTTCGCAACAGTTCTCCCTCCATGCCCTGCGTTCCACACTGGCTGCGATGCGCTGGCACCAGCAGGCCCATGCTCTGACTCTCCCGCTGCTCTAGACCTCACTCACCCAGACCTGCAATGGACCCCAACTGTACTTCATTTGACGCCAGATCCACACCCTCAACAAATGCTTCCTTGCCTAACTGGATTCTAAAGATCACAAGCTTGCCCGCTTCCAGACCGGTCCCTCCACCAACACCCCTCGACTCAACCGCTCGCCGGCCTGTGGCTCCACTGTTGGACCGTGCCGCCTGCCCGATCACCACGAGGCCGAGATTACCACCACGAGGAACAGCACCAACATCCACCGCCTCTCCGACCTCCACCGCCTTCCCGGCCGAACCCAGGCCCGGAACACCGAAACAGCCGCAGCTGCCGACTCTCGCCACCTCCCAAAGGGGCCACCGCTGTTTGTTGTCAACTCTCACCACCTCCCCGGGACCACAGCCTCTGCCGACCTTCACTGTCTCCCCGGGACCACCGATGCTGCTGCCGCCGACCCATATCTCTACTCCAGCCCCCCACAGACCTCCACCAGCGAGTCCGCCGACTCTCGCCTCTCCACCGCCCACCAGTGCCGTCGCCTCACCCGAGTTCCAGGCTCAGCACCAGGCCCACAACCTCCACGATGCAGACTCCCACACCATGTGGCCTGGCTCTGCTGGGTCCTACTGCTCCCCCCTCTCCTACAAGGAACCTCAGTAGTGATGGGTCTTCCCCATCCCCCTCTTTTGACCAGTTTACCCCGACCACATCACACACATACAATAGTCCTCACGCCCTCCCCTCCTCTCTGAACACCCACCATCCCCCCCCCCCCACCAGATCTCGCCTCGGCTTTTGTCCGCTCCCCGGCCCGCCTCTGACCCCAACCCCCACCCTTGTCGTGTCTTCACCATCTCCCCCTTTCCGATACGGAACGGTCTGTCCTCAACAGAGCCTCACCTTCGTTCCCCTCCGTCCCCACCTCAACGTGTTCCGTGTCTGCCATGACGTAGAGCTTTATCGTCGCCCCCACCTCCATGCCTTTTTCTACGGGAAAGAGTCCTCCCCACCCAGTGATGAGCCATTCCCCTGTCTCCACCGGTTCCCCTTCTCTTGGACTCCCCAGAACGGCCTTCTACCCTCTCCAGACCTCCTGATTTCTAACTGCCGTGGTCTGAAGAAGGGTCTCGACCTGAAACGACATCCATTCCTTCTCTCCAGAGATGCTGCCTGTTCCCGCTGAGTCACTCCACCTTTTTGTGTCCATGTTATCCCACTTTTGCACCCCACTCCCTGCACACTAGGGGCAAATTACCGAGGCCAATTAACTCACCAACCCGCACGTCTTTGGGATGGTGGGAGGAAACCGGAGCACCCGGAAGAAACCCACGGTGTCACAGGGAGAACATGCAAACTCAACACAGACAGCAAGGTCACTGGTCAGGACGGAACCCGGGACACTGGCGCCGTGGGGCAGCGGCCCCACCAGCTGAGCCAGAGTGCTGCCCGTTGCATATTTCAATATCGTTTATACATCATTAAACTCTGATATCCTTTCTTGCAGATGACGCCAATTTTCACTGACAGCAATGAGTGACACCCAAAAAATGTCTGTGAATTATTTGCAAACATGACTTTAATGGGCAAAATGAAATAAAATCATACCTTGGCATTCTGAGAGTCGACATTAGCACCAGCTTCCAGCAGCAAACTGATCACAGTGGTGTTTCCTGCCAGCACTGCCCAGTGCAATGCCGAGTTCTTGTGGTACTTGTCCCCAAGATTCACCGATACGTTGAATGTGAGCAGCAGTCTAGTAGGGTCCACACTGAAACACAGAAACAATGATGTCGCTGGTTCATTCAGTCCGGTTATCAGCACCAGTGAAATTAAACCAGGCAAATCAACTCTCTGTAAAGGGCATACCCATAATTACTCAGTATGGTTTAAGTGTCAGTTCTGGTCTAATGTTCAGAAATTACAAAGAGTTATCTACTTACTGATCATGTAGAACACTTCAAAAAAAGAGCACATTTTAGGCACAGAACATGTTACATTGGGTTAAACACAAAGTGCTGGAGTAACTCAGTGGGTCAGGCATCAACTTCAGAGGACATGGATAGGCAACGTTTCAGATCTGGACCCTCGAGTCCAAAGGAGGGTCACAACCTAAAAGGTCGTCTGTCCATTCTGACCCACTGATGATGCCTGACTAAGTTACTCCAGCACTTTGTGTTTTGCTCACGATTCCAGCATCTGCAGTTCCTTGCATCTCCATGCTTTATTGGATGCTGGGTCTTTGCACAGAAATTTACTAAAAAGTGATATGTTGAGAATAACGAGTGTAATAGATGTCATTAATTTACAATGCAGTGAAAGCAATTGTATAGAGCTTTGGAATGGGGTTGGGGAGGAGAATACACTTTACAATGAAAGAGAGTACACAGTAGGTTGGATTTGCTTGCCCTGGCTGCCTTTAATGCACGGCCAAACTTGCCCAAAAGTGGCAGTGATGGACTGTTCCCGGGAACTTTGCCCATCTCACGTTCCCAAGAAGAATGAGATTCCAAGATACTGCTTCAGCACTGAAGGAAAACTGATACGTTCACATCAGGACAGCCCAGATCTTCAATGATAATTTATTAACGATACTTTAATGATTAATGATACTTTATACCTCTAGGATGGAAAGATATCACCATGACACCCAGCCAGCATTTACAATGGGCAAAGGCTGAGGGATTGGAAGCTGCCTCTTCTGGTGGAGGGCTTCAAGTGAACTGCCAAAACCTTAGACTTTAAACTTTAGAGTAACAGTGCGGAAACAGACTCTTTGACTCAGAGTTCGAGCCAGCCAGCGACCATGCCACATACTAGCACTATCCTACACAATAGGGACAATTTACAATTTTTACCAAAGCCAATTAACCTATAAACCTGTAGAAAAGCGAGAAAATCCCCACGGTCACAGGGAGAATGTACAAACTCTGTACAGACAGCACCTATAATCAGGATCGAACCCGGGTCTCTGGCGCAGTAAGGCAGCAACTGTGCTGCCCATTCAGGATGGCATTCAGTGTCCATCCCTGATTGCCTTTAAGCTATTAAAGACTCAACACTTAGATGGATCTAGAGCGTCATATAGGCCTTGGGGCAAAGATGACAGATTTGCTTTTGTGAAAGATGATAAGGAGACACACTGTTGCCTTACAGGGCTGGAGACCTGGGTTCGATCCTTACTACGGGTGCTGTCTGTACAGAGATTGTAAGTTCCCCCTGCGACCACGTGGATTTTCTCTGGGTTCTCCGGTTTCCTCCCACATTCTAAAGACATGCAGACTTGTAGATTATGTAAATTGATTCCGTAAATTGTTCCTAGTGTGTGGGAAAGAACTAATGTCATCGCTGGTTGGCACAGACTCGGTGGGCCGAAGAGCCTATTTCCACACCGTATATCTAAAACCAAAAAAAGAAGTGGCATGAATGGTATTTTATGGTAATTTCATGGTTAAACTGTTCCCCTTTGGAAAGCCATCAGGAAAGGGCCTGTCCCACCAGCATGCGACTACATGCTGCGAGCACGACCTAATGTGGTCGCTTGAGCCGTACGGCCTCGCGCAGCCGGTCCCACTTCGATCGCCGGAGCCGTATGGAGTTGTGCCGACATCGCGCCGGGCTCCGAAAAACTGACACTGCTCAAAAATCCCGCGTGGCAATGATCTGCCGGCCCGCAGACGCATCGAGGACGTGCGCAACGTCTCGACGTGGTACTCAGCGTCATGACGCCATACAACGTCTGGACGCCGTACGCAGCGCCTTGATGGCGTACGCTTGTCGTGTGGCGTTGCGCGATGACGTCACCGCCCGGCATGCCGTTGCGTGATGACGTCACCTCCAGACGCCGTGCGACATCCAAATTCAGTCGGCCCGCCTCCTGCCCAGCTGATTGGTGAGTATGATGTCGGGACCAGCTCCATACTACTCCGTGGTTGGAAGTGGGACTGGCCCCACGAGGCCGTACGCCTCAAGACACCATGTTTGGTCGCACTCGCCGCATGCAGTCGCATGCTGGTGGGACAGGCCCTTTAATCTACTCACACCCCATTCGGGAAGTATATTCCAAGTGGTAACCTGAGTTAGCGAAACATTGGTACACCTGGAGAGTAAGGAGCGAAGGAGATAGGCGACGTTTCGGGTCGAGAGCATCTGCAGTTCCTTCTTTAAAAAATTAAGAGGACAGCGTATGGAATATACTAGAAAATGGCCACCATAGTTAATGTAACCGGTTTTGCAGAAAAGTGGGAGCCATTGTGCAGCAAAGTGGAGACCATTCTAACCTGTGCGTCCTATAAGCAGCCCACATCAACGGCGTCATTCCGTTCTGGTCCATCATGTCAACATCCTGAAAGAAAGTCAAAAGAAGGTTAAATCAAAATATTACATTGTCACTGCAAATCACTTAAATTTCAGTGGCTAGAATTTCCATAATGACACAAATCCAACCTCCAGAACACTGAAGAAAACGATCCCAGTTTGCACCAGGATTCAGTGATTAGAATACCTCTCATGGGGATCATTGGGGTAAAATAGTGAATTCCACAACTTCTGGTACCCTATGAGCCTGTCCCACGTAGGTGATTTTTCAGGCGACTGCCGGCAACTGTCAAGTTGTAGCAGGTCGCTGAAAAACCAGCGACTGGAACGGCGACTGTCAGAGTGGAACACATACACATATCGCTTCCTTTACCAGCCCGTTATGCAGGCGGGGGACAGGGCTCGCGGGGGGAGCGCTGTCCAAGTGAAATTCATACGGTGCAAAGCCAATGTGATACAGACACACACCACGATGAACAGGAAGGTTGGTGCTATAAGACAGTGAAAGGACAGTAAGTCCTTTAAAGAGGGGGGGAAGAGGGAGATGTGGTGAGGAGAAAAAGTAGAGACAGCTTTTAATGTCAGAGAGAGATGGCTGTGAAGCTTGGCGGACATTAACATTACCAGTCGGTTATCCTTGGTTCTGAAAACTACTGTTTACGTTTTTTCCCCCGATGAGCCAATGAAATTCAACAGTCAGCACCTATGAGAACCTACAACAACCTGGCGACCCACTGCCACTGCACCTACAGCACGAGAAGTCTCGCTACTCTCCATGGCGGCTTCATTCTGGTCGCCACTAAAGTTTCAACATGTTGAAAAATTAGCGTCGATCAGAATGAAGCCGCGACTAGTTCCGAGAATGTGGGAACTCCTCACGACCATGAAAGCGACTCCCCGGCAACCACCCGCGAACATGTGGCGACCATGTGGCGACTGCATAGTCTTCTGTAGTCGCCCAAGTGGGACAGGCCCATCACTTGCTTTTGCTTTCTTTGCGTTAGAACTGGTCAGGTTTGCTGCAGGAAATACACCAGCAGATGGTGCTGGAGAGTGGCGACTCTTCATGTTCTTCCCAGAGAAGGATTGACTATCATCCCACACAATCACTCTACTTTTGTAAATCTCTTTTCTAACATATTCTGCTTTAAGATACGTTCTGAATCTTAAATACTCTATCTTAAATCAGAGTATTAAAGCACTCGACTCAAATAAATAAAACCCCGTAACACCAATCATGCTGGGAGCCATTGGTTACCCAACACAGGGGCATAAAAAAAAACAACCAAAACACAATATTTATTTTAAATGGTTTGCTTTTGAACTGCATGTGTATTGTGCAATAGCCGTGAGCTTGGTTTCCTTTTCGAGCAATTTACTTTATCGCTTGCACAATCGTTTTGTTTTTCATCTTTAACTGTATTTCTTCCCCTCTCCATATTATATTTTCAAGTTGGCTCGTCAACTGTTTGACTCGCTGATGCAGAGGCCACATCGGGATCACCGGGCATAATGGACAAGCGTAAACCAGGCTGTTGCTTTGCCGAGCACCTGCTTTCTGTTTGCAATGGACATCCTGACCTCCCGAATACAGGCCGATTCAACTCCTCTGCACATTCCCACATCGACCTGTCTGATCTCAGCCTTTTCCGCTGCCAAGATGAGGCTGAACGCAGATGAAAAGAAAAACACCTCACATTCTGCCTGGGTAGTCGACAACCCACACCTCGTGTTCCTTTCTCCCTAATGATCAACCCAGGTTCTCTCACGCTTCCAAACGCACGTTTCCCCTCTCCACACCCTTCCACCCGGCCCCTTCCACAGCCCCTCAGTTACTTTCCATTCCCCATCAACTGCCCGTCAACCAGGCACCTGCTGTGAGTAATTACTCAGGGTAGGCAGTTAGTAGGCTTTTAAAAAATCTTAAACTGCGCATGCGCAGATTGTTCTCCTCTCCGTAAGCTGTCAGTCGACTTTTATAAAGTCTTCAAAAGCCATATCTCTTAATAAAGTACCGTATTTCCTGGCAATGAAGACGCACCGGGGGTTGGGGATAACGCCAGTAACTCACTCACCGCTGCTGCGGCGCTCCGGGCGCGGAGCCACCGCATTGTGCCCAGGGAGGGAAGTAGCTCGGGTGGCTGCGAGCCGCCGCCGGGACCGGATAGCGGAACTGGCCGCCACCTCAGCACCTTCTGCCAGCCTGCTCACCTCTGGCAGTGCTCTCCGTCTGAACATCTCTCACCTGCTGCTCGCTGGCCTCGCTCATGTCAGCTGCTTCCCGCAAATCCTTAAATTCCGACTGCCGCCGGGAGCAGGACATGGCCTCACTTGCTGCGCTGGGTGACACCGCATGGTATTCACTGCCCGGTCCGTTTCTTTCAATATAGAACGGATAGTGAGGGGACCAGCTCAAGAGCGGGTCAGCGGGCGATGAATAACAGGACAGCGGGCGGTGGAGCTTACTCCTGTGTCAGCACGAGTAACCTCAATTGGTCCCTTGATCGCACTGAGTTTCTGGTATGATCCCCGACCCCCTCCTTCTGAACGCTCCTGCCCTCCCCACAACCTTACCCCTAGAACTTGTCCATGTGGCCAGACTCCCCACACGCTGTGAAAGGAACTCTCATCCCAGCGGCGTTGTCCTTTTACAGCCTCTTCCCACTTTACAGCAGCTTCCCATCAACTGCCAGCAATGTGGGATAGACTTCTTGATGTTGCTGTACTGAGGGATAGCCAAGTCTATTTTTCTTGGCTAACAACCTATCCTTCGGCCTCCAAGACGCAGGTAAATCTTCGAGCCTTATTTTTGGGTAAAGAAATAGCGTCTTCATTGCCGGGAAATACGGTATTTAAAAACATATAGCTCAGAAATTTACGTACCACATTATTTGTACACAAACTCCATTCTTCTCTCTTTGTTTCTTAAGATAATGGCAATCCATGTTTGAAAAACCCGCATGCGCAGTACGCAGTCCATGGTGCAAAGGCAGAATTTCAGTTGCCTTCAGCTCCCCTTGTCCATGAAGGCACGAGAGCTGCACATACTCTCGCGTGTTACAAGTACTGCGCATGAAAGGCACGGAGAATTATGCCTACAGATCGATCTCTTAGGTAGGCATAATTCTAACGTGCCTTTACTATTTATATTTAATAATTATCATTTTATAATTTCAGTCAGGGTAGGCAGTGCCTACCTTGCCTACCCTGAAGGTACGTGCCTGCCATCAACCTCCCTTCCTCCCTTTTCCACTTATCACCTTTCTTATCAGAATCCAGAACTCACAACCTTTTGTCGTCACCACTTATCACCTCCAAGCCTCTGTCACGATCTCCATACTTCCATCCCTCACCTGCCAGCTCCCTCACCTTCTTACACTGGCCACCTCCCCATCCCCTCACCTCTTTACATCTCCCCTCTCTATGATTCAGTGGTTCTTTATTATCACCTGTGCTAAGGTACAGTGAAATAATAACAAAACCATTGAGAAGTCTTTCTTTTTTGCATTCAGATCAGTAAGATATTGTGTGTCGGATGGAACTGCAGATGCTGGTTTATATGGAAGATAGACACAAAATACTGGAGTAACTCAACAGGTCAGGCAGTATCTCTGGAGAAAAAGGATGCGTACAAACTCCTTTTTCTCCAGAGATGCTGCCTGATCCGCTGAGATACTCCAGCACTTTGAGTCTATCGTCAGTAAGTTTATTGCCCTGCTCTCCATCCCGATGCAGCTCAACCCTAAATGTCGACTGCCCTTCTGCCTCCATAGATGCTGCCTGATCCACCGAGTTCTTCCAGCAAATGATTTGTGCACAGATCACAGTATCTCTAGTCTCATGTGAATGTATATAATGCACTAGAGGACCCCGTGATAACAAAAGATTGTAGGTACATTTTCTAGTCAGGGTAACATGCAACATGGGAGGGAAACCTGTAGGTGGCACTGTTCTATGTCAAATGTCTCTTCTGTCAGTCCGAAGGAGAGTCCCAATCCGAGACATTGCCTATCCATGTACTCCAGGGATGCTTCCTAGCCCGCTGAGTTACTCCTGCACTTTGTGTTCTGCGTCAGATTCCCACATTTGTGCCAAGATGTCTCCTTGGTTCTCAACATCCTCCTGCCTACAACTTAAAAGCACATACTTGTTTTTTTTTCACTTTTCCAGTTTAGTTCAGAGACACAGCATGGAAACAGGCCCTTCGGCTCACTGAATCCCAGCTGACCATCAATCACCTGTTCACGCTAGTTCTAACCTATCCCACTTTTTCATCCATTCCCACACTAGTTCCATTTATGTAAATTATAGATGCTGATTAACTTACAAATCTGCACATCCTTGCGATATGGGAGGAAACCAGTGCAACCGGAGTAAACCCACGCGGTCACAGGGAGAACGTACAAACTCCATTCAAACTCCACCTTGATGAAGAGTCCTTGACCTGAATCGCACACCGTTACTCACCCGACAGAGGCTGCTTGACAACATCATTGTTTGCAACATCTTACTTTTTGCCTCGGATTTCAGTCATCTGCATTTTGTTTGCTCCAATTGTTGCCTCTGTCTTTCTTGGTTAAAGAAGTACACCAGTAGTGGCGAGCGCTAATATTTAAGGCGGCAGTGTGATGCAGTTTTCTCCCAACACTGAGTACTTGTGTTGCGCAGAGCTATATTTAAAAGTAAGCAAAATATTTACCTGCCCTTTTGCGATCAGGTACGCGACAATAGATGTATGCCCAAACTGGGCAGCCAGGTGGATACAGCTACAACCTTCTCCATCAATCAAGGAGGGCTCTGCCCCATACTTCATGAGGTGCACAACCATGGACAAGTGGCCCTGCCTAGAAGGAGCACAACAGGACAGTTGACATTAATATGATGAAGCATTGCCAAGGATTTGCCACAATATTTCTTATTCCTCCATTAAACATTTGCCTGGATACCCCACCATGGTTCATTAATACCCGCAAGGGAAGTGTCAGAATAAATATGGCAATAAGGAGTTATGCAGCTCCATGTGGATTCCACGGCACATTTAAGGAGCTGTACGGCCAAATGTATAACTGAGTGGGTCAGGCAGCATTTCTGGAAAAGGGTCCTGACCCAAAACATCACTTATCCCTGTTCTTCAGAGATGCTGCCTGATCCGCTGAGTTACTCCAGCATTTTGTGCCTTACGTTTTCTTAAAACTTAGACTTGGGTTATGTTTGGATTGATGAGGGGAATCTTGTTTTAAGTTTATAATAACTTCCACCGTGTGGCGCCAGCAGTGGCTGCCTCGCCAACAGTCTGTCTGTCCTTTCTTCTGTTTTGTTCATTTAAGTACGTGTTAAAGGGTATGTTTTAGTGTTCCCTGGTTTGTTTTATTTGGGAGTGGGGGAAACCTTTTTCAATGTCTTACCTTGATGGAGATGTTTTTCCGTATCGTATCTCCGTCCCCACTGCAGCCTAACATTGTGGATTGGCGCGGCCTTTCCTGGAGACCGACCTGGCACTTCAACTGTGGGCACAGCACGGACTCACCATCACGGAGCTTGCGATCCCTTTGCCAGGGATCAACTGTGGAGAGCTCCAACCGCGGGCCCGTGGACTTTAACATCGTGGAGCCTCCTGGTCCCTGGGTAGAGACCGGTTAGGGAACTCCAAGCCGCGGAGAGTTTCAACCGTCCCGACGCGGGAGTTTTGATCACCCCGACGCGAGGGCTTCGGATCGCCGGCTGCGGGAGCTTTGCTCACCCCGACTGCGGATGGTTCGACAGCCCCGACCACAGGAGAATAAAGAGGGAGAAGATTGGACTTTATTACTTTCCATCCCAGTGAGGAATGTGGGGAGCCACTGTGGTGGATGTTTATGATAACTTTTATTTTATGTGGCTGTGTGTCTTGTTGCTTTTCACTTAATATGGCTGTATGGTAACTCAAATTTCATCTTAATTGGTACATAAGACAATAAACTGACCTCGAAACCTTGACACCCTACACGCTATGTTTCAGATTGATCCTAGCTGGTTGAGCTATTTGGTTGCAGGTGGCATGGACTCTAATGTACCCTGGCACACCAACAGTCCAGGATTAGCTCTCCAAGGACATATGAAACCATGCAAAGCGTTACCTCGTCGCCCAGTGGAGAGGGGTAGAGTTCAGGTCTCCTCCCAGCTGATCCACAATTGCACCCTTTGAAATATAGTATCTGAAATAAATATAAATAATGATTCCATTAACCGAATGTCAGAGAAACATTCACCCAAGCATCTTGATTCATCCAACTTATGAACAATAGTTGAAACACATTAAACATCGACTAGATACAAAATGCTGGAGTAACTCAGCGGCACAGACAGCATCTCTGGATAGAAGGGTGACATTTCGGGTCGAGAACCTTCTTCAGACTGATGTCAGGGGAGTGGGCGGAGATAGTAAGACTGGTGGGAGAACTGTGATGGGGGTGCGGATGGAGAAAGAGTGAAAACAAAGGCTATTTGAAGTTAGAGAATATAGTCATACCGTTGGGGTGTATGCTACCCAAGCAAAATATAAGGTGCTGTTCCTCCAATTTGCGCCGGGCCTCACTCTGACATGGAGGAGGCCCAAGACAGAAAGATCAGATTGGGAATGGGAGGGGGAAGTTAACGTGCTGAGCGACCCGGAAATCAGGTAGGTTAAGGCAGACTGAGCGGAGGTGTTCAGCGAAATGATCGCCGAGCCTGCGCTTGGTCTCGTCGATATACAGAAGTTGACACCTGGAACAGCGGATACAGCAGATGAGGTTGGAGGAGATGCAAGTGAACCTCTGCCTCATCTGAAAAGACTGTTGGGGTCCTTGGATGGTTGAGGGGGGGTAAAGGGACAGGTGTTAAATCTTCTGCGGTAGCATGGGAAAGTACCTGGGGAGGGGGTGGTTTGGGTGGGATTTTGCAGAGGGAACGGTCTCTGTGGAAAGCAGAAAAGGATGGAGATGGGAAGATGTGACCAGTAGTGGAATCCCTTTGGAGATGGCGTAGTGGGATCCCTTTGAAGTGTTGGAGGATTATAAGCTGTATGCGATGGCTGATGGGGTGGAAGGTGAGGACAAGAACGACTCTGTCCTTGTTGTGAATGGGGGAACGGGGAGCAAGAGTGGATATGCGGGATAACGAGGACATCCTAGTGAGAGCCTCATCTATAATGGAAGAGGGGAACCCCCGTTTCCTAAAGAATGAGGACATCTCCGATGATCTAGTATGGATAACCTCATCCTGGGCGCAGATGCGGCGTAGACAGAGGAATTGGGAGTAGGGGATAGAGTCTTTACAGGAACCAGGACGCGAAGAAGTGTAGTCTAAATAGCTATGGGAGTCAGTAGGTTTTTAGTAGATGTCGGTCAATAGTCTGTCTCGTGATGAAGATGGTGAGATCCAATCGTGATGAAGATGGTGAGATCCAAAAACGGTAGGGAGATGTCGGAGATGGTCCAAGTGAATTGGACTATAGAGTAACGAAGGGCAAGAGACAAATTGGGAGGAGAATATACATTAAAATTGACAGAAATCACTAATGTAGGGAGGGATGGAGATACAGGGTTCTAGAAATAAAAAGGCTGAACATTTTAAATGAAAGCATAAGTTGACAGAAAGCCATTGCAACTCATTCTCAAATCAAGAAAGATCTAAGGCAATTAATAATCTGGATTACAACGGAAAGATGCTGCTTGATTAACTCCTTGGCATCTCAAGTGCACTTTCACAAGCCCTATAAAAACACACTCAGAAATCTGGGGTGGTGCATGTCAAGCTGAAAGATGTGAAGGTTAAACATTTGTACAAGGGCAAAAAATATAATGCTTTTTATTAAAGATGGGGATTTGTGGGAGTAGGTGAGGGAAGACTGCTGACTGGGGTGACTTGGATGCAAACATAGATCGTAAACACAAAACATCAATGGCCATTGGAATGAGAGAAATGGCACAGAAAGTACAAGAGCAACCAAGCAAAATATGAAAAACAACAAAATATCAGCCAATAAAAGGGCTAGCACAGCCAAAAATCTATCATATTGGAAGACAAAACAAGCAACACACACACACACACACACAAGTCATGACTTCGTTTGAAGCATTTAACACAAGTTCAAAATGATCCAAAAGACTTGCTTGGGTCAGATTTCAAGCCTTGTACAGTTTCAATGAACTAAGGCAATAAAACAAATATGTAACCAAGCAGTAAAATACAAATCAGAGGAGTCATAATCAAATTGCAAAATGCTCTGATCACCGCTCAACTTAAATACTGCCCAGTTTTGATCTACAAGACACAAGGCAGACATTCATATTTCTTGGAACCATGAGCCAAAGAGGACAAGAGAGAAAGAGAAGTTGGAGATGTTAGCTGAGGAATGGAAAATGTGACCAATTTACATGATTGTAAATGGCTTGAAAATAAACATAGCTCAGTTTAAAATCGGAGTTGGACCGATATCACTTTTTCCATTGCATGCAGAAAAATTTAAAATAGATGGGATTGAAAGCATTGAAGTTGTTTTGGAATGAAATGAATATGGCTGTGCATGTAAAAGATTGTGCTGGGAGACACAAGATACTGCAGATGCTGGAATTTTGAGCAAAATAAATAGACTGCTAGAGGAACTCAGTGGGTCAGGCAGCATCTGTGGAGGGAAATGGACAGATGACGGTTTGGGTCAGGAACCTGCTTCAGACTGATGTCCCACTGAGCTCCACCGGCGTTCTGTTTTTTGCTTACGTTTGTGTTTCATGGACATACGCGGATGGAGAGATATGGCAGGCCTTAACTATTATCTACATGGAACACATCCAGATGTGCCCAGCGGTTTTGCCGCTTAGCCTGTGTGTTGCAAATTACTGTCAAGCGTTGAGTAAGTTTACATGCCTCAATTTTTCCTCCACATTAGCCCCTAGTTTTCATATCTCTCACTGAATATCTGGCGGCAAAATACAATTGAAAACCACAAACCCTTGTCCTACTATTCTTATGGTTTCCACAACCCAATGTATTACAAATAAATAATCACAAAAATACACACCATTGCTTTCATTTCAACAACTAATTGTACTACCTCTTCCATCTATGGGAATGAAACTTTGGATTATGTAGTAAAACATTTTTTTTTCCCTCAGCTTCCCAGCTATATAAGCAAATCTCTTTGATAACATCAAAATTAACAATAATAATGATAAACATGGCGTTATAGCTTATAACATCAGTGTCCATGGTTAAAAAAGGAATCATTAATTGCCAGTCAAAACCCAGGATTATCTGACAAGTGGCGAGAAACTGTGCACATAACTAAATGTTAATGAACTTTCATTCAATTGGTTGTAAATGTCCCAACTTTCCCATTGGCAGGGTGATGCAGGAATGCCTAATCTGCTGCTCACAACTCTTAGCAACTTGCATTTCAAATACTTGACAAAAATCGCAGCAGTGATATCCAACAAAATATCACACCGATTTTGGAATGAATACGTGAAGCTTAAGCAGGGTGGAAAGGCTTCTATTGATTAAATATACAAAGTGCTGGAATAACTCAGCAGGTCAAGCAGCATCCCTGGAGAACATGGAAAGGTGATGTTTTGTGTCAGAACCCTTCTTCAGACATAGTGTATGGAGAAGGGAGGGGGTAAATTCCTGCTTTCTTTCGACCTTCCATCCTCCTCCCCCCCCCACCCCCACCTCCCCACAGTTTAAAGGAGGGGCCCTGCCCAAACCTATCAATTTTCTCCAGAGATGCTGCCTGACCCACTGAGTTACTCTAGCATTTTGTGTTTATCTTAAGTGATAGGTAGATACAGGGGAGGGGTTAGGGCTCAACTACACTAGGCATTTTTTTCCCCTTGTGTCTAAGCTTTTGTTGATACTGTTCTATCTATACAAGTAGGGAATTTTAATACATAATTTGCATCCCATAATGGCACTACATAATTTCCACCTGGTATTCCTGCCACAACTGCACCAGGTATCCGGGCTATAATGTGAATCCTGAACCTGGTGTCCAGGCTCGAGAAGACACGGTGACAGAAGCACGGCTTGGTTCAAGTTTCGCTTCTCTTTGCTGACAGCCGGGCCAGTTTACACAGGGGATTGATGTCCGTGCAAAGACATTTTGAAGTTCCACTGAAGCTAAACATGCAAACTGCAAATACACTGTTAACCACTCGAGCTGATGCTTGATCTCAGACACACAAATTCCTTTCAAGTGAAGGAATGCATCACTTGTCTTACAGGGCAATGTATTTTCTTCATATCAGGAAGGTGTCAAAAACACTCGTTATTTAGAAGGGGATAATGAAAATAAATAAAAGCAAAACATTAAGTGGTGGAGAAAGTTGGCGGGTCAGGCAGCACGTCTGAGGGAATAGACGGAGGGCGTTTCCAGTCAATACTGTTCTTCAGATTACAGGGAGGATAAAGCTGGTAAAGAGGTGGGAGTGGAGAAAACATAGCAAGTGGTAGGAGGAGGCGGGATTAGCAGATGGCCAACAAAAATGATAAATGTGTCTCAAACAAAATCAGTTGCAAAATAAGATAAATAGGTGCCCCGCTTTTAAATAAAATCTTCTCTTCAGGGTCTTCAATTGTCACTTTCTGTTCAGATCACAAACAACCATGCAGACCTCAAATTGCCAATAGTTTTAAATCATCTGTGGAAGGAAGGTGACAGCTGAGCATCTGGCAGTGGGTCCTGCCAAGAATGGTTCAATGGATTTTATTGTCAGGTAAGCATAGCAGGGTGAAATTAGTTTACACAACTACAAATGCACAGTCGCCATATTTTGGTGCCGTTTACAAGGAAAACAAAAAAACTCTGGTCCAAGTGTTGGAAGCACCAGAGGTCCCCGACCCAGGTAAGCCCCAGACTGCTGCAGGCCCATGGCCCGACATCCCTCTCCCCTGCTGCCCTCCTCCGTGTATCGTGGGGTCCCTCCTGCAGCCAATATCCATGTGACTGTGTAAATAAAATATCACTGATAGGTCCGAACATGGATAGGTGACGTTTCAGACTGATTTAGTTTAGTTTATTATTGTCAGGCGTACCAAGGTACAGTGAAAAGCTTTTGTGTTGCATGCTATCCAGTCAAAGAAAAGACTACACATGATTACAATCAAGATGCCCACAGTGTGCAGATACGAAAAAGGGAACGACGTCTCATGCAAGATAAAGGCCAATAAAGTCCGATTAAAGATAGTTTGAGGGTCTCCAATGTGGTAGATGAGAGAGGTCAGAGCCGCTCTCTAGTCTAGCTTATTGCCATGTGAAAAGCTTTTGTTGCATGCTAACCAGACAGCGGTAAGACAATACATGATTACAATCCAGTCATCCACAGTGTACAGATACATGACATAGGGAATACTGTTGAATGCAAAATAAAGTATAGTAAGGTCTGATTAAAGATAGCCCGAGGGGCTCCAATGAAGTATATAGTTGCTCAGGACTGATTACAACTGATAACAAACTGTCCCTGAATCGTAGGCGGGGTGGTGGGGGGGGTGGGGGGGGGAGAAGAAAGATGGAAAAATGGAGAGGCAGGCCGAAGCGTGGCAGGTAGTAGGTCAACGCAGGCCTGGGGATTTAAACAGGCAGATGGCTGGAACAAAGGCCATGGATAAGAATAACAGGGGTGAGGCAGGTATGAAGAGTTGCGGAGTATGAAGCCATGGAGTCGGGTGAAAACACACGGCTGGAAATAGTCAGCATGTTAGGCAGCGTTTGTGAAGAGAGATCTTAAGGAAGGTTTACGGACCCAAACCATGAACCATTCCTCTGCACTGATGCCATGCGAGTATATTCAACATTCTCGGCTATTTACTTCAAATGTCCTACATCTGCACTGTTTTGCTTTTTATGTGTTTGTATTTCATTGAATTTTGGTTAATCTCAATCTCGTTAATTGAGTATTTTAGGTGATTTAATTCTCCCCAACACTAGCCCTTCTCCTTCACAGCCGTATCTCTCCCTGCAAAAGAATGGGTTAGCAGTCCTTGGCATAGCTTCAGTGCACAGATCCCTCGGCAAAGCTGCTGGGGAATGTCTGACAACATTCACTCCACGTGCAAGTAAGGCAGATGATTCGCGGGTAGACACAAAGTGCCGGAGTAACTCAGCGGGTCAGGCAGCATCTCTGGATAAAAAGGATGGGTAACGTTTCAAGTCGGAACCCTTCTTCAGACTGGAAGTAGAGGAGAGGAAGAAACCAGCATCTGTGGTTCCTTTCGACACTGATGATCCGTGGACACTGAGAAGCAGATGGGAACATGATATTGTTGCTACAACAGACACAAGAAAAACCCCAGTGTTCCAGGATGTAAAATCTTCAGGCTTGATAGGATGGGGAAGGGGAGAGGTGAGATTACAATATTAATCAAAGAGCCCATGATTGTAGTAAGGAGGGGGGGGGGGGGGGGGGGTGAGGCTTACACACAAAAAGGTCATAATTACTGTGTACTGCAAACACACAGCGGAAGATAAAGATAAGAAAACCATACAGAAATGTACAAATAACCGTGGCAGGTAATAGGTTGACACAGGCAACGCAAATTTTTTGTCAGGCAAATTATTGGAACAAAGGTCTGTGATAAGAACAATAGGTATGAGACAGGTATGAAGAGTTGCAGATTGTGGAGCCATGGAGCCAGGAGGAGGGCATGCTTGTAAATAGTGGCTGGGGATTTAAATTTCCCCGATATTAAAAAATATATATTGTACTGTTTATAGTTTAATTATTAAATAGTATTGGTGTGAACGTATTGAACAGTGGGATTTCTAAATGAATCCAAGGGGAATTCAAGGTGCTTGACCAATCTGTCAGTGGGCAAGGTTTCGAGCTTCCTGCTTAGTTTAGGTTAGAGATACAGCATTTAAACAGGCCCTTCGATCCACCAAGTTCACACTGACTACCGATCTCCCAATCACACTAGTTCTATATTATCCCACTTTCTCATCCACTCCCGACACACTACGGACGATTTACACAGTCCAATTAACCCGCACGTCTTTAGGATGTGGGAGGAAACTGGAGCACTCGGAGGAAACCAACGACATCACCGGGAGAGCGTGCAAACTCCACACACAGACAGCACCTAAGGTCAGGATTGAATCCGGGTCTCTGGTGCTGTGAGGCAGCAGCTCTAACAGCTGCACCGCTGTGCCGCTCTAATTGCACTTAGCACCAGATCTACATTGAAGATTCACCAACACCAACACCACAGTATTAAGGTCATATGTGTGGAATTAGGCCATTCGGCCCATCACGTCCACTCCGCCAATCAATCATGGCTGATCTATCTCGCCCTCCTAACCTCATTCTCCCCATAACCTTTGACACCTGTACCAATCAAAAATCTATCTATTTCTGACTTGGCCTCCTCAGCGTTCTGTGGCAAAGAATTCCACAGATTCACCACCATCTGACTAAATAAATTTCACCTCGTATCCTTCCTAAAATAACGTCCTTTAATTCTGAGGCTATGACCTCTAGTCCTAGACTCTCCCACTAGTGGAAACATCCTCTCCACATCCACTCTATCCAAGCCGTTTCCCCATCTCCTTGACAATTTCTGCCCTGACTTGTAAACCTAGGCCTAGTTTATGAATCAATCGCCAGCTATTATGCAATCTGTGAACCTGAGAATGCAATCAATAAGGCAGAAGAGAAGAATAGGCAAAGTTTTAGGTCAACACACCAAATATAGACTGCAGGCATTCTGTAAAAGGTTGAGAAATACTTAATGCATGTATGCAATTTTCAGGAAGTGAACTAGACTATGGGCAGTGGATTTGTTAATTGACAGGATTGTTTTTACAAATGGTTTGTTATAGCCTTTTTAACAATTTGTTCATGACAGTTAGACCTACCTGCTCAGATCAATTCTGTTATTGATAGCAGCCCAGTGAAGAAGTGTTACATTTTCTTTATCAGGCTGTTGTACATCATAACCTGCCTCCACCAGCTCTCGACATCGGTCAAATATACCATACCTAGAAAGGAAGGAAAATAACATTGCTCTACTTGTCTCTTCATTATGCTTTGGTTATAAGCGTTTTGTTAATCCTGCATCATAATCATCATTGATTTCCATCTTATTTCTCAGCACTTAGACACAACTGACTGTAAAATATACTTTGATGCTTAACTTGAAGTTATATTGCATAGAATAACTCTAACTCAGTCAGTCCGTGAAATTCCTGATCTCAATCATTCATTTTGCAGTGATTCTCTTGGGGGTGAGGGGTAAGTATTAAGTGGTCTCATAATACTCAGGCTAGAGTACATGGTAGAGAGGGCCAAAGGAAGGGTACCAGGAATTCCTGATGCAATTTTCTACCCAATGCCAATTGCTAAAAACTGCACGTATTCAGAGCCGCCCTTCGCTCTAATGTCTCAAACCTCCCACTCCGCAATCCACCAACACTTGTGAACACATAGGAATCATTGAATTGATACAAACAACTTGCTAAGTACAACCCACATTACTATGCGGAAACGAGGCACTGTAGATGCTGGTTTACCAAAGACAGACAAAATGCTCAAGTAACTCAGCGGGTCAGGCAGCTTCTCCTGGACACCTTGGATGGGTGATGTCTTGGGTCTTCAAAGTCTGAAGAAGGGTCTGGACCCTGAGACGTCGCCTATCTATGCTCTCCAGAGATGCTGCCTGCCCCGCTGAGTTACTCCAGCAATTTGTATTTTCCACATTACTGTGCCGTAGAATCATGCCACACTTTCACGGCAGAGACAGAAACGTTTTCATAAATAAATGTGGTTGCCCTTATTAATTCACTATGTCTCCATTTGTCCGATCAGAACATTATATAAGAATAGCAAAGAACCAGGCCATTCAGCCTGAAAGGTCCACTCTAACAATGATACTTTAGCCAACTCTCACCTCCTTGATCCCACCTTCATGTGTTTCTCCAATTCACAGTAACCTAACATCCACTTAAATGCTCTGCATGCTATTAGTTTCAATGACCATTCATAGAAACTTAGAAAAATAGGTGCAGGAGGAGGCCGTTCGGCCCTTCGAGCCAGCACCGCCATTCATTGTGATCATGGCTGATCGTCCCCAATCAATAACCTGTGCCTGCCTTCTCCATATTTCAACTACTTGCTGGGTCAATTAATAGCCACCTTATATTCAATACAGGACAACCAACAATCTTCCCGCAACCGATGGTCTGGCGCCTCCTTTAATCCAGACAAAATTACGAGAGCGCATTTGAAATTCCCCTCGGGGGTCACCCCAAATATGTGGTGCCTAAGCCGGTTAAAGCGGCCGATCTCAACCTCATTGGGACATCGGTGCCCCCTGCGGCCGGAGCTCTGAAACTCCAGCCTGGCCAGAGCCAGCAAATCTGTCCCCATAGCCGATTTCCATGGCCAACTTTGCGAACTGGTATCACGGCCCCTCGGTGGACTGTACCGGTACCATTGAACTCCTCTGTTGGTCCAGCAAAACAGATAATCCAGAGAGGCTCTGGAACATCAGAGGTGAGAGATTTCAAGTGTGCTCTTGTCATTTTGTCCAAACTAAAGGAGGTACCGGACAAGCAGTTGCTGTAAAATCCGTGGTGGACCTGTATTTAAAAAAATAGATCGACCGGAAGTATTAATCATCCTTTTGCCTCTTCAGATGTTGCCGAGTTCCTCCATTTCATTTTTTGCTGTTTTAAAAAATTGGACAAAGGTTTAACCTTATTGAATTAATATCTAATTTTCTTCATTTGATAAAGCTAAGCACATAGACAGTTTCAACCAACTCGCAAATCTAAATTTATAATTTCCAGTGTTTGAAAGTGAAAAAACAGCAATTGCTCAGTTTGACGATTAACCAAACTGCAGAAACTACATTATATTTGAGCAATGAGAGGTAACCAAAGAAAGTGCGCACGATCAGTTCTGCTCTCCACCATCATCCTCAGCTTCCCTGTCACCAGGCCAATTTTGGATCCAATTTGCCACTTGTTCCTCAGAAGCTGGATTGTGTGTGACTTTTTCCCCTGGAGGGCATGAAGCTGAGGAGTGACCTTGTAAATTTATATAGACACTCCGGTTTCCTCCCACATTCCAAAGGCATGCGGGTTTGTAGGTTAATTGACGGCTGTAAATTGTCCCTAGTGTGTAGGAAGTAGATGATAAAGTGGGATAACATAGAACTCGTGTGAATGGGTGATCGATGGTTGACGTGGATATGGTGGGCCGAAGGGCCTGTTTCCATGCTTTTTCTTTAAATTAAACCAAATCATAGTTTTTAAATTCCCATTTCAACATTTCTCGGTCATCTCTTGTAAACCTTTGCAATATCTGCTTCTCTCAATGCTGGCCACTTCTTCATTCCCAAATTAATTGTTCTTCCATTGGCACTTGTGTTCGGTCCAAAGCGCTGGAATTCTCTGCCGCAGCCTCTCCACATTTCTTTCCTTAATTACTGGCGGCACAGTAGCACAGGGCTGCACAGTGGTGCAGAGGTAGAGTTGCTATCCTACAGCAGCAGAGATCCGGGTCCCATCCTGTACACGGGTGCTGTCGGTACGGAGTTCGAGTTTGTGCATTCTCTCTCCTGTGACCGTGCAGGACTTCTCCGGGTGCTCCACTTTCCTCCCACATCCCAAAGAGGTAGGTTAATTGGTTTCTGTAACTGTAAATTGTTCCGCGTGCGTAGGATAGTGCTGCTGAATGGGTTGGTCAGCACAGACTCATTGGGCCAAAGGGCTTGTTTCCACGCTGTATCTCTTTTTAAAAAAAGTCTAAAGTCATAGTTTGTGTAGTTTTCAGCCATTAAGCAATTCAATTACAAAATAGTAATTGCACCAGCATGCAATGTGTGTGCAACATTAAAGGCATTATAGAAATAAATGTCAGTTGCCGCTGCCTATCTGAAATAGTTTTGCTTTTATCTCAACTATTATCTACAAAGGCATTCTAAATCCAGAGTAAATTTCCAAACAACCTTTACATTTTCTGGGGTTGAGACCAGAGTTCAATTGATTAGATTTAGTTTTAGGGATAAATTTGTTGCTGTGATACACCCAATGATATCACAAAGTCTCGAAGAAGGGTCTCGACCTAAAATGTCATCTGTCCGTTCCCTCCACGGATGCTGACTGACACGCTGAGTTCCTCCAGCACTTTGCATTTTGTATCACAATTATGCTGAGCATCGTTCAGTTTTCCTCACTTTACAAATGTCACGGAATTGGAAAGACTTCCTTTGCCAGGCATGTGCCGGTTGCTCTCCCTGCTTCTGCTGCAGTTTGCTGGCAAAGGGCTTATGCATTGTAAAGGCGCAGGTAAACTAAAAACATAACACTTAAACATTACAAACACTAGAATCGCAATTGAAATCTACACAAAACTGAAATAAAATAGCAAATAAAACAGCATGCCACACCGATTGGCCCGAGCTCCAACGATATGTGAAATAGACTATCAGCCAGTTTGTGGGCAATAATTACACAGAGACAAAGCACTGGTTATAATACTGAGTTGTAAAACAAATGCTTTAAAAGGCGAACCTTTTGCAAGGCAATCCAACACCTTATATTAAATTTTACAATTCATGTAAATCCTTGCATTTAGTATGCAAAGGTAGAATTCAAAAATATAGATTTGTTCATCGAGATTTAACATTTAAATCTTTAAATTACAAAACAAACAGCTGTGACCAGTTGATTGACTCCAACATTGTTGGATTCTCATTAAAAAAACCAACTGGTTCATTAATGTCCTTCAGTACAGACTCTTGTCATCTTGAACTTGTCTCAGTTTGGCCCATCTCCCGCAAAATGTCCTCTGTCAACATGATTCGACACTGAACCGCCTATTGAATGGGCCAAGTGAGGCAGCCAGTGGATCGAAAGCAGAACAAAGAAACTTAACAGCACGGGGAAAGCATCTGCTCCACACAATAGGAAGGGTTCAAGAGGGCACCTAATTAGCTTCCTCTCATCATCGAAGATAGAGCCCAATCTGGAGAGTGAATTAAGGGAGAGGGCCGGCATTGCCTTTGACAGCATCCCAAACAAAGCACTCACATTTAAATTCAGTCCTGCATGATGGGATGATAGGATCTGTCTCTTGACTGGAATTGTTCCTTTGTGTTTGGTTGAACCCTCAAGGTCTGCAAGCACGGGTCAATGCCACCCATTGTGGAATTATTGAAGTGTGAGGTGCAGAAGAACTCATCTGACCCACTGCATTTGGGCTGGCCAATTTTTTTTCCGACCTCTCAGGTCTCAGCACAGCCAGCATGCGACCTTGAAGTTAGCGGTGTTGGTGGCAGATTGGGGATAGAATCAGTGCCAGGGAGCGGGCTGGGGATTTGTCTCCCACGCCCTTGGAAGCACTCTGGCGTTCTGGGGTCAGGCGCTGGAGGCGCCCCGCTGCACGGGGGCTGAGCGGTGGTTGTGGAAGGCGAGGGCACGGCATGATTGTGGCGTGATCACAGGTTGATATGTCGGTGGAGTGGGGCACAGGAGGCCCTGCAGCAGTCTGGGGATCATGTTGACCGCGCGCGGCCTGTAGCGGCGGAGCAGCAGTGGAGGACATTGACAGCATCGCCAGGCCAGACCAACCCGTGCAACACCGACCTAGAGATGCTGCCAGGACAATGGGCCTTTATGGCCAAGATAAGACACTATCTTTTTTAAGAACTTTAAAGACACTAAATGCCGCTGGAAACGTGTCGTCTTTGTGTACTGCCTCGGTGAAGTCAACTATTCTTACACTACAATCATCGTTCTTTTGTACTGATGTTCTTGCTCATGCTTCGAATGATTTTACTGAACTGCAAGCAAAACAAAGAATTTGACTGTATCGACGGACATGTGACAGTAATGTGCCATTGAATATTATTAATATGATGGAGCTTTGTGAATCTGGTGAAGAGAGTGATGGGAGGAAATGGAAGGTGGGATGAGTTGCATCTGCATTGATTATAAATTTGCCTGATCCATTTTGACTTACAGTGTTCCCTGCACAAAAACAAAAACAAAATGTGTACTTTGTTGAGTGGTTATTGGGGGTAAAGAAATCAACCCACTTGTGTTTGTAAAAAAATGTGCATGGATGCAGATTGATTGAAGGAGCTGGGCGATGGAAATAATTCAACATGTTCTTTCCTTGGGTTTGTCTGCGAAACTTGCAAATTCTCCATCATTTCCAGCATTTGCATTGACATTAAGCAGCTCAGCTCCGTCCGTCTGCTATTCAAAACCATCCTGAGCCAAAAAGCTCCACTGCTAAATAATCTACAGGGAAATCTCGCCAAAAGTAAGACTCTCATTTTTTGCTTTTTATCAATGTGGATTCTTTTAAAGCTGTGCATTCTGTACCATTTTCAGGTTAGGATCTCTGCATTTAGAACAGGTGCAGCACAAGAACAGGCCCTTCAGTCCACAATGTTGTGCCGAACATGATCACAAGACCATCTACCTGTACATAATCCATATCTCTCCATTCTGTGTAGCCATATGCCTATCCAAAAGCTTCTTAAATGCCATGATCATATCTGCTACAACCATTACTCTCGGCAGCACCATCCAGGCACTCACGACCCTCTATGTGAAAATAAATTGCCCTGCACAACTCCTTTAAACCTTACTCCCCTTATGCCCCTTAGTATTTTATTTTTGCACCAAGGAAAAAAGGGTCTGTCTACCCCATTTATGTCTCTCAGTGTGCCTAGGTCCTTTTAAACCCACCATGCTTTATTTTAAATTAAAAATCAATTGATTAAGTTAATACATCCAACCCACTCATTGTAACACCCAGAGGAATGGCAGAATAGACTCGATGGGCCGAACAGCCTAATTCTGCTCCTATGTCTTATGAAGAACTGAAATAAGGAAATATTTTCAAACATCAACATTAGCAGCAATCACAGACAAATTCAAAAACTAAGTAAAAGAGAAACTGTTGTCACTGGTGTAACTGTAACATTTTATTTAACCCTGAGCCAACTTACCACTTTGCTAAGATTGCTTTCTGCAGCTTCCATATTATCACCTGTCCCTGCCCAAATTTAACTGGCATTGCAACTCATCCACTTCTCCCCCACCTTCTGACTTAATTCTTCCAGCGTTCTCTGAAAATGGCCTTGGAGCCCATACGTCACAGCTTCCTCCAACTTCCTTTAGATTCAGTATGTCGATACTCTGGAACTTCTACCAGGTGCCCTGTTTGCATCACTGCATGGTTCAACAACCCAAACACCCAGGAAGAAGGAGATTACCAAAAGTGGTGCACACAGTGGTACTGACCTCCCCACCAGTGAAGCGATGAATACAAGGCACTGCCTCATAGAGGCCGCCAACTTCAATCAAAACGCGAGCCATGCTCTCATTGCACTCCTGTCAGCAAGAAGATGTGGAGGAGTCTGAAAACTATGACCTCAGGTTCAGGAACAGCCTCTTCCCATCAACCATCAGGCTCTCAAACACTATAATCACCATCTAAAACTTCTTGATTGGTAGCCACAGTGGCGCAGCGGTAGAGTCGCTGCCTTGCAGCCCTGGAGACCCGGGTTCCATCCCGACTGCGGGTGCTGTCTGTACGGAGTTTGTACATTCTCCCCGTGACCGCGTGGCTTTTTCTCCGAGATCTTTGGTTTCCTCCCACACTCCAAAGGCGTACAGGTATATAGGTTAATTGGCTTGGTGTAAATGTAAAATTGTCCCTAGTGTGTGTTGGATAGTGTTAATGTGCGGGGATCGCTGGTCGTGGCGGACTCGGTGGGCTGAAGGGCCTGTTCCCACGGTGTATCTCTAAACTAAACTAAAATTGCACTAGGGACTTTGGGTTTAAGAAGGAACTGCAGATGCTGGAAAATCGAAGATAGACAAAAATGCTGTAGGAACTCAGCGGGCGAGGCAGCATCTGTGGAGCAAAGGAAATAGGCAATGTTATGTCTGAAGAAGGGTTTCGGCCCGAAACGTTGCCTATTTCCTTCGCTCCATTGATGCTGCCTCACCCGCAGAGTTTCTCCAGCATTTTTGTCTACCTAGGGACTTTGGGCTTTTGTTTTTTTAAATTTATTGAACTTTTTGTTTACTGTGTTACCTATGAGTACCGTATTTGCCGACCTGTTATGCTGCTGTAAGAATTTCATTGTGTCTGATTCAGTACGTACGACAATTAAATACCCTGACTCTTAAAACTGGTAAACCATTCATTTAAAAAACAAAACTCCAAATTCCAGGATCCGCAGTCTCTTGTGTATCCAGTCAATCGTTCTTTTTGGCCTGACATGCAGTGTTTCCTGGTGCTTATTGGTTCTCATTTGAAATTCTCACTCTCACAATTAATTCCTGAATGACCTCACCCCTCATTACTGTGGAAACACAGTCCAAGTTTACATCTCTCAGTGCTCTCCATCACTGACTCAAGCTTAGACACAAAATGCTGGATTAACTCAGTGGGTTAGGCAGCATCTCCGGAGAAAATGAATAGGTGACGTTGGTGGTCTGAAGAAGAGTCCCGACCAGAAACATCACCTAGCCATTTTCAGCATTTGAACCTATCCATGTTCGCCAGGGATGCTGAATTACCCCGGCACTTTGTGCCTATCTATGGTATAAACCAGCAGTTCATTTTTATCACTGATTCGACCTTCTTGTGACCCATACCTCTAGCTCCATCTTAGCAGTTGAGCTCGACTCCAATTCACTTTACATTCCCCCACTCTCTTAAGACCCTCCTCAAACCAGGATTTTGGCCACCTCTCAATAGTTTATTTGAGAAATAGAGCATGGATACAGGCCCTTTGGCATTTTTCCACACCAACCTTTGATCACCTGTTCACACTAGTTCTGTGTTATACCACTTTCACATCCACTCCTTTCACACAGTGGGGGCAATTTACAGAGGGCAAAGAACCTACAAACCCGTATGTCTTGTGGGGATGTGGGAGGAAACCCCACAGACAGGTCTCTGGTGCTGTGATGCAGCAAGTCTACCAGCTGTTCCACCCTAGAAAATATGGACATCTCAGGTGCCAGCATTTCCAAAGTGCAATGGGCTAGACCTCGATAAGGGAGCACTGCCAGGTGAGTATGACAATAAACAATGGGTGCAGGAGTAGGCCATTTGGCCCTTCGAGCCAGTACCGCCATTTAATGTGATCATGGCTGATCATCCCCAAACAGTACCCCTTTCCTGCCTTCTCCCCATATCCCCTGACCTCCCCAGTACTCCGTTCCTGCCTTCTCCCCATATCCGCTATCTTTAAGAGCCCTATCTAGCTCTCTCTTGAAAGCATCCAGAGAACCTGCCTCCGCCGCCCTCTGAGGCAGAGAATTCCACAGACTCACCAGTCTATGTGAGAAAAAGTGTTTCATCGTCTCCATTCTAAATGGCTTACTCCTTATTCTTAAACTGTGGCCCCTGGTTCTGGACTCCCCCAACATCGGGAACATGTTTCCTGCCTCTAGCGTGTCCAAGCCCTAAACAATCTTATATGTTTCAATGAGATCTCCTCTCATCCTTCTAAACTCCAGAGTGTACAAGCCTAGCTGCTCCATTCTCTCAACATATGACAGTCCCGCCATCCCGGGAATTAACCTTGTAAACCTACGCTGCACTCCCTCAATAGCAAGAATGTCCTTCCTCAAATTAGGGGATCAAAACTGCACACAATACTCCAGGTGTGGTCTCACTAGGGCTCTGTACAACTGCAGAAGGACATCTTTGCTCCTATATTCAATTCCTCTTGTTATAAAGGCCAACATGCCATTCGCTTTCTTCACTGCCTGCTGTACCTGCATGCTTACTTTCATAGACTAATGTACAAGGACTCCCAGATCCCGTTGTACTTCCCCTTTTTCATACTTATTTACGCCATTTAGATAGTAATTTAGAAGTATGGCTCCACTGTGCCTCAAACTTTATTTTTGACTGATTAAACTTGTAAATTATCTTTATTAAAAACACTCTACAATATAAGTTAATGCACATGATACAAAATATGATTACCTACATTTGCAGATGAAAGATAAAAGTCAACTAGATTTAAATATTGGCTCTGCTATATCTTTCAGCTATTACTTCTATTGAATCTTTCACAAACAAATTAAAATACAACAGATTCCAGCATCTTTCCCAAAAAGATATTGCACTCACTGTGTGGCTTTGACAATGTCCCATGTGCTGTAGTCATCAACGTGGCTTTTCCGCGCCAATGAATCATTGTAGCTGTGACCATAGTGACTTTGAATCTTGACATCCTATTTCACATGTTAAAAAGAAAAAGGTCACAAAATATTCACATGCGGTAAATTGAACAAACGTCTGTTAAAGGTTGATAGATTGCCCATCAGGTGGGCTGCTTTGTTCTTGGAACTTGGAAAACGTTATTGTCATTCAGACCTTGCAGTCTGAACGAAATTTCGTTGCCTGCAGTCATACATATAGTAAATAACAAAAACACACAATAAACACATATTTAACATCCACGACAGTGAGTTCACCAGACACCTCCTCACTGTGGTGGAAGGCAAAAATCTTGTCTTTGAATCTGGTATTCAGTTTTATTGATATATTATTCCCAGGAATATTCTGTCATTTTGCTCACTTATTCCCCTGCATGGTGGACAGGCTGTGGGGTGCTGGGAAGTGAGTCACTCACTGCAAAGTACCCTGTACCTGATCTAAGAGTCATAGTCAGAATTATGCAGAATGGAAACAGGCCTTTCTGCCCAACTTGCCCACACCGTTAAACATGTCCCGCCTACACTAGTCCCACCTGCCTACGTTTGGCGCATACCCCCGTAATTCTGACCTACCCATGTTACTTAAACATTGCGATAGTACCTGCCTCAACTATTTCCTCTGGCAGCTAACAGTCTAAACTGGCCCAGTTAATCAATGGTGACCACCAAAATAATGATGGCAAGGATCTCATTGATGGCGATATCGTTGACTGTCAGGCATACGTGATGAGGTGGTTAGTCTCTCTCTTGTTGGAAAAGGTCATTGCCTAGCTGTTGTGAAGGTAACTTTGTCACTTTTCAGACCATGCCCGAATCTTACAGCATACAATCATGGTCTGCTTCACTTGCTAATACGTTGTAGATGGAACAATGCGTTGTGCAATCACCAGCAAACCAACAAGCCATATAACAGAAAGAACATTGATTCATAAGTTAGTGGAGCAGAATTAGGCCATTTGGTCCATGCCATTCATGGCTGATCTATCTTCCCCTCTCAACCCCACTCTCCTGCCTTCTCCCCATAATCCCTGATGCCCAAACAGATAGAATAGATGTTGGGCATAGCTAGATCCTCAGAACAAAGCTTCAAAACTGAGTTTATTGACCTCCAACATTGATAACCATTTACTTTATGCCAGATATAACTCGAGCCGTTGGAGTGTTTCCCAGTGAAACCCATAGTCTTCCATGTCTTTAAACTATATCCTAGATCTAGCCCAATAAACCCGTGGAAACCGTATATGTATACCATTAATACCCTAAATTCCAAGAAAAACAAACCAATATTATGAAAGCTATTACAATTTATTTCTTAGAATTCAAAATTTATAGTCCAATAAATCTGTATTACACTCCCTCAATGATTAGTGTCCCATGTCCAGGAGTAATATAATCAGGGCTTTGTACAACGTCTGCCTTCAGATACTCCAGCTAACGTTTTTGCCTACAGGTTCTCAAGTCTCTGAACATCTATGGCTTCTCCTCCCCCCTAACCCGCACTACAATCAGTCTGACAGAAGATCCAGACCCAGAACGTCACCTATCCATGTTCTCCAGAGATACTGCGGTGTGTTACTCCAGAACTTTATTTATTTTTGTTTGTAAACCAACATCTGCAGTTCTTTGTTTCTATCAATTGCTTCTTGCTTTTCACCTTAAGTGAAATAATACATTATTTCACTTTAGATCCAAAGTTAGAAATAAAAATTGTTTACATTGAAGTCAATTCACAACAGTTCTGTGTATGAGTTTATTCCATTATTAATTGTGTAAATGAATCATTCCATGGTCACTATTAACAATGCTGCTTTGTGTTAATGACAAACTGCGTTTTTTTTAAATCATCCCTGACCATCCATTATTTACCATTCATTCATATATGCACTGAGGAATTTGGTACCAACACTTATCTTTACCTATACAATTAGCTTGCCTTTCATTAGTTTCTCGGTCACATACCTTCATTGCCTTTGAAGACTATGAAAGTTTATCAAATTAATTGGCTGAAAAATGATCTATGTTCTGAGGACATTTATAGCCAGGTGCACTGATACCACGAGTAATACAAGAACAATTAAGATTCAGTGTTTTGATGACCTTGCTTCAGTGCAATGATCCTGCCAGAAAAAAAATCAAACACTGACTTAGCCTGTAGATTACAACCTTTCAGTGTGCTAATTGTGACAATAAAATCAAAAATTAGTTATCAATTGTCATGATTGTGACCACTGATTTGACATAGCGACTAGCTGTAAATTATTTTAAGCTATTGAAGCTTACAACACAGGAGTTCAATGATTATTTAGATTTTTACTCAGCTTTTGAATAATGCAAAACTAATCTCTAATCGTGCTGCTTAGTATCGTCCCCCAGATTTGAATTTTCTATTTCAAGATTTCTGCCGTGACAATCAGTTTTGAGAAACTGAGTTCCCTCAGTCTGGTTCAATGGTTCTTTTTATTTGCACGTGTATCATAGCGAGTGCAAATTACATTTTTTTGTATATGGATCTGTGCAATTATTGCCATACATGAAGACAAACCCCGATTAAGTAGCCCACGCATGAAACAGCCCACTGTGTCCATATGTAATAGTCGGCAGATTTTCATGCAATTTTTCCATAGTCCAAGCTACAGCTAGCCACAAAAGGCCCGTTGCAGCCTCATCTCATTTGGTTCTGTGCAAAGCTTTGGTCACCTAACAACGGGAGGGATGCCATAGCACGAGAAATGGTGCAGAGAAATAAGGGTATACTGCTGAGGGTGAAGAAATATTAATTATCAAGAAAGCAAGACTGGCCTGGCTAGGGATATGTTCTTTAGAGCAATGGATGCCAAGGGAAGATATATTGAGATGTATAAAATTACGACAGGTTGAGCAGAAATGCTCACTCCAGAAAGGACAAGAACAAGAGGGGATGTGTCATTTGGTCGAGATGTGTTAGGGGCCTGTCCCACTTAGGCGACTTTTTAGGCGACTGCAGGAGACTTTGCAGTCGCCACATGGTCGCCACATGTTCGCGGGTGGTTGCCGGGGAGTCGCCTTCATGGTCGTGAGGAGTTCCCGCATTCTGGGAACTAGTCGCGGCCTCATTATGGTTGCCGTGAAATTTTCAACATGTTGAAAAATTAACGGCGACTAGAATGAAGCCGCCATGGAGAGTAGCGAGAATTCCTGTGCCGTAGGTGGGTCGCCAGGAGGTCCTAGTGGGTTCCCAGGAGGTCGAAGGATCTGAGGTTCTCGTAGGTTGTAGCCGGTGCAGACCAGTGAATTTCGGAAAAAAAATGGCTCATTAGGAAAAAAAAAGGTACACAGTAGTTTTCAGAACCAAGGATAACCGACTGGTAATGTTAAATTTCCGCCAAGCTTCACAGTTGTGTATCTCTGGCTTCTTAAAAGTAGTCTCCGCTCCTTTTCGCCCCCTCTTTTAAAGGACTTACAGTAAACTGTGCTTTACCCGTCTTTTTACATGTTCATCGTGGTGTGTGTCTCATGTCCATTTTCACCAGGCATGCATATAATTGGCCGGATGGCCTCTTCCTGCAATATTAATTTCAGAGGTTTGATGGTACACTCAGTCCATGAAAAAAGTTAACACAAAAAAGACCAAAAATGAGAGGATCACTGTAACTTCATTGATCTAGGGATACAGAACCGCTTTTGGCCAAATGAGCCCATGCCGGTCATCATGCATCTATTTTGACTCATTCTACTATCATGCACATGGTCCTGCCATTAACATCAACTCCACCCCTTCCCACCTACGAATTCTATCTCTCGTCTACAAAGCAAGGACAATTTACAACGGTGCATTAATCTATCAACCCATAAGGCCATAACACATACGAGCAGATTTCAGCCATTCAGCCCACTTTTCCCTCTCCTCCCCATTCTCCTGCCGTCTCCCTGTAACTTTCGATACCCTTACTAAAAGCAAGAACCTGGAAAGGACCCAAACCTGGAAAGGACCCATCATCCCCAAAGAGCTACAGACCCATTTCCCTCCTCTGCATCACCCACAAGCTCTACGAGAGGCTACCACTCCAACGCCTTATGCCACTTATAGACTCCAAGCTTGCTAAAGATCAAGCTGGCTTCCGCCCTGGCCGCTCCTGTGCCGGGCAGCTACTGAACCTCACCCAACACATTGAGGACGGTTTTGAGTGCAAACTCATCACCGGAGCAGCTTTCATAGATCTCACCGCTGCCTACGACACTGTCTAGCACCGCACCATGATCAGGAAACTTATTGACATGACTGGTGACCTCGACCTGTGCCAAGTCATCAAAAGCCTTCTCAACAACAGGCGCTTCTTCGTTCAACTAAACGACAAGAAGAGCAAATGGAAAGCCCAAAAGAATGGCCTACCACAAGGCAGCGTACTGGCCCCCCTCCTCTTCAACATCTACACCAACGACCAACCACTTCCCCCACAATGCCGCCGCTTCATCTATGCTGATGACCTCTGCATCACCACCCAACAGGAGAACTTCCAGAAGATCGAGTCTGTCCTGGAAAGCGCCCTCCAAGAGATGACAACCTACTACAATAACAACCACCTGAAACCCAACCCATCAAAAACCCAACTATGCAGCTTCCACCTTAGAAATCGAGATGCAGGAAAACAACTGAGCGTCTCATGGGATGGCCACAAACTCCCCAACCACCTCCACCCCGTGTACCTCGGAGTCACACTCGACAGGACACTCTTTCAAAACCCACCTTCAGAACACCAAAGCCAAGGTCAACACTCGCAACAACATCCTGCGCAAACTGGTGAACTCAAAGTGGGGCGCTGATCCACCAAACCATCCACGCAACTGCCCTAGCCCTGTGCTTCTCCACAGCTGAATATGCGTGCTCAAGCTGGAGCCGCTCCCACCACACCAAACTGGTTGACACAGCCCTCAACGACACCTGCCGCATTATCATGGGATGCATACAGACAACGCCAGTCCCGTGCCTCTACGCCCTAGCTGGTATTGCCGCCCCCCCCCCCCCCCCCAATATTAGACGATCCATCGTTGCCCAAGACGAGCGGAGAGCACAGGAGATCGATACCAGGCACCCCCTGTACGGACACACAGCACCTCCACCCCGACTGAAATCCAGAGCCAGTTTCTTGCAGACAGTCCCACCTCTCCAGACAACCAAAGAAACAGGAAGGAACAACATCTGGAAAGATGAATGGAACCAGCTCAACACACGAGCCCACGACTGGATGGAGAGAGGAATCACTCCGACTGAATGCCTCGCCAGCGGGCACGACCTCCCACGGCCAACCTGGAAGACCCTCAACAGATTACGAGTGGAGCAGGGGAGGTGCAAAGCACTTATGAAAGCATGGAACTACCAGACAGAAGACACATGCAGCTATGGAGCAGTACAGACAATGTCCCACCTACTGGAGTGTGACGACGCCCCCCAGTGCAGCCCCCAGGACCTGGCTGAACCGACCCGACCAGCTGTGACCTGCATCAGATACTGGCAGAACGACATCTGAGATTGCAACGGACTCGAAGAAGAAGCAAGAACCTATCAATCTCTGCCTTAAAAATATCCAATGACTGTCTCCAGAGCCATCTGTAGCACTGAATTCCACAGATTCACAGCCCTCAGGCTAAAGAAATTCCTCCTCATCTCTATTCTAAAACCCATATGTCTTTAGAACAGAGGAGGAAATCTGAGCCAGCACAGGAAACGTACGTATTGATAAAAGAACATATAAACTGCACACAGACTGTGCCTGATGTCTGTATTGAACCTGGGCTGTTGGAGCTGTGTGGTGGTGGCTCTATTAGTTGTGTCACTGTGACAGTGCAGGCCCAATAAAAGGAACTAATGTTGGGCAGAATATTGTAATGTGCAACAGAGCTTAAGTTAAGATTTCTAAATCCTAAACCAGATGCTCCTTGTCTGTAGTTTTACAAATCTATTTGCCTGCTTATGTGCAGGAGCAATGCACAAAAAGATAACTAAAAATACAACACAAAGCCATACGCATCATGCTGGCTTCCAGAACAATGACTGCAGTAATTACTAGTCAGCTGCAGCGAGTTATTTCTCCTTTTTAAATGTGGAAGTAAAGTGGCAATGGATGAAATGCTTACAACGTGCATGGTGCTTCAAACACACTTCATTAGCTGTGAAGTACTTTGGAATGTCCTGAAGGGATGAGAACTGAAAAACCACTAATATTTAAAAGGGGATAAAAACTCAATGAAAATGCACGTCTGTTCATCAAACAGGATGACTGATTGATATAACAACTGTAATTAAAGCCACGACAGCTGGATACTGGATGCAGGGAGTTAAATTTTTAATGTACCACGTGGTCCGGTTTAGAGAATCTATTTGATTGTCCAGAAATGCAATGAACACTGCAAAATAAATTATATTGGAGGGAACGCCTTCAACTCAACCTTTCACTTACAAGGGTCCGAGGCTGGTATTGAGCTCCATCAAAATGATTACTCAAAGCAAATAGGTGGCGAAGGGGACCAAATAGATAGCTTTCAAATAGCCAACAATGCACTGAAACGTCCCTGGCTGTGCTGCGTCATTCCACCATAATGAAGGACATGAGATTCAAGTTTGAGAGACACTAACTTGCTTGTGCCATTTACAATCACACAGCAATGGAAACAAGATGAAAAGGAATGTAGAAAGGAACTGCAGATACTGGTTTATATCGAAGAAAGACACAAAGTGCTGGAGTAACTCAGCGGGTCAGGCAGCATCTCTGGGAAAACAAGAAGTTTCGGGTTAGGATCCTTCTTCAGACTGAAAGTAGAGGGGAGAGAACCGGAGGTAAAAAAAAAAGTCCAGAACATAGCAGGGCTGGCAACAGATGGCCAAGGATAGGTGGAACCCAATAAGGGCTCATTGTTAAGGCCCTGTCCCACTTTCCTGAGTTTTCACAAACTCTCCCGAGTTTTCCCCTTGATTCAAACTCGGAGAATTACGGTAATAGCCGTTCGTAGGTACTCGGGGCTATTTTTTTAACTCGTGGACATTTTTCAACATGTTGATAAAACGTCCCGACTTACCTGATGCCCCGAGTTCCCACGGACCTGAGGCCACAGAGAGTGGTGTATTACGAGCCGCTATGAAACATCTATACGGGACTCACCCATATTATGGACTCCTACGGGCTCGCTACCAACATTACCCGACCTTCCCCGCGTTCGAATCAAGAGGAAAACGCGGGAGAGTTCGTGAGTAACCTCGTACAGTGGGACAGGGGCTTAAGCTGGGTAAGAGGTGATAACAAAGGTATACAAGGATGCAAACGGTGGAACTAGTGGGACAACTAGGGTGGGGGAAGGGGGGAGGGGGAGAGAGGGGGGGAGAGTTGGAATGCAAGGGGTACTTGAAATTAGAGAAACTGACGTTCATACTGCTGGGTTGCAAACTGCCCAAGCGAAATATGAGGTGCTGTTCCTTCATAAGGAATGTACATTCATTATCAGCAGACCGCCTCAGATGCTGTCATTTTCCAATGTGCCCTGGCACTGTGTGTGTTAGCCTGTGTTTTATTCTGGCTGAAACCCTCAAATAGGAAAAAGGCAATTCTCTAAAATGGAGAAAATAAAAATGGAAACCGATTTAGTTTTTCTCTTTATGTCCCTAAAACCATTCCCTAAAATTGTGAATACATGTGTCTTATAAATATTGTAGAATCTCACAAATTAAAAGCTCACAAGGCCATCTGGGATGGGGGTAGAGAGCAAAAGACATTGAATTTCAGTTACGTCAAGTGTTCAATTATAAGCTGCCAGAGGATGAAATTTAACTTGCTGGTGATGGAAGGGTTGGGAATAATAATCAGCTGAATAATTATCAAAGGAAAACAAGGTGACAGATCCTCTCTGCAGCACCAGTGCGTGCCATTTTCAACAGCTCTCTGCAGTCCATGGGTGGAAAATCTACACGCCATCGCATTCTTATTTGCATTTATATTCATTCCTTCCTGGGTTGTCGACTTTGATTTAGACCCGTCTGAATGTTTGAAAAGACTCCTTATGCATCACAGATTTCATTATCGAGACCCAATAGGAACGTGGATGCACAAAACTCAATAGCAACGGCAACTAAAGGATTGCCCACGGGGCCTCTGATTCCAAGCCACATAATGAACCTGTATACACACATTTTCCATTTCTGTCTGTACAACAAGAAGTTGTTGGATGGAAATGTATTGTCACCTTGAAGCCAGGTTTTCATGATTAGTTTAGAGATACTGCATGAAGACGAGCACTTCGACCTTCCATGCTGACCACTGATTTGTCTACACATGTTTACACACTAGCTCTACACATTGGTGGCAATTTACAGAGGCCAATTAACCAACACACCCGCACGTTTTGGGGAAATGGGTGGAAACGGGAGCACCGGAGAAAACCCGCGCGTCATCGGGAGAACGTGCAAACAAAGAGGACACCTGAAGTCAGGATCTAACCCTAGTCGCTGATTATGTGAAGCAGCAGCTCTGCCCCCTGCGCTACTGTGCCACCTATGCCCCATTGTGTTGCCCATTACATCTCTGGTCTTCAGATCAAGTCATTACCATCTTGAGATTTGCATTATCAACGGCCCAGGCTGGAGATAAGAACAGGCAGTAGTCCTACCACAATGCATTGACTAATTTTACATGAAATATAGAAATATTTCTTGTGTCACTTCAACATGGGGTGAATGTGCAACATCGATTTTTTGCTGACAAGTGTCTTCCTGATCTTAGCTACGTTCTTCAATAGTGCTTAAGTTATAAAAAGAAAAACCATTTGAAGAGTAAAAAATATAATTTGACACCATTGTAGATCTATTTTGCTTGCTTCAATGGCACAATGATTTATTTTTAATTCAGTCTTAAGACATGGATGTAGCTGGCAAAGCTAGCAGTACTTTTCACCCCCCCCCCCCCCCCCCCCCGTTAGGCATTAGATTGCATGTGGGCCAGTGTCTTGAACTTTGTTTATGGTGAAGGCATCCTCAAGGTGCCATCAGGTAGACAATTCCTTACCTTACTCCCAAAAGATGTGATACCATTGGGAATTCGTTTTTTTTGTGTGATGGTCTGGGCTCACACAAACCAACCTTCCTTCCATTGACTCCATTAATACCCCACGCTGCCTCGGCAAGGCCAGCAGCATAATCAAGGAACAGTTGCACCCTGGCCATTCCCTCGGCACACATCTCCAATCGTGCAAATGGTATAGAAGTGTGAAAACACAAAAACCTCCAGATTCAGGGAGTTTCTTCCCAGCTGTCATCATGCAATTGAATCATCCTACCACAAGTAAAGAGCAGTCCTGAACTTCTATCTACCTCATTGGTGACCCTCGGACTATCGTTGATCGGACTTTACTGGCTTTACATTGCACTCAACATTATTCCCTTATCAACATGTCTATACACTGTAAATGGCTTGATTGTAATCATGTATTGTCTTTCCGCTGAATGGTTAGCACGCAACAAAAGCGTTTTGCTGTATCTTGATACATGTGACAATAAACTAAACTGAAAGTGAACTGAAGTAGTATGCTGGCTTCTTTCTCAAGCTGCCGACATGAATTCTCACTTCCGGGGAAAAAAATTAATCATTGACCTTCTCAGTTTTAATAACCCTCTATCTAGTCTTTTCACAAAATGCTTGTCACTTCCCAAATCCATTGTCAACTTTCCTGCAATAATATCTTTGATTTCTTCCAGTCAACTGTGGAATGGAAAATGTTATTTGAACAGCGCAAGGTAGAATCAGATCATCTCTCAACCTTCAATTTCTTGGAAAATAGAGCTTCAATCTGTTCAATATTTCCTGATCAGCATGGTCAGATTTCTGATAACTCCCTTAATCTTCTTCAAAGGAAGTCTTAATATCTATTTATTTCACTCAACAGTCTATATTTACAAAGGAAAAAAGATTAAAAAAAGCCCCGGCGGAACTTAGCAGATCAGGCAGCATCCCTGAAGAATAGAATAGGTGATGTTTGAATGAAGAGGGATGTCGACCCAAAATGTCGCCTATGCATGTTCTCCTTTATGCTGTCCGACCTGCTGAGTTACTCCAGCACTTTATTTTGTAAACCAGCAGTTCCTTGTTTCTGCAGTTCCCTGTTTCTTTAAGTTTCAATTTTTTTTAACTGCATCCGCAAATGTGATTTGCACAATGAGAGACTGAACATGTGTTTATTGCAATTCCCTCATTGGCTTGAGAAGATTTTAGTCCCTCTTACTAATTGTTCCCTCTGTGGTTTAGCATCTGTTTTCTTTATGCACCTTGGAAAGTTTAGCTGCATTGAAGGCACAGTTTAAATGTAATAACTCTTCGCACACACTGCAAAGTTGGCACCTGAAATCTCTGGATGCAACGTGCAAAACTGCTGCAAAACAACACGTTTGGTTTTGTTTAGTTCAATGTCACGTGTACCGATGTACAGCAAATTCCAAGGTTCCACCTAGAATTTTTAACATGTCAAATAGGAAATAACAGATATACTCATTTTTAAACCGATCAAGGCAGATGGGTTTGCGCAAATCCAGATTCAAATTCTCACTGGGACAAGCTTGCAAGATGGCCAAGGTTAGCATCTGAATGGTCAGCAGAATTTGACATTTTAGAAGGATTGTCAGAACGTTAAAGGAGGCAGAGTAGGTTGGATAACAAAGGATAAAATCACTGCAGCGTTGAGGAATGATTTTAACTCAGGGGCTAAAGATGCAGAACCTATTTTGAGGAAGATAAGAAATAATGATTGGTGAGAGATATGCATAGGCAGCCTAACAGAAGCTATTCTGTAATACAGAGTATAAATCAAGAAATAATAGGGCTTGTAAGAAAAGCTGTACAATAATCATGAGCAAATTTAATCAGAGTCAGAGTTGTACATCTCATTTCATCCATGCTGACCTTTTAACCATCTACACTAATCACATTTGCCCTCATTAGGACAGTAGCCCTTATGCCTTGCCTGCTTGTCTGCCTAAAAGCCCCTTAAACATAGTAATTGTACCTGATGCCACCACCTCCTCTGGCAGCATGTTCCAAATATCAATCTTCTACATGAAAAAAATTGCCTTTCAGATCTGCTTTAAAACACCTTAATTTAACCTTAAACCTACGCTCTCTTGTTTTAATTACCCCGGCCATGGGCAATGAATTTTGACGATCCACCTTAACCATGCCACTAATAAATATTTCTTATCTATTCTTGTCACTCCTCAGCCCCCTTCACTCCAGGGAAAGCAAGCCCAGCCAATGCAATCCCTCTTCATGGCTGAATCCAGATAACATACTGGAGAATCTCCTCTACACTAGCTCCAGTGTTTAGTTTTTAGTTTAGTTTAGAGATACAACGTGGAAACAGGCCCCCTTGGTCGACCACGTCCATGCCGACCAATGATCCACATACACTAGTTCTATCCTAGGGTCAATTTACAGAAGACATTTGACCCACAAACCTGCATTTCTTTGGAATGTGAGAGGAAACCAGAGCACCCAGAGAAAACCCACATGGTCACAAGGAGAACATGCAAACTCCATACGGACAGCACCGATAGTCAGGATCGAATGTGGGTCACTGGCGCTGTAAGGCAGCAACTATACTGCTGCGCCACTGTGCCACCCCATTTCAATCCCAATCCCAGTGTAACCACAGAAATCCTACAATGTCGGAATCAGAACTGTACATAATACTCCCAGTGTGGCCCGACCAGTGTTTTGACTCAAGTCAGCAAGACTAACCTTCAGAACGAGGTCTTAGGAGTATATTCAAGTTGGTTTCTCAATATGTTTAACCTTCATGGGGCGTCTAGGGGAGTAGATATTCAAGTGGTTTCTTAGACTCCAGGCAATATGAACTTTTGTATTAAAAGACATCTTTTAAGGATGTTTGAAAGTGGTTGAAAAATATATTAATTTTGCAACGAGGGAGAAAATTTAAGCCTATTCTCAGTATAATGATCTCATAGTAAAGGAACCCCATAGCGTCGATCCAAACATCAGAAATGGCCTGCCGACCCGCATTTTATCCCATTTTTGTATCTGTAGTATAGATTATTTCACATTTTGAATTAACTTTGGCACCAAATCCAATGAGAGGCAAGCTGGAATCAGTTTTTTTTTTCTTTAAACTGCACCTGTCAATACAGAATACCAAGCAATGCCAATAGTTTTTTGATACAAAAATGTCCTATTTTAGGTTTTTTGAATAATTAAGTTTAGTTTATCATTGTCACGTTTCAGTGAAAGATGAGCCGTCCCCAATGCACATGCACGGTTGATGCTGCTGTTGAAATAAAGATTTGGACTGTAATGAATGATAGACTAAGGTCACTTAGTTTCATCGCCATCTTGTCTTGTCCTTTGAATTAATCCATGGCACGGTCAGCATCAGCTTGTGTTGTTTCATGTTCTATTGGTGCCTCACGTGAAGACTACACTTGGCCCTGACACCCAATATGAAACGCATGGCTGATGAATGAGAAATGCAATCGTTCTTAAGTCCCAACATCATGCCACAAGTAATCTGTTGTTTAAGGAACTGCTAAATAATTCAAGAATAATCGAGTTTCCCCCATCAGAGTTAAAATTTTATTGACAGTATATTTTCAAAATCTGTGCAAACTTTCAACTGCTCCGCTGAGCATATGTCTCAAAGTAACTTAGAATGTGTCGCATTCACTGTTCAGCTGAACACACAAGGGTGTAATCTAAAATCTCATATGGCGCTCAAACTAAAATCTCATATGGCCCTTTGAAAAGGCATAAAAGATCAAAGCAATTTTTTGAAGGAGGAAGAGCGCTCCTGTGCTCCCATCCACGTATCAGTAAACCAATACTGTATTTTGTGGCACCTTACAGGTGCTTCTTCTCTTTCTTCTTAGTTAGCCCTTGAGAACAAGGACAGCTTGCTTCTCCTCTGTCTGTGGAATTGAAGATGAATCACATTACAATAGTCATTTACCCAAAGCCATGTAAATCTCTATATAAGTGTGTCCTTTCTGTCTTGAAGCAATAATATTGACGCACATCAACGTATATGTGCACACACTCTCTCTCTCTCTCTCTCTCTCTCTCTCTGCCACAAAAAGGGTTGAGATCAGATTGAAGACTATAGAATAAAAAAAGGGTATAAATGCATGGAAAGAAAGCTGACCTAGTAATTGAATAAAGGCATCAGTACTTTGAAAGTTTCTTTTTCTGACTTGAGAGAAATGCAAAATAGAGCTTCTACGGCATGTAAGAATGCCAAGTACTGGATCAATTGGCCACAATTAGGTCATTATGTCCAACCCAGTGAAAATGGCAAGCACTAGCGGAAGGAAGTCAAATGAACTTTGATAAATCACTGGGTTGGCCACAACTGGAACAGTGCCCAGTTTTGTTTACAAGACTAAAGGAAAGACTTTGGAGAGGGTGCAGGAAAGTTTTTATTAACATAATTCCAAGGATGAGGGATTTCAGTTATGTCAGACTGGGTGTGCTGGGGTCATCCACCCAAGAACAGAAAAGGTTCTGGGATGACATCAAAGGTATTTGAGGTTAGTTTATTGTCATGTTTAACGAGGTACAGCGAAAAGCTTTTGTTGCGTGCTAACCAGTCAGCAGACAGACAGTACAAGTTTGCAATCGAGCCACCAACAGTGCACAAATCAAAGGGAAAAACATGAAAGACGTTTAGTTCAAGAAAAACTCCAGTAATGTCCAATCAAAGATTGTTCAAGGGTCTCCAATGAGGCAGATAGTAGGTCAGGACTGCTCTCTAGTTGTTGATGGGGTGGTTCGGTTGCCTTATAATAGCAACTGGTATCTCCATGATTTAAAATTATGTTGCAAGTAGATTGGAAGAAAGTTGCCATTGGAAGGGTGAAGTACCAAGAGACAAAAAAAAAGCGATTGGTAGAAGAACCAAAAGTGACACATGGAACCACTTTTATTCTTGCACAGCAGTGGTTACAGTCAGAATGTGTGACAATTAAAGTAGATTCAACTGTAACATTCAAGAGGGAGCTGTGCAAGTGCGTATTAAAAATTAAAACCATCACAGGGGCATGCACCTAATTTGACATTCCTAATCTGTCAAATTGTATTCCAGGCCCTTAGCAGAGAGGTTTCTAACAAGGTCGTCGAGAGAGCAATTGAGACCCCACGAGCAAAGTCAGTAGGCGAATTCCCATCCCAGTGGGAATTTAACTTTTCTGCTTCATAAAACCAGAAGAGAACGGCTCAACATCAACTGCCATGATTTGTCGGAGACCTTCAATAATTAGTGCAGGCTCAGCGATTATTTCGCTAAACACCTCGGCTCAGTCTGCCTGAACCTACCTGATCTCCCAGTTGCTAAACACTTTAACTCCCCCTCCCATTCCCACACTGACCTTTCTGTCCTGGGCCTCCTCCACTGTCAGAGTGAGGCCCAGCACAAATTGGAGGAACAACACCTCATATTTTACTTGGGCATCTTACACCCCAGCCGTATGAATATTGACTTCTCTAACTTCAAGTAACCTTTGCTTTCCCTCTCTCTCCATCCCTCCCCCTTCCTAGTTCTCCGACCAGTCGTTCTCCGACCAGTCTGACTGACCCCCTGATTAAATTTCATTTCTGTTTGCTTCTTTGTCACCTTCTCCTGGCTAACAATGATCTAATCTACATTTTCCTTGTGCTCCATCCCCTTTGATGTTTGATGTCACAGCTTACACTTCCTTGTGTATCCCTCTCCTCTGACTCTCAGTCTGGAGAAGGGTCTCGACCCAAAACGTCACCCATTCCTTCTATCCAGAGATGCTGCCTGCCCCGCTGAATTACTTCAGCATTTTGTGTAAATTTTCAATAAGCATGTCATCTATTCTATTGTCATTGTTGTTCTAGCCTTCAACAGATTATTTGCCCTTTGGTGGTTGGGGCCTGTAAATAGCATTATAACGGATATTCAAGACTTTACTTTAGACTTTTACTTTAGAGATACAGAGTAGAAACAGGCCCTTCGGCCCATCAAGTCCGTGCCGACCAATGAGCACCCCGTACACTAACACTACCTTCAACATTAGGGACAATTTTACCGAAGCCAATTAACCTACCGACCTGCACCTCTTTGGAGTGTGGGAGGAAACCAAAGCACCCGGAGAAAACCCACGCAGTCACAGGGGGAACGTTCAAACTCCGGGCATGAACTGGAACAACGGAATTCTTGAAGGGTCTCGACCCGAGATATCACCCATTCCTTCTCTCCAGAGATGCTGCCTGTCCCACTGAGTTACTCAAGCTTTCTGTGTCCACCTTCAATTTAAACCAGCATCTGCAGTTCTTTCCTTTACAACAAAATCCTTCCTTGCTGCAGCTTTGCAGACACATTGGACCACAACAAGAAATGCACAATAAATTATCGGTCATGCAACAAGAGTAATGCAAAGTTGTGGATTATAAACATGTCCGAGACACTACATCTTTAAAATATTAGACTTGTCTTGGCAGAAAAACCAGATCATTTTTCCAAGACATGGACATCATTCATTGATTTATTACAAGGATAGTATGCCGCAACACAACTTTGGATTTAAATCTAATTACGGGTTGGGTGAGGTGGGTGGGGAGGGATGAGAGGCAGGTATATCACCACTTTTTTCTCTCTTTTTCTTTTTGTCCATTTATTTTTTTCCCCATTCCTCTCTTCTTTCTTTCTTTTAGTCACTCTTTGGCTACACAACTTTGGTAGCCTAGGGGTTCTATTTTTGCACATTTCACTTTTTCTCCTTTCTTTTCCTCGAACGCAAAGCTAAAAAGTTAAAATTGAAACTGTACAATAACTGTATAATTTGATATGCCTTTGGTTCTATTTCTGTACATTTGCTTCTAATAAATAAAAAAAAAATAAAACAAAAAGTAATGCAAAGTTGGCAGGAGGTTGGTACGCTCGAGGCAGGGTCCTGGGTTATGGTCAGAGCTGTGCCGTGTGGTTTTGGAACCCATTGGTTAATGCAAGCTTCCTTACTGAACACCAACTCTAACCAGAAAACTACTGCTTGCATCCTATTGCACACAACATACACCATTCAGCACCTCCTCGCGTATGGCAAGCCCATGTTCCATTGCAATGAGAGTTGAAAATCCATAAGCTGGATAGGGTGCAGAGAAGATTTACCAAGATGTTGCCAGGACTCAAGAGCCTGAGCTATAGGGGGAGGTTGAGCAGGCCTGGACTTTATTCACTTCCCTACCATTCCTTGACCTCACCATCTCTATTGCAGGTGATACACTCCTGACCGACATCCACTACAAATCAACTGACTCCCACAGCTACCTGGACTACTCTTCCTCCCACCCTGCTTCCTGTAAGGACTCCATCCCCTATTCCCAATTCCTCCGTCTACGCCACATCTGCTCCTAGGATGAGGTGTTCCACACCAGGTCATCACAAATGTCCTCATTCTTCAGAGAACGGGGATTCCCCTCCCCCACTATAGATGAGGCTCGCACCAGGGTCTCCTCCATACCCCACAACACTGACCTCTCTCCCCAATCCCCCACTCACAACAAGGGCAAAGTCCCCCTGGTCCTCACCTTTCACCCCACCAGCCGGCACATACAACACATAGTCCTCCGCCAGTTTCGCCACCTCCAACGTGACCCCTCCACTCGCCACATCTTCCCATCTTCCTCCCTGTCTGCCTTCCGCAAAGACCGCTCCCTCCGCAACTCCCTTGTCAATTCTTCCCTTCCCTCCCGCTCCACCCCTTCCCCAGGCACTTTCCCTTGCAACCGCAAGAGATGCTACACTTGTCACTTTACCTCCCCCCTCCACTCCTTTCAGGGACCCAAGCAGTCCTTCCAGGTCCGACAGAAGTTCACCTGCACCTCATCCAATCTCAACTACTGCATCCACTGCTCTAGATGCCAGCTGATCTATATCGATGAGACCAAGCGGAGGCTTGGCGATCGTTTCGCCGAACACCTCCGCTCGGTCTGCAATAACCAACACGACCTCCCGGTGGCTCAGCACTTCAACTCCCCCTCCCATTTCGTATCCGACCTCTCTGTCCTGGGTCTCCTCCACGGCCAGAGTGAGCAACACCGCAAATTGGAGGAACAGCACCTCATATTCCGCTTGGGGAGTCTGCATCCTCTGACCTTGAACATAGAATTTTCTCAATTCTGTTAACCCTTGCTGTCTCCTCCCCTTCCCACCTCTCCCTCAGCACTCGGGCTCCTCCTCCCCCTTTTTCCTTTCTTTTCCCTGCCCCTCCACCTCCCATCAGTCTGAAGAAGGGTTTCAGCCCGAAACGTTGCCCATCTCCTTCGCTCCTTAGATGCTGCTGCACCCGCTGAGTTTCTCCAGCCTTTTGTGTACCCTCGATTTTCCAGCTTCTGCAGTTCCTTCTTTAACACCTGGACTTTATTCCTTGGAGCGCAAGAGAGGACGAGGGGTAAACTTATAGAGGTGTGCAAAATCACGAGAAAAATAGATTGGGTAATTGCACCGTCTTTTGCCCAGAGTAGGGGAATCCAGAACCAGACATAGGTTTAAGGTGAGAGTGAAATATATAATAGGAATCTGAGGGATAACTTTTTTTTACACAAAGGGTGATGGGTGTATGGCACAAGCTGCCGATGGAGGTAGCTGAGGCAGGTACTATCGCAACATTTATTAAACATTTAGATCGGTACATGGATATGACAGGTTTATGGATCAAACCCAGGCAGGTGGGACTAGTGTAGATGGGGCACGTTGGTCAGTGTAGAAACACAAAAATTAAGGGATTGGACACGCTAGATGCAGAAAACATGTTCCCGTTGTTGGGGAGTCCAGAACCAGGGGCCACAGTTTAAGAATAAGGGGTAGGCCATTTAGAACTGAGATGAGGAAAAACTTTTTCACACAGAGTGCTGAATTTGTGGAATTCTCTACCGTGGAGGCCGATTCACTGTATGCATTCAAAAGAGAGTTAGATAGAGAACTTAAGGCTAGCGGAATCGAGGGATATGGGGAGAAGGCAGGAATGGAGCACTGATTGTGGATGATCAGCCATGATCACACTGAATGGCGGTGCTGGCTCACAGGGCCGAATGTCCAACTCCTGCACCTATTGTCTATGTATCTATGTATCTAGTTGTGCCAAAGGGCCTGTTTCCACACTGTATGAATCTATGAATTTATAAATCATAGTGTAATTTATAAATTATAGATCTAAATACCAAATTTCATACATAATCACGCCTTTATATTTCACTCTCTTGCACAACTGATGGCACATTTTAAATACACATAGGAAATATGATATTCCTTCAACAAACACTCAAGATGGTTCCCAGGAGCCTAATCAGACAAAGTTTAACACCAGCCAATCTACAGAGATATTAAATACAAAAAGCTGGAGTATCTCAGCGGGTCAGGCAGCATCTCTGATTAAATGGAATAGGTGACGTTTCAGGTCAGGACCCATTTTCAGACTAAGAGTCAGGGGAAAGGGAAACGAGATATAGACAGTGATAGGGAGATATGGAAAAAGAATTAAAGAAATGCAATAAAGTAACAATGATCAAGGAAAGGTGGAGCACACCATGGTCCATTGTTGGCTGTGGGGTAGGTGATCACGAATTATGTAAAGAATGAAACTCAACAAGACAACAGTGAACAACAGCACGATGATAAGGGTGGGGGGGGGGGGAGGGGATGCAAGCATAACTGAAGTTAGAGATATCAATATTCATACCGCTGGATTGCAAGTTTGGGCAAACAAACCTGCGGTGTGAACATTGATTTCTCTAACTTCAAGAGAACTGTGGCTCTTCAAGCGTTTTTCAAAGATACCTTTTCAATGCAACAAGGTCTTCTGACCTAACCACAGAAATCGAGACACCATAGCACTTTGGATGAACACATTTTCCCCCAAATATACTTCAATCTTTGTCCATGTCTTCAATCTCTTTGCCAAAGAAAATAAGTCCATCCTTAAGTTTAGGTTTATTATTGTCACTCGTCCTGAAAGCTAGTGAAAATCTTTTGTTTGCCTTCTATCTAATGAAATTAGTTAAATACCAGAGTGCACACAGTTTCCCAGCTTCGTAGTATAACAAATCCAGAGATCACTCAGTGTTATGTAGTAGGAAGAAACAGCAGATACCTCGTTTAATCCGAAGATAAACACAAATGCTGGAGTAACTCAGCGGGACAGGCAGCATCCCTGGATAGTAGGAATGGGTGATATTTCAGGTCAAGACCCTTCTTCAGACTGACTTTAACTCTCCCTCCCATTCCTACATTGACCTATCTGTTCTGGGCCTCCTTGATTGTCAGAGTGAGGCCCAGTACAAATTGGAGGAACAATACATCATATTTCGCTTGGGCAACTAACACCCCAGCTGTATGAATATTGACCTCTAACTTCAAGTAATCCTTGCTTTCCCTCTCTTTCCATTCCTTCCCCTTTCTCCGACTAATCCGACAGTCCTTGTTTATAGTTTATCTGTTTGCTTTGTTGTTACCTTTTCCCAGCTAACAATAATCTATTCTACATGTCCCTTGATCCCCATCCCCTTTTTCTAGTTTTCACACCTTACATTTCCTTATCTCTGTAGCTCCCTCTCCCGACTCAGTCTGAAGAAGGATCTCGTTCCTGAAACATCACGCATTCTTTCTATCCAGAGATGCTGCCTGTCCCGCAGAGTTACTCCAGCATTTTGTGCCCATCTTCGCTCAGTGTTATGCTGTTTTCCATCTCCCAGCTCCTAAACCAGCACTTTTTTGCATATCTTTCACTCATTGTTCCTTATCTCTCCACATCACCGTCTATATCTCTCGTTTTCCCTGATCCCTGACCAGTCTGAAGAAGGGTCTCGACCCGAAACGTCGCCTATCTCCTTCGCTCCTTAGATGCTGCTGCACCCGCTGAGTTTCTCCAGCTTTTTGTGTACCCTCGATTCTCCAGCATCTGCAGTTCCTTCTTTAAATCTACCAGCTCCTAAACCAGCACAGTTGGCATATATTTTGTAAATAAATATTAACATCCCCTGTTCCCATTGTTTCTCCCTCACCAGATTTCACTTTACCTTATAGGATTTACAATTTCAAGATTTCAGCAGAAACAAAAATAAATTACCTGATAAATACTAACAAAAATCTATGACAATTCAGGGTACACAAAAAGCTGGAGAAACTCAGCGGGTGCAGCAGCATCTAAGGAGCGAAGGAGATAGGCGACGTTTCGGGTCGAGACCCTTCTTCAGACTGGTCAGGGATCAGGGAAACGAGAGATATAGACGGTGATGTGGAGAGATAAGGAACAATGAGTGAAAGATATGCAAAAAAGTATCGGTGATAAAGGGAACAAGCCATTGTAAGCTGTTTGTGGTGTGAAAATGAGAAGCTGGTGCGACTGGGGTGGGGGAGGGAGATAGAGATAGAGGGAATGCCAGGGCCCGAGGGCTGAGGGAGAGGTGGGAAGGGGAGGAGACAGCAAGGGTTAACAGAATTGAGAAAATTCAATATTCAAGCCCAAAGGATGCAGACTCCCCAAGCGGAATATGAGGTGCTGTTCCTCCAGCTTGCGGTGTTGCTCACTCTGGCCGTGGAGGAGGCCCAGGACCGAGAGGTCGGATGTGGAATGGGAGGGGGAGTTGAAGTGCTGAGCCACCGAGGTCGGGTTGGTTATTGCGGACCGAGCGGAGGTGTTCGGCGAAGCGATCGCCAAGCCTCCGCTTGGTCTCACCGATATAGATCATCTGGCATCTGGAGCAGCGGATGCAGTAGATGAGGTTGGAGGAGGTGCAGGTGAACCTCTGTCGGACCTGGAAGGACTGCTTGGGTCCCTGAAAGGAGTGGAGGGGGGAGGTGAAGGGACAAGTGTTGCATTTCTTGTGGTTGCAAGGGAAAGTGCCCGGGAAGGGGTTTAGAGTGGGAGGGGAGGGAAGAATTGACAAGGGAGTTGCGGAGGGAGCGGTCTTTGCGGAAGGCAGACAGGGGGGGAGATGGGAAGATGTGGCGGGTGGAGGGGTCACGTTGGAGGTGGCAAAACTGGCGGAGGACTATATGTTGTATTTGCCGGCTGGTGGGGTGAAAGGTGAGGACCAGGGGGACTCTGCCCTGTTTGCGAGTGGGGGAATGGGGAGCGAGGGCAGTGTTGCGGGGTATGGAGGAGACCCTGGTGCGAGCCTCATCAATAGTGGGGGGAGGGGAATCCCCGTTCTCTGAAGAATGAGGCCATTTGTGATGACCTGGTGTGGAATACCTCATCCTGGGAGCAGATGCGGCGTAGACGGAGGAATTGGGGAATAGGGGATGGAGTCCTTACAGGAAGCAGGGTGGGAGGAAGAGTAGTCCAGGTAGCTGTGGGAGTCAGTAGGTTTGTAGTGGATGTCGGTCAGGAGCGTATCACCTGCAATAGAGATGGTGAGGTCAAGGAATGGTAGGGAAGTGTCGGAAATGGTCCAAGTGTATTTGAGTGCCGGATGGAAGTTGGTGGTGAAATGAATGAAGTCAGTCAGTTGTGTGTGGGTGCAGGAGGTGACACCAAAGCAGTCGTCGATGTAACGGAGGTAGAGGTCGGGGATGGGGCCCTGGTATGCCGAGAACAAGGATTGTTCGACGTACCCAACAAAGAGGCAAGCGTAGCTGGGGCCCATGCGTGTGCCCATAGCTACGCCTTGTGTTTGGAGGAAATGGGAGGAATCAAAAGAGAAGTTATTGAGGGTGAGGACCAACTCTGCTAGGCGGAGGAGGGTGTCAGTGGACGGGTATGGGTTGCTCCTCTGGTCGAGGAAGAACCGGAGGGCTTTGAGACTGTCCTGGTGGGGGATGGAGGTGTAGAGTGACTGGACGTCCATGGTAAAGATGAGAGGATGGGGGCCTGGAGAATGCAATGCACGGAGCCGACGGAGAGTGTCTGAGGTGTCTTGAACATAGGTGGGGAGGGATTTAACAAAGGGGGATAGGATGGCATCAAGGTATGTGGAAATGTGTTCGGTGGGGCACGAACAGGCAGAGACAATGGGTCTGCCAGGGCAGTCGGGTGTGTGGATTTTGGGGAGAAGGTAAAATCGGGCCGTGCGGGGCTGGGAAACAATGAGGTCGGAGGCTCGGGGGGGTAGGGAGCCGGAGCTGATGAAGTCGGTTATGGTGCTCGAGATGGTGGCCTGGTGTTCGTCAGTGGGGTCTATGACAATTCACTTCCTTTCTTCCCAACATTATTGGATACATTTCGACTGTCTACAACAGTTAATTACAGGGAGCTACACAGCAGCAACAACCCACAAGCAAAATGACTCATGGCTATTCTTTTTTAATTACCTGCAGGGATCTGGCTGGTCTTAGTATCAAACCTATTGCTTTTTAAATTAAGTCCACAATATTTTTCATTATTAGTGATAAGCACTATTTACCCCGATTTTGTCTACCACATTAATGCGATTCTACATGCTCACGTGTACCCCAAGGAATAGAAATTCTGATAGCCCCTAGTTATAGACAGCATCTGACAACCACCTTTAAGCCAATTTCTCTGTAAGTCAAAACGTCCATGTACTACAGTAACTCACATCATATCCTTCTACATACACTTGCTATACTTCTTTCACTTTGTTTAATAATCACACTACCCATCATCAATCGAATGGTATACAGTGCCCTCCATAAGGTTTGGGACAAAGACCCATCATTTATTTATTTGCGGGTACACAAAAAGCTGGAGAAACTCAGCGGGTGCAGCAGCATCTAAGGAGCGAAGGAGATAGGCGACGTTTCGGGTCGAGACCCTTCTTCAGACTGGTCAGGGATCAGGGAAACGAGAGATATAGACGGTGATGTGGAGAGATAAGGAACAATGAGTGAAAGATATGCAAAAAAGTATCGGTGATAAAGGGAACAAGCCATTGTAAGCTGTTTGTGGTGTGAAAATGAGAAGCTGGTGCGACTAGGGTGGGGGAGAGATAGAGATAGAGGGAATGCCAGGGCCCGAGGGCTGAGGGAGAGGTGGGAAGGGGAGGAGACAGCAAGGGTTAACAGAATTGAGAAAATTCAATATTCAAGCCCAAAGGATGCAGACTCCCCAAGCGGAATATGAGGTGCTGTTCCTCCAGCTTGCGGTGTTGCTCACTCTGGCCGTGGAGGAGGCCCAGGACCGAGAGGTCGGATGTGGAATGGGAGGGGGAGTAATTTATTTATTTGCCTCTGTACTCCACAATTTGAGATTTAGTATAGGAAAAAAATCACATGTGGTTAAAGTGCACATTGTCAGATTTTATTATTGGGCATTTTTATACATTTTGATTTCTACATAAATTACAGCAGTGTTTATACATAGTCCACCCATTTCAGGGCACCATAATGTCTGGGACACATGGCTTCACAGGTGTTTGTAATTGCTCAGGTGTGTTTAAATGCCTCATTAATGCAGGTATGAGAAAGCTCTCAGCACTTAGTATTTCCTCCAGTCTTTCCATCACCTTGGGAAACTTTTATTGCTGTTTATCAACATGAGGACCAAAGTTGTGCCAATGAAAGTCAAAAAAGCCATTATGAGACTGAGAACCAAAAATAAAACTGTTAGAGACATCAGCCAAACCTTAGGCTTACCAAAATCAACTGTTTGGAACATCATTAAGAAGAAAGAGAGCACTGGTGAACTTACTAATCGCAAAGGGACTGGCAGGCCAAGGAAGACCTCCGCAGCTGATGACAGAAGAATTCTGTCTATAATAAAGAAAAATCCCCAAACACCTGTCCAACAGATCAGAAACACAATAAGTTGGCCAGGTTACAGTTTGCCAAGAAGTACTTAAAAGAGCAACCACAGTTCTGGAAAAAGGTCTTGTGGACAGATGAGATGTAGATTAACTTAGACGAAGAGAGAAGGAACTGCCCAAGATTCAAAGCACACCACCTCATCTGTGAAACACGGTGGTGGGGGTGTTATGGCCTGGGCATGTATGGCTGCAGAAGGTGCTGGCTCACTTATCATTGATGATACAACTGCTGATGGTAGTAGCATTATGAATTATGAAGTGTATAGACACATACTATCTGTTTAAGTTCAAACAAATGCCTCAAAACTCATTGGCCGGCAGTTCAATCTACAGCAAGACAATGATTCCCATCCAGGACTCGAAATTTACGGTTGCACAGGTGCCAATGGCCACGTAAAGTCCCGCCGGGCAACCTAAAAGCCGTATCATTTTGTCCGGCTTGGCAAGCACCTGGGGCACCTGCCGTTCAACTCTGAGCGGGCTCCCCTCTTTATCTCTCTCTCTCTCTCTCTGTCATTCTCTGTCGCCGCCCGCCATTCGTGTCTGGGCCTCCACTCTGCAGCCGCTCCTCATCCGCCGGCACGGCCGGCCGCCTTGCACATGCGCACAACAGCACGGCCAGCACATCATCAGCCCTGCACATGCGCACTGCCACGGAAACAGGTCGGCGCTGGGCACTTTCTCCCTCCCTTTGCATTGTGGGAGATCTGGCCGCCATTGCTGTCCAGTCGCCGCCTCGCCGCGACCGCTGAAAACCAAGCCAGAATCACTCCCTGGAGCTGGAGTAACTCTTGCTTCCTGGTTTCCTGGTACTCCAAAAATATTCCAAATGGAATTGAAACTGGAGGTGGTGGAGGGTCCACCACCAAACTCCAAACTCTGAACAATAACAGCCTATTGCACTTTATCTGTTTATTTATTTTGTATATATATGGTCTATGGTATATAGACACACTGAACTTTTATTTCCTGTTCTGTATTATGTTTACATATTCTGTTGTGCTGCAGCAAGCAAGAATTTCATTGTCCTATCTGGGACACATGACAATAAAACTCTCTTGACTCTTGACTTGGACAAGCAAAAAAGGGTTCTTGGGAAAAAAGAGCTACCTTAAATTTAGTTGCGTCTGGTTGGGTACCTATGGTAGGGTGAAGACTATTCCATGCTTTAATTGTGCGGGGGAACCCCATGGAGCAGCCAGCATCTCTGGATAAAAGAAATTGGGTGATGTTTCGGGTAGAGACCCTTCTTTATACTCCCTCTGATTTTAGTGTTTTTAGTTTAATTTAAAGATACAGTGTGGAAACAGGCCCTTCCGCCCACCGAGTCCATGCCGACCACCGGTCACCCATACACTAGTTCTATCCCACACATTAGCGACGTAAGTCAAGAGTGCTTTATTCTCTCATGTCCCAGTTAAAACAATGAAATCCTTACTTGCAGCAGCACAACAGAATATGTAAACATAGTATTCTGTAAACAATGTTATAAACGAGAAAACAAAACAGGGTATATTTATATATGAATATATAACCATATAAATAAATAATGTGTGTGTGTGTGTGGGGGGGGGGTAATTTATATACCCCCCCACACACACACACATGCACACAATTTCCCTCCTGGGATTAATAAAGTTCTATCGTGTAGTATCGTGTGTGTAGGAAGGAACTGCAGATGCTGGTTTAAACTGAAGATAGACACAAAAAGTTGGAGTAACTCAACAGGTCAGACAGAATCTCTGGACAAAAGGAAAATATTACGTTTTCGGTTGGGTCTGAAAAAGTTTCCTGCACGCCTTTGGAATGTGGAAATGAACAAGAGCACCCGGAGAAAACCCATGCGATGAAAGGGAAAAGGAGCAAACTCCATACAGACAGCACACATATCCAGGATCAATTCTGGGTCTCTGGCACTTTTAGGCAGCAACTTTATGACCAATGTACCGGCCCATAGTCTTGAACTGAATTAAAACATACAGTAGCTGTAAAGGGGGACATAGCATCACTTAGAGATTTAAGACTAAAAATGGATAGTTTCTTTTTTTTAGTATACAAAGTTATCAAAGTATAATTTTTTTGTGTGTTGGAAAACAAAATATAGTGGCACAGCTGGTAGACTTGCTGCCTCACACGCCAGAGATCTGTGTTCGGGCACTGTCTGTGTTGAATTTGCACATTCTCCCTTCAAGCATGTGGTTTCCTCCCACATCCCAAAGACGCATTGGCTTTGTAGGTTAACTTGTCTCTGTAAAATTGCCTCTAATGTGTGGTGAGTGGGTGAGGAAAGTGGGATAACAGAACTTGTGTGAATGGGTGGTAGACAAAAAAGCTGGAGAAAATCAGCGGGTGAGTCTGCATCTATGGAGCGAAGGAATAGGCGACGTTTTGGATCGAGACCCTTTTTCAGACTGATCTGGGGGGGGGCAGGAAAAAGAAAGGAAGAGGCGGAGATAGTAGGCTGTGGGAGAGCTAGGAATTGGAGGGGAAGGAGGGAGATAGCACGGACTACCTGGAATTGGAGAAGCCAATGTTCATCCCACTCGGATGTAAACTATCCAAGCGAAATATGAGGTTCTGTTCCTCCAATTTGCGGTGGTCATCACTCTGGCCATTGAGGAGGCCCAGGACAGAAAGGTCGCATTCGGAATGGGAGGAAGAGTTGAAGTGCTGAGCCACCGGGAGATCAGGTTGGTTATTGCGAACTGAGTGGAGGTGTTGTGCGAAGCGATCGCCAAGCCTGCACTTGGTCTCACGGAGGTTGATCATACGCTGAATAATCCAACCACATTTTTGTTTGGAAGTGGAAAGAAATAATAGAAGGTACACAAAAGGCTGGAGAAACTCAGTGCGACTAGGGTGGGGGAAGGAGATAGAGAGAGAGGGAATGCCAGGGCCTGCGGGCTGGGGGAGAGGTGGGAAGGGGAGGAGACAGCAAGGGTTAACAGAATTGAGAAAATTCAATGTTCAAGAACGGGGGATGCAGACCCCCCAAGCGGAATATGAGGTGCTGTTCCTCCAACTTGCGGAGGAGGCCCAGGACCGAGAGGTCGGATATGGAATGGGAGGGGGAGTTGAAGTGCTGAGCCACCGGGAGGTCGGGTTAGTTATTGCGGACCGAGCGGAGATGTTCGACGAAACGATCGCCAAGCCTCCGCTTGGTCTCACCGATATAGATCATCTGGCATCTGGAGCAGCGGATGCAGTAGATGAGGTTGGAGGAGGTGCAGGTGAACCTCTGTCGGACCTGGAAGGGCTGCTTGAGTCCCTGAAAGGAGTGGAGGGGGGAGGTGAAGGGACAAGTATGGCATCTCTTGCGGTTGCAAGGGAAAGTGCCCGGGGAAGGGGCAGAGCGGGAAGGAAGAATTGACTAGGGAGTTGCGCAGGGAGCGGTCTTTGCGGAAGGCAGACAGGGGGGGAGATGGGAAGATGTGGCGAGTGGAAGGGTCACGTTGGAGGTGGCAAAACTGGCGGAGGACTATGTGTTGTATTTGCCGGCTGGTGGGGTGAAAGGTGAGGACCAGGGGGAGAAATTGCATTCATTGCAATGTGGAAAAAGAGTTGAGATACTGTATTATAATTTTGCTGCATGTCATTATGGTATATATCATGTCTTGATTGGTGAATATGTTTAGTTTGTGACTTTATTTGAAGCAGAAATAATATGTGAATGTTTCATTGAGCATAATTCCGACTGGTAACTACGCACTTCGTCCGAGCACATTATCGCACACGTCATGCAAGCCGTCTTAAATGACTACCTAAACTGTCATTTGGCAACCCAAAAAGCTAGGTTGCCCGTCTGGAAACAGAGAAAAAAAGTTCAGTCGGAGCCCTGCCATCATACTGCTAAAGCAACAAAGGAGTTTTTCAAAGGTATAAAACGGTCAATTCTTGAGTGGCCAAGTCAATCACCCGATCTGAACCCAATTGAGCCTGCCTTTTATATCCTGAAGAGAAAACTGAAGGGTACTAGCCCCAAAACTAGCATAAGCTAAAGATGGCTGCGATATAGGCCGGGCAGAGCATCACCAGAGAAGACACCCAGCAACTGGCGATGCCCATGAATCGCAGACTTCAAGCAGTCATTGCATGCAAAGGATACAAAATGCTAAACATGACTACTTTTATTTACATGACATTGCCATGTCCCAAACATTACGGTGCCCTGAAATGGGGGGACAATGTATGGACACTGCTGTAATTTCTACATGGTGAAACCAAAGTGTATAAATATGGCCTTTAATAAAAGCTGACAATGTTCACTTTAACCACATGTGAATTTTTCTATTACAAATCTCAAATTGTGGAATAAGAGGCAAATAAATAAATGATGGATCTTTGTCCCAAACATTATGGAGGGCACTGTATAAACCTTGGAAGAGACAGAATGCTGGGGAGGCACACTGGCGCAGCGGTAAAGTTGCTGCTTTACAGCGCCAGGGACTCGGGTTCAATCCTGATTTTGGGTGTTGTCTGTAAAGAGTTTGTACATTTTTCCTGTGATGCTGTGGGTTTTCTCTGGGTGCACTGGTTTCCAAAGACGTGCAGGTTTGTAGGTTAATTGGCTTTAGCAAAAATTGTGATTGTCCCTAGTTTGTAGAATTGTGCCAGTATACAGGAGTGATCACCGTTTGGTGCAGACGCGATGGGCTGAAGGGCCTGTTTCCACGCTGTATCTCTAAAGTCGCAGTAGGTCAGACAGACTGTCAAGAGAACAAAGCTATATACCTCCTCCAATTATTAATGAATACCATGAAATATTTTATTATCAACTTAAAAAATACTTTGGAAATGTATGGTAGAATTTACATAAAGTTATATTTCTGTAAATCAGGTCATTAGTAACCCAGGAGCCCATGTAGTTCCAAGCACTGACGTTACAGGCCAACGTCAAACCATCCCAGCCAAATGCAGCACATTTCAGAGAATGACAAGATAGCCAAAGCTCTCATAATGCTACATCAACATGTTTCATCTTGATTCGCAGATGACTGCAGAATGACAAGATAGCCAAAGCTCTCATAATGCTACATCAACATGTTTCATCTTGATTCGCAGATGACTGCTTTTATTCTACATTGCAGCTTCACAGTGTAGTAACATATTATTATTGCCAATGTGTGCCACATTTTGTCCTACCAGATATAGACTGGTTTCAATCCAGTGGAGCAGCCAGGCAATGTTAAGACCCAACATTGTTAACAACATTAGGCTCTGATAATCAAGTATGATTGTGCCTATGTACAGTAAGAATTTTAATGAACTGTGCGCAAAAAAGGAATTTCACTGCACTTAGGTACATGTGACAATAATGTACCAATGAACCATTGTAACTACGATGTTTACAAATGCTAAGCACTCTGAATCCGAACTAACCCCCCCAGCATTCACTTTCTCTGTCACCAGCACATTGTAGCTTCAATGTGAATTGTGCTCAGCATTTGTCAATGATAAACACCTGTAAATTACCAAGATTTCTTCAAATAGTCAAGGCCACCAGGTGGATGAAAAAAACATCTTCCATAAAGGCCCTTATCAAGTCAAGGTAGAAATATTTGACTATTCCTTCTTCAATGCTGCTTTTAAGTCAAGAACACTTAACAGTAATCTTTTCCAGGAAATAATTCAAATCAGTGTTATTCATATCGAAAGTGGGAATAAGAGCTTTTGTTGCATTGGGACTAGCCAGATTGAAGTCAACAAAGGAGTGGTTAACAGATAAGCAACCCAGCAATTTGCACCAACAATATAATCTCCTAAATGTGTAGGAAGGAACTGCAGATGCTGATTAACACCGAAGATAGGCGCAAAATGCTGGAGTAACTCAGCGGGACAGACATCATCTCTGGAGAGAAGGAATGGGTGACGTTTCAGTGAGTCTAAAAAAAGGGTCTCGATCCGAAACGTCACCCATTCCTTCTCACCAGAGATGCTGCCTGTTCCGCCGAGTTACTCCAGCATTTTTTGTCTAATCTCAAGAATGATAGTTGTGAAATTGAAGTTCTGTAAATCTTGTAGAACTTTAAAAACAACTAACCACTGGTAACAAAGACATTCAGAAGAGGAAATCTGGATTAGAATGGGCAAATCAGTTTAGCATGAGCATTGTGGAAGACAAATGTTTGGAATGTGCCCAAGGTGAAATAGTGGATTAGTGCATTGATGATGAATAGAAAACAGAAAGGATTAATTAATAATCTTGTCATAAATGAACAAAATCATAATATAACAGAACTTTAAGTATGAAACATATTTTCAATTTAAACAAAGGTTTCTTAAACAAGAATAATTGTGGAAAATTACATAAAAGTCTAAGAGGGCAGCCAATAGCTATTATTTGACAAGCTAATATATACTTATTAATCAATATAGATTCTGTTAAAACACAAAAACAAAACAGGAAAAGTTGTTCTACAATGGATTGAGAGTCATCGAGTGATACAGTGTGGAAATAGGCCCATCAGCCCAACTTGCCCACGCCGGCCAACAATGCCCAGCTACACTTGTCCCACCTGCCTGCGCTTGGTCCATGTCCCTCCAAACCTATCCTATCCATGTACCTGTCTAACTGTTTCTTAAATGATGGGATAGTCCCAGCCTCAACTAACTCCTCTGGCAGCTTGTTCCATACACCCACCGCCCTTTGTGTGAAAATGTTACCCCTCGGATTCCTGTAAAATCTTTTCCCCTTCACCATGAACCTACGTCCTATGATCCTCGATTCCCCTACTCTGGGCAAGAGACTCTGTGCATCTACACGATCTATCCCTCTCATGATTTTGTACACTATAAGATCAACCCTCATCCTCCAGCACTCCAGGGATTAGAGATCCAGCCTACTCAACCTCTCCCTCTAGCTCACACCCTCTAGTCCTGGCAACATCCTCGTAAATGAAATTTGCAGTAGTATTACATTTTTCAGTAGTATTAAATCTAAGGCAAAGACTTAAGGGGAAAGGCTGCCCCAAAATTTAGGGGCACTTTAGAACTCAAAGGGTGAGCAGAAAATTGATAAAGGGAAACACAATAAGCGAGTAAACTAATGACACATGAACAGATTGTAAGAGCTTCCATGGGCAAGCAGAAACGAATAATAGCAGCAAACACACCATTACAGAGATGGGATTAGTTATGATGCATAATAAATAAATAGCAGAGAAATGAAATGTATATTTAGTATCTGACAGAAATAAAAAAACTTCCAGAAATGATAGATAACTGAGGATCAAGTGAAAATGAGACGGTAGAAGAGAGGATTCCAGAAGAAATACCATAAGGTACGTTTTCAATGCTGAAAATCACTCTACATATAATATCTGCTCTGGTTAGCATCCTGCACAAATTCTGTAAAGTCCGGAATTGTTCCTGCCGATTAGAGTATCAAATATGACCTCTGATACCCCCTGATATCTTTAGCCACAAGGGCCACATCTAACTCCCTCTTAAATATAGCCTCAACTACCTTCTGTGGCAGAGAATTCCACAGATTCACCACTCTCTGTGTGAAAAATGTTTTCCTCATCAATGAATTCCCCCTTATCCTTAAACTGTGACCCCATGTTCTGGACCTCCCCAACATCGGGAACAATCTTCCTGCATCTAGCCTGTCCAACCCCTTAAGAATTTTGTAAGTTTCTATATGATCCCCCCTCAATCTTCTAAATTCTAGCGCGTACAAGCCACTACTCCTGCACCTATTTTTCTATGCTCTCTGTGAAACAGATGCTTTGGCTCACCATGTCCATGCTGTACTTATCAATATCAACACCGTAGGTCTATAGCCTTCTCTTCCTTAGCAATTCAGGTACGTTGCCACCACGTCCTCAAATACCACTTTCCAGCTTCATTTTAACTCCCCTTCCCATTCCCTTAATGAACTTTCTGTCCATTGCAAGCAATTTAAAGGCCAGAGAGGCTGCGTGATAAATGTTTTGATATTTAATTCAAATCAGTGTAAGATAAGAGCCAATTTAGAAAATTCCCCAACAAATACATTTTGAGTCTTGTACCATTGCTAAAAGGGGAGATTTGTTCGATTAAAATTGTAAATTGTTCCTAGTGTGCAAGATGGTGTTAGTGTACGGGGTCATCACTGGTCGGCGCGGACTTGGTGGTCCATGTTGTATCTTTAAAGTCTAAGGTAAACTGCTTTAAAGTCCAATTTCTGAACCGATTCATTGTGCAATTTGGGTTTGTTTCAGACAACTCTCAAAGAGATAACTTCAGTAACAGTTTTCAATGCAGATCAAAAGTCTGCATGAAAACAATGTTTCCAACACAGCCCTTCAATGCCATATACAGATGACAACGTAGTAAAATAAACAACTTGTAACCATGGCTGAGGGCCTGATAGGAGTGCTTTGATTTCATATTGCTGATGGCCACTCTTTCAAAGTTTATTTTTGCTTTCTCTTTTGACTGGGCAGTTTTTGTGGTTGTTGTGTTTCCACCACACTTCAATCCATTGTAGTTAAAATAGACGGTGGCAGATGCTGGACATAGGGCCGATAAGAAGAACCAGGGCTCTTACCTTCCGGCCCTCAATGTCACTGCAAAAAGGGTGAAGGTTGCCGGGCGAGGAGAATGACGACGGTTCACGGGACGACCGGATGGAGGTGAGGGCAGCAACAGGCCTTTATAGCCAGCAGCAGCTGGGACTTTGAACATAGAGCCAAAACCTGGTGACTCTTGCATATGGACTCAGTGGGCTGTTTCTATGCAATCTGTACTTAAATGGGGATTTTACTTATGTGTGGCAATAACCTTACTGATCTGTATGCCAAAAAAGAATTTCACTCCAACTTGGTATATGTGATAATAAAGAACCAATGGACCAATGATAGACAAGATGATTCAAGGACAATAATTATCAATGGCTGATCACTAGTTATCCCTTTCCAATTTGCCCAGGTTCAAACGAGGAGAGCTACAGTTATCCACCATAGATTCTTCCATGTTTCACTAAAATTCACTTATGTTCACCTAATGGCACAGTTGTTCTGAGATTTGGACTTCATGGGCAAGACCATAAGACACAGGAGCAGAATTAGGTGATTTGGCCCATTTGATTATGGCTGATCAATTTTTCCATCTCAGCCCCATTCTGCTGCCTCCTCCCAGTAACCTTTTACTAAACCCACTTACTAATCAAGAACCTAGCAATCTACTTTATCCAATGACAAGGCCTCCACAGTCGTCTGTGGCAATGAATTCTGCAGATTCACCACCTTCTGGCTGAAGAAATTCCTCCCCATCTCCTTTCTAAACCAAGGACGGTTTAATAAACATTGGCCCTGTCAATGAGCCCACAACCAGTATTTAATTTTTTAAAACAATGCTTTGCACACCAATTGATTTCACCAAGGAAGGTTATCATGGGAGTTACACAAACTCCGTATTTCACAAACTCTGTATTACATAATTGATGTCTTACATCATCTTCAATAACACCAAATTAAACTGACTGTCAGCCAAGAATTAAATACCAGTTTAAGTTGTCCCACAGGATCTGCATAAGAGTTTATTAGTATAACCAAATCTTCCAGTAATTTTAAAAACATATTCTCCAGCGTCCATTTCAAATTTAGTCTGCACAAATTTCAGAGGGCATACAAACAACACTTTCATCTAACAATTTCACGTTTTCTTTTGGTGAATTTTGTAATACAATCTAAGAAACAGAATTTAAGGTTAAGATACGAGGGAAATAAATTGTCTCACATTCTTATCAGTACAATTACTGTTCATCATATTCTGTCAAAACTTGAATACATTAAAGTACAGTTAACAGTCTGGAATCTTTCAACATACTTATTTCCAAATGGAGAGTACATCACATGCAAAATGTTAAGCAAGCATTGTCACAAGTTGTAACGGAATTAATATAATTCAAAAACAACTTTCCCTGGAAAGAACACAAAGCAGGGAGTGTAGGAAAGAACTGCAGATGCTGTTTTAAATCGAAGGTAGACACAAAATGCTGGGGTAACTCAGCGGGACACACAGAATCTCTGGAGAGAAGGAATGGGTGACGTGTCTTGTCGAGACCCTTTCTCAGACTCACCATTCCTTCTCTCCAGAGATGCTGCCTGTCCTGCTGAGTTACTTCAGCATTTTGTGTCTACAAAGCAGGGAGTGTCAGGTTGAGAGCATGTTGGGAAGCATGTCACGGTGGTAATGGGAATCTGGAACTCACTGAAAGCTACTGAGACTTGTTCGTTCACCAGTCAGCTTTCTTATTTTAACACAACACTTGGGAACCTTGAAAATATGTGGCTGTTTCTTCATTGTCACTACATAAAAATCCTAGATGCCCGGACCAGCAGCACCTTTGGTGTGCCTCCATCAGAAGGGGTAGTAGAGAATGAGGGAGCAACGGAGGGTGAAGGAGGGATGTGGGAGATGGTGTGTGGTGTGGAAGAGGAGGGATGATGTGTGGAGGGAGGGGGGCAGAGATGAGGAGGTTGTAGGATGAGGGGTAGGAGGGGATGAGGTGGGTGAGGAAGAGAGGGCATGATGGAGGGGGATAACAGAGAGGGGGGAGAGGATGGAAAGGGGAGGGATGAGGAGGGAGGGATGGAGGGAGGGGATGAGGAGGAAGGTGATATTGGGAGAGTGGCGAGTGGTGTGGAAGGGGGGAAAGTGGGTGATGAGGAGGATGGAGAATGAGGGCTGGAGGCAGGAAAGAGAGGGCATGATGAAGGAGGGGTGACAGAGTGGGGCGATTAAAGAATGCGGGAAGCGATGGAGGGGATGAGGGAGAAAGGGGGGATGAGGGGGAGAAAGGGGGGATGAGGAAAAAGGGGGGGATGAGGAGGGAGGAGGGGAGGGTGAGGAGGGAGAAGGGGGATGAGGAGGGGGATGGGGATGAGGAGGGAGGATGAGGGGATGAGGAGGGAGGATGAGGAGGGGGGATTGAAGAGGGGGGATGAAGAGGGGGGGATGAAGAGGGAAGAGGGGGATGAAGAGGGGAAGAGGGGGATGAGGGGGAGGGGGATGAGGGGGGGGATGAGGAGGGGGGATGAGGAGGGGATGAGAGAAGAGGAGGAGATGGGAGGAGGATGAGGAGGGGGGAGGGGATGATGGGGAGGGGATGAGGAGGGGGGGGATGAGGAGGGGAGAGGGGATGAGGAGGGGGAGGGGGATGAGGAGGGGGAGGGGGGATGGGGGGGAGGATGAGGGGAGGGGTGAGGAGGGGGGGGATGAGAAGAGGGGAGGAGGATGAGGAGGAGGGAGAGGTGGAGAAATGAGGAGCAAGGAGGACGGGGGAGGAGGAGGGAGGGATGAGGAGGGCGGAGGGAGGAGGGGGATATAATGGGGGGGGGGTGAGGCCAATGGTGGGGTGGGGATGGGGGAAGGGGGGTTATGACGGATGGAGGGAGAAGGGAAGAGATGAGGGAAGGGGGGAATGAACCCGCCCCAACGGGAGATCGGATCATAAAGGATGGGGCGGGCCCGTCGCCCTCCAGCCTGCTCCTTGTCCGGGGTTGACGGTGCAGCTCCCGCGGGGCGGGGGGCGGCCTCACCTCGGTGTGCAGCAACGGGCCGCAGCCCGCCTCCTTGTCCAGCTCCTCCCGGTGACGCTCCGCCATCTTCAGGCGCCGCGCTGCATTGTGGGCCGGGGGGGGGGGCTCCGGCCGCCGCACTCCGGGCGCGACCAGTCCATCCCCGAGCCCCGAGCACGCCAGCACGCCGGCACGCACAGTCGATCCCCGCAACCTCGATCGCCTGAGTCGCCAGGTTTGACGCCTTCGTGTGGAAAAGGGGGCAGAGAACACTTACTCAGAGGGCTCGAGGGCCTGAGCCTGTGGAGAGCGGTTGGGAGGCTAGAACTGTGTTCCTTGGAGCGCAGGAGGATGATGGGGTGGTCTGATAGAGGAATAGACAGGGTGGATGAAGCACAGTCTTATACCCAGGGTAGAACCCACAGTCTTATACCCAGGGTAGAACCCACAGTCTTATACCCAGGGTAGAACCCACAGTCTTATACCCAGGGTAGAGCCCACAGTCTTATACCCAGGTTAGAACCCACAGTCTTATACCCAGGGTAGACACCCACCCATCGTATACCCAGGGGTAGAACCACACTTATACCAAGATCGTATAATGTCTTATACCCACCAGGTCTTACCCACAACATACCCAGGGTGCCTTATACCCAGGGTAGAGCCCACAATCAGGGTTTATAGAACCCACCCCAGGGTAGAGCCCACAGTCTTATACCCAGGGTAGAACAGTCTTACCCGACGGGTGCGCGGCGTACCGGAAACGGAGGGAGGGCCGGAGCCCAGAACAGGGGGTTTTACCAGGGTTAGAAACCACAAACTTAAACCAAATGGAGAGGAGCTAAGAATTTTCGCCTGACTAAAGTCTTATAGAACGCCGACAGGGCGGCGAGGGTCGTGTAGACAGTATCAGCACCTAGACGCAAGGGGCAAGAGAGCCAAGCCGGCCGCAAAAACGTCCAGGCGGTATAGAAGAAAAACCGGTACCGCACAGACGCAGGAGGAAGGGGCAGGATAGAGGACAGCCGACCCCCACATGGGACGAAAAGGCTGCGGGCGTACGCAACACGACGATAAAGAGGAGAAGGGGGCGATGGTATACCCAGGGTCAGAAGAACAAGGACAGGGGCCCCGCCAGAGTCAGGCGCGCCCAGCTACACCCAGCCCGCCTCCTTGTCCAGCTCCAGGACGCTCCGCCATCTTTCAGGCGCCGCGCTGCAATGATCCCTAACGCCGGCACGCACTAGTCGATCCCCCCAAACCTCACCTCGTGATAGGGCAGAGAACACTTACAAGGGCTCGAGGGCCTGAGCCTGTGGAGAGCGGTTTGGGAGGCTAGAACTAACTGTGTTTTCCACTGGAGCGCAGGAGGATGATGGGGGTGGTCCAGAGTATACCCAGGGCAGTACCCAGGGTAGAAAACCCACAGTCTTTATAGAACCACAGCAGTCTTATTAGTAAGCCCACAGGGTCTTATACCCCAGTTGAGCCCCAGTCCTTATACCCAATCGTATTCACCCAGGTAAGAGCCCACAGTCTTGGTCATTATACCCACCCAGCCCACAGTCTCTTATACCCGATAAAACCCACAATCGTATACCCAGGAACCCACAGTCCTTTATACCAAGGGTAACCAGAGCCCACCAGTCGTTACATACCCAGGTAGAGACCCATGGTAGAACCCACAGTCCCTTTATACCCAGGGTAGACCCCCGCCCACACTTAAACCCAGGGTATAGTCTTACCCATGTAGAGCCCAACAGTCTTATACCCAGGTAAGAGGTCTTATACCCATGTATAGCCAACAGTCATATACCCAGGTGAAGAACCCACAGTCATATACCCCTGGTAACCCATACCACAAACCCAGGGTACAACAGTCTTATACCCAGGGTAGATCCCACAGTCTGATACCCATGGTAGCCCACAGTCTATTACCCAGAAGCCCACAGTCTAAATACCCAGGGAACACCGACACTTATACCCACAGTAGTAGAGACACACAAGTCTTATACCCAGCCCACATCCTTAAACTAGAAACCACAACCCTTATACCCAGGGTAGAGCCCCACAGTCTTATATGTGTAGAGCCCACAGTCTTATACCAGGGTAGGGTAGAGCCCAACAAGTCTTATACTTATACCTAGGGTAGAGCCCACAAGTCTTAACCCAGGGTAGAGCCCAGTCTTAAATACCCAGGGTATGAGCTCACGAGTCTTATACCCAGGGTAGAGCTCACAGTCCTTATACCCAGGTTAAACCCACATCAGTATATACCCAGGGTAGAACCCACAATCGTTCAGGGTATAGCCCACAGTCTTAATACCAGGTAAATTCCCATTTTAGACCCCCAAACCTTTTCTGACGCATCTGACGAGGGCTATATAAACCATACTATCTAAAAATATATATATATGTAATGTATGTAGAGTTTTGTTTTGTTCCATACTAATTCTTATAATACATGCAAATAACAAATTATAGGAAAGTGGGAGATGCAGCGAGACCTGGGTGTCATGTAACCAGTCATTGAAAGTAGGCATTCAGGTGCAGCAGGCATTTGTGGAAGGGGAGCGAATGGTATTTACTTTTCATAAGCAAAAGGATTTGAGAGTAGCAGGAGCTAGGGAGGTTCTACTTCAGTTTGTATACATGTCTTGGTGATACCCACCCTGGAGTACATAGCGTACAGATTTGGTCTCCAAAATCTGGATGAAGGACATTATTTGCCATAGATGAGTGGGCGAGAGAAGGTTCACCAGTACGATTCCTGGGATGTCAGGACCTGTCTTATGAAGAAAAGACTGGATAGACGTTTATATATACTGTCGATATTAGAGATTAAGAAGGGGATCTTATAAAGAAACGTACAAAATTCTTAATGGGTTGGACAAGGCTATATCAGGAAGATTGTTCCCGAGTGGTGGTGACTCCAGGACAAGGGTCAAGCTAAAGGATAAGGGGGAATCCTTTAAGACCGAGATGAGTAAAGACTATTTTTCAGGGAAACAGAGAGGTGGGAGTCGCTGGAACGTCTCTTGCCAAGAAGAAGCTGAGTGCCATTCATTGATATATTTAAAGTGGAGTTGGATGAGGCCCTTTGTGGGCTAGGGGGACAAGAGTGTAATGGAGAGAAGGCAGGTACGTAATACTGATGTTTGGACTGATCAGCCATGATCATATTGAAAGCGTGCAAGGCTCGTAGGGCTATAATGGCTACTACGTCCTGGCAACCAAATTTCTATGTTCATTTTCTATTTAAAAACAGCACTTTGGCCCAACGAGAGTAGTGTTTTTTAAATTCATATTATAATAAATTGTGACTTGACTGACTGACCCGACAGCGTAGGCAATCAAGAACGAGAATGTTTAAGAAGGAACTGTAGATTGCTGGAAAGTCGAAGTAACACAATGCTGGAGAAACTCCAGACGGGTGAAGGCAGCCATCATCAGTCTGAGAAGGGTTTCGGTTCCCGAAAAACGTTGCCTCTTTCCTTCGCTCCATAATCTGCTGCACCCGCTGTGAGTTTCTCCAGCACTTTGTCTACCAAGACTACGAGGAGCTGTGGATAAGTGCGAGGGTGATTGGTACTTTGGAATTGATGGTTTCAATAGTTCTTTATTATCACGTTGTGCAGAGCATACACATGAAATTTATATTTTGTGTACCAACCACAGTAAAGTAATTGGTGCTAAGAGTTACCTGATCCAGTACTGTTCTGAAACAACATTTCGAATACACTTAGTAAAAAAAACAGGTACATGGATCGGAAAAGTTAGAGAGATATGGCCCAATTCTGTGTGAATCGGACTAATTTGATGGGGTCATTTTTTTCAGCATGGACTTTTGGCTGAAGGGCCTGTTTAAGTGCAATATTTTGGCTTTTGGTTTAATGATTGTGCAAATGCGTAACCTGTTTTTGATCTATCGTATATATCATGAATTGTTTAAATAAACACTAGCAATATGTCACGCCATTTTAAAGGCCAGGAAACAAGCTAAACAACCTCCAGTAGTCGGCAGAGTATATACAGCCCATTAAATATAATATGCCTTACAAACCCATCAAGTCACACTACCTCCACCCTATACTTTGACCTATTTTATTTCTCCAACCTTCATCCTAGCCAACAGCACTCACGAAAAAGAGGCATAAAATGACTCTTTTTGATGGGCACATTTATATGGCAGGAGATGGAGCCACGTGTAGGCAAAACAGGAAAGGAAATAAGAGTTTTCTTGGCATCATGTTTTGGCACAAAACATTGTAGCCAAAGGGCCAATTCCTCTGATTATACTGTTTCTATGGCATCACAAAGTGCAGTGCTGAGAGTACGACTGGGGGGCGCGTGTCAGGTAACATCACTCTAGAGAACATTTCGGTGATATCCCTTTCTTCATCCTTCTTTCAGATTCTTCAGACTTCTTCTAACGTTGAATGGTTGAATCATGGGGGGATTTGAGATGCTGGAAATCCTGAGCAAAGCACAAAGTGCTGAGGGAGCTCATCGCGGTTTCAAGACAGGGTCTTTGGAGGATGGAGGACAGGCTACATTTTGGGTTGGGGAATCCTTCTTTCAGATGATGGAAATATGGGGAGAAAGCTGGAAAATAGAGATAGATGTGGGGAAAAGCCTTGGCAACTGATAGGTGCATACAGGAGTAAACAGGTTGGTGGGGGGGGGTGTGGGGGGGGGGTGTGATTGGCAGATGGGTGAAGTAAGTTGGCACAGGCATGGAGGTTGGTAAAGAACACAAGGTGTTAGATAAGGAGAGAACAGATGAAGAGCGAAAATTGTAAAAGTCGAGGAAAGGGTATGGTGGGAAGCCGGGGGTGGGAGACAAGGACTGTTTCCTTGTTTCTTTTGTTTCCTTGGTTGTCATTCTGTCTGACACTCAACCCCCTCGGCTAGCAATAGCACAGGCATCTATATTTCTATACAGCAGATTCGCAGCAAAGCTCTAACTAAGCTCTAACTTGACTCTTAGCTCTAACTTGCTCCAACAAACCAACTCAACGTCACTACGGTGCACACTCCCCCTGCAGTAACGAGGAGAGATATGTTTCAAGTCCTCTGGCAATTGCATGTTTTAAATTTTTATTTTTAAAAAAAAAAAAAAACAAAAAAAAACCATTTTATTGTTTTTTTTTTGTTTTGCCATTTTTTTGTCGTACAGGAGGCATGGAACCAAATCCCTGCCGACCATCAATCACTCCATTCACACCTACTCGATGTTATCACCTTACTTTTTGCTATCAACTCCCTGCCACACCGTGGCCAAATATACAAGGGCCAATTAACCTACTAAACTGGCACACGTCTAATCCCTCTTTTGGGATTTGTGGGAAGGTAACTGAGCAGCAGCCAGAGGAAACACCATCGACTGCTCAGAGGGAGAATACAACAAACAAACTCCACATAACACAGCCACCCCAAGGCCAGGATCAGAACCTCTTCACTGGCTCCTGTCAGCAAATGTTAACAGAACCATGTCCTCGCTCTCTAATAATTCAAATTTTCATATCGTCCATCGACAATTGAATGAAGGAAATATTCATTTACGTTGCAGTTCTATTTTTGGTCAGAAATTAAACCTCTTTCTTACTTTCCCGTACAACACCCATCTTGAACCAAACCTACCTCAACAACAGACACATGACCACGCTTCTTGGCGCTTCCAACGACGATAAATTTGTTTTATTTTCTAATTATGGTTTTTTACATAACACAAATGACATTTTTATACAGACCTTCATTCTTTCAGAATGTTAGTGTGGGTTTGTGAGTTGTGTTGCGTCCTGTGCTGCTGCATCTCACTGTACTTGAAACAAATGACAATAAACTCTAATTGACAATAAACTTGAAGCGAATAGCTAGACCTCGACGTAATGGCAGCAAACGCAACACTGCACAAGGGTGGCACAGTTGGTAGAGCTGACTGCCGTGCACAAGCACCATAGACCCGCGGTTCATCCTGCTGCCGTACTGAGTTCTGTATTGTGTGAAGTTTGCACATTCTTCACATTTCCCTCCTCGCGGGTGCTCCGGTTTCCTCCCACAGCGAGTTTGTAGGTTAATTGTAAATTACCACCAAGTGGTAGTAGCAAAGGTTAAAGTGGATACCAGTAGATAATAGTGTGAAACGGTGATCGATGGTTTTGGGCATAGTCCTTGAGGGCTGAAGTGCCTGTTTCCCAATGCATGTATCTCCAATTAAAGAAAACTAAATTTAAACACAAGACTAAATAAACAATATGACCCATCATGGTCAAGAAGGAATGGTGAACACTCCCTCACAGAGAGTCACCATATTCAACAATAACATAAACTTACTGTTACAGGTTGAAGTAATGCCGAAATAATTGATAAAAAGTCAAGTTGTTGATGTTGCTGCGGGTCTGCTCACAGCTGAGACACCTTGAATTTGTCATTTTCCAAAAGTAAATACCACGAGATCTAACTTTATAACCATGACACCAAATGTCATTTTGATTTGTTTGTTAGGAACAAGTCTGGTAATGTTTGTAGAAGGACATTTTAAACAGTTTTTCGTGGTCGTTAAAACTTAAGAGATAAAGGTGTGGAAAACCAGGCCCCCCCCCCCCCTCCAGCCCACTTGATCCGTGCCGACCTGACGATCCGCGAGCCCCGTACATTAGCACATCCTCCACACAGAGGACCAATTTAACAATTTTCCCCCCCCTTTGAAGCCTGATTCCCTTCAAACTGTACTTCTTTGGAATTTGGAGGAAACCGGATGCAACCAAGAAACAACCCATTGCCGACCACAGGAGAACCTTACAAACTCCCGAACAGAACGCACTCAATTCAGATCTACCTGGGGTCTGTCTGGCGAGTACGGCAGCCAACTCTTACCATGGGCCATCACAAAGATCCCCATTGGTTCCATCTATTGTCCTCCAATCCTCTCTGAAACTTGTCTGCAGAACTACAACAATGTGAGGTGATTCCTGACTACCCACCTCAATCAGATACTCCGGTTAAGTCATACATATGAAAAAAGAACAACCCTTCGTCCCTATCGCCCAACTTCGTCCCACTTGCAACCTGAGATTACTCATCAAAGCAATCACTAATTGCACAAATTATTGCAACACACTGACCATATACCCCGCCAAACCTTTCCTATCACGTGCACCTATCCAAATGATTATTTTAAATGTTTTATAGTACCTGCCCACACAACTACCCTCCTCTGGCTGCTTGTTTCCGAACACTCAAGCAATCCTCTGAGTGAAAACGTATGCCACGCAGTCCTATTAATCCTTGCCCACATCACGCTTAAAATCTACCTCTGGTTATGACCCTCTTCGTGGGCAAGAGACTCTGGCATTTTCCGATATCCCCTACTCATGAATTTTGTACACATCTGTGGAAACTCGCCCCTCAGTCCTACTGTGACTCGCAAGGAATAAAAGTCCTAGCCTGCCTAACTTCTTCCCTATAGCTTGAGGCCCTCAAGTCTCCAATTGGGGTAGAATGGGAGATCAGGACCCGCATTCCTAGTTGACGAATCAAGGTTCCATGCCTGAGACAGCTGGGACAAACGGTCCCTTGAATCTGGAGTGTGTATTTTCTGTGTATTTTCACACTCTCTAGTACTTCTTGTCTGAATGGGAGAGGGAGAAGAAGAGCAGCCCTTCTTCTATTAAACGCAACACTAGGAAACACAAATAAACTACAATAGCAAATGAACACAGAAACAAGGCAAATAAACAACACAACGATCTCACACGGGCTTAAAGAAGGAACTGCAGATGGGCTGTAGAATCGATGTAACACAAAAAGCGGAAGAAACTCAGCGGAGTGCAGCAGCATAAGCCACTAAGGAGCAAGGAGATAGGCGACGTTTCGGGGCGTCGAAGACCCTTTCCTTCAGAACTGGTCCAGGGGATCAGGGAAACGAAGATATAGACGGTGATGTGTTGAAGATACGGAACAATAGTGAAAGATATGCAAAAAAGTATCGCTGCTAAAGGGATACATCCAGTTGTAAGCTGTTTAGTGAGTAATGAGAAAGCTGGTCGACTGAGTTGGGGGAGAGAGAGAGATGATATATAGAGGGAATTCCAATGGCCGAGGGCTGAGGCGAGAGTGTGGGAAGGGGAGGCGGACAGCAAGGGTTAACAGAAGAATTGAGAAAACTCAAATATTCATCCCAAAGGAATGGCGTGCAGACATCACCCAGGCGGAATTAGTGGCTTGTTCCTCCAGACTTCGTGTTGGGCTTTCTCGGGGGTAGGCTGGCCGTGGAGGAGGGCCCAGGACCGAGAGGTCGGCATGTGGAATGGTAGAGGGGAGTTGAAGTGGCTGAGCCACCGTCGAGGTCGGTGTAAGGTTTATTTGCGGACCGAGCGGAGGTGTACGGTCGAAATCGATTCGCGCAAGCTCCGCATGGTCTCACCGATATAGATCATCTGGCATGGCATCTTTTGCCTTCCATCTCCAAAAAAGCAGCAACTACTAATCCTTGCAGAATCTCAATGTAACTGTTCGGACAGGAGATATTGTCATAAACCTTGCTATCCTGGTGCCACCTCCTAACATTCAGCCCGGAGTGAAGTCCTTGCGAGCACATAGTGCGTGGAAACAGCTCTCAGCCCCAACTTGTCCACACCAACCAACCACCGCCCCAACTTCTCTTATTGTAGATGTATGGAGCGTGCACAGTGGCACAGCTAGGTAGGAGTTGTGACCGATGTTCCTCCAGCTCACTCTACAGCTGTGCCACTCTGTGAGTTTTTTGCTGTGCACTCTAACACCAGAGACCCAGACCCGGTTCGAGACGCCAGGTTCGATATCCTGACTACGGGTGCTGCTGTACGGAGTTTTGAACTTCTCCCAACTGTGACCACTCGTGGGTTTTCTCCAGGTGGTTCCGGTTTCCTCCTATGTTCCAAAGATACGTACAAGTTTACAGGGTACAGTGACTTCTTGTACATTGCCCCTAGTGGTGTTAGGTTAGAACTGGTCCATCGGTGATATTGCTGTTGGCATGGACCGTTGGGCCAAAGGGCCCTGTAACCATGCTGGAGGCATGATGAGCTTCAGAACAAATCGATGACCAACGGAAAGATGAGCCCACAATGGTCCTATCCTATCCATGTACCTGTCTAAATGTGTCTTAAAAGATGTGATAGTGCATGTGTGACAGGCATTTTTAATCTTAAAAGCCAGAGTTTCTTCCCACAAAATCATATTACCCAATGAGCTGTTTAAAACTACTGTATACCTCCTTAGTGTCGAAAACAAGTTAGTTCTCTCATCTGGCACAGAGCTAGTCTCAGATGTCTCTGAGAGGTATGTTTATCTCTGTGACCTTGTCGGTGGCCTCATGATGTACTAGTTCTTCTGAGTTAGCCCAAGCAGTTTCTCAAACGTCTTATTGTTATTTTTAAGTGAGCTTAGCTTCCGTAAACAAATAATGCTGCTAATATTCAGTCGCTGAAAAGCTTGAATGTGGTTGTGTACTGACAACTCAATTTAGCTGCTACGGGTCCCTTTAAAACACTTACAATATACCTTCCCTTCTGAAACAATAAAATACATTATGGACATGATAGAAGAGGTTTGGAGAGCATGGGCAGAACACTGGCAAATTAGTACTAACATATATATGGGGCCATCTTTATATTTAAGAAGGAACTGCAGATGCTGAAAATCGAAGGTAGACAAAAATTGCTGTAGAAACTCAGCGGGTGAGGCAGCATCTATGGACCGAAGAAAAAGTTCACGTTTACGTCGAGACCCTTCTTCGACTGAAGTGGAGGGTGGGGGGGGGTACGGGGAGTAGAAAGGAAGAAGAGCGGAGACAGTGGGCTGAGGTTGAGCTGACCTTTCCCACCCCAAGTAGAGACACCTGAAATTAGAGAAGTCTAAAATAAGTACATACCACTAGGGTACAAACTAACTCAAAACTGCCCAAGCGAAAATATAGAGGTGCTGCTACCTCCAATTTAATGTGGTCCTCACTTTCTTGTGCCCATCGAGGAGGTGCACAGGACAGTCAAGGTCGGATTCCGGATGGGGAGTTGGTGGGGGTTCCGCGGCAGGAACAGAAAGGGTCTATCGGAATGGGAGTGGTGTTGAAGTGCTGACCAACCAGGGAGATCATGTTGGTTAATGTCTTTAGATTTCGTGTTATTGTCACCACACAATGTATGGAGGTACAGTGAAACGTTTTTTTGCTGTGTCTGCTACGCGCATCTCTGTTTACAGATTACACTCAAACCATCAAGCCGCCCATAGTGTACACATACAGGATAAGCGGAAAGCGAATAATGTCTTAGATAGTAACAAGATAAAATCCAGAAAAAAAGTCCGGACTGTCCCCTCCGTGCTGTACGCCTCTATGGCCACAATGGACATCCCAATCATCTTTAAGAATTTGCCTCCTTGTTTTTAGATACCTTTATCATGGACTATCTCCAAAGCCTCATGTTCTGTCAATCTTCCTCAAATTATGAATGATTTGATTCAGAATTCAGATTCAGATTCAGATTTCCTTTATTGTGCTTTCAGAATTCAGTGCGAACCTTTCGTCTGACGAAATTTTGTTACCCAATTGGATCATAACACCTATTGCAGTCATAACATTAATACAAATTAAAACAAAACACATCAATAAACCACATATTTAACTAATTAGACATTCCACGCTGCCCAGTGAGTTCACCAGGCACCTCCTCACAGTGTGAAGGCAAAAGTCTTAAGCTTTGTCTTTTTCCCCTACTTGTTCACCTCTCATGTACTGAGGCAATCCAGGCCTTCGACTGTCACCATCGTCCCACATCAGGGGACCCACCTAGGCCCTCCCCGCGGCCGGGACCGAGCCTCCGAAGCGCCAGCGCTCCAGAAGCCAGGCCGGCACCGCCGCCGTTTGCCGGAAATGCCGAAACGAAAATACACCACCATTATCTCCTAATCAGATCGACCACGGGAACGCTGGAGCGCCCGGAGCTCTGAAGGCCGGGCCTCGCGCTGGAGCACCGCTGGAAGAGCCGCTGGAGCCCGGAGCCTAGCTCTTCTCTCCGAAGCCCCTAGGGGAGCCGCTGCGCTGAGCAACTGCTGACGCGCCCGGAGCTCCCGAAGCCAGACCGGGCCGCTGCTGGAGCACCGCTGGAGAGCCGCTGGAGCGCCGAACGCCCTCCCGAAGCCAGGCCGTTGTGCCCTGCCAAGCTGGAACACTGGAGCTCTGAACCCCCAAACCCTCGCCACACAGCTCCGAGGCCGCCAGCCTGCTCCCCCGCAATTAGCCTCAGCACAGACGGAGACGGTGACGGGGACACGACATAGAAAAGGTCGCATACCCCCCGAAGGGAGAGACTAAAAAAACCTGTTTCTCCCTCACCACCCTCACCCCCCCCCACCCTCCCCCCCTCCCCCCCCCACACACACAACCCAAAACACAACACACAAACACAAGCCCTAATAACAACAACCAAAATTCCTACACTAAAAACAGACACAAAAAGAAAGACGAAAAAAAAAGAAAAAAAAAAAAACCAAGACCGGACTGCAGGTGATCCGCAGCTGCCAACGCAGTCGCCGGCCCCTTATCCGGAAATAATGAGGCAATAATCCCTCGCCGTGTAGTTTAGATATTTTTAGTTTCAGAAGCGAGATCCAGCATGGGTACACAACAAATACCAAAGCATAGGAAACAGGCAAGAGCCCCTTCCTTCCCTTCTGGCACCTTCTTCTCCTCGTGCCCCGACAAGTCCCACTACACTCCACACAGGCGATCCACCCCACTCGCTTACCAATTACTTACCTATACCCACGTTTTCTATATAATTCTAATTTATATCCCCACTTTCCCTCATATACCACAGCTCCCTAACACACAACACACGAGGGGGCGCATTTGGAGAGGGCCAAACCCACAAATCTTTGGGACCTGCATCCTTTTCCCCACATCCTGTCCCTAATGGGAAAACCAGATTTGCACCACAAACACATCCTAAGGTGCCAAAAGTGCGCACCTGAACCGAAGTTCTATATATGGGTAATGAGTTAGAGATATTTACACTTCCTTTTTCAGAGCAAGCATCGTATAGTCCACCCAGATGGCAGAGGGAGGAAAGCACATAAATAGCGAAGCACACCGCACAAAAACAAGGCAACAAATAGATATTTACGTTGTAATCTTGCACAATCTCAGATGTCCAATGGGGCTATAAAACCAATGAAGTAATGGGGGGGGGGGGGGGGGGGGGGGGGGGGGGGAGGGAATGGGGGGGGGGCGCGGGGGGGGGGGGGGGGGGGGGGGGGGGGGGGGGGGGGGGGGTGAGAAAGGATGTTGAAGGTATTTGCAGGGTCGGGTACCTTGGGGACTGGAGTGGTTTTGTGGGGAAAGGAGAAACGGCAACAGTTGGTAGTGATGCTGCCATACAGGTCCAGAGACCCCCGGTCCAACCCAAACTTATGGGTGGAAGAGGGGGGAGTGGGGCAGATTTTGAGGGTGGAGAGAGGTACGGAGGGAGGGGATGTGTTGAGGGATGTTAGGATTTTGTACAGGATGTATGGGGAGAGAGGGTGTTTACAATGAGAGGGGTGTAAGTGGGGAGGGTGGTAAGTGAGAGAGATGGTATTTAAGGTAGACAAAAATGCTGGAGAAAAAACATTGCCTATTTTCCTTTGCTCCCGATAGACGCTGCCCACCTCACCCCGCTGAGTTTCTCCAGCACTTTGTCTAACCTTTATTTTCCACATCTGCAGCTGGTACATAAGGATCCAGGGCCGGGTGCCCTGGAGAGGGAGTACATGTGGGGAGAGGATATGTAGGTGGATTTGTGGGAAGAGGATATATTGGGGAGGAGGAGGGTTTGGTAAGGGAGGGGAGCGTAGAAAATATATGGGCACTTGGAGGAGAAGGGGTACTTTATAGGGAGGGAGGAGCAGTACAGGGGGGTATAATAAGAAGGGGGTTATCTAAGAAGGAAGGGGGAAGTATATAGCGAAACAACGGGAAGGGGGGTATATAAGAAAGGTGGTATAATAAGAACAGGGAAGGGGAGTATATAAAGAAGAGAGGCATATAAGGTGGGGGGGAAGTGGGGGGGGGTATATAAGCAGTAAGTAAGTGGGGGTGGTATATAAGAACGTGGAAGGGGAGTAAAATAGGAAGAGAGGTCATATTTGAGGGGGGACTATAAGAAGAGGGGGGGTGTATAAAAAGAAATAAGACGGGGTGTGTATACGAATAACGGGGAGTATATAAGAATCTGGGGGGGAGTGAAAAAAAAAGGGGGGGGGTAAAGAAAGCGAAGGGGGGGTATAGAAAGGGGGTATTTGGGTGAGTGGGCTTAGCGGACAGGGCAGGTAAGATGTTTCTACAAGGGGGGGGGTATTATTATTTGGGGGAGTGGGTAGGGACAGGGCAGGTAAGGATGGGTTATCTACTAACTCAGAGGGGGTGGGGTAATTTGGGGGTGGGTTAGCGCACGGGGGCATTGTAAGGGATGATCTAAAACCTCTAATCTACCTATTCTACAACACAAGGGGGGGGGGGGGTATTTGGTGGAGTGACAATGGCGCCGAGTGTGTAGAGCGAGTGGGCAGGGAAGGTAAGAAAAAAAGGAAGGGGGGGGGGCGATGGGGGGTGGAGCGGGAGGAGGGGGGGGGGGGGGGGGGGGGGGGGGGGGGGGGGGTGGGTGGGGCGGGCGGGGGGGGGGGAGGGGGGCGGGGGGGGAGGGGGCGGAGGCGGGGGGGGGAGGTGGGGGGGGGGGGGGGGGGGGGGGGGGGGGGCGGGGCTCGAGCCCCTCTTTCGCGCTCCGACGGATGGGCCACAGCGCCAGGCTGCTTCAATTACTTTATCGACCGGCGGAGGGCGAGAGGGGGGCCTGAAGGCCATACGGGAGAGCAGCGGCGCGCGAAGCCGAGCCTAGCCCGGCGATGGAGCGGAGCGAGCGAACCGGGCGGTGCGGGGAGAGGAGTCGCGGCGGTGAGTGAGTGAGATGAGCCAGTGGGGGGAGAGGCGGCGGCCGGGCCGGTCGGCCGAGAGACGTTCAAACCGTCGAGGAGGAGGCCGGCGCGGCGGGGCGGAACAGGACGGGAGGGCAAGGGATCCCGTCTGCCCCCCTGGCATCCGCTGTGACCCAACAGGTCCCCACCGTCTCGCACCCAGTCACCCCCCACCCCTCTGTCCTAAACCACCCCACCCCTTCCCCCCTCAAAACCCCCACCCCTCAGATCCCCACTTTGCCCCTTACCCATTAAACACGAGTTTACCCCTGTCCCCTCCTCCCCTCAACCCCCACCGCCCCCACACACCCCCTCCCTCAGTCCCACCCTCTGTGCCCCACCTCCCCTCAACGCCACGACAACACCCCCACCCCCTCCCCCCCACCCCCCCCCTCCCCCTACCCCACCCCTACAGGACCCCCCACTCTGCCCCAAACTACCCCTCTCACCCTCATAGACACCCCCCACCCCCCCACCGCGTATCCCCCGTCCCACTTTCCCCTACAACACCCTCTCCATCCCACTCCAAAAAACCCCCCACCCCACTTGGATCCCACTTTCCCTTTACATTCCCCCTACACCCCCTCTCATCCGACTACTCGCCCCTCACCCCACCCAATCATCCCTCACCCCTCTCTACCACCCATCCCCTCACCGCTCTATCTCCCACCAACACTGCTCCCCACCCCCTCTGTCCTCTAGCTCCTCATAATGCGTCCCCTACTTCGCTACACACAACACACACATCACATTCTACGAACCTCCCTACTTCGCTCCCAACCCTTCTGAGACACACCACCCCCCACAACACTACACTCTCCCACACCCGTGTGACCCCACACCCACCCCTACCCTCCCTCCACGCAAACACCCCGAACCACCTGCACACGAACGCTCTCACTCTCAACTCTCGACGGCTCCACCCTCAACTCACGTCACAAAACTCACTTCAACTCTCCTCTCCATCCATCTCCTCACCTACATCTCTCCTCTCTACCCACTCAAATCATCCCTCAACCTCAAACAAACAAATCCCAAACTTCAAAAACCCCCACACCACACCCCACGCCCCAACCCACCCACCCCCCCACCCCACTCCCATCAACTCCACAAGACAACACACAGTCACTCCCCCCCCCCACGAAACACCCAACAAACTACAAGCCACAAACACCCACCAACGCCCCCCCCCCCACACAACACCCCACCACTTCGCCCCAACAACGCCCCCCAACCACCCCCACCGCCACAATCAAAGCGCCAACCACCCCAATCTAAACCCACTATCCGTACCGATCGACATATCCAAACCACAAAGCCCCCCCTCCAACCCCACAACCACCACTCACACTTCCCCTCATGACACTTCTACCCTCTCCACCAAACCACCCCACTCACCATCCCTCACCAGCACTCTGCCACCAAGACCATCCTACCTCCACACACACCCGCCCTCGCCCTCGACCCCCCCTCTCACCCCATACCCCCCAAACCTGTTCCCGCCCCCCACACCACACACCACCACACACCCCTACCCAGCCAGCCCACCCCCACCCCCCCGCCCCCCCCCCCCCCCCCCCCTACACCTACACCTCCCACTCACCTCCTACCCACTCCCAATTACCCCCCCATTCCAACCCCCCACCACCCCACCCCCCACCACTCCCCCCCACCACCATCCGCCACCACCCCCACAACCCATCCACACCCACCCCCCCCCCAAACCATCCCACACAACACCACCCCCCACGCCCACCCCCACCGCCCAACCGCCGCTCACCACCTACACTCCCACCCCTCCACCCCCCGATCCACACCCGACCACCAACACCGCCACCCCCCACCACCCACCCCTACCCCACCCCCTGCCCCCACCCGGCACCACCACCACACCCCACACACCATCTCTCAAACACGCAACAACCAGCTTTACCCAAACCCCCCCCCCCCCCACCCCCCTAACCCAACCCCCCCCCCCCAACCCCCCCCCCCCCCAGCCCCCCCCCCCCCCCTCCCCCCCCACCCCCCCCCCCTCCCCCCCTCCCCCCATCCCCCCCCCCCCCCCAACCCCCCCCCCACCCCCCCCCACCCCCCCCCCCCCCCCCCCCATCCCCCCCCTCATCCACTCCCTCACTCACGAACCACTCTCATACGTCCACCCCCACCCCATAGAACACCCTACCGCCCGCCCACACATCACAAACCCAGCAGACCCGCAAAACAAAAACCCCGCCCCCTCACCCCCCCCCCCCCCCCCCCACTCACGGCGACCGGCCCCCCCCAAACCCCCCAAGTCGTGACCGCACCTCTCGCGCCTCATTCCCATAATCCCCCCTCTCGCCACGCCACGGGAGAGAAACAATGGGACAATGGGAATGAGATGGGGAGGGGGGTTGTTTGGGACATTAGTTTTATCTAAAATATGAGAATTCAATGTCCTATTGCTTTGTGAAAAAGATCCAAGCGTAATATAAGGTCTGTAAAAATCAAGTTTGTGTGTGGCCCAACTGGCAATGGAGGAGTCCCCCAGGACGGAAAGGTCATAATGGGAGCCGGTAGTTAAAATGATTAGCAACCAAGAAGATCCAGAAGGCCTTGCGCAGATCGACGCATAGAGTGTATCGGACTAGGGGCCTAAGGAAATGGTCGCCCACATTTTGGGATATAGACATAATGGATATGAGCCAAAAGCAGCAAGTGGGACAACAAGGCCAGTAATGCAACGACACCTGCTCTACATGGATAAAGGTGGGCAGACTGGATCCTGTTTCTCTGTGTTATAGCTGTATATGACTCTTAATGTTCAAAGAAGGAACTGCAATGCTGGAGAATCGTGAGGTACACAAAGGCAGGAGAAACTCAGCGGGCGGGTGCAGAGCATCTAAGAAGCGAAGGAGATAGGGCGACGACGTCGAATCCCAAGTCGAGACTCCTTCTTCAGACTGGTCAGGGATCAGGGGAAACGAGAGATATAGAACGGTGATGTGGGGGTTAAAAAACAATGAATGATAGATATGCAAAAAAAAGTATCCGACTATAAAGGGAACAAGCCATTGTAAAGCTGTTGTGGTGTGAAAATGAGAAGCTAGTCGACTTAGGGTGGGGGAGGGACATAGAGAGAGAGAGGGAATGCCAGGGCCCGAGGCTGAGAGGAAGGAGGTGGGAACAGAAAGGGAGGAGAACAAGCAAGAGGGTTACACAGAATTGGAGAATAAATTATTCAACTGTTTTCACACCGAGCCCAAAATGCAGACTCCTCCCCCCCCAAGCGGAATATGAGGTTGCTGTTCGCTTCCCTCAAACTTGCGGTGTTGCGCTTTTGGTGTTGCTACCACTCTGCCGTGGAGGAGCCCAGGAACGCGAGAGGTCCGGATACGGGAAGGAGGGGGGAGTTGAAGTGCTCGAGCCACCGGGAGGTCGGCTTGGTTCTTGCGGCGGACCGAGCGGTCAATAGGTGTTCGGCGAAAATGCTCCACCCCAAGCCTTCCGCTGTGTCTCACCGATAAAGATCATCATGGCATCGGAGCAGCGGAAGCAGTAGATGAGGTTGAGGCAGGTGCTGGTGAACCTCTGTCGACCTGGAAGGACTTGCCTTGGGGTCCCTGAAAGGAGTGGAGGGGAGGTGAAGGGGACAAGTGTAGCAATTCTTATGGCGAGAGATTTGTATAGAGTGGAAAGTGCCCGCGTAAGGGTAGACGGAGGGAAAGTGGACGAATTGAACAAGGGAGTTGCGGAGGAAGCGGTCTTTGCGGAAAGGCAGGACAGGGGGGGGAATGAGGTGTTTCCACACAAGGTCATCACAAATCGCCTAATTTCTTCAGCAGAAACGCCCGGGGACCTCCTCCACCCGCCAACGATAGGATGAGGCTCAGCACCAGGGTCTCCTCCATAAAACACCAATATATATAAAACCTCCCGCACCACACTGCCCTCCTCTCCTAACTCATTACGTCTCCCCAATCCCCCATTTTTCCCCCCCTTCCCCTATTTATACCCACCCCCCTCGCAAACAGGCAGAGTCCCCCTGGTCCACACCTTTTCAACCCCAACCGGCCGGCAAATACAACACATAGTCACCTCCGCCATTTACGCCACCTCCCTGCCAGCTCCAATGGTGACCCTCAACCCTCCACTGCCAACATCTTCCCATCTTTCACTCTCTTCCCCCCACCCTGTCTGCCTTCCGCAAAGACCCCGCTCCCTCCGCAACATCCCTTGTCAATCTCTTCCTTATTCACTAATATCTTGTATAATTCTTTCTTCTTTCTTATAAATCTCTTCCCTTCCCGTCCCCGCCCAGCTACCCTAATAATCTGTAACTACCCTTCCCCTTTCACCCCGGCCCGCACTTTTCTTTCCCTTGCATTTCCGCAAGAAATTGCCTAACACTTGCCTTCACCTCCCCCCCTCCACTCACCCCCCCTCACCACTCCTCCTTTTCAGGGACCCAAGCAATTCCTTCCAGGTCCGACAGAGGTTCACCTGCACCTCCCTCCACAACCTCATCAACTTGCATTCTCCGCTGCTCTCCATATCCAGAATGATTTATATCGGTGAAGGTCCTCCACCTCCGCCCACGTGATGATCGTATGTTCACTTCAAAAATCAAACAATCGAATGCCTCCCCCCCAACGTTCCGCAATAACCAAGCCGACCTCCGCCGGTGCCCCAGCACTTCAAACACCTTCCCCCTCCATCATATCAGAGCCTCTCGGTCCTGACCTCACTCCACGTCCCAGAGTGGAGCAACACCACAGTTGGAGGGAACACACCTCATATTCCGCTGGGGAGTCCTGCGAACAATCCTTTGGGCGTGAAACATTGAAAATTTTTCCTTTCCTCAATTCTGTTAACACCTTCTGTCTCCTCCCTTCCCACCTCTTCCATCAGCCCTCGGGCCCATGGCATTCCCTCTCTCTATCTCCCCTCATAAACTCTCCCTTCCCACCCCCACCCTCTAGTTTCCGCAAACTAAGCCTTCTCATTTTTCACTAACACACAAACAAGCTTACAAAGGCTTGTTCCCTTTAATCATCAATACTTTTTTTTTTGCGCAATATCTTTCATATATCATTGTTCTTTTATCTCTCTCCACATCACCGTCTATATCTCTCTCATTTTCCCCTGATCCATGACCAGCCCTGAAGAAGGGTCTCCCGCACCCGTGAAACGTCGCCTATCTCCTTCAGCTCCTAGATGCTGCTCACCCGCTGAGTTTCCTCCACCTTTTTGTACCCTATGACCTCTTTAAAAAATGCCATTTTAAAACTCCCATTACCTGACTTGGATAATGCTAGCAAGTAAAACCGGATTTTAGGGATCGGGGGCAAATGTTAACCTGTTATTCCAGAATGGTTTTGACATAAAGCGTTTAAAGCAGGCCCAAATTTTTTCCATTTAAATATTCAAAGCAGTGGCTATCCTTCATCATGGGGCAATATTATCAGATGCTTGACAAAATCCCAAACACAGCATAAAAGCGGGAAATGAAAGGAAGTTTGGGTCTGAGCAGCCTGTTGCTTCACTTTCTGAACATGTTATGCAATTGGTTGCTGTTGTCACCATTAAAACTTGGGAAAGTTTCACGTTTTTTAATGATGGCTTGCCAATTGTGCCCAACGATAACCACACAGCAAGCGATAATTGGTGGTAGAGGAGGAGGGGCTGCCTCACAGCGCCAGAGACCCTAGGTTCAAAAAACAAAGCTGAACCCTCCATGAGGAGTTTGTTTCATCTTCTCCATGTGACTGTGGTGTGGGTTTTCTGCTGGGTGCTCTGGTTTCCCTCCTTCACATAGATTATTGCGGGTTGTAGCTTAATGGGGCCTCTGGTAAATTGACCCCTAGTGAGTAGGTGGATGCCAAAGTGGGATAACAATGAGAAGTAGCAGTGAGCAGTTGCAGTGTGATGTTGGTCAGCATTGGTATGTCGGTCTCAGGTGACGCCCTGTTCTTTCCATGTTGTAATGAATTAAAACTAAAGGTAACAGCCACTCACACAAACAACCAAAAGAAAACTCTAGCTACAAAGTCTGACTTCTCTCTGTCTGGAGACCTTGCAGAAAGCAAGGGCCACAAAGACTAGCTAAGCATTTTGTTTTTCACTTTGAAATTGCCTACTTCACTGTTGACCAAGGTCCCAAACATGAATAACAGGTCACTCAGACAAGATTCCTGACAACTGCTTACAAAAGCATGCTTCGCTTCTTTCAGGAAAGGCTAGGGTTTGTGATGGGAAAAGAGAAGGAGAAAAGAAAAATCTCTGTTGCTAGGAACCTCTCTGCAGATCAAACGTTCAGTAAACTGCAGTAAAACATAAAATCACCAGCAAGAAACCTGTCTGTAAAAGGGTCACTCTTCGACCGCACGTCACCCACATCAGCTCCTTCTCCTCCCAAAGATGCCTCCGCCTTCACACGCTGAGTTACTACTCTCGAAGCAATTTTGTGTCTACTTTGGGTTTAAAAAAAAAAAAAACCAGCATCTGGTTCCTTCCTACACTATACAGCTTGACATGTGATTCCACAAGAAAGGAAAAACAATATAAGACAATAGGTGCAGGGGTAGGCGGCCATTCCGGGCCACCCCTATCGACCCCGCCCAGCACACCATTCAAGTGAATCATGGCTGATCAACATCCCCAAGCATTCCCCAAACAGTACCTCCCCGTTCCTCACGCCCTTTTCTTTCCCCCATATCCTCCTCCCCTGATCCGCTATATTTTAAGAAAGCAGCCCTATCAAGCTCGTCGGCTTGAAAAAAAGGATTCCAAGCAACATGCCCTCCACCCCCACATACCGCCCTTGAGGCAGAGAATTCCACAGACTCACACACCGCCACTCTTTGTGATAAAAATTGGTTTTTCCTTGTCTTCCGTTTCTAAATGGTTTCCTCCTTATTCTTAACTGTGGCTCCTGGACTCCCTCCACCTCCCCCAAACATCGGGAAACAATGTTTCCTGCGCCACTAGCGTGTCCAAAACCTTAACAATATCTTATATGTTTCAATGAGAGATTTCCTCTCTATCCTTCTAAACTCCAGAGTGTACAAGCGTCAGCTGCTGCTCCATTCTCTCTAGCATATGACAGTCCCCGCACATCCCACACAATTAACCTTGTGAAACCTATGTTGCACTCAAATCCTCAATAAGCAAGGATGTCCTTTACCTCAATTAGGGGGCAAAAAAAACAGCACACAACTACTTCCAGGTGTGGGTCTCACTAGGGCTCTGTACAACTTCAGAAAGGACCTCTTTGCTCCTATATTCGATTCCTCTTGTTATATAAAGGCCAACCATGCCATACGCTTTCTTCATCTGGCTGCCTGAACCTGCATGCTTACTTTTTCATTAGACTGATGTACAAAGAACCCCACAGATCCCGTTTGTATTTTCCTTTTCCAAACTTGAGAATAGTAATCTATGACTACAAACCAATACTTGCTGAATTGTGAAGGTCAGCCTTTATGTCTTTGTCGTTGTCAATCTGATGGTCTTTGAGAACAGTTGTTAATATTGAACAGTGAATGGGAAATTGAGGAGATGGGAACTGGTACTGTACCTTAGAGTTTGGAGTAGTTTTAGATTTCCAGAAAATATGCAAAACGGCACAAATGTGTCAAATAACGAAGATCAACACTCCTAACGGATTTTTCAGGCGCTCGTATTTATTCACATTTGAGTTTCACATCGTAAAGCTTATGATAAAGACAGCAAGACAGTATTTTGACACATGTTCAGGGCTTGAAGCGATTTTTGCTGCACATAATAATTTTGGGGATGGGAATGAAGGCATCGTTATTTGGTAAGTCTTTAAGTGTTATCACAGCATTGTTTCCAAGACTTATGAATTATCAGACAACTTGAATTGAATTCGGCTAGTTTTGTGTTGAATTTCTATGCTGGTGAGGTGATTTTTTTTCTTGACAGAGGTTGACACTTCAAAGGCTTTTGTCAGAGTAATAGATAGATTTTAGGAGAGGATTTGGTAAATGAACTGCGACACAAATACATAGTGGATTGCTGTGATGAAGGAAACGTTCTATCAAATGTTCACCTCAGATAACGTCTGTGTGTCTGCCAGTAGTCAGGTTTTTTTATAATGAGATTTGATACAAAGGGTATGTGTAGGAAAGAACCTGGCAGAATGCAGGTTTAAAAATCGAAGGTAAGACAACAAAATGCTGAGGGTAAAACTCCAGTGGGACAGGCAGCATCTCTGGAGAGAAGAATTGGCTGACGTTTCGGGTTGAGACCCTTCCTCAGATACTAGGATGTTTAGATCTACAAGCTTTCTTAGGTCATGCACATCATATATTGCAGACTTTATTTGCTTGGAATGAATTTAAAGTTCTATACAATTAGTGTAATTGTTGGCAGGATTGGGATTCTCTTCGCCAACTGGCTCATGTCCAGTGGTGGCCAGTTGGTTGCTTTGCAAGGGTCCCAGGTGGAGAGTAAAGTATTTGTGCTCTATCAGCACACAAAAACATCCCCTCACAGATGCAGGATACCTCTGGCAGTCCATGAGAAAGGTATTGTGCCAGGACATCTTAGTTTAGTATAGAGATACTGCACGGAAAGAGGGCCTTCAGCCCACTAAGTCCGCGCTGACCAACGATCACCTGTACACTAGTTTTATCCTACACACTCGGAACAATTTACAGAAGAAAGTTAACCTGCAAACCTGCATGTTATTGGAATGTGGGAGGAGATAGGAACACCCAGAGAAAACTCATGTAGTCACAGGGTGAACATGCAAACCCCTTGCAGAGAGCACCCATAGTTAAGGATCGTATCCGGGTCTCTGGCGCTGTAAGCCAGCAACTCTAGTGCTGCGCCACTGTGGCTGCCCTACTGACAGTGAATGGGAATAGTTCCAAATCTGTTCTAGGCACCATTTTTGAGACCAGCCTGAAAATTGTTCATACTTCTCATATTTCTGAGAACATGCCAACCCTCAAGGATGGTGCTGTGCAAGTGCTAAAGACAAGGATGAAGAATTGATAATGACATTCAGCCAGAAAAAAAAAACAATGGATGGTTCATCTTGTCATCTTCCTGAGATCCCATTATTGCAGAAGGTAGTCTTCAGCCAAACTGACTTTTACTAAATCAGTCAACCCTCAGCCAGTGGGAAATTGATGAAAAGTACACAGTCGTCAACTGTGTACTGAATAATCTGCTTGTGAAAACTGATTATTGGTTTCACTACATGGCGTCAGGCCCCCGCGGAGTCTCTGCCTAATTGTGGACTGAACTCCAATGATGGTGCCAAGGTGACATCCTCAGGAATGGGCTGATAATTGGCTGATAACATTTGTAACTGACAAGTGCCAGGCAATAGTTATCTCCAAGCAGGGAAATGTGAAGCACCTATCCGTGCCCTTCGATGGTTCAATGCTGCTTTATTGTCACATGTGCGAAGTGCATACACACAATGAAATAATTTTCGGAACAAACTGTCCAGTAGAGTATCACGAGACCACCCCCGATTAACAATTGTATAGAAATAGTCTACGGAGCCTGCATGCAAGGGGCGCCATTCTCCAGTCCAGTCCACGCTCCAGTTGGTATGAGCAGTGCCTGATTCCGGTAAGCCCCAGGCTGCTGTGGGCCTTCAGCCATCATCTTCATTGGATGACCACCACCTGTTGGCATATGGCGAGCAAAAAAAAGTACACAACAGTTTGGTTTAGTTTAGGATACAGGCCCTTCGGCCCATCAAGTGCACGCCAACCGTCGATTATCCATTCACACAAATTCGATGTTATCCCACTTTCGCGTCCACTCCCTCCACACTAGGGACATTTCACAGAGGCCAATTAACGCACAAACCTGCATGTATTTGGAGTGTGGGAGGAAACCGGAGCACCTAGAGTAAACCCACGCGGCCACTGGGAGAATGTACAAAGTCTGCACAGAGGCACCTGCAATCAGAATCGAACCCGGCTCTCCGGTGCTGTAAGGCAGCAACTATACCACTGGCGGCGCTATCACTGTCAGTTGGATCTGGACATTCTTTGACTACCAGCAGGTCAGAAGTTGGTATTCTGTGGCAAGTAATTCACCTGCTGACTTAAAGCAATCTAGAAGGTACAAGTTAGCAGTAGTATAAAATGGATTCCACTTGTCTCGTGTTCAAGACGAAAGGAAGAGCAAAAGCTGGAAACTATTGGGATTATTGCTTTTGTTTGTCAATCTGGTGAAACAAAATGTTGGCCGTGGCAAGATTGGGCTCCAAGCATCTCGCTGGGAGGAGGAGTCTGCAAGGGTTGGTGTTTTCTGAATTAATAGGCAATGGCTGCAAATGAATGATAGGTTTCCCACTGCAGGTTTAGCTGGTGAACAGAATGGGAGTTAATTCTCTCGGAGTCTTGGTGGAATTCCCCCCCCAACCCCACCCCCCACGATTTCACTGAGCCATCATCTCTCACATGTGCAATGTTGTTCCTGAAGATGTTCCCTTGTGTTATGTCATTCCCGTTTGCCTATTAATCCTCGAATGTCACAGGCATTTCTTGTCCATGGCAGTCACACCAACGCCATTGTTTTCGATGGCTGTTGTGGAATAGAAGACCAATTTATGGAACAATTGTATAAGGGTGGTTCTGTCAGCTTGGTGCTCTGTGATCTGATCTGCAGTATAAAGGCAGCCATTGAAATAGCATCTGGGTGCTTTCACTGTTGGCTGCCTTTCAATCTCACAACCCTAATGAAAGAAAGACTTATAAAAATGCTCCATCATTTGTCTAAAATGCCTTGAAGTATTTTGTGTGCACTGGGTTTCTTGGAGATTAATAGCTTTTATTTGGGAAAAATGTACTGCCTCAATATTATGTTCGAATTGGCAGGCTTCATCATGCTTCAGTCGCATTCAAAAGTTGACATTTGGCTACTGCATTTACATTGTGGAGGTTACGTTTTAACTTGTGTAGTTACACTTGAAGGCATGACCCTCTTGAGTTGAAGCCAAGAATGTTGTAATTCAAGCGATGTTTCTAAAGAACAGTTCCACCAAAGACTCGTATTGATGTCCCCATGCGAGTAAAAAATAATGATCTTTCAAATTCTCTGTTATGTTTTGAGATCGATTGGAAAAAATGAAGGGTCATTAAGTGAAAATATGTTTTGTTAAATATAGGGTAGAATTGCTTGGAATTAACAGCACCTAAATAGGTTGTTCAGCCTAACTGTTCAGTACTGATATTTGTTCACCACAGAAATCTCCCTCGACCGACTTCACAGTTCCTCGATGCATTCTTCTATTACTTGCAACGCCAGGGATTATTAATATTCTTTGAAATACTTCTTCCTTTATTTTGCCACCAGTCGTCCACATAACATCAAGTTCCACGTCACAATGGTTATGCGGGTAAAGACATTGGATTCATGGATGACTTGGTTGTTTATATGGAGACACAAGAGTCTGCAGATGCTGGAATCTTGTGCAAAAGCCAAAATATTGGAGGAAGCCAGTGGGTCAGGCAGCATCTGGGGGGGGGGGGGGGGGGGGTGATACGCTTATGTTTGTGCTTGAGTAGAAACATTCCTATATCTACCCTGTCAACCCCTGTTTATTCTTAGTAGCCTTTATTAGGTCACCATTTCATTTTCGAAAGAACCCAAGATTATTCACCCTCCTTGACAGGGTTTTAAAAATTCTAATATCGCAGCATTTTTGTTGTACTTTCTCGTTTTTGTATCTCAAGATCAAGAGAGTTTTATTGTCACGTGTCCATCAAAGGACAATGAAATTCTTGCTTGGCTTTAGCACACCAGAACATAGTAGGCACGAATACTGAACAGATCAGTGTGTCCATATACCATTGCATAAATATATACACACATGAATAATAAAACTGATAAAGTGCAAATAAACAGATAATGGGCTATTAATGTTCAGAGTTTTGTCCGAGCCGAGTTTAATAGCCTGATGGCTGTGGGGAAGAATCTGTTCCTGAACCTGGTCGTTGCAGTCTTCAGGCTCCTGTACCTTCCACCTGAAGGTAGCAGGGAGATGAGTGTATGGCCCGGATGGTGTGGGTCCTTGATGATGCTGCCAGCCTTTTTGAGGCAGCGACTGCGATAGTTTCCCTCGATGGACAGGAGGTCAGAGCCGATGATGGACTGGGCAATGTTTACCACTTTTTGTAGTCTTTTCTGCTCCAAGGCGTTCAAGTTGCCGAACCAAGTCATGATGCAACCGGTCAGCAAGCTCTCTACTGTGCACATGTAGAAGTTAGAGAGATTCCTCCTTGACATACCGACTCTCCGTAATCTTCTCAGGAAGTAGAGGCGCTGATGTGCTTTCTTTATGATTGCATCAGTGTTCTCGGACCAGGAAAGATCTTCAGAGATGTGCACACCCAGGAATTTGAAGCTCTTGACCCTTTCCACCATCGACCCGTTGATATAAACGGGACTGTGGGTCCCCATCGTCCCCCTTCCAAAGTCCACAATCAGTTCCTTGGTTTTGCTGGTGTTGAGGGCCAGGTTATTGTGCTGGCACCATTTGGTCATATGGAGATTACACAATATCATCTGAGTTTTATTTTACCAGCGGTAATTTTTTTGTTGTAGGAATGGTATTAATGTTTTGTTTTTTTAAATGTGGCTGTTAGCACATAATAAATGGACCTTCAAGTTTTAATAAATAAGGCACAGTTAAAAGTAAAAAGGCACAAGATACTGCAGATGCTGACATTCTGAAGAAGGGTCCAAACCCAAAATGCTGTTTGTCCATTTCCCTCCACATATGCTGCCTAGCCAGCTGAATTACACTAAGACTCTACATTCAAAGAAGAAATGCAACACTTGTCCCTTCACCTCCCCTCCACTCTTTCAGGGACCCAAAGACCCAAGTCCTTCCAGGTCCGAAAAGGCCCTCTCGGTCCTGGGCCTTACGGCCAGACGGTGCACTAGCTGTGTTCCTTATCTCTCCACATCACCGTCTATATCGTTTCCCTGATCTGTTCGCCTATCTCCTTCGATCCTTAGATAGATGCTGCTGCACTGAGGCTTTTTGTGTACCCCCTACTCTAATTACAACATGCTTTTAGCTTAAAATAAGAACTGAATTTGTATATTTGAGATTTTGGGTAGTAGGCCTTCAGTTGAGTAACTCAAGTAAAGATGCCTTGAACTTTAGTACTGAAGTTCCTCTTCGATTTGTTTTTTTTTAACATTTTAGTTGTTAATAATTAGCACAGAATTGAGGCTCTGTAGCACTATAGAGCAGTGATTTGATGCTGTACTTTTGCAAACAATTTGCACCCACTCCCCTCCCCTGTGACCACATGGGATTCTCCTGGGTGCTCCAGTTTCTTCCCACATTCCAAAGACGTGCCAGTTGTTTAGTTCAGTTTCGAGATACAATGTGGAAACAGGCCAGCACGGACCAATGATCACCCTAACTCTTGTTCTAACCTACACAATAGGGACAGTTTACAGAAGCTAATTAACCTACAAATCCGCTTTGGAATGTGGGAAGCAGCTGAAGTACCCGGAGGAAACCCACGCAGTCACAGAGAGAGTGTACAAACTTCGTACAGACAGTAACAGTAGTTTGAATTGCAAGGCAGCAACTCTACCACTAAGCCACTATGTCATCCTATACAATGCCTATACATGATCCATATCCCTCTATTCCTTGCATTTCCATGTGCCTATCTAAAAGCCTCTTGAATGCCACACTCATATTTGCCCCCACACCACCCCTGGCAATGTGTTTCAGCCTCCCACCACTCTTTGTGTAAAGATCTTGCCCGGCACATTTCCATTAAACTTTCCACCTCTCACTTTATAGCTATGGGTAGTTCTACTAAAAGTGGTAATTGTTTTCCTGAAGAAGATATAGAAAATTGTGTTATAAAACCATTCCGTCGGTGGGAAAATGTGGCTTAGGGACTAGAGAGTTTCAGACTCGCAGGTTTTCAAGAATGAAGGTTTTTGATTACTTATACGTTTATGTTATTATTGCAAACTGAAAATACTGAGGTCAGTGTGTTGCATTGTTGCACCAATGTCAACAGAAGCGATTGCTCTTCAATTTCCAAAGCAAGTCTCTTCAAGTGCCTCCTGCAGTTAAACTGGCAGGTCTGAAGAAGGGTCCTGACCTGAAACATCACCTATTCACATTCTTCTGAGATGCTGCCTGACCCGCTGAGTTACTTCTGCACATTGTGTCCCTCAGCACATGTTCTTTAGAGACGACGGTTGCTGATTGCCATGGGGTTAGTTCCCGATCCCAATCGCGATGAAACCAATTCATCCCAGGCAATACAAATAGTGTTCCCTTAATTCATTTTCACTTTCTATCCAATTCACATTCTGGAAAGACGCATTATGGCAGAATGGTTTGTTATAGTTACTGCTGTGTATAAATACTGCAATTCCTACCTGACGCCATTGCTGGAGCTCTTTCAACACGTGGAGTTCAACAGTTTAAGAAGATAGCCTCCCAGTATGTTATCAAGGGCAATTAGACTGGCATTACAGCTATATCCCAGGAGCGATCGATATCGAAAAACAATTAATCTAGAGCAGTGAGATGATGTAACAAATGATCCATGTCTGTAGTGGGGGGAAAAAACATAAAGAAATTAAGATAAAGAGTGTCTGCATGAGAGGCCTGAAGAACAATGAAAATGAAAGAAGTAAAAAAGCAGAAATCTTTCACATCCCACAAGGATAAAAATATATGCTGTGTTCTAATTGGAATTTGGAAATGTTGTTTGATTGGAGGTCAAAAGTATTTTAAAAGAGCAACTTTCTCTAAATTGGAGAATAGAACTGATTAAACAAATATCATTTTTTGAATTTATTAGCTTGTAACGTCATGCAATGTCATACGTAATTGAATTAGTAATCATTTTAACCACAATTTATGCAATGAAATTCCAGTGAATTGAAATGAGTCCAAAGTTTACGATGGGTCTCCCACATCCTTAGCAAGTATTAAAGCAATTTTCGATGGAACCAAACACAACTTCTTCTTCTGCTGTCGTATGTCTGTCTTCTGTCGTATGTCTTTTCGATGTAACTAAATACAACTGGAGATCTAGCATAGCCTTCCCCCAGTATTCCATGTGCAAGGTAGAACTCTCACCACTCTTCCTCCCCCCTCCATACACAAACGTCACAGAAAAAAATCTGGAACCACAATACTTCAGTAGCAACAAGGGCAAACATTTTCCAATATCTCAGGAATATGGAATTATTTTTGAAGAAGGACACAAAATGCTGGAGTAACTCAGCGGGACAGGCAGCATCTCTGGAGAGAATGAATTAGATTTCTGGAGATTCCTCTTGAAAGATGATGTACTATTTTCCCCTTCCGTTTTAATCTCTGGCCTTTGTTCCAACTATCTGCCCATCAAAGCCACCCTTTGCCTGCATCTATCGATTACCTGTCATGTGTAGTCCTGCCTCTCCTCTCCCTCAGCTTTCTTTACCCCCCACCCCCGCACAGCAGATTCAGGTCCATATATGTCACTTTGTGTCTTTTTTTGTTTTACTTTATTTTAGAGTACTTCAGCCCACCAACCGACGGTCACCTCATACACTAACACTATCCCCCACACTAGGGACAAATTACAATTTACAGAAGCCAATTAACCTACAAGCCTGTACGTCTTAACCTACAAGCCTGTACGATTTGAGTACAAGAGCAGGGAGGCTCTACTGCAGTTGTACAGGGTCTTGGTGAGGCCACACCTGGAGTATTGTGTACAGTTTTGGTCTCCTAATCTGAGGAAAGACATTCTTGCCATAGAGGGAGTACAGAGAAGGTTCACCAGACTGATTCCTGGGATGGCAGGACTTCCATATGAAGAAAGACTGGATAGACTCGGCTTGTACTCGCTGAAATTTAGAAGATTGAGGGATGATCTCATAGAGACTTGCAAAATTCTTAAGGGGTTGGACAGGCTAGATGCAGGAAGATTGTTCCCGATGTTGGGGAAGTCCAGGACAAGGGGTCACAGTTTAAGGATAAGGGGGAAGTCTTTTAGGACTGAGATGAGAAATCATTTTTCACACAGAGAGTGGTGAATCTGTGGAATTCTCTGCCACAGAAGGTAGTTGAGGCCAGTTTGTTGGCTTTATTTAAGAGGGAGTTAGATGTGGCCCTTGTGGCTGAAGGGATCAGGGGGTATGGAGAGAAGGCAGGTACAGGATACTGAGTTGGATGATTAGCCATGATCGTATTGAATGGCGGTGCAGGCTCGAAGGGCCGAATGGCCTACTCCTGCACCTATTTTCTATGTTTCTACGTCTTTGGAGTGTGGGAGAAAACCAGAGTACAATGAGAAAATCTATGCGATCACAGGGAGAGCGTACAAACTCCCGACAGCATAGTCAAGATTGAACCTGTGTCTCTATCACTCAAAGGCAGCAACTCTACTGCTGCGCCACCATGCCACCTTACTGTGTCCTTTTATGTAAATCTGCATATGTAAATCTGCATATTATGTAATCAAATTTATATCGGATTTAATTCTGATTTTTTTTTTTGTTTTCCTATTTGTCAATTTTTTGTGCCTGATTATTTGGCGGCCAATCAACCGCTGTCTCTAAGCGGGTTGCGTCCAATCACTGACGAGCTTCCCTTAAAATTCCCGTCCAATCAACAAATTGGTCTCCTCCCATCCAATCAGCAGCTGTCTCCAAGGGCATTACTTTTTCTATTATCTGCCCCCAATAAGAAACTGCATTTTCAGATTAAGTGTTTCAGTTAAATTAGAATGGATGGGGAGAAAATTAAATAAGTAGTACCAATAGTTTTTTCCAGCCTCAATCGTGAGTGGTGAATATTTTATTGTGGGTGGTATTATTTAGCAAAACAATAGTGCAAGTGGATATATTTTATTATAGATCACTATCATATTTTATTATATATCACTATCAAATATCTATAAATTTCAGATTTGTGTACCCCTATTTGGGAGCATTTTGGAAAAGCAAGATGTGATGCTAGATCTAGTGCAGAGAGAGCAAAGTACGTGGGGCTGAAAAAGGTTTTCAGTAAATTAATTGGTAATTTCGTAAATAATTTGGGCTTGTTGATGGACAGTTTGCTAGAGTTGTCTGAACTGTCACTTGAACTGCAGAACCAAAATTGTACACTTTTTCCACATTGTACACATGAGGAAATTAAACAACTATCAAGGTTCTGGAATGTAAAATAGAGAAGCCAGGAACATGTTATACTCAAGTGGAGAAAGCAACAAGCCAGATGATATATAATGGAATAAATTTGAGAGCTGGTGAAGTACCTACTATACATAGACATCCGTTTTTGAGGAGTTTGGTCAATAATATGAAATCCAGGCTGCTTGAATCTACAACAGCTTCCAATGATAAATGTAAAAAGTTAATTAACAAGTCAAAATATTTAGATATTAACAATATTCCAGAAGATTCACTTTTTACCTTTGGGGATAATGATGGAGAAGAAATGGCAGAACAATTTGGCTTAAATGGTCGGCTTTGTGTCGGAGCCTTCAGAGAATTCAAGGAATCTAAAGGGAAGGTAGTTTCTGCAAATTTTCAGCAGCTGCTAACGGCTGTAAATACAATTCCGGTATCAACAGCAGAATGTGAAAGAAGCTTCAGTGGCATGAATCTCTGCATGTCACCACAACGTGCAAGACTTCAAACTGATCATCTCTCAACTCTTCTATTTATTAAGTTGGTGGGACCTCCTCTGTCAAAATTCAACCCTGAAGAATATGTGAGGACACGGCTTCTCAGTGGCAGAAGGTGTGCTGAAGAAACGGCATGCAGAAAGAGAGAGGGGGTGACAAATAAAAATGGAGATTTTATACCATTATGGAACATTTTGTAATTTAAACAGAGAGAGAGAGAGAGAGAGAGAGAGAGGGGCAAGAAAGCAGCTATGACATATAATACACAATAAACGATATTATAAATACACAATAAACAAGTTATGCATTCTTATACTCTTACATGGGTATGACTGCACATTAAACCCCCCCCCCCCCCTTCCAAGTCAAGTCAAGTTTATTTGTCACATACACATACGAGATGTGCAGTGAAATGAAAAGTGGCAGTGCTCGCGGACTTTGTGCAACAAAAAAAACAAACAAATTACAAACAGAATGGAACAAAATCACATTATTTTACATATTGCATATTGTGGGAAGAAGGAAAAAGGAAAAAAAACAGCAGTCTTGGAAAAAAACAGTAGAATGGTACAGTAGAGTCAAGTTGGGAGGTTCCTCCCCAACGTCAGCCTCATGGACCTTAGAGTACCCCTAGTTCCTAAAACCCATTTCCATCACTAGTAGTAAAGGAGGCTGTGAGGGCAACACAGGGGGTTGTAAAATCATGAGGGGCACAGAAAAGTTGATACGAGCCGATGGGATCTGCTGCTGTAGGTAACTTGGTTGGCATGGATCCGTTAGGCCAAAGGGTCCATTTCAGTGCTGTGATTTTCACTGTGATTTTATAACAGTGGCAGCTGCCTAACACAAGGTTAATGGGACACAACAATGTGTGCTAGGGTATGTTAATGTCCATTTTCTGTCGAATCAGTGGGTTTGGGTCAGGTTGTACTGTACTATGCTCAGTGCTTTTTCCAGGCCAGTGTGCTGGGTGTGGGACAGACAGGACTTGACACTGACACAAAGTCACAGAGCGGACAAGAGACTTGGCCCAGGATGGTGACGTGATTTGCAGGAGTTATGTGCCCTTGGAAGGGTATGAGGGCATAAGGGAGAGGACCAAGAACAGAACCCATGCTTGGCAGGGGTGTCTTGGACGCAGCTTGTAAGTTTGCCTTGATGATGCAATGAGGCAGTGACATCAGGCAGTGATGGGCAGACAAAGGCTTCACCGAGCTGATCGTAGTATGGTGTCCAATTTGCCTCAATTGTGGGAATGTGATATTACGCAAGGCCTGTCAGGTTGGGATTGTAAAAAAATCAATAAAGTCGAGCTTGGTGTTTTTATTTGTATTCCTGATGAACTTCTGGTTCTGAGGTCATCTTCACGAATCATCTTCACACTTTTTTGCCTTATATCCTTTATTTCATACAGTCAGTGGGATGCCACGTTGGCTAATTGAGGGCCAGTACACGATTGCTATAGTCTCTCGCTATTTCAATTCTCTCCTTCAAGAAGTAAACCAGTGTTTGGTTTGTGCATACACAATCCCACACTCCTTTGCTCCTCCGGCCTATTAAATTCTTAATTAACAACTAATAGCTTTACCAAAAAAGTAATTTCTTTCCTTACCCAATTCCAAATGCACTGCAAATTGCATGTCTGTGGCTCGAGTTTGCAATGACTAAATAATCTGTACCAGTGATTATGAGAACATAAAAATATAAGCGGGTGTTGGCCATTCAGCTTGCGGTGTTTGTTCCTAATTCCTGTACCCGTTATCCTGATCGCTGAACGCAAGTGTGCCAAATGCCTTCTTCACCACCCTGTCCACCAGTTCCACCACTTTCAGGATTCTATGTACCTAGATCCCTCAGTCTCCCTGTTCTATAACACTTTCCTGGGTCCTCCCATTCTAGTCCTGCCCTGGTTTTGTAAGTCCTGCCCATGTGGCATCTTTGTTATAATTTAGACATGACTCCATTGGAATAAATGTATTCTGTACAGAAATTATTGGAAACATGCATAATTTGTACTCCTGCTGATGTTCTCCTCTTTTATTTTGCAGACACTGATTTGCGTTAAGAAATAATTCCATGGATGTTGGTCATTCTACGGTAGTTCGCCCAGGTGGCCATTCATCATGTGTAAGCTTGGATGGTGAGTTTGATGATTGAGTGGGTGCTCCACCAGTTCAGCCACATCCTGTTCTGAATCAGGAAGGAAAAATATATCAAATTGTATGGGGTAAATAAGATTAGCCCTGATATCCTATGTGGAATTGAGTGACCGTTTAAGAATAATAGAAGGACATTGCTGGCTTTCTCTTGAAATTCTGATAATGTGCATTATTGTGAGTTGTACTTTGCTCTAATCCACATGCAGGCTGACTGTATTATAAAACCAGATGGATCACAAGCCTGGTTTCATTTTTAAGGTTCAGATGATCTTTTAACTGCAGAATTGGTACCATCTCCTGGCTTGTTTCCATTTCTGCAGCATTGCCCGAGTCGTTCCATTGCTGCTGAACCTCTCTTTAGACTTTAGAGCTGCAGCCACCCATCTTCATTAAAATAGGAAGGAACTTGTTTCCAAATTAATACATGTATTGCTCTGTAACTTTTAGTAAGGAAAATATCCTTGCAATAAACTATAGTAAGAAACGGGTTTATTCTTTAAAAGATTTACTCCGTTCAGAATAACTAAAATTACTGTGGATCTTGGCTGTTTTTCTGCCAGTCCACTTTTTCAATAATTCCATGTTAATTTCCTGTTTTCCTGGTTCTGGAGGCTGACTCCTGGCATTTAATTTCCTTCCTGGTGTTGCAGATTTCTATCTAAATTGAATTTACTTCCCTCTGATTCCACTAATCCTTTGTCACTTTGTCTAAAATCAACTTTTTCCGTAAAATGGTTTCAGTGCATCTTTGCTTTCAAGTCCTTGATTCTTATTATGCCCAAATTTCCCATTAATTATGCTACTTTGCATAATTTTAAAGTTGGAGTTCTGTCATAGAGCATTCGCCTTGTCCTTCCAGAATAATGGACCTGTAGCATTTATGGAGATGACAGCCAGAGTGAGCACTAATGGATTCATGGCCATTGCCACTTAATATGATCCAATTGATCCACATGTCCCTTTGATCCCATGCTACTATGAAGGAGATTACAAGGAGTGATGGACATCACCTGGTTCGAAATTTTGGAATTAAGCTTCCTTACTCCTTTCTTACATTTCCACAAGTTCATGTATTTGATACTCTGATGTTGAAGGTGTCAAAAATGAAATGTTTGTCTCTGTTGAGAATGACCAGGAGATCTTTAAATAAATTAATTGTTAATGCAAGGTGTCCTTTACTTGCAACCATAAAATTGTCCCAAGGGGGAAAAGGAACTGATAGGCAGGCATCTGAAGTCGCACAGGAACGGAAGAAGAACAGGAGATCCAGCAACCAGCCAGGAATAGAAGGAGCTTCTGGGAAGATATTGGGCACCTCGGCAACCATTCACACACAGTGGAATGAGCACACAACATCCCAAATTATCTACCCACCTAATCTGTCAAGTAGATCATCTGCCCTACTTGAAATAAGAGTCTGCAAATGCCATAGAGGATGCTTCAGCTATCTTCAAGTCCACAGAACAAGTGAAAGCAAGTCACCCTTGACCTTAAAGGACCACCAACAGAGATTACTTCCTGTTGAATGATTTTCCGTCTATTCACCAACTTTCCACTTCAAATAATTCTCCGCTCCACAGGATGTAATTTAGCTCACCACAAATGAATAAATCTCAATCTCTATGCTTATCTGCTTCTATTAGTAATGCCTAATTAACTTGAGCTCAGGATAATTAATCACTTATGTTCTGCATCATTGCACAGTTGTGTATCTTGTAATCACTTAACTGAAAAGTAATTCAACTTTTTCAGCTATGATTTATTTCATCATGGCATTTATAAGTTCTATATTCATTGTAATATCACCTGGGATCCTCATAAATGTAATACAATTCTTACCTAAATGCATGTCACTTATTTATGTTGATGTTAATAACAGGTTTCCATGTTGTCTTCATATTATATGATGTCCCACTGGGCAAAATAGCAGAAATTGTCTTTAATACTTGAGAAATAAAATACGGAGGATGCTGTAAATCAGAATAAAAAGAAAATGGTGGAACTGCACATCAGGTCATACAGTACCTGATCTGTGGAGGAGATATTAATGTTTCAATCAATAATTTGTCTTCAGTCAGAGTATTGGGTATAGGAGGTCATGCTGCAGTTAGATACGATGTTGGTGAGACGACATTTAGAGTATTGCGTTTAGTTTTGGTCACCGTTTTATAGGAAAGATGTTGTCAAGCTGGAAAGGGTACAGAGAAGATGTACAAGGCTGTTACCAGGACTAAAAGGTCTGAGCTACAGGGAGAGGTTGAGCAGGCTAGGACTTTATTTCTTGGAGCGCAGCAGGATGAGTAGGGGAATCAGGAATCTGACAACATAGGTTTAAGATGAGGGCGGGGGAAGATTTAATAGGAAGTTGAGGGGTAACCTTTTTATACAATGGCTGGTGAGTGTATGGAAAGAGCTGCCGGAGGAAGTACTATTGCATTATTTAAGGAGCATTTAGACAGGTACATGAAAAGGATGGCTTTAGAGGGATATGGGCCAAACGCAGGCAGGTGCAACTAGTGTAGATGGGACATTGTGATTGGCATGGGCAAGTTGGGCCAAAGGGCCTGTTTCCATGCTGTATGACTCTATGACTCAGAGCTAGGGAAGATGAGAGATTAAACTGGTGCTGCAATGTATAGAGGGGAGAGGAGATCACAAGGGTAGGACTGTGAGACTGTAAATGGCAGATGCTAAAAGACACAAATGCATGGTGAAACAGGTCAAGAAATGGTGATAAGGTCCGACATAGGAGATTAGTGGGCAAAATTATAGCACATGGTATTGGGGGTAGGGTACTGACATGGATAGAAAATTGGTTGGCAGACAGGAAACAAAGAATTGGGATTAACAGGTCCCTTTCCGAATGGCAGGCAGTGACTAGTGGGGTACCGCAAGGCTCGTGCTGGGAACGCAGCTATTTACAATATACATTAATGATTTAGATGAAGGGATTAAAAGTAACAGCAAATTTGCAGATGACACAAAGCTGGGTGGTAGTGTGAGCTGTGAGGAGGATGCTATGAGGATGCAGGGTGACTTGGACTGGTTGAGTGAGTGGGCAGATGCATGGCAGATGCAGTTTAATGTGGATAAATGTGAGGTTGTCCACTTTGCTGGCAAAAACAGAAAGGCAGATTATTATCTGAATTGTGTCAAATTGGAAAAAGGAGAAGTATAATGCAATCTGGGGGGTCCTTGTTCATCAGTCACTGAAAGTAAGCATGCAGGTACAGCAGGCAGTGAAGAAAGCCAATGGCATTTTGGTCTTCATAACAAGAAGAGTTGAGTATAGGAGCAAAGAGGTCCTTCTGGACTCACATGTCCCTCGTGAGGCCACACCTGGAGTATGCAGTTTTGGTCTCCAAATTTGAGGAAGGACATTCTTGCTATTGAGGGAGTGCAGCGTAGGTTCACGAGGTTAAATCCCGGGATGGCGGGACTGTCATACTTTGATAGAATGGAGCGACTGGGCTTGTATACTCTGGAATTTAGAAGGATGAGAGGGAATCTTATTGAAACATAAAAGATTATTCAGGGGTTGGACATGCTAGAGGCAGGAAACATGTTTCCATTGTTGAGGAAGTCCAGACCAGGGGGCCACAGTGTAAGAGTAAGGGATTGGTCATTTAGAATGGAGATGAGGAAAAACTTTTTTACCCAGAGCGTTGTGAATCTGTGGAATTCTCTGCCTCGGAATGCAGTGGAGGCCAATTCTCTGGATGCTTTCAAGAGAGAGATAGATAGAGCTCTTAATGATATCGGAGTTAAGGGATATGGGGTGAAGGCAGAAACCAGGTACTGATTGTGGATGATGAGTCATGATCACAGCGAATGGCGTGCTGGCTCGAAGGTCCAAATGACCTACTCCTGCACCTATTGTCTATTGTGAAAGCAGATGGTATTGCAAAGATGCATTTGAAAGAAGCAGACTGAAATCTGAAAAGGATAGTGGTGTGGATGCTAGAAATCTGAAATGAAACCAAAACACTGAAAATCTCATTAACTGGAATTGTTGAACTCCTTGTTGAGTCTGGAAGTATGTCATGTGCCAAGCTGAAGTAGCTGTTCCTTGGCTCTACCCGGCTTCTGGAAGGGAGGAGAGGCAAGGAATCCAACGCGCATGAAATGTAACAGATGGTCAGAACTCCTGCCAACTATGGTGGAGAGACATCTTCAGATGTGGGGAACGTTCTGATGTGAAGGTAATTGCACAGGGACAGATAATTTGGATGAATGGAGTGTTTACAACGCACAAGTGTCGTCAAGGCATTCTGTTGGATCTCTCTTGTCACATACTTAACTGAATCTTCAACCATATGCATGCAAATATTTTGTTAATCGTGTAAAGGTCTGTGAACTTGTAAAAACTGAGATTTTTTCAAAATAATAACCAATACATTTTGTATAATAACCAATACAATACATGGAAAGAAGGATGCGGCCCGAATACCGGCAAATGATTAGTGGAGGTGGCCAGAAGTGTTGGCATGAGCGCAGTGGGATGAGGGAGCTCTCTCTGTAGTGCAACTCTGTAACTATGGGGGGAAAAAAGAGAAAATATCCTCAAGATAGACACAGAATGCTAGAGTAACAGCGGGTCAGGCAGCATCCCTGGAGAGAATGGATAGGTGACATTTTTCAGAAAAATGGAAAAACAAAGCATTTTGGGAGTTGAAATTCAGAGCTTATGAACTAGATAGCTGCAAAAATACACAAAAGAAAATTGATTCAGCAATCTGCTGCTAAATCATACCATCTGTTTCATTGCCGTTTATTGCACTGCTGTGCATATCTTGCTTATTCCTAAATATTCATAATCACAACTGATACTTCACAATAATTTTGGTATCTGGTATATTTTCTTTATAAGTGTTATCAGCTTATGCAATATTCAGCCGATTGCAAAATGCTGTGCACTGTTGTTCTGACGACGAAGGATGCTCTGGTCGTCTGTGATGGAGCCTGGGGTCCAGGGCTCAGGACCAGGCCCCACAAAGGTCGGACGAGGGCGCACATCGGACAGTAACCTGCCACTGAATGGAGAGGACATCAACAGCATCATCGACCCAGTGCCGCCGCAGAACTTGGAACATGAAGGGCACAAGTTGGTGCTGGAAATGTGACGACTCTTTGTGTACTGCCTCAGTGAAATCTTATCATTTTTACACAACAATCGTTGCATTCTTGTACTTGTTTTATGATTGTGGTTATGTATAGCATGATTTTGCTGAAATGTAGAATACCTTTTTATTATCATTCAAACAGCTTGGTTTGAACGAAATTGCATTTTCTACAGTCTTACATTAGAAAAAAACCCAAGACCCACACTTAACACAGTTTACACAAACATCCATCACAGTGAATCTCCACCTCCTCACTGTGATCGAAGGCAAGCCTTATCTCTTTCCTTTGTTCTTCTCCCGTGGTCCAGCAGTCCAACTGCAGCGTCGAGACGACTGGGGCTCCCGATGTTAAAATCCCCAGCGGGCGATGCTAAGTCCTGTGGCTGTTTAAGCCAGCCGGACGATGTTAGGCCCCGCTCCGAGTCCTTTAAACCCCGCGATTCCAGTGGGAGAAGTTGCCGTTGCGGGAGCTCCGAAAAGCTCTCTCCCACCAGGGTCCCACGAGCTCCCGATGTTCCTGTCCACCGGGCCAGCGGACAGAGCCTCCGATGTCAGGTCGCAGCCACGCGCCACCGTTCTGAAGACTGCCAGCTCCACGATGTCAAGTCCGCAGGCTCCGTGACTGGAGCCCTCGGGTTGGTTCCGGCCAGTGGCCGCTGCCGGCTCCACGAAGTTAGGCCCAACGACATCAGAGACCCGACAGGGAAAAAGTCGGGTCCCCGTACAGGGAAGAGACTAAAGGTATCCCCCCACCACCCCACATATACACAGCTAAAGACAAATAATAAAAATAATAAAAACTAGAGTCAAGACATACATTTAACAAGACAAACATTTAAAAAAAAAGACAGACGGACTGTAGTCGAGCCGCTGCCGATAGGCGCCGCCACACCACACCAGAATTGTATGCAAAACAAAGAATTTAACTGTATCCGGGTACATGTGATAATAAAATAGCATTGAACCATTGACTCATGCATTTTGTTTCAGTATATATTCAAAATATAATTAGCGTTAAGTCGCAGCAGTCAGTCGTGCAGTTTAGCCAGTTGAAAAACGGAGCTGTTTCTGGCTGCATGGTAATGAACTTCCATGGTAATAAATATTGAAAGAATCAGGTTTATGTGATACTGGAGAGATATCGTGCTGATGTTCCAAAGAGATTAGAATTTATCCATTGTGTCTACATGGTTTGTAGTGATTATTCTAATTTTATCTGTTCATTTGATGAATAGGTGTGTTGATTTACAATCTGTGCCTTGATCTGATCAAATTAGTATCTCGCTTTAGAAGATGGCTGAAGTACATATGCATAGGAAGCTACTGCAGATGCTGGTTTAAACTAGTTATATCTCCCCATCTCCACCCCTTTCCACTTTCCAGAGACCGTTCCTCTGCAACTCCCTGGTTAACTCATCCCTTCCCATCCCAAACTACCCCCTCCCCAGGTATCTTCCCATGCAGCCACAGGAGATGCCTGTAGTATAGGATGCCGCTACCTCCTCCCTCGACTCTGTCCAAGGACCTCTAAAGTCCTTTCAGGTTAGGCAGAGGTTCACTTGCACCTCCTCCAACCTCATCTACTGTATCTGTTGTTCAAGATATGGACTATTGTACATCAGCGAGACCAAACGTAGACTGTGCGATTATTTCGCTGAACACCTTCGCTCAGTCTACCTCGCTAATCTCTCGGTTGCTAAACACTTTAATTCTCCTTCCCATTCCCACACTGACCTTTCTGTCTCGGGTCTCCTCCATTGTCAGTGAAGTTGAACACAAATTGGAAGAACAGCATTTCGTATTTCGCTTGGGCAGCTTACGGCCCAGCGGTATGTATGTACATTGATTTATCTAACCAAGTAACCCTGGGATTTTCTCTCTCTCCATCCCTCCTGCACCAGCTTCATGTTTTCACCCATTAAACAGCTAACAATGGCCTGTTTCCTTTATCGTCGTTACTTTTTTGCATATCTTTCATTCATTGTTCTTTATCTCTCTACATTATCGTCTATATCTCTCGTTTCCCTTTCCCCTGACTAGTCTGAAACATAATAACATAGAGACATAGAAAATAGGTGCAGGAGTAGGCCATTCGGTCCTTCGAGCCTGCACTCAATATGATCATGGCTGATCATCCACTCAGTATCCCGTACCTGCTTTCTCTCCATACCCCCGATCCCTTTAGCCACAAGGGCCACATCTAACTCCCTCTTAAATATAGCCAATTAAATGGCCTCAACTACCTTCTGTGGCAGAGAATTCCACAGATTCACCACTCTCTGTGTGAAAAATGTCTTTCTCATCTTGGTCCTAAAAGATTTCCCCCTTATCCTTAAACTGTGACCCCTTGTTCTGGACTTCCCCAACATCGGGAACAATCTTCCTGCATCTAGCCTGTCCAACCCCTTAAGAATTTTGTAAGTTTCTATAAGATTCCCCCTCAATCTTCTAGCAGTTTCTTGTGCCTCCAGCATGCAAATACTTTCAAAACATGGGGGAATGTAGGAGAATGGGGTTAGGAGGGAGAGATAGATCAGCCGATTGAATGGGCCAAGTAGTCTAATTCTGCTCCATTCACTTATTACCTTATGGCCCAGAGGTAGACTTGCTGCCTTCCAGCGCCAGAGACCCTGGTTCGATCCAGACCACGAGTGCTGTTTGTATGGAGTTGTACTTTCTCCCTGTCACTGTGGAATCTTGAGTTGATGCAATTCACTGTTGTTTAATTTTTCTTTTAACCTTTAAAAATTTGGGGGACCCTGAAGGTTGGCTTGAAAGTGCCAATCTCTGTTTATCCTGTAAACGGAGTGTTTGGTTTTGTCAGTGAAGAGGGAGGTTAATGCTAACTACGTAGCTTGAAAATCACAAATAGGCCAAAATGGGGAGTGGACTGATGATTTTCACATATTGGCAACTCCCTTATTCATTTTCTCCTTTGCAAGCCTTTAACTTTCATCTGATGTATTTTATTATGTTATGCCTTGATCATGTGCTATTTTTATTAAATTTCAAAATGTAGGCATCATTGTGTTGAGTTTACAGGTGTACATCACTGTTGCTTTTTAATTTATATATTTTGCTGTATGACTTCATCTTCTGGAAAATCTTGCCATTTTAAATAGAAAAGGTAATTAATCTTGTGCTTTTTGGCATTAATATGTATGCACATCTGTTGCATTAACTGATATTGCTATTTATTTTTATTGACACCGTTTGAAAATAATGGCTGAAATTTCTTTGCTGTAATAAATAATCTCATTTGTGGACGCTGTTGGCACACACATTTACCGTTGATTGTTGCTAGCGTAAGATGCAGGTTGCCTGGTGTATTCCCCGCCTTTTTGAGTGAGCAAATGCTTAAGCAATTCTGATGATTCTGCCTGATTATTTCCTCATTCCATTTTACTGTTGGCTCCTGTGAGGACAGGAGAGATTGAGAAAGCGCTATGAACGCAGCAGACTGCAGCCTGTCTCTTTACACAATCTTTTGCATGACAAAATACACTTCTGATTTTAGTAATCGGAATTATCTACCACAGAAATCAAGTGTAAGTATTGATTTTTTTTGTGTACTAAAAAAATGAATGATTGTCTACTACAAAACTTCATAATCAGCTGTAGGCTATTATTAGAATTATTGCATTAGAGGTTTGCTGCAAATATCATGGGTTATATTGAAATGGTTCTAAATTGCATATGTGAAACATTTGTTTTCCTTTTCACCTAATGTGGGACCCCAGTGTAATTGTTAATTTATTTTTCCAGCTTTCAAAAAAAAATCCTGACAAATTATATCATGCAATTTTTGTTTCAATGAGGTCTGTCAATCAATTGCAGTTAATGTGTGGGACAAACAGAAGACAAGTTCAATTTTTGCTATCTTTAATCAAAAGTTAACAAACAAAATTAAAGAAAACTCTACCATGGATTTTCTGGTTTGCGAGAAGCTGACTACATTCACTGTTGAACGATGTGCTTGCACGTAATCATCCCCAGGCAAAATCTTACTTTCTCTCACCACAACCCACCCCCCCTACACCTCATGCCCCCTCCTCCCCTGAAACTCCCTCACTGCCATCCATGGTCTCAGCAGCAAGTCCCTGTTGATGTTCCTCCATCGTGAAGGGGTAGCAGGAGGCAAGGCGGGTGCTGCGATAACTCAGACTTGAAAATGCATTGCCATCCAGATAGGCACAGCCAATTATAAAGCCTTAAAAAAAACCAGAATGTTTCTGAATGATTGCAAAACAATGAAAATATATTTTGACAAAATAAGGGAAAAACCACAAACAACTAAAAGAGGGCACTTAATTTAACCCCAAAAATATAGATAATTGGTATTTTTTTTTGTGGTATGATTCTAAACTGCAGTTTAAAACGACTTTTTAATTACATGATTGATTTTAAAAAAACACTTTATTCATTAAATTACTTGGCTATTAACATTAGGCCGTAACCGAGCAATGAACCAACTCGGATTAGCCCAGGAAAAGCTAAGAAACAGCCTTAGTAAAAAAATCAGTTTCTTTCAATAACCAACTCATGGCTCAGATTACAGGTAGAAAACTACAAATCTTGTGCAAATATAAACTACATTAATGCCAACTGGCATAACTTTGTAAAATAAATTCTAACATTTATCAGCAATTGCAAGTAAATCAACCGAGTTATGAAATTTAAAAGCACTGATAATGTCCATCTCAAAATCTGATTTGTTATGGTTTTGAAAGTTAAAAACCTGTTAAACACCATGGCGGCCAGCGCACATTTTGAATGACATTTAGTTGTGAATCTTTTTTGTGCCGCAATGTTTTCTTGTCTTGAGGAGGTAGGAAGATGCATGATATTGTCAACCTAGCAATAGCCAGACGGTTAAATGAGTCATCTTTAGCACCAAACTAATGATAGCAAGTTTGGACCAATGTTTTTGGAATCAAAACAGTTAAGTTGCTGTACGAACTCTCAGCACAAAACAAACACGTGAAACCCGAGTCCTTTTTACCTCTAAAAGCCCTCTAGATAACTTGTACCATATCGCTGACTGTCCAGCAGAGTGATTTAGGAGTGCAGGTACATACTGTAGTTCCCTAAAAGTGTAATCACGGTAGATAGGGTGGTTTAAAAAAAGCTTTTGTTACTTTGTCCTTCATAAGTCAGGGTATTGAAATTAGAAGTTGGGACGTTACGCTACAGTTGTGTAAGACGTTGGTGAAGTCACATTTGGAGTACTATGTTTACCTGGTTAGTCACCCTGTTACAGAATTTTTTTTATTATTAAACTGGAAAGAGTGCAGAGTAGATTTACGAAGATCTTGCAAGAACACGGCGGCCTATGCTAATGGTAGAGGTTGGTCAGGCTAGGACTTTATTCCTTGGAGTACAGCTGGCAAAGGGGTGATTCTATAGAGGTGTATTAAAATAATGAGGGGAATAGATCGGGCGAATGCACATTTTTACCCAGGGTAGGTGAATCAAGAACCAGAGGATATGGGTTTAAGGTGAGAGGGACAAGATTGAACAGGAACCTCGGAGCTACTTTTTCCACACAGAGGGTGGTTAGTATATGGACGAGCTGCCAGAGGAGGTAATTGAGGCAGGTACTGTAACAGCATTTAAGACACTTGGATATATACATGGATAGGATAGGTTCAGAGGGATATGGTTCAAATGTGGGCAAATGGATCTAGCTCAGATGGGGCATCTTAGTCGGTGTGGGTGAGTTGGGTCATTGGGCCTTTTTCTGTGTTCTATGACTCTAGCTACAAAGCTGCAAATTTCCTGAAAAGATACTGTATTTAGAAAAAAAATTAAAAGCCAATCTCCCCAATTCTTAGCCAAACTAAAGTTGCGAATTCTTAAGAATTGAGATTGGTATTTTCCGACAATACCGTCCTTTGTAATATGCGTTATCTGAAAACAAATGCACTGGGTTCTTTTTTTATTAAAATACAGTTTGATTGACGGGAAACATTTGCCGTAGAACATTACCTGCGGCTAAGCCAGGAGTAGCCTGCGTCAGCCGGTTTGGCATGTCAATACTCACGACCTGACAAAGCTTGTGAATGGTCTAAATTAACCCTAATAGGCACAAACTGCTGGAGTAACTTAGCGGATCAGGTAGCATATCTGGAGAAAATGGACAAGTGACGTTTCGGGTCAGGACACAAAAGCGTCCCGGCTCGAAATGTCACCTATTGATTTTCTCAAGACATGCTGTTTGACCCGCAAAGTTACTTCAGCAGTTTGTGTCTATCTTTGGTATAAACAAGCATCTGCAGGTCCTTTTTTTTAAATTACATTTCAGTTTTAACCCTTGTGTGTTCTCCAGCCAGGAGAAGAATTACAAGTGTGCACAAAATCTGCAGCATTTCATTCTTATCAGAGAATTCAAGAACGTGCACAACATACATTTGTACTTTACACAAACTCCACCGTAATTAGTTTCTAGGTGTGGTGAAATAGCAACGGTGATGGGTGAGGGAATTTTCAAGGTCATCTCGAGGGAATCCTGAATTTGAGACGAGTGTGATTAGATTGTATCGGGTGCATAACAAATATTTTTGAATGTATCGGTGAGAAGATGTGGTAAATATTCTAAAAGCCATTGTGGCATCCACAATATTATTCAAGCATGAGCATGTCAGTCATGTGACAAGTATCGCAAATTCAAATCAAGCGTGCCATTCGGCCCATCGTGTCCATGCCTACCAAATTGGATTCCATCCAATTCTGCTTTCCAGCTCAAACAAGATTACAGCTATTGATGATCATCTATATTGGTTTATAAGTGGAGTCAACAGTGTTTTATTGTCTATGCCCAGAACCAGAACTGTGAAATTCTTATTTGCAGCAGCACAGCAGAATATGTAAACACCATAATAAACAAAAAATAAGTTCAGTATACTTAAAAAAAAACCACACAATAATAGTGCAGAGAAACACAATGCCCCCGAGTTTATATATTTCTGAGTTTAGTTGGTTGTACTATTTAATAGCATGATGGTCGTTGGGGAGAAGCTGTTCCTGAAATTGGGCGTTACAGTTTTCAGGCTCCTAAATCTTCTTCCCGATGGGGAGAGTTTGTCTCCACCACGCTGAGGCTTTGAGTACAGCAGCTCCCCATGGTATTTGGTGCTGGCTCGAAGGGCCGAATGGCCTACTCTTGCACCTATTGGCTATAGTTTATTGTGAAAATATTTATTTTACTCGTCTTCTTCTGAAACCTATATCAGTTACTTTAAATCTTTGTTTCATCACTACTGTTCTATCTGCTCAGGGGAAAGCATTTCTTGCTCACCACTTCATAATGGCATTTCATAATTTGATACCCCTTAGTCTCCTTTGTTCTCAACAACACAATTGCAAACTAAAAGGACACAAAGTGCTGGAGTAACTCAACAGGTCAGGCAGCATCTCTGGAGAACATGGATAGGTGACGTTTTGGGTCCGGGACCCTTCTTCAGGTCAGGTCCATGTTCTCAGGTCCATGTTCTCCAGAGATGCTTCCTGACCCGCTGAGTTACTCCAGCACTTTGTTTCATTTGTTGGTGTACGCAAGTATGGTCGAAGGGCCTGTTGCCGAGCTTCATGACGACTACAAGTTTTCAAAATCATTTCTTCTGTTTGCAGCTAGATTAATCTATATATCCAGCCACATCTGAATTTATGTAGAAATAAATTGCAGATGCTGATTTACACTGACGAAAGACATAAAATGCTGGAGTAACTCAGCGTGTTGGGCAGCCTCCTGGAGAAACAGAATAAGTGGTGTTTTGGATCGCGACCCTTCTTCAGACTGAAGAATTTGAAGAAGTCCACAAGCATCTGAAGAAGGGTCTCGACCTGAAATGTCACCTATTCCTTTTCTCCAGAGATGCTGCCAGATCCGCTGAGTTACTCCAGCAATTTGTGTATAACATCTGAATTTAGATTAACTCCAGCTGTTGCAATAATTTCTTACATAAGTTATCCCTGTTAATTCTGGCAAATTGAGTTCTGGTTCTGGTTAATTGAAGTTCAGCAAAAGTATAAATGTATTATTTTACTTTTTAGTTTACTTTACATTAGAGAAACAGCATGAACACAGACCCTTCGGCCCACAAAGTTTGCGCCAACCAGCGATCACTAGCACTATTGTACACACTGAGTACAATTTCCAATTTTTCACCAAAGCCAGTTAACTTGTAAACCTGTCCATCTTTGGAGTGTGGGAGGAAACCGGAGCACCTGGAGAAAACCTGCGTGGTAATAGGAAGAACATACAAACTACCTACAGACAGCACCTGTAGTCAGGATCGAACCTGTAACTCTGGTGCTGTGAGGCAGCGACTCGACCGCTGTTTCACCGTGCCACCCTCTTTATCAGTTATTAGTTGATATCTTCAGTTATTGTTATCAGTAGATTAGAATCGAAAATTAAAAATGCATTTCTGTCTTCTAATGATGGACATTTCCTTTATGGTATTTGATGGCAAAGTTAATTTTAGTTTAGTGACGATTTCTATTTTCACAACAGGTTTGTCGGGCCACAGGCTTGGAAAGCACCAGGAAGAAGCAAAGGGTCCTCTTTGCAACATGGAAACTGTTGGGGCAGAAGGAGAAAATGAAAAAAATCAGGTAACTTTGTTTTCAGATGTTTAGCTGGATGGATTATTATTAGGGAAATAACTTTCCGAGATCTTTCAATTGTCTTGCAGATATAAAGTAAAAATTGAAATGAATTGTTATTTGCTTAACAAATACAAAATAAGTTTTATTCATATTTGGCAAGATTCAAGTTGGATGAAATGATAGTATTCAATCAGGATTGATTATTGTCTACAACTGAATTGCACACCATATAAATTGGTGCAGCACTGGGACAGGCCCTTCGGCCCACAATGTCTCTGCTGCACACGATGCCAACTTAAACTAATCTCTGCCTGCATGTGTTCCATATCCCACCATTGTCTGCATGTCCTGTCTTAAACACCACAATCTTATCTGCCTCCACAACTTCCACTGGCAGTGTATCAATGGCACTCATCCGCTGTGCTTATATTTAAAAAAAATGTTCTGCACATCTCTTTGAAACTTACCTCCTCTCATCTTAAAGTTATGTCCTTTAATATTTGATATTTCCATCCTGGGAAGGTTTTGACTGTGTACCCTATCTATGCCGCTAATAATTTAATATACTATTTGCCCTCGTCTCAATCTCTGACACCTCAGAGAAACCAATCTGAGTTTGTCCATTCTCCCCTTATAGTTAGCACTCTCTAATTCAGGCATAAATATGTTTCATTCCTGCTCCACTGGCTACAATCAAACAATGTCACAAAGAAGATAGACACAAAATGCTGGAGTAATTCAGTGGGTCGGGCAATATTTCTGGAGAAATGGAATAAGTGGTGTTTCGAGTTGAGACCCTTCTTCAGTCATAACGAAGTTCGGTTTCATTATCTTTTGTGGGATTAATTATTTTCCCCTATATTGCACAAATGAATTTCAAAATATAAATTGCATTTATAAATTAGTTTGATCCAAAGCTGGCCCCAATAAACTCCATTTAGGAAAGTATAAGGACAAAATGAGGTTTTAACACACATGTTATAGTCACAATGCAATACTCGTCTCATTGTTCTTCCACTATTTACTTCATGCCATCTGGTTGGAAGTCAATTTTTCCAACTGATCATCTTTCCCAGCAGAGATACAAAAAATCTGGAGTAACTAATCAGGTCAGGCAGCATCTCTGGAGAAAAGGAATAGGTGATGTTTTGGGTCAAGACCCTTCTTCAGACTGAAGAATTCGAAGAAGTCCGAAGGAATCTGAAGAAGGGTCTCGACCTGAAACGTAACCTATTCCTTTTCTCCAGAGATCCTGCCTGACTCCAGCGTTTTGTGTCTATCATCGATTTAAACTAGCATCTGCAGTTCCTTCCTACACATCTTTCCCAGCAGTCCAATTTTTGAAGTCCAGAGGCTCTGCTGATAGAAAATAAACATGAAAAGCCAAAGATGTGGAGGATAAAATAAAGCAACAAAAATGTAAACCCCTCTCATCAGCTGGCAATATCGCCTGATGTGCTTTACATTATATTGCAGTGGGAGAATTGCCACAGAATCCACTTCATTCTTTTATAATAATGCATTTTCTTTGAAACTGTTATTGTTTCTAAAGCTTTGATCTTCTTCTTGCGTATGGTGTGCACAGCCTAAAGTTGTAGGACAACTTGAAGCTTTGATCTAAATCTACGGATCTAAATCTTCACTTGATCTAGATCTAAATCTTTGATCTAAATCTTCACTTGCTTTTGTTACTAAGTATTGGGTAAATTAGTGTAGGTGATACATTCATACAGTTTTGTTTGACACCCCGCAGAGCAAAGTTTCAATTCAATGGCAAACTTGATTTATGAAGTCTTAATAAGGTCCCTTGGATTCTGCTACATACTTAGAAAACCTGAGTTAATTTTAGTACTTAGCCCTGTCACAATTTTCAGCAACAGCAATTAAAGATAGGCCCTGAGTTACATAAGGGTTCAGTTCCGGAGAACTGTCTGAAGGCAATTTCTCCAGGTGTCAGAAACACCTTTTTTCGACCGATTGAAATCGACCGATTCACCAAATGGTGACAGCACAACAAATCTGCCTCTCAACACCAGCAAAACCAAGGGACTGATTGTGGACTTTGGAAGGGGTAGGATAGGGACCCACAATCCCATTTATATCAACGTGGAAAGGGTAAAAAACTTCAAATTCCTGGGCGTGCATATTTCCGAAGATCTTTCCTGGTCCCAGCACACTGATGCAATTATAAAGAAGGCACATCAGCTTGAGAAGATTACTTGAGAAGAATAATCTTGAGAAGATTACGGAGAGTCGGTATGTCAAGCAGGAGTCTCTCGGACTTCTACAGGTGCACAGTAGAGAACATACTGACTGGCTGCATCGTGGCTTGGTTTGGCTACTTGAACATCCAGGAGCGGAAAAAAATGCAGTCCATCATCGGCTCTGACCTCCCCACCATCGAAGGGATCTATCGCAGTTGCTGCCTCAAAAAGGCTGCCAACATCATCAAAGACCCACACCATCCTGGCCACACACTCATCTCTCCTTTGCCATCGGGAAGAAGCTTGAAATCTGGAACATCCAGGTTCAAGAACAACTTCTTCCCCACCGCCATCAGGCTATTAAATACAACATCAAACAAGCTCTGAACAATAACAGTCTATTACTACTATTGCACTTTATCTGTTTATTTATTATATATATATATGGCCTATGGTATATTGACACAATGAATCTTTATCTCCTGTTCTGTATTACGTTTCCATATTCTGCTGCAGCAAGCAAGAATTTCATTGCCCTATCTGGGACACATGACAATAAAACTCTCTTGACTCTTGACTTGTTTTCTGTAGTAACCCACATTGTATCATCCGACATACACTCGCTTTATTTTTTCTATTTCATTGTCTATTCACCTACACGATTAAACTAATGGATTATATGGAGAAACGTATACATTGTATTCAGTGCTTAATGAATACCACAAAACATTTTATTATTATTATTATCACTACTATCTTGAAATATTCTTCAATGATGTGCAGGAGAATTTGTGTAAAGTCACATTTGCATTGGAAGCTCTTAAGGGCCTGTCCCACTTGGGCGTCATTTGCGCGTCACGCAGATGGCGTGCGAAGATTTTGTGAATCCCAAAATCCTGGGCTACGTCACCACGCGCCATGCGCGCGTCACATGTAAATGACGCCCAGGTGGGACAGGCCCTTTGGGGTCATAGAGTTTTGATTGAGCAGCAGTGAGGAAGCTTGTTCCTAACCGTCTCTTCATATGCATTTACAGATTTCACAGAAACAAATCAAGAAATCAATTGATGGTTTGCTTTGATGTTACTTTCCACGTGAAAATGTTACTTCTCCTGGTTGTCTCAGTAGTAAAAGTTGCTTTATAAATGTAAACCTTCCCAGATTCTTTAATCGTCAAATAAGAGAACAGGTCACATTTCACATCAGTGGGTTCTAGGAATCTGGCAACATATGTAAAACTTGCAAGATTAGGAAGGATAATTGCAGATTATAAAGTTACTTGACTTTGGAACAAATGTTTATCAAACTTTGACAAGACCATGGTATGAAAGATAATCTACTGGATAAATTATAATCTATACATACATAACTAAAACTCTGATCTAGTGCTCTTCCGGTTTGCACATGTTTTCTATTTGCTCAAAGACGGTACGCGATAGTGCTACGATTTTTCGCCAGCTCACTCACCGTTCTCCTGTGCTGCGAGTGCAACAAGTTACGTTCCGATCAGTGGTATATTGTAAAAATTAGCGAGATTTAAGAACCGAGCATGCTCAGATCGATCTCCTCTCCTGCCAGTCAGCGCCGCACGGATTGGTCTCTTCTCCTGTCACTCCCAGGGACAGTCCGCCCCTTTCTGCGCCATCACATCTTTACTGGAGCTGAGGGGCGCTGTGGGTGGCCGGCAGAGGTCTGCAACCGGACATAATTTTCGGTGGGACCGGAAGCGGCCCGGAGTCGGAGATGTCGCCAAACGGAAAGCGGAGAATCTGATCCCAGCGGAGGAGAGTATCCAGCGCCCGTTGTGAGTCCCAAACTCCCTGCCATCGCAATGCCTCGCATTTCCAGCCCCTTTCCCTCTGGTCCCCCTCGCTGGCTCCTGCCCTCATCCCCCGTGAAACCCCCCCCCCCTCCCCCATGGTTATTCCCCGTCTTTTCTCCGAGCTCTCCACCAGCCTATCAAAACTTGTGGTGCCCACCGTGACGAACACCGACTCCATCCGCCCGGCCCGGTGGCGGCAGGTAGGCGGGTGGGCACGTCAGCGACGGGCGGGGACAGGCCGAGCAGAAGCGGTGGTTGGGCAGGACGTGCGGCGGCTGAGCCAGTGTGGGCGTAGGGAGGGAGAGTTGGGTTGCAGGGTGGCCTATCAGTTTGCGCGGAGTTTGAGACACACACACACACACACTCACTCACCCACTCTCGCACACACTCGCATACACTCACATACACTCACACTCGCACACACTCACAGTCATGGAGAGGACGGCAGTGGGGGAGGTCAGGAGGGATAGTGGGGGGGGGATGGGGGGAGGTGAGGACTGATATATAGAGGGAAAGGGGGAGAGGAGTTGTGGAGGGAGGGAATGACTGAGGGTAGGGGAAAGGAGAGGAAGAGGGGAGAGGGGAAAGAAGAGGGAGGGTGAAGAGGATGGGGAGGGAGTGTTGGGGCTGAGGGTTAATGAGCCGTGCCTGCGCAGTTGGGGGCTATGTGTGAGTGGTGGAATATTGCGTTGGAGGAACAGGTGAGTGGTGGGATATTGCATTGGGGGAGCAGACCCAATGGGTCTGCACTTAGTCTAGATTGTTCTATAAGTCTGGCTCTGATAAAATCATTTTAACATGTTTGTTTTGATGTTCCGTTTTAAAAGATTGAAGCCATTACGCAGAGATTATTTGTGTTCTGATAGGCAGCTGGCACCTGTTGAGCATCCGTAGTAAACTATTTAAGACATTCACAAAATACAATAATTGCAGAGAATCCTGAGCAATTAGTTTGACACTAGTTCACTGTAGATGCTCCATAATTCAGGAATCATTATGAATAAATGAGATCCAAATAACATTAATTGGTTTGAAATAAATATTTGCAACCTGTTAATAATCCCAAAGGACTGAACAGTGTTCAGCATATATGCGCAGAAAAATGGCTATCAGAATATAAATAGACACATATCCTGAGTATATAATAATTAAAAATACACTTCTTAACTTCCGGTTACTCTTTACATGATGTGAGAGTCAAGATGCCAAATGTTAACCCGACGAATCCCCATTTATAGGTATTTCAATTAATTAATACACACCTTGGCCCTCAACATCAAAGCACAAACCCCAAATAGGTTTCAAGCCAAAAACTTGGTTATTAGTTTCAAAATGGAAAAACCTCTAGCTCTCAAAAATAGCACACTTAAGCTGGAGAGAAGGAAAATCAGATCTTATTTTATGACTATAAATTTGTGGTATGACACATTTTAAGCCGTTTGACCAGGCGCCTTAAAGGACAAGTGGCAGAAAGGCCGAAGTGCAAGTCACAAACCACTTCCTGCAGTCCTACGAATTTCGTGGTGTTGGATAAAGACTTTGTATGTCACAGTTTTTTTACTCAAAATGATTTTTTTTCAAAGTTATATTTGGAGTTCGATTGGGTCACCAGGGTAGTAATTTTCTAGAATTAGTAATCTGAGTCATAAGAACTGACTTGGCTGATAAACTGGGGGTTTAGCAGCGTTTTGCAAAGTTGAGCTCTTGGAATTAATTATTGGAAATATTGATATATAGCTTTACTTTTTGCCTATTTGCCTTGGTGTCCTGAGCATTGTAGGAATATTATAGCTACACAGTCAAGTCTAGCTGTTTGATGTCTTCTATGATTATTATTTTTTCCTGTTCTACTGTGGTTGCTTGCACATAGTCATGCAGGACTGAAACAGGCACTTGAGCCAAACATGTCCGTGCTGACAAGATGCCCATCCAATGTGCTCCCATTTTTCTGCCTTGCCCCATGTCCCTCTAAAGGGTCTATCCCACTTTCCCGAGTTATTCACAAATTCTGCCAAGCTTTCAAGCTCGCAGAATGTTCGTAACGAGGCCGTAGGAGTCCGTGGATATATCGTAGCGGCTCGTTATGCCAGCCGTAGGTACTCGGGGCATCAGGTAGGTTGGGACGTTTTTTCAACCCTGATGAAAAATGTCCATGAGTAAGAAAATAGCCCCAAATACTTACGGCTGGCATAACGAGCCGCTGCGATATATCCACGGACTCCTATGGACTCGTTACGAACATTCTGTGAGTTTGAAAACTCGGGAGAATTCGTGAATAAGTCGGGAAAGTGGGACAGGCCCTTAAACCTTTCCTATTCACTTATCTGTCCAAATGTTTTTCAATAATGATGTTATTGTACTTGTCCCACCCTTTCCAGGCTACATTCTGTCTGTATCTTGGGTGGGACCACCTTGCAGAAATTGCTCTCTACGATGCTCTCAGCACCCAGATGATCCTGAGTGTGTCCTGCTCCAGTTCTTCCATGTGGTCAGTCCGGAGATGCAACTGGACACAATTTCCACCTGTGTAGTCATCACCAGGATCACTGGAAAATTCCCTGATCTCCCACAACCTTCAGGAGTAGCATACTAAGACTCTTAATTGCCATCCCACTGCACTAAGAGTAAAGAGGAAAGTTAAAAAAGCCTTGCCTTATCTGAACTTAGCCCTCTGCTCATCCTCCTCGATGAAGCCTCTCAACCCCAGCCTCTCACCTCAAATGCAATGACTCCAAAAATACCTGCTCCAGAATAGTCATTCCACTAGGGTCTGCTTTCATTTCACACGGTATCAGAGCCTTTGAATCCTGGAAAGAAACAATTTTTCAAACCTTCCATGCTTTTCCACTTTTCAAGTTCAGCAGTCTCCGTGGAAGATGCTTAGATGTGCTTCCTTATTTTTGTTGCTTCAGTTTCCTTTGTTGATACTGTCATTTGCCTCAATCAGCTTTGTGCAAAATGGTTTTTGAAACCAGTGTATAGTATTATTTTAAAACAACAAATCTGCTGGAGAAACTCTGCTGGTCGAGCTGTATGTGTGGGTGAAATTCCATCCACAGTGCAGCTCAAACCACTGCGATTGTCCAGCAGATTGTTTGTTGCCACTGATTCCAGCATCTGCAGTCTCCGAAACCATTACTTGTCTCAATTTGTCATCATTAGGTGCTTAATCTTTGCAAAGATTGATTAAGGATTTTGAGATCTGTAGGAACTTGGGAAATTGTGTATGTGTAAACTTCCACCTTCATGGAAAAGGTGGTGAGCATTGGAATAAAATATGTATATATCAATCTAGTTTTATACATTTTAAATGCCAAAAATGACCTGGAGTACACTGTGATTAAACACGCAGAGATTGCAGCAAATAGTTTTGTTTTCTCTCAATAAATTATTCTACATTGTTGTTAGATAAGACACAATTGATCTGGTCTCGACTTTCTTTAAAGTCAACATGAGTAAATAGTATAGTAATTGTGTAGTGTAATGTTAGTAAAGCTGCGAGTGTTCATTATATGTCTTTAGCCAGGGATAAAGTCATCAACAGAACAATTACTAACCACTGTTGTCAAATATATGTTTGAAATGGAGGTGAAGTTTGCTTTGTGCTGCTTAATATTTCTATCCATGTTGCTAATTTCAGTTGCATAACTAAATTAGTCCAAGCACGAGGCAATGGTGAGGAACATTGTCATCTTCCCTTGTCCCACTCGCCTGCCGACAGAGGTATTGAATAAAAATGACTGGACTTTTTTTTAACCAGTTCCTTATTTTGCAAGCATTATATTATATTCATACATTATTTCCCATTTTCACTTTTTTCCTCTTGGAAAAAAGTGTGAAGTTGCATCAAGATTGAAAGTAAGATGAACAAACCCAAGGCTGAGATTTGGAAATGCCTTCCATAGCTGTACCCAGCGTTATACATCTGGTGGATTATCAATCTTGATGCTCGGGAAGAATGTTATAGATATGCACAACATTTCTAATAGAAGTGACAACCACGAGATTGAAAATCAAGATGTATTTATGAATCCTTTTAACAAATCGTAACATGAAGGTGGAAGAAAATGTATGCTGGCCCGACCCTGATGGGCGACTGACCAAGTGAACTTGTGCTCCCTTCAGCCAGTAAACAAGATTTAATGATTACTGCCCCGGTTGATGATGAACAAAAGTGCTGATGTTCGCCCTCCAAAAGCAGGTCCTGATTCAGGGATACTTTAAACCTTTGTCATTTGCTGTGCTTGGTTTAATATCTTAGCTATAGATTTCAGGCACTGAATAGCAACAGGAAAAGATCTCAAGTTGACAGACTGGTTTGGATATTACATTGTGGTGCCTTCAGCATTCTGCCTTTCGAGGTATTGCTCTTTGGAGTTGTGTATCAACACATTTTTTGTCTTTTGTTACATTCTTGTCTTTCCTCTTTTTCCTGCTTTTTCATCTTCTGAACCCATTTATTTTTGTCTATTCTTAAAATTATTTCATCCATGTTAAATTGTTGGCATATTTTGTAACACCTGTAAAGCTTCAATCTTGGAAGTCATTTCACTTCAAGAATTTTCTCTCGTGGGAATTATCAGCATTGTTCAGTTGTCAGCCACAAGGTTTTTTTTAAACCAGTTAATTGCAAGACGTACTTTGCAGCTTCATTTCCTCTGACATTTAGCAGGCAGTGAGTTTTCAGAATGTATTTGGGTGCGAAGGGTGTGCGTTTTTTTTTGGAGGAAGTGCATCTCGGGCAAGTCAGCTGCACTGCTCTCGTTGACCTTGTGACCGGTTTTTACTCAAGATTTACCAGAGCCTTGAAATTTGGGGTGAAACAAAGAGAGTTACAGCAAGGAGGAATGGCGGAAGAATGAAGCAGACAGTTTTGTCGCTGGTCAAAACAAAACAATTTCTTTTCAAGGGAGTCTCATGATCGAAGAAAATGGCTTCACACTTTACAGTAGAAAGTATGTGTCATCACTTAACTTCTAATCCATTTGTGTAATTGTTAAACAGGCATGTGGTTTGATGTGCAAATATGGTTTGACTTTGAGTTGACATGTAGTGTTTATATCTTCAGGTTAGAACAGAGTGATGTTGTTGTAGAACCAGAGACTGAGCAAGTAGAGGAATCGAATAACTGTTTGTTGCCTGTTTTGAGCCATTTCAGAAATATGAGAATTGAGAATGCAGCTTTGTTTTTTTGTATTTTACTCATTTCAAAATTTGGTACAGAAGTGAAAGTGGGAGCGATTTTTAATTTCCTGCCAACATCCAATCGCATTTGTCATCTCAGCTTCAAATCTGTAAAGCCAAGAAAGCATTATGTGCATTTTATGCTTAACAGAGTTTGATACTTGTTCTGCTCATTTGCCTCTTGCGTAACTTTAAATCTGTGATGTGTAGTCACATTCATGAACCGTGCAGACTCTGTAAATTGTTCTTCTCACATCCCCTTTTTGCACCATAGCAGAGGAAAATATTTCAATTTCTTGAACATTTCAGAAGATAATAAATACTCTGTGTTTTGATGATGATGTTTGCATTTTCCTGGTTTCATACCTCCGTCTCGTGGCGTGAATGGGGAGCGACAGAGTGGTGCAGGGTTAGAGTTGCTGACCTACAGCGCCAGAGACCCGGGTTCAATCCTGACTATGAGTGCTGTCTGTATGGAGTTTGTACTTTCTCCCTGTGACTGTGTGGGTTTTCTCTGAGTGATCTGGTTTCCTCCCACACGCCAATGACATGTCGTTTGTAGGTTAATTGGCTTCTGTAACCTGTCCCTAGTGTACGGGGTGATTGCTTGTCAGCATGGACTCTGGACCCTAGGGCCTGTTTCCACGCTGTATCTTTGAGTATTCCGCCATTGGATTTAATTCGCAGAGTGAATAGTTTTTGTTTCATGGCCACTTTTAACTATCTCAAATATGTTGAATGGATGACAACATTAACAAGATAATATAATCTTGTTTCCCCGAATCCGTGCATTTTCTTGTCAAAGACAAATGTTCTTTTCTTGAGACTTGTTTGCTGAGAGTATGGCCAGGCCCCGAGATTGGCTCTGCCAAGGCTAAGTGCAGCTGTAACTATTGAACACCAGCCTTCCCTCGGGTCCAGATCAAAGTATAATTGTCCTTTCTGATTGCTTTTTGAAATTGTCGTCTTGCTCTTCGTGGTTTGGGTAGAAAATGCTGAGATTCTGTTCTCATTCCCTTTGTCTTTCGTGCTGTGAGTAGTTACACCGATGTGGTGGAGCTTTTGCAGTGAAGACCCACCCTTTTTTTTGCAGCCTTGTCACTTTTTAACCTTCCCCTGCCATTTGCACAGCTCATTTGCAATTCCCTCTCCTGCTATTACAATCCTCCTGTTCCTTCATCAAGGCAGGGCATTAATTAACACGGTGAAAAGCTGATTACAGATCCTTGGCAAATACTTTCTTGTCTCTTGCCAACAATGAGAAGTGCATCCTTCTATCCCTCCTTAACTCATTAGACCAAGAGCATGGTCTTAACCCATTAGCCCATAGAGCAAGGCTTGAAATCGTAGTCCTCAAACACTCATTTCCTAAAGCAGCCATGGAGCATGTTGGGATATTGGAGGCTGTAGTCGTTAACATTATTGGTACCTGCCTCCACTCTAAGGTAGTTGACAAGACCTAAAAAGGTCAGACTGGATTTTATATTTTTAGGATAATTTATTCGTGAGAACCAGTGTGATGAGCAATGGCAAAATGATGGAGGATCTTTGTCATATTGGTGTTTGGTGGAAGGCCCATTCTCTCGTGCACATGGTTAACATATGATGAGCGTTTGACAGCCCTGGGCGTGTACTTGCTGGAGTTTAGAAGGATGAGGGGGACCTCATTGAAACTTACCAAATAGTGAATGGCCTGGATAGAGTGGATGTAAAGAGGACATTTCCACAAGTGGGAGAGTCTTGGACCAGAGGACAGCCTCAAAAATAAAAGGATGTACCTTTAGAAAGGAGATGACGAGGAATTTCCTCATAGGGTGGTGAATCTGTGGAATTCATTGCCACTGACTGCAGGGGAGGCCAAATCATTGGGTATTTTTAAAGCAGAGATTGACAGGTTATTGATTATTCAGGGGATCAAAATTTATGGGGAGAAGGCAGGAGAATGGGGTGAGGGGAAAAATAGATCCACCATGATTGAATTGCGGAGTAGACCTGATGGGCTGCATGGCCTAATTCTGGTCCAATGACATATGAACATCATTGAATTGAGTCAGCAAAGTCTTGGAGCTCGGCCTTGGAGCTTACCTGCACCCTTTATCTGCTTGCGGAAGCTGGGTGTCTAGTTTAGAGATACAGTGCGGGAACAGGCCCTTCAGCCCACCAAGCCCGCACCGACCAGCGATCCCCGCAAAGGAACACTAACCTACGCACGAGGGACAATGTTTACATATATACCAAGCTAATTAACCTACAAACCTGTACGTCTGTAGAGAGTGGGAGGAAACGGAAGATCTCGGAGAAAACCCAAGTGGTCATGGGGAGAAAGTGCAAATTCTGTACAGACAGCACCCGTAGTCGGGATCAAACCCGGGTCTCCGGCGCTGCAAGCGCTGTAAGGCAGCAACTCTACCGCTGTGCCACCGTGTCGCCAAATGGGTGACCGAGGTTGGACTGATCGTGGTTGAGGAATGGAGATGATGAACACTGTACACTTCCCAATTCTCCATTAGATGAGCTCCACTACTGTGGGATACTTTAGGGTGGCACAGCTGGGAGAGCTACTGCCTCCAGCGCCAGAGACTCTTGTTTGGAACTGACCTCGGGTGCCATCTGCGTTGAGTTTGCATGTTCCCCCTGTAACTATGTGGGTTTCCTCCGGGTGCTCTGGTTTCCTCCCACATCCCAAAGCTGTGCATGTTTGTAGGTTTGGTGTAAATTGTCCCAAGTGTGTAGAGAGTGAACACTACAGTGTTCAGTAAACAGTTGTATAGGGCCCTAGTGAGACCACATCTGGAGTATTGTGCGCAGTTTTGGTCCCCTAATTTGAGAAAGGACATTCTTGCTATTGAGGGAGTGCAGCGCAGGTTCACCAGGTTAATTCCCGGGATGGCGGGATTGTCATATGATGAGAGAATGGAGCGTCTGGGCTTGTACACCCTGGAGTTTAGAAGGATGAGAGGGAATCTTGTTGAAACATATAAGATTATTAAGGGTTTGGACATGCTAGAGGCAGGAAACATGTTCTCGATGTTGGGGGAGTCCAGAACCAGGGGCCGCAGTTTAAGAATAAGGGGTAAGCCATTTAGAACGGAGAAGAGGAAACAATTTTTCTCACAGAGAGTGGTGAGTCTGTGGAATTCTCTGCCTCAGAGGGCAGTGGACGCTGGTTCTCTGGATACTTTCAAGAGAGAGCTAGATAGGGCTCTTAAAGATAACGGAGTCAGGGGATATGGGGAGAAGGCAGGAACGGGGTACTGATTCAGCCATGATCACATTGAACTGCGGTGCTGGCTCGAAGGGCCTACTCCTGCACCTATTGTCTATTGAATGCAAAAGTGAGATAACGTAGAATTAATGTGAATGGGTGATCGATAGTCGGTATGGTCTTTGTGGGTGGTAGGGTCTGTTTCCACGCTGTATCTTTCAATTAATTTAATCGAACAATCCAATGGGTAGCTTGTTTGAGAGAAGGTGTAGCATTTAAGTTTGGAAAATTAAGAAGAGGATTGAAGTGATGACATGTATTGCTTGAACCCATGCTGCACAGGGCTTAGATCTGTGGTTGAGCCATGGGTCAGAGGCACAGCTTCTATGCCTTTGTGTAGTGGGTGAGGAATGCCATAGAGCAGCCACATTAGAGAAGAATTCTAAGCATTCCATGTTGGTTGGCGCAGTCAAAGACTTTTGTGAGATTGAAAAGGGACATCCAAGGAGGGGCAGCCCCCAGCCTCCTTCAGTTTTTCTTGTCATTATTGCAGGGTAAAATCCTACAATGCACCGTGATTAAAGAAAGAACTCTTTGACCGCTGGAAGGAAAGGATTGAGGAAGATCCTTGTGATGACTTTCCCCGTGGCCCACAGCAGACAGCACCTCTGCCATTATCACAGTCAGATTTGTGCCATTTTGGGAGGCAGGAGATTGTAATAACTGTCTCTCTGAGACCACACTCTCTGCGCATCTTCCCAGGTTTGGGTGATGAAGTTGTGTATTTCAGACTGTTATAAAGAAGGGCATGAGTAGGCCATCTGTCCTTTTGATCTCACTCTACTGTTTAATATAGATGGTGATTCATCTACTTAAGAGTGCCATTTTGCTGTACTATCAGCATGACCCTTGATTGGTCTCCAAGGTTGTGAACATGTTACTTTGATAACAATTTACAAGAGTAAACATTATTTAAATGTTTCAGTAACTCGTAGTGAACTGAAATGGTGACAATGTGGCAGGAAGGTCATGTTTTTTTGTGGTATCTTCATCCGGTCTTTTCAGTTAACTTATTGGTAATGCAGCAGAGGATGGAAGAAGCCAGTGGTTCATATGGTTACGTGTAATGAGGCACTCTAAATGAGAACTAATAGCATAAATGGAAAACTTTGAGATATAATTAGGGACATTGTAAGAACAGTAAAGGACTATCGCGTGCTTGATTGAAGACTGGAAGCAAATTACAAAGAGATAATAAATGGCTCTGCTTAGATTGCAAGAGATGAAAATTTCCAAATAAAATTGCATGTGAGAATGGGAAATGATCAGAGGCTTGTCTTCTGCTGTAACTGCAAATGTAATTATGCAGCTGAAAGCAAAAAGCTTGTCAAAGATTAAGACAATTACAGGAGAGTTGTACCAAGCACAGAGTTTGAGAGAAATGTACGACAGCAAAGCTTAAATTACATTTCTGAAGAGAACATAAATGTAATGTAGATTGGATGCTTGGCAGAAGTGCTCAGTATTAGAGTTGTAGATAAAAAGGGATTTTGTCTTTCTTATCTGTCATTGTTGATCATTGAGCTCTCAATGATAATGTTGAATTTGTATAAGAACGCTCTATGGCTCATTGTGAACTTAGTTTCCTGAAACTACATAGAAAGTTTATAAAGAGAACAGGGTGGATAAGATGGAACTAAAGTGAAGCACTGCAGATGCTGGAAATAAGGATCAAATATAGAAAATGCTTGACATTTTTGAGGAAATGACTTGGTGCTTCAGATAGTGAAAGGACTGGGGTGCAATTCATCTCTTTTGAGTAGTCAAGGCCAATTTAGAATATGCAGGAAAATAAATCAAATTTCAGTTGAGAAAAATTAAGTGAGGGAGTATAAAGAAGGGTAGAAATGTTGGATTGAGGAGGAGACCATTTGGAACCATGGTGCGTACACCAGTAAAAATATACCTATTTGTTCTGCATTTACATATCTTTGCATCTCTTCAAGTGCTCATCCTGAGACCCATTACATATACTGAGGGTTGGATTGTACACTACCCTTTTAGCAATGTGTTCCTGACTCTCAATCCCCCTTAATGTGGAAACAAATGTTTATCAACTAATCCTTCTATCAATTAACTTAAATTAGCTGAATTCTCTGTTTTCCAGTTATCAAACTCTCTGCCAAGAGACACGGGTCCCTTCTGTTGATCTTGGCTGAGCTCATGATCTAGACTCCGTTCAATTATGCCTTTGAGTTCCTTTGTTTCAAATAATTCAAATCAACCCGGCCACTCCTGCCTCAATTATTCTGGTAACATCATCATGAATTGTTTCTGCAGCCTTTCTTATGCCATCACACTCCTCTGTAGCGCTCTGCATAACACTCCAGCGTTGATCTGATGAGTGTTTTCTCCAACTTTAGTTTGACTTTTCTACCCCTATATTTTGTGCCTCAGTTAATTAAAGGCTGTACCAACTATTGCTTCTTATCATCTTTTCTGCATGACCCACTACTGTGAATAATCCGTAGACATGCATTCCAAGATCCATTCGTGTGCATTTCTTCATTTAGGTTTAGAGATACGACATAGAAACAGGCCCTTCGCCCAAATGATTCCACGCTGACCATTGATCACCTATTCATACGAGTTCCATGTTATCCCATTTTCGCACCAACTCCCTACACATTAGGGGCAATTTGCAGAGGCCGATTAACCTACAAACCCCCTCATCTTTGGGATGTGTGAAATAACCAGAGTAACCGGGGAAATCGCACAGGGAGAACATGCAAACTCCACACGGACAGCACCCGGTCAAGATCGAACCCGGGTCTCTGGAGCTGTCAGGTAGCGGCTCTACCAGCTGTGACTCTGTGCCGCTCTAACATTGCAGCATTTATCGTGTATTCTCTTGGCTCGTTATGACCTAATCCATGAGCCTTGCAGGTCAGAGAAAATATCTCTTGGAGGAAGAACATGGCAGCACTGCACACGGAGACATCTGTTCACGTGCCCTTGGAATGGAGGGAGTGTGATGAAGGAGGGACTTAGTTGTGATGGCCAACCCAATCAATGGGATATCAAATCATATTGCTCCACAGTATTCCATCCCCTCAGTCGGAGAGTGGCTTCAGCTATTAAGCAATTTTTTTGTCAACACTGGTAAAGTGGCTTAAAATGAAAGAGAAACATCTGTGGAAACACTTTGACATGGAAAGAGGCCCTTTGGTCCATTTTGTCCATACTGACCAATTGGAATACTGGGCTTGTCACATTTGCCTGCATTTGACCCATGTCCCTGATATATCTGACAAAATGTCTTTCGAAGGTCAAATCTCTACATATTACATAGGAGTCAATGGGGAAAAGGGGGTTCATGCAACAGAAAATCACAGAATGGATGGTTTCAAGGAACGCAAACCTTTCATAGTACGGGGTTACCTGTAGTAGAAGATTAGTTATTTTGAATTTATTTTATTATACAGGATAAAAAGCCTGTGCTCTCTGTTGGAAGATACTCATTTATATGAATCTCTCTATGGTTTTATGGTTCAATTTATTTTGAATAATTTCATTTACTGCTTTTAAAAGATTCCTCCTCAATTCTGGAATAATGGAGTTAACAAGCTAGGTAATGCAAACTGCAGAGTTCCAGTTCATTTCTGGGTCGATTATTGATAGACTGTTGCAAACGTGGGAATTGGACAGGTTAGATCAGTGATGAATTTGATTGATTGATCGATTGATTTGATTGATTGAAAGATACAGCATAGAAACAGGCTTTGGCCCACCATGTTCTCGCCGACCATCGATCACCTATTCACACTAGTTCTATGTTATCCCACTTTGTCATCCACGCCCGACACATTAGTGCAATTTACTCAGGCTAATTAAACCACAAACCGGCAGGGCTTTGAAATGTGGGAGGAAACCAGAGCACCCATAGAAAACCCAAGTGGTCACAGGGAGAACATGCAAACACTACACCGACAGCATCCGAGCTCATGATTGAACCCGGAGGCAGCAGCTCAATGAGCTGTGTCACTGTGGAACAGCGTTAAGGGTCCATATGGTCTAATCCTTTTTGTTCTTATGAGTTCTACACTAATATAATTAAAGAATGTGGAATATTCTATGTATTTCACAATAATTTCAACATCAAAGTGTTTCCATGTTAAATTACAAACATTAGTGTTGGTTCAAAGGTTGTAAGAGGATAATAGAACCTTTAATGTAAAACAATTGCCTAGACTATATCTTTAATTTGAAAGGATAAATGGTATTTATTACATAGAAATATAATAAAGAAACACTGATGAATTTAGTGTTTTCATATCTGCTTTAGTCAATTACATTGTTTTCATTATTTTCATCCCTTTGAAAAATATTCTGAATTCCCTTGCATAAAAAGGTAATTCCTTTGTTGTGATTGCTTCCAAACCTTACATTTTGTTAATCTTTTAGATGAGGCTAAAAAAGCATGTGGCAGATTTCCAATTCAATTCGCAGAGTGCTGAGGTAAGGAGACTAGGCATTAAGACTTGTAGTAAGTCCATACATTGCCATTGATTAGGAATGAAAGTGTTCAAGGAAATTGTGAGATGACTATTCAATGTGAATATGTAATCTGATAAAACTGAGGTCAGTGGATCGACGGGTGTGGTAGCGAAGAGTCGGAAAAGTGAAGAGAGGATTTAGCTGTTTGTATATGGAACTAAAACTGCCAGTAAATCTTTACAAAAAATGACATAAATTGGCAGATGAGGTGCTTATTTTGAAGAACACGAGAAGTTATGGAACAAAAATCACCGGTAAGCATAGGCTAATTAATACCTGGGATTTTTAGTTTACCATTAATGTGAAATAATAGAGCTATTTATTAACATGTTGTGATCTTCTAACAGATGACTGAATGCATATCAGAAACTTGTTGGATTTTTGTTTACAGGATAGGCTCGTTGACATAACACAGAATTAATGCTGAGCTTTAAGACTCTAGCCGAGAGATTTGAATGATAATGCAAAAGCTTCTTGGCTATTGTAAAAATTGCCAAGGCAAGTTTAATTCCAGATTTAGTTGATATGTTAACATATATTGAACCCGCCTAATAGGGATCAAATCATCCTGCATATTTAAAAATGCTTGATATCATGTTTTCAGAGTACTGTATGGCCAAATGTGCTGGCTGAGTTTTCTCAGCACTGGATTGTGTAGAGTTACAGAAATGTATGACACCCATCTTGTCCCTGCTGGCCAACAAATTGCTCATTTATTTTCAACATCCTTCTCAACTTCTAATTACTTGAAATCTTTGTACCATTATGTTGTGCAATATATATATATATATATATATATATATATATATATATATATATATATATATATATATATTTTTACCTCTGCCCAGACCCTTCATAACCCTTTGGTTCCCAGGGTATCAGATTCAACCATGCATCTTCCATTCAACCTGGGACCCGCCCAGTTATTACCCACTGTAGGCAAGGATTCACTGATTGTCCACGAATACTAGATTGCCCTTGATGAGTGGGATCAATGATATTCAGACCCCCCCCCGTCAAAACTTTTGTTGCCTTTGTCACTAATCTAGGCTGACACTTGAGTGTTTTTATAAAATAAACAGACAAGGAGATTGGCCAAGCAAGATTCCTAATTGTAGAGTTTGTGCATTGTCTGCCAGGTTGTGTTAATGCATAATTTAAAGATACTTAATGTCTCCTTGTAAGGAGAGGACAAATCGTTAAATAGAATTGTCCTTGGGAACATTTAATAATTGATCTCTTCCTGCCGTTATGATGCACTGGTGCTGAATCTAATGGGCAGTACAGGAACTTCAGCCGGGACTAAATCACGTTTCATTTTATACCTCTGAATTACACTGTTTTTACGTTGTTGTGGAATTTGATATTTTTCCTCCTGGTTTTCTAATTTCCACTTTGTTGCTTGGTTACATAGACTGACATTAACTATCCAACACTACCTTGTCTTACTTCGAGCTGATCAGTGAGTTCTGACAGGACATTTGCTTTTGTAGTCTTCAATCATCTTCTCGGTCCCTGACAACAAGTACTTCCTTCACGCTGGGAACTCAGGCTGGCATCCCTGGTCTCAACCTGACTAAACTGGAAAACAAAAAAAGTGCAGGAGTAACTTGGCAGTTTCGGCAGCTTCTCATGACAATAAACTCACTTGAACTTGAACTCTCTGCAGAATGTTGGTGATGTTTTGGGCCATGTTTTCCAGAGATGCTAGCCTAATCCGCTGGGATGATCCAGCCCTGTTTTTTTTTTAATGGTAAATCGGCATATGCAGTTCTTTGTATCCCCAGTGTAACTTGAAGTAGGTTATAATGGTTCTCCCTCTAGCCCAGCTGAGATCAGCCAATAGAAGCTGTAATTGCACCTGGAGCAGTGTTCAGCTGCATGCAATGATGTAAACCACATGAATCACCATGATTTTTTGGAGTTTGAATGAACAAGAAGGACTGCTTTCCATTATTACAGCATACCTCGCAGAAACAATGCAATACAGAGTGGTGCTAAGATGAGGGATGAAGCAGGAGGAAGAATATGTTTACACGCGGATGTTGGCAAAGAAGTGTAATTGAAGAAGAGGATCTTTTGAATTAAAGGGAGAGGTGGCAATAGAGCTGAAGGAGTTGTTCAGGAGCCTGGCGACTGAAGAATGCAAACTCTGCAGAAGAGCAAGCGTGTGAATTGGTGAATAATGAATAAGGACCTGGGGTGATGGTGCAACACCTGGTTGAGGAATGCAACATGATGTATTAGGCACCTCTATGTAGAAATTCTAAAATCCACTCACTTGGGTACATTAAGCCATTACTTAGAGAACGTCACCCTATGTAGAAGAACTATTTGGCAGCAGCATATTTATTAATTTGCACCTTATGGTGGGAATGTGCTTGATTAAAATAACATTTGAAGAAAGCAATGGCATAGGTTTAAGATTTGTTGTTGGTGGAGGGAAGGCAGTGAGGTACAGAGTCAATACAGGCGCTCCCTGGCTTGCATAATGGGTGAGTTTTGTAAACACGCATTTAAGTAAGCAATTCTTTAAGGCCACTGCCTTATTTCTAAGTTGTGCAACTCTGTAGCAACACGCTACTGCTGTCGCATGCGGCCCTTTCCGCAAGCCAGTCAGCTGTGCTTGTGGATGCTCCCATGTAGTCTTTCTGACTTATTCTGAAAGGAATTGTTGTTTCAACTATGTCCCCCCCCACCCAAAAAAAAGGAATGCTTTTGCAACATGAATAATACTCTAAACGTGGGTCACCAGCTCTGTTGTCAGAACCACCCAGTCCTTCAACAGCACACTTGGAGCTGACAGGAAACCAGGTTCTGGTCTCTGGGCCCAGAGGTGGGTCGATTTCCTGGCTGTGGTACTGGGGTTTGGGCTGATGCCAAACTGGATGCTGTGCAACAGGTCCCCAGAGTAGGGGAGGAAATAGTCACTCCACTCTGTTGTTTTAATGTGGTCCATCTGACCAACCTCTATGATCTCTGCTTCAGAAAACTAAAAGCACAACTATTACTGCTGAAAGCTCAATGTTGATTTGGTATAATTCTTTAAAGCTCATACTTTTAAAGGTTAGGGCAATGTTTACCATATCATTTTTGATATTTAGTTCCCCCCCCCCAACAACTTCAAATTTCTTCTGGACTTAAATGGGTTTGTGCACGTCTACATTCTTATTAGGATAGCACAGTAGAGCTGCTGCCTCACCCGCGCCAGAGACCCGGGTTCAATCCTGACCTCAGCTGCTGTCTGCGTGGAGTTTGTATGTTAACTGCAACTGTGTCCAGACACAGCTCCTTAAGGACCAAGTTGGGGAACTGGAGCAGCAGCTGGATGACCTGCGGTCCATCTGGGACAACAAAAGCTTCCTGGACAGAACCTACATTCAGGTTGTCACTCCAAGAGTGCAGGGGTGCGACGGGTAGAGACGGAAAGAAATGGGATGAAGCGAGTGCAGGAGACCTCGGTGGAAGTACTTCTTGCGAACAGGTACACCCTCTTGGGAGCTGTTGGGGCAGACGACGCTTCCAGTCCGAGTAATGGACAGGTCTGTGGCTCGAATCTTAGCGCTGAGACTCAACCAGACCAACGCCAGGCAGAGCCGTAGTGGTAGATAACTCTATTGTCCGAGGTAAAAGGAGGACAGAAGCAAAAGGTAGAAGGGAGATAATAAAAACTAACCTGAAAGTTGTCTGCCTTAATGTGAGGAGCATTCGAAATAAGGTGGATGAATTGAATGCGCAGTTAGTAGTTAAGGGATATGATATAGTTGGAATTACGGAAACATGGCTCCAGGGTGACCAAGGCTGGGAGCTAAACATGTAACAGAAAAGTAGAGGAAGTGGGGTGGCATTGCTTGTTAAAGAGGAGATTAATGCAATAGCAAGGAAAGACATTAGCTTGGATGCTGTAGAATGAGTAGAACTGCGAAATAGACCACCAAACAGCAGGAGGGAGGTTGGGGATAGCATCAAGCAGGAAATTAGGGATGCCTGTAGCAACAGTACAGCAGTTATCATGGGTGACTTTAATCTACGTATAGATTGGGCCAACCAAATTGGTAACAGTGCTGAGGAGGAAGATTTCCTGGAATGTGTACGGGATGGGTTTTTAAACCAATATGTAGAGGAACCGACTAGACGGAAGGCCATCCTAGACTGGATATTGTGTAATGAGGAAGGATTAGTTAGCAATCTTGTTGTGTAAGGCCCCATGGGCAACAGTGACCATATATGGTGGAATTCTGAATTAGTATGGAGAGTGACACTGGTTAATTCAGAGACTGGGGTCCTGAACTTGAATAAAGGAAACTTTGAAGGTATGAGATGGGAATTGTCTAGGATAGATTGGCAAATTGTTCATCCCTGTCTGGTGAAAAAAATAAAACTGGGAAGGCGGCTCACCCCTTGCTGACGAGGGAAGTCAAGGATAGTGTTAAAGCCAAGGAAGAGGCATATAAATTGGTCAGAAGAAGCGGCAAACCAGAGGACTGGGAGAAATTTAGAGCTCAACAGAGGAGGACAAAGGGTTAATTAAGGGAGGGGGGGGGGGAAGAGCATGAAAGAAGGCTTGTGTGGAATATCAAAACTGTTGTAAAAGTTTATTTAGGTATGTAAAAAGGAAAAGATTAGTTAAGACGAATGTAGGTCCCTTATAGTCAGAGACGGGTGGATTTATAATGGGGAAACAAGGAAATGGCAGTACAATAAAGGACAACTTCGGATCTGTCTTCACTAAGGAAGACATAAGCAATCTCCTGGATATACTAGGGGGCCGAGGATTGAGTGGGAGAGAGGAACGGAAGGGAATCCACATTTAATCAGAAAATGGTGTTAGGTAAACTGTTTGGACTGAAGGCAAATAAATCCCCAGGGCCTGCTGGTCTGCATCCCAGAGTACTCAAGGAGGTGGCCCTAGAAATCGTGGATGCATTGGTGGTCATTTTCCAATGTTCTCTCCACTCTGGATCAGTTCCTGTAGGATGGAGGGTACCCAATGTAACTCCACCTTTTAAGAAAGGATGGAGAGAGAAAATGGGGAACTATAGACCAGTTAGCCTAACATTGGTAGTTGGGAAGATGCTGGAGTCGATTATTAAAGATGTTACAGCAGCGCATTTGGAAAGCAGTGACAGGATCGGTCAAAGTCAGCTTAGATTTATGAAGAGGTAATCATGCTTGACTAGTCACTTGGAATTTTTTGAGGATGTAACAAGTAGAATGGATCAGGGCGATGTGGTGTGTCTGAACATTCAAAAAGCCTTTGACAAGGTCCCACACAAGAGATTAGTGTGCAATATTAAAGTACATGATATTGGGGGTAGGTTATTGACATGGATAGAGAACTGGTTGGCAGACAGAAAGCCAAGAGTAGGAATTAACGGGTCATTTTCAGAATGGCAGGTAGTGACTAATGTGGTGCCGCAAGACTCAGTGCTGGGACCCCAGTTGCTTACTATATATATTAACGATTTAGACAAGGGAATTAAATGTAACATCTCTAAGTTTGCGGATGACACAAAGCTGGGTGGCAGCGTGAGCTGCGAGAAGGATGCCATGAGGCTGCAGGGTGACCTGGACAAGTTGGGTGAGTGGGCAGAAGCATGGCAGATGCATTACAATGTGGATAGATGTGAGGTTATCCACTTTGGTGGCAAGAACAGGAAGGCAGATTATTATCTGAATGTTGTCAGATTAGGAAAAGGGGAGGTGCAATGAGACATGGGTGTGCTTGTACATCAGTCACTGAAAATAAGCATGCAGGTGAAAAAAGCTAATGGCATGTTGGCCTTCATTGCTAGAGGAGATGAGGTTTGGAGCAAGGAGGTCCTACTGCAGTTGTATAGGGCCCTGGTGAGACTGCACCTGGAGTATGGTGTGCCATTTTGTCTCCTAATTTGAGGAAGGACATTATTGTTATTTAGGTAGTGCAGCATAGGTTCACCAGGTTAATTCCTGGGATGGTGGGACTGACATATGTTGAAAGAATGGGTCGACGGGGCTTGTATTTGCTGGAATTTAGAAGGATGAGAGGGGATCTTATAGAATCATATAATATTCTTAGAGGATTGGACAGGGTAGATGCAGGAAAAATGTTCCCGATGTTGAGGTGTCCAGAACCAGGGGTCACAGTTTAAGAATAAGGGGTAGGCCATTTAGGACTGAGATGAAGAAAAACATTGTCACCCATAGAGTTGTGAATCTGTGGAATTCTCTGCCACAGAAGGCAGTGGAGGTCAATTAATTCACTGGATGTTTTCAACAGAGAGTTAGATTTAGCTCTTAGGGCTCAGGAAATCAAGGGATATGGGGGTAAAAGCCAGAACGGGGTACTGATTTTGTATGATCAGCCATGATCATATTGAATGGTGATGCTGGCTCGAAGGGCCAAATGGCCTACTCTTGCACCTGTTTTCAATGTTTCTATGTTTTCCCTGTGACCACGTGGGCATCCTCTGGGTGCTCTGGTTACTTCCCACATCCCAATGTGGGTTTATAGGCTAATTGGCTGCTGTAAATTTCCCCTTGTGGGTAAAGAGCGGATGCAAAAGTGGGATAACATAGAACTAGTATGAACGGGTGATCGCTGGTCGGCGTGGATTCAGTGGGCTGGAGGGTCTGTTTCAATGCTGAATCGTTCAATCAATCTGTATCTTTAATCAATCAAAATTTTCTTCAAAGCTTAAATTGAATTCTGTGCCTTTTTGTATTCCACCCATTGTAGTTTTCTTTCTCACTCCCCTGTGCAACATAATCTTAAAAGACCTTTCCATTTGCTGTGCAACTCGGCACGTAACCCTTTGGAGTTGTTGAGTCACACAGCAAGCAAATAGGTCCTCCTGCGCACTGATTCCGTGCTAACCATCAATAACCCATTTACATGAAACATATACTAATTCCTCTTTATTATTCACAATTTCCCATAAGTGGTTCGGGTGGCACAGTGGTGGAGTTACTGCCTTACAGCGCCAAAGACTCAGGTTTGATCCTGATTATGGGTAATATATTTACTTTCTCCCTGTGACCGCGTGGATTTTCTCAGTGCTCTGATTTCCTCCCACACTTCAAAGGTACAGGTCAGTAGGTTGAATGGCAATTCTGTAAATTGCTCATAGTGTGTAGGATTGTGAAACTGTAATAAAATATTGATCGTTGGTCGTCGTGAACTTGGAGGGGTGAATAGCCTGTTTTCGCACTGTGTCTCTAAATTAAACTGAACTCTATCACTTGCCTATACATTAGACAAATTTATAGTGGCCAGTCTATACACCCGAGAAAGCACACATAAGAACATGCAAGCTCCACACCAGTAGCAAAGATTAAAACCCGTTTTCCTGGATCCGTGATGCAGACAATGTACTAATTGTGCCAGTATGCCAGCTCATTAACCTCTTTTTTTTGTACTTTAATCCATTTGAAAATATACTATTCCGGACATTTCCTTTGTTGCCCTCCCGATTCTTGTTTCTGGATGACTGGCAGTCACACAGAAGCAGAAGTTACATTTCCTTGTGTTCTTCTAAATGTGGTATCTTCTGCATTCCACTTCTTAGCACGGTTTGTTGCAAGTTTTAGATCCTGTACATTGTATTATTTTAATTGAGGGGAAATTATTCAGCAATATGATGCGAAATAATAATAAATGCCCTGCCTATAAAAACACTGGTTTTAAAAGGCTCCATAGTTTTATATTGTTTAATTACAGCGTGGCTTGTGTGTGAGCAACGGATTGCATCTTGGCAATACTTATCTTCTGCATGCACCTGTACTTTAGTTGCAATTAAAAAATTCTTGCAGTGGGAAAGGAACAGATTAGTTCTTGGCCTGTCACCAAGTGATTAACCGCAGCCAGTCTGAGTTTGGAGATAGCCTCTGTTTAAATGTGGGAGAAACATTCATATTTAAACCCCAGCGAACTTTCAGCCGTGTGCATTTGGTACAATTTCCTGGTAACTGCACCGAGTTCTTGATGTGTGTAATGAACTTGATGTGATCCTAATTCCTCTGTAAACATCTGAACACAGTTCTTAAATGTCAGGTGATAGAAAGCTGATCAGTGTAACGGATGAATTTGTGATCTCACACTGGAAAAATACTTTTGTGGGTTACTCCAACATTTTGTGTCTGTCTTTGGTATAAACCAGCATCTGCGGTTTCTTTCTTTTTATTCAAAATATATTATGTCTTCACCATAGAAATATTCACCCCAAAATATTTAGAAGACAAGTAGTTATTTGGAATGATGAATAAATGTACAACTGGTGATGTTTTTCCCTTTATTATATAAAATGTACATTCTTTCAGGAATTCTGATCTCTTAACTAACAATTACATTTTGAGTGGTATTGTGAAATTTTAAAAATCCATTATCAAATTTAATTATTTCAAATTTAAGTGATTTTAACTCTGATCATGTTTTTTACATACAGCTGAAGAATTGCTGACAAGACTTCCAGAGCCTAGAAAACTCATTCTTGAGAGAGTATTTTTGCACTCAGCTGCTTTCCTGATTTCTAGATTTGGGAATGAATGAGGGTGGGTGAGCAATGATTACCAGGTCAGTGAGGGAATTTTACTCAAAATGAACTATCCTTGGTTTTCATGCGATTATCCTGGTAGATGCAAATTCCAAATTTAATTTGCTCTGCTAAGCCACAAGGTTAAATGTATCTGAAGAATTTTCTTTAAGTCTCTCCATTTCAGCTCTCCTCACAAAGAGCTTCACGGACAATGCCGTTTTGGGGTCAGATATTGCTCTGTTTCTTTTCCTTTGATCAGCCACTGTTTGTAAGAGGAAATGCAGGCTCATGAACTGTATGGATAGACCAAAATTATGAAAGTTGTATTGCACAGGGATGCATGGTGGCGCAGCGGTAGAATTGCTGCCTTACAGCACCAGACACCCAGGTTCGATCGTTACTACGGGTGCTGTCCGTACAGAGTTTGTATGTTTACCTCATGACCACGTGGGAATTTCCCCGGGAGCTCCAGTTTCCTCCCACAATCCACGGACATACAGGTTTGTCAGTTAGTTGGCTTAAGTACAGATTGTAAACAGACTCAGTGGGCCAAAGGGCCTGTTTGTACGCTGTAACTAAACTAAACTAGTCAGCAAATAACTAACAAACTAACAGGGATGAGTTAAATGGGCGAAGAGTAAATGTAAATGCAAATATTAAAGTTATTCAACCAGAGTCCCTAATATGGGACTATGTTATGTTATGGGAATGAGACATCAATCCAGACACTGCAGCTGATAATGCCTCACCAGCATGTGGGGAATTCTAGCAATTGAGCACATTTACCTCCAGTAAGAAAGTCCTATGGTATTTATACATAGTTATCAAAAGGTGAAGAACGTTGCAATAAATACATTTTTAATTCAGTAGCATGGAGCACAAAACAAACTACTGGAGGGACACAGTGGGATGAGCAGCATCTGTGGAAGGAATGAAATCGTCCACGTTTCGGGTCAAGACCCTGCATCGGGACAATTGTAATTCAGCTTGAGTACTGTTGTAGTTTTTGTTGCATCAAAGTTGGGGCTCTGATATAAAATCAGAAAACGCTGGTATTGTACAACAGGTCAGGCAGCATCAGCAGAAATATTTTTGCTTGGTTGTTTCAGGTTTAGGTTTAGATTTATTATTGTCACATGTACCAAGGTACTGTGAGAAGCTTTGTTTTGCATGCGATCCAAAACGATCAGGTAATGCTACACCAAAAAACAATTGTCAAACTCGAGGACAATGGTTAGAGCAAAGGGGAAGATACGGATGCAGAATATAGTTTTCAGCATTGTAGTGCATTCATAGATAAAGTTCAATATCCCCAATGGGGTAGAGGTGAATCGGCCAGTACCCTAGCTTATGGAAGGACAATATTCTAGCTCATGATTCAACCAGCGAGCCCCTTTCATCTGTAGTTTTATTCCTGATGAACATCTCAGTTCTGTTTGTTACTTAAGCTGCGGCTCATAGAGATGATCTCAAATCTCCTTTCTCTGCATCTGTCCTGCAGATCTAGAAAAATTAGATTGGTTTGGTAATTGGTTTGAAAACTACAGTGGGAGCTTGGAATCTAAACATTGATGGGTGTAATTTAAAGGTGCAGTACTGGTGCAATGCCTGATGTTGATACAGAGCCTCGGTATAAGATCAGCCATCTATAAGGCACTTCTTCTGTCGTAGGAAATTCACACAGTCCGAAAGATCCACTTTCATTCCCAGATATATTCAATAAAATGTTTCCTTCTCAGAAAAGCTTCTGTTTTAAAGTGCTCGTTTTGAGTTGCTTGAAGTCGATATAGTCATGCAGCACGGAACAAGCCCTTCAGCCCAACTCGTCAGTGCCAACCAAGATACCCCATCTAAGCTAGTCCCATTTGCTCGCCTTTGGCCCATAGCTTTCTAAACCTTTCCTGTCTATGTACCTGTTGAAGTGCCTTTTAAATATGGCTATTGTACCTGCCTCAATTACTTCCTCTGGCAATGAGTTGCACAGATTAACCGCCCTCTGACTAAAGGGTGTGGGATGGTGCAAGTGCACGGGGATCGCTGGTCGGCACGTACTCGGTGGGTGCACCAACCATCCTCTGACAGAAAAAGCTGCCCTTCGGATTCCCATTAAATCTTTCCCCTCCTTAGTTCATGGAGTTGTTGTTGCCAATCATGCCCATCATTGCAAAAAGAGAAGACAGAAAGGTTATAATTTTGTTGATTGTTGAATTAAGAAAAATTTTAGAACAGTTTTAGATGCTTTGCAATTGAGTTGGAATATAGTAGGTTACTCCTACCTTGAAACATTAAATTTGTTCCTCCACTGAGTCTATATGTATATCCAGCATTTAATGTTTTTTCTATATTTGATTTGTAGTGTGCACTATATTTTACTTGTGTTATAGCATCGATATTCCTTTTCATAATCTCTGGAGGCTCCAAAGTGCATCCCAGCTGTTGAATTGCAATTATCGCAATTTTATAGGGAAATTCACGAGCGGCTGGAAGATAATCAGATAATAGGATTTTGCTGTTTTTTGTAGACAAGACAAGAAGAGAGCTCCTTTTCATGCAAAACAAGCTTTCTGCACATTTGACTTTGTTGTTAATTTAAGGACAATCTTCCTTTTGTACTTTCGATTCTGATTGTACAGAGGATTTGAGAACTGGAATGCATTAATATGGGTTGTCTCATGGCTGTGTGTGCATCCTTTGCTTGTCCTGTTAAATCCCAGTTGATCACTTGGAATTGGTTGTAGCTACATTATTTGGATCACTATTTGGAAGGTAGGACTGGTGGACATACAAAAACATTTGGAGATTTGTGCAAGCTATTTCACAGCGGGTGCAATGTTCGATGACACAGAGTGGTGGGTGCCTGGAAAGGTGGTGGTAGAGGCAAATCAGAGGCTTTTAGATAGATGCACGGATATGCAGGGAATGGAAGGCTGTGGATCATGTGCAGTCAGGTGAGATTTCAATTATACATGTACAGTACCTAGGTACAGTGAAATGCTTTGTTTTGCATGCAACCTAGTAAAAGCACACAGCAGACCTCACCTATGCAGTACACAAGAGTGGCCGCATTTCTGGCACCCACAAAGTTTATCTTGGCACCATGTTCGGCACAGCTTTTGTGGGCTGAAGTGTCTGGTGCTGTACTGTTCTGCTTCATTTATTTCATCTCTTGTCAAGTTAGAAATTTGACACTGAGATTGAATTTTTCTGTCCACGTTTTCATGTTACAGTTGTACAGGACATTGGTGAGGCCACATTGAGAGAATTATGATCAGTTTTTGGTCACCCTGTTATAGGGAAGATATTGTCAAGCTGGAACGAGTGCACAGAAGATTCAAGAGGATGTTGCCAGGACTCGAGGGCCTGGACAATAGGCAATGGTGGAGCAAGCTACGACGTTATTCCTTGGAGGATGAGGGGTGATCTTAGATTGGGTAAACGCACAGAGTCTTTTAACCAAGGACATAGGTTTAAGGTGAAGAGGGTAAGATTTAATATGAACCTGAGGTGCAACCTTTCCTCAGAGGGTGGTGGGTGTATGGAGCGAGCTGTCATAGGAGATAGTTGAGATAGGTACTATCACAACATTTAAAAAATATTGGACAGATGCATGGATAGGATAGGTTTAAAGGGATATGGATCAAACACAGGCGGGTGGGACTAGTGGAGATGGAGCATATTGGTTGGTGTGTGCAAATTGGGCAGAGGAGCCTGTTTCCACGCGGCCTGACTCTATGACTGTAAGATCATAAACAGGAAGTTTTTCCAAATTTATCCACCTCTCTGCTCCATTTGCGAATATTTATTTACGTAGAAATTTCCTGTTGAAAAATCAGAATATAACAAATGTTAGAACGGGTGTAATTGGTGCAAACAAGTCAGCCTCAAGAGAGCACAACTAAAAGTATATAGAAATTAATACTCAAGCTAACCAACCATTCACACACATTTGGCACAGCATGATTGAGATCATCAGATTGTGAAAGCTGTTGAAATTTTAATATACGTACTGATCTTATGAAAATGCATTTGAGGACTTAGAAAATACAAGGTACATCTCTAAATATATCGAGGAAAGTTAATCTAGTCAATGCCAAAAAAAAGCCAGAAAGTTAATCTAGTCACTGCTAGTAAATGCCAGAAAAATAGCGTGTTTAATTGTATGGTAGACAAAAATGCTGGAGCAAATCAGCGGGTGAGGCAGCATCCATGGAGCGAAAGAAATAGGCTACGTTTTGGGTCGAAACCCTCCTTCAGAATGATGTGGGGGGTGGGGAAGAAGAAAGGAAGAGGTGGAGCCAGTGGGCTGAGGAAGAGCTGAGAAGGGGATCTGAATTTAGAGAAGTCAATGTTTATACCGCTGGGGTGCAAACTGCCCAAGCGAAATATGAGGTGCTGCTCCTCCAATTTACGGTGGTCCTCACTCTGGCCATGGAGGAGGCCCAGGATGGGAGGGGGAATTGAAGTGCTGAGCCACCGGGAGATCAGGTTGGTTATTGCGAACCGAGCCGAGGTGTTCGACGAAGCGATTGCCAAGCCTGCGCTTGGTCTCACCGATGTTTAATTTTATGATAATTTTAACTTGGTGCGATTGCTAGTTTTGTGTGTTCAGATTTTTTATCACAGAGGTACAGCACAGTGGCGTATCAGCAGAGTTGCTGCCTCAGCGCCAGAGCCAGGGTTTGATCCTGACCTTGGGTGCTGTCTGTACGGAGTTTGTACGTTCTCCGTGTGGCCACGTGGGTTTTCTCCAGGTGCTCCGGTTTCCTCCCACACTCTAAAGTCCACAGGTTTGTAGGTTAATTGGCTGTGGTAAAAATGGTAAATTGTTCCTAGTGTGTAGAACAATGTTAGTGTACGGGGTGATTGCTGGTCGGTATGGACTTGGTGGGCCAAAGGGCCTGTTTCTGCGCCATATCTGTAAAGTCTAAAGTAAAGTCTAAAGGTAAAGCCACCAAAACGAGTGGAGCCAGAATTAATTGCCAGGCACAAACAAATCGTGAAATGTTAATCATGACATAGTTGCATGTAAGACAGAATTGCACCAAGTGTCAGCTTCCTTTGATACAAGTTTATTTTCCCTGAACAGTTGATGGCATGTGCAAATGCTCCCCCCCTGCCCCCCTCTCCTTCCAGCAATACCTCTTTCATGAATGGGTCTGGAGCTCCAGGCAACTTGTTGTCAGAACAAAACTGTTCCTGGTGTTTCTTAACAAGCAATCCTTTGAGGTCAAGGATGACTAGCTTCCACTCTTGGTGAGGAAGATGCCTCTGTATGAATGCCTCATAGCATGGATTGGTGGTTGTAACCAGCTGCTACACAATCTTGACTAAATGAAATCTTGATCCGAACCCAATGCTCAGTAGGATACAAAGTCATTTGAGAAGAAATCTTAATTGTTCAGTATTTCAAAATCTCTCTCTCTCTCTCTCTCTCTCTCTCTCTTTGTGTTCATGTTCTCTTATCTCTCGTGGGATCTGGCATCCACAGCTAATGTTTTAGTGGAACAGAGTAAGCAGCATTTTTAAAACTTGCCTCTAAGTTGGACTAATGGATATTGATCTAACTAAGAACATTTCCACTGAATCTTTTGTGCTCAGTTAAATCTTAGTTGAATATGGAAATGATTGCACAATGTTTTGTTCATGGTCTGATTTGTATCTTAGGCAGTTGTTAAATAATGCAAACCCCAGCCGAGTGCGTTCTCATTTACAACTGCTCTTTGGTCAATACCACTCCAAATTCAGATTCAGAAAGACCAAGTCATGATACTGATAGAAATTCCAGTTCTTGTCTTGCTAGACCTTTTAACCGATCAGAAACAGATTTTTTTTTTATCATACAATTTTTGAGCACTATTCATGTGATGGACTTGAATTTGTTAAATAGGAAAACAATTTTTGCTTGAAGATTTTCATGCATCCCACAAATTGCCGTCTGTATTAACTCATTTTACTTTGTTGTCTCCCCTCCCATGTTTCTAACTTTCCTCCTGCTGGACCTGCTGCTAACATTGTACATGTTCCAATGCACCAACAGCATCATGGAGAAATCAGAGACTTGCAGGGATTAGCAAGTAAGTGCCTTTCATTCAGCAAAACTACCACTGATGACTTCTGCTGGTTTTCTTTTTGGTGTGCAGCTTTCTAAATTTATTTTTATAGCTGATAAATTAAAAGCCAGTCTGTGCATCTTGAGCTGGTGAGGATAAAGTTACTGTTCGTTATTTTGTATTGGTCCGCTTCCAGATCGAAATCACGTTCTCTAACTTTTCACAGGGATGGATTCAGTGAATGTAGACTGAACTCTCTCCTCTCCACCCTCCTCTTTCCCCTGCCCCCCTCCCGCCCCCATCGTTCCTTCTCCACTCCCCCCTACCCTTCTCCCTTCTCCACTCCCACCTACCCTTCTCCCTTCCCCTCTCTCCCCCTTCTTCCCTTCCCACCCCATCTTCCTCCTCCCCGCTCTACTCTTCTCCCCCTTCTCCACTCCCCAAAATGCAGACTTTGGGAACAATCCCTCCCCCGCCCTCTCACATTCCCTTCTCACTTCTCCCATTTTCCAACCCCCTCCCACATTTCCCGATGCCCCCCATTTGTGAACCCAGCCTGTGACAGCTAGATCCCACTAATAGTACTGCACAAAGTCTGGTCCACGTCATCTGTTTTAGTAACATTGACTATGGGATAAATGCAGACTTTGGGAGTCTGCCCCCTCCCCCCTCCCCCCACCCCCCTCACCTTGCTTCAAAATGGGTGGTGGGTATTTAGACTCAGTGGCTGTAGCAGGTGGGTGGCATGGGGACATTGGGGACATTGACAACATTGCCTGTACCCAGTTGAAAAGCCTGCTGCCTCTGGGGGTTTGGAGAGACCATTGGAAGAGAGATCTGCCTCTAGGACAACTCGTGGCCAACAGTTTATAACCATATAACAATTACAGCACGGAAACAGGCCCTCTCGGCCCTTCCAATCCGTACCGACCATTTGTTTTCCCCTAGTCCCATCTACCTGCACTCAGACCATACCCCTCCATTCCCTTCACGTCCATATACCTATCCACTTTACTCTTAAATGTTAAAATTGATCCTGCCTCCACCACTTCTGCTGGAAGCTCATTCCACACAGCCACCACCCTCTGAGTAAAGAAGTTCCCCCTCACGTTACCCCGAAAGTTCTGTCCCTTAATTCTCATGTCATGCCCTCTTGTTTGAATCTTCCCTACCCTCAATGGGAAAAACGTATCCACGTCAACTCTGTCTATCCCTTTCATCATTTTAAAGACCTCAATCAAGTCCCCCCTTAACCTTCTGCGCTCCAAAGAATAAAGACCTAACTTGTTCAACCTTTCTCTGTAACATAGTTGCTGGAACCCTGGCAACATTCTAGTAAATCTCCTCTGTACTCTCTCTATTTTGTTGACATCCTTCCTATAACTAGGCGACCAAAATTGTACACCATACTCCAGAATTGGTCTTACCAATGCCTTGTACAATTTTAACATTACTTCCCTACTCCTATATTCAATGCTCTGATTTATAAAGGCCAGCACACCAAAGGCTTTCTTTACCACCCTATCTACATGCGATTCCACCTTCAGGGAACTATGCACAGTTATTCCTAGATCCCTCTGTTCCACAGCATTCCTCAATTCCCTACCATTTACCATGTACGTCCTATTTTGATTTGTCCTGCCAAGATGTAGCACTTCACACTTAACAGCATTAAACTCCATCTGCCATCTTTCAGCCCACTCTTCCAAATGGCCCAAATCTCTCTGTAGACTTTGAAAATCGACTTCATTATCCACAACACCACCTATCTTAGTATCATCTGCATACTTACTTATCCAATTTTCCACCCCATCATCCAGATCATTGATGAACATGACAAACAACAGTGGACCCAACACAGATCCCTGAGGCACCCCACTGGTCACCGGCTTCCAACCTGACAAACAGCCATCCACCATTACTCTCTGATATCTCCCATTCAGCCACTGTTGAATCCATCTTGCTACTCCGCCATTAACACCCAAAGATTGAACCTTCTTAACCAACCTTCCATGGGGAACCTTGTCAAAGGCCTTACTGAAATCCATATAGACAACATCCACTGCTTTACCCTCATCAATTTCCCTTGTTACCGCTTCAAAAAATTCAAGAAGGTTTGTCAAACATGACCTTCCAGGCACAAATCCATGTTGACTGTTCCTGATCAGACCATGTTTATCCAGATGCTTATATATATTATCTCTAAGTATCCTTTCCATTAATTTGCCCACCACTGACGTCAAACTAATAGGTCTATAATTGCTAGGTTTATTCTTTGAACCCTTTTTAAACAATGGAACAACATGCGCAGTACGCCAATCCTCCGGCACTATTCCCGTTTCTAATGACATTTGAAATATTTCTGTCATAGCTCCTGCTATTTCTACACTAACTTCCCTCAATGTCCTAGGGAATATCCTGTCAGGACCTGGAGACTTATCCACTTTTATATTTTTCAAAAGTGTCAGTACTTCCTCCTCTTTGAATCTCATAGTTTCCATAGCTACTCTACTTTTTCCCCTTAACTCACAGAGTTCAATATCCTTCTCCTTGGTGAATACCGAAGAAAAGAAATTGTTCAATATCTCCCCCATCTCTTTTGGCTCTGCAGATAGCTGTCCATTCTGGTTCTCTAATGGTCCAATTTTATCCCTCGTTATCCTTTTGCTATTAATGTAGCTGTAGAAACCCTTTGGGTTTACTTTCACCTTTCTTGCCAAAGCAACCTCATATCTTCTTTTAGCCTTCCTAATTTCTTTCTTAAGATTCTTTTTACATTCTTTATACTCCTCTAGCACCTCATTTACTCCATGTCTCCTATAATATTGTAGATATCTCTCTTTTTTCGAAACAAGTCCAATTTCCCTTGAAAACCATGGCTCTTTCCAATTTTTACTATTTCCTTTCAACCTAACAGGGACATAAAGATTCTGTACTCTTAGAATTTCCCCTTTAAATGTCCTCCATTTCTCTTCTACATCCTTCCCATGAAACAAAGTGTCCCAATTCACTCCTTTAAAATCCTTAAGCATTCCCTCAAAGTTAGCCTTTCTCCAATCAAAAATCTCCACCCTAGGTCCAGTTCTGACTCTCTCCATAATTATATTGAAACTAATGGTATTGTGATCACTGGTCCCGAAGTGCTCACCAACGTATACCTCCGTCACCTGACCAGCCTCATTTCCTAACAGGAGGTCCAGCACTGCCCCTTCTCTGGTCGATACCTCTATGTACTGCTGCAAAAAACTATCCTGCACACATTTTACAAACTCCAAACCATCCAGCCCATTTACAGAATATGTTTCCCAGTCTATTTTTGAAAAATTGAAATCTCCCACAATCACTACCTTGTGCTTACTACTAATATCTGCTATCTCCTTACCTATTTGCTCTTCCAATTCTCGCTCCCTATTTGGCGGTCTATAATACACCCCTAAAAGTGTTGCTACACCGTTCCCACTTCTCAGTTCCACCCAAATAGCCTCCCTAGACGAGCCCTCTAATCTATCCTGCCAAAGCACTGCTGTAATATCTTCTCTGACAAGCAATGCAACACCTCCCCTTCTGGTCCCTCCAATTCTATCACACCTGAAGCAACGAAATCCTGAAATATTTAGTTTCCAATCACAGCCTTCCTGCAACCATGTTTCACTGATTGCCACAACATCATATTTCCAGGTGTCAATCCAGGCTCTAAGTTCATCCACCTTACTTACAATGCTCCTAGCATTAAAATATACACATTTTAGAAACCCACCATCCCTTATTCTCTGTCTATTATCTTTTTCATCCCATGACAGTTTAGTTCCCATGCAGAATATTAGGGGTTCGACTCCAACCCCTGGGGCCCCGTGTCACATTTGGATCAGAGATACAGTGCCCTTCGGATCACCGAGTTCGCACCAACCAGCACACTGTCCCACACACGCTAGGCACAATTTATAAATACCAAGCCCATCAACCTATGGTTAAGGTTACCTCCCGCACTCCAAAGGTTTGTATAAATTGTCCCTAGCATGTGTGGGATAGTGTACGGGGGATCACTGGTCACAGGCTGGGTCCACAAATGGGGTCGTCGTGGAAAGTGGGGGGGGGGGGGGGGTGGGGTTGGAGAAGGGATAAAGAAGGGGGATGTGGGGGGGGGAGTGGGGAAGAAGAGTGGAGAAGGGAGGAAGCGGGGGGAAGGGAAGAAGCGGCTCAGGCGCGCGACACCACTGCAAATTGTTCTGTTGCTGTTGTTCCCTTAAAGGGCCTGTCCCACTTGAGAAACACCAGCACAGTTTGCATCAGGCTGCCTGCTGTCCACATCAGCCAAGGTTTCCTTCACTTGCCAAGCCAGGCAAAATGACTCGGCTTTAGTTTGCCCGGCAGGACTTTAGGTGGCCATTGGCACCCGGGCAACCGTTAATTTCGAGACCTGCACGATGGTCCGAAGGGCCTAATTCTGCTCCGATATATTTTAGTTCATGTTATCTGCGGAGGGAGATTCTGACTGGGAAGAAAATTCCCTGCTCTGGTGCAGAGTGGTGTGTAGTTTCAAAAGGGAGATTGATGCTGAGGATACAATTATGGTTAGAGATACCAATAATTCACAAGTGGTTATGATTGAGAAGGGATTTTTACATGGAAGCAGAGGCTTTGGAACAAGAGGAAAGTGTTAGTTCAGAGGACAAGGAGGGCTAAAAATAGGCTGGAAATTTCCAGTGGCGAAGGGTTGTTCAATGCAGTAACTAATAAGGCCCAGAGAGTTTGAACAAAAGTTTAAATAGGTGAGTGGAGTGGCAATATTGAACTTGTTTTAACATGGTATGGATGCTAGTTACGACGAGAGAGACCAAAATGTGACTTTATCAGTATCATACTGCTGTGCAATTTCAAGCAGGGAAAATTGCGTGAAATAGCCACGCAGTAGGCTTCAGTCAAGGATTAGCTACCAACGCTGTGAACTGGCTCAAAGCCAGGAAATTCCATTCACAATGCAAGAGGTGGGTTTTGTTTTGTTTTTTTTAAAGTAGTGGAGATACTCAATGAGTACTTTACTAAAGGAACATATTTAAAAAATGGTGACCAGTACTGAAAAGCAACATGAATCTTATGATTAGAGGAAATGCTTAAATCTGATAGCTGAGAGAAGGGAAGAAACATCACTTGGTTCATGCACAAAACCTTCTTGAGAGCAAGAAGAAAACGTAAAGGTATAATGTAAAAGATTACTGGAGTTGATTAAGTGACAAAATTAGGGGGGAGAATATCCAACTGGATTTGAAACTGGAAAACAAGGGAAAACAGGAAGAGACAAGTTTTATTGTGGGAGGATGTAGTTGTGGGCACTGTTCATATCAATAATTGGTATATGAACTAAGAGATATTAACAATAATATTTGCAGAAGAAAACACTAATAAAAAGTATAGTTGAACCTTTTAAAGAAAAATTGAAGGAAGCTGCTAGTTTATTGATGAATTTGTTTAAAATGTGTCAGTAGAGCTAATAGGACTTGATGTTTCAATCCCTGTCATAAGTCGGCACTCTTGCTATTTTCAGTGGGATTGGAGTGGTGAAAGGTAGGGTAGGTATGTCTTCGGGGTCATCAGGTGGGCACCCTCCTTCTTTGACGTTTCATTGATAAGCCCACAACATCTCCAGAGGGCTCAACGGTGACACCTGGCGTCCCAGTTACACCCCCCTCAATTCCATACTCTCCTGTCTTCATCTTGCAGCCCAATTGTTGTCTCTCCTTTTGATCCAGTTCAAATTGCTGCTTTTTTCTGCAGAATGTGATAATGATATGATTGCTTGTTGGAGGGAGCGACCCCTCACCCCCATTTTCTTTAATAGCCTGGTCATAGATGTAGTAACAAATCCCCTGCATCACCAGATGGAATTTGGGCAGAAAGTGGTCTTGGTAACGTGGGAGAGCAAGGGGATTTGTGGATCTGTGTTATTTTTTTTCAATTTTTAGAACCAGTAGAAGTCCATATTTTATCTCTACATTGACCCTTACATTTTCTATGCAGTAATGATTCTATATAAAATCTTATCTTCATTTTGTATATGCATGGTATCACACTAACAATGATATACAAAGGGTGCAATTCAGTTCAATTGGAGTCTGCCTGATGTGAGAAAATGCAAAAATTGTGTCTATTTTGGTTAAACAAGGCCAGTTGGAGCAGCTATATTAGAATTATTTGAAGGTGACAAAAAGATTTGATTCCACAAAAAAAATATGCACTCGTTAATTAAAAGCCAACAAGTTAAGGATCATAGATTAGATGTAATAGAAAGGAACTGTAGATGGTGGTTTATACCAAAGATAAACACAAAGAGTTTGAGTAACTCAGCGGGTCAGGCAGCATCTCTGGAGAACATGAATAGGTGACGTTTTGGGTTGTTCTTCAGATTGAAGAGACGTCCCGACCCGAAATGTCACCTATCCATGTTCTCCAGGGATACTCCCTGACCCATGAGTTACTCCAGCACTTTGTCTATCCTCGCCAAAGATTGAATGTTGGATACAAGATATAAGAACAGGGAGAAGTACATTTGAAAAACAGACTTATGGTTATGGATTTGTCCTTGGGTTTTTGTTCAAAACCCATTTATCCTTGGGTTTTGAACAAAAACAACTTCAACATTTGGGATTAGAGTAGACATGCGAGCCAAGGTAAAACGAGTCATAAAGATACGAGGCAAAAGGAAATATTTATTTGATGGATAAATAATGAAGTAATGTAGATTGGACCAAACGTTATTTCCTATTGTAATTTCTAAATTGCAGATGACAAATGCATTGGTGATAAGTGAATGAATAAGCAAGAGGGAATAGTTATGACCCTTAATGTCTTCCCAGTTGACATTCCTCTTTCTGAACTGCATCGGACCTGGCGTGATGAATTGGTCTCACTGGTGCTCATAAGTCTTCACAAGATCATCCACTATTTCCATTGGTTTAGTCTTTGCGATGTACGGAGAAAATGTCTTGGCCAAACCCCCCTGTTTAAAATTAACAGAAATGTGAGAGAGCAGGAATGTGTGGAGAGGATTAGAAATAGCAGAAGGAAATGGAGGCTGGAGGCTGCAATTGTAGCTCTCTGTCGCCCTCTTCAGTGCAAGCTATGTATATGTGGTGGAAAGATTTCACCACTGGGGGTGAAAGAACTTTCTGTTTGGAAGCATTATGTACAATGGGCAAATTTGTGTCAAAGAGACATGCAAACTATTCAGCAACATTGACATTATTGAAACTCAGTATCAACACCTAACCATGAAAGTATTTGTTCAAGCTTTGCTTTGCAATTACATTCAAAAGAATTCAAAAAGCATACCAAACAGTATAATGATTGGGACATCCTTGTCAAGAGGTTGATTTTCTCCATTGCTGCTGGGATAATGTTTAATGCATATTTAATGCAATGATCAGCCAAGAGGTATAACTAAGCTTCCTTCAGAGATGGTAACTTTAAATCTACTTTAAAACTACGATGGGAATTACATTAATTAACAAAGTAATTGTTGGCAACAAGATGACAAGTTGGCTTGCCTATTTGCTGTTCAGTAGAGCCCATGTTGCATTTGAAATGGGTAAAAATACAATAGAAATATGGCTGTAATTAGTCTGCAATGCCTGGCCTTCAGATTTACTTTGAAAAGAGATTTGAAAGGATAGTTTTAACCAATGAAGCTTGTATAATGGAAGGCTGTCACTCATGTTAAATTTAACCTGAAGGAAGGAATTGCATATGCGGGTCAACTGAATATAGACACAAAATGCTGGAGTACCTCAGCGGGTCAGGCAGCATCTTTGGCGAAAAGGAATAGGTGATGTTTTGGGTAGAGACCCTTCTTCAGACTGAGGTCTGAAGAAGGGTCTTGATCCAAAACATTATCTATCCATATTCTCCAGAGATACTGCCTGATCTGCTAAGATACTCCAGCACTTTGTGTTTTGTAAGTCAATATGTGCGGTTCCTTATTTCTACCTTTTAATGTTCATGCGGTTGGGTTTATAAGCTACGCAAGTGGAATATGAAATGCTGTTCCTCCAGTTTGCATGTAGACTCACTCTGGCAGTGGAGGAGGCCCAGAACAGAAAGGTCAGTTTGGGAATGGGAAGTAGAATTGAAATGGCTAGCAACCAGGAACTCCAGCTGGCCCAAGCAAATGTTTGGCAAAGCAGTCGCTTTGTCTGTAATTGGTCTCACTGATGCAGAGGAGACCATTTCGGGAGCACCATGTTCCCATTCCCCTATTCTTTATCGACCAGCTCTCTCCCCGTTACTCCATCAGCCTGAAAAAGGGTCCCGAACCGAAATGTCATCAGTCCACCTCCCTCCACAGATTACTACCTGATCTGCTCTGTTTCTCCTGCGTTTTTTTCCTTGGCATTTCTGGCGCGTTGTATTTCTTGTAAAAGACAGTTTAATAGTGCAGTTTCTCAGAGAAGCAGCAGGTGGCATTGATTATCCTGAAACTGAAAAGTAAACGTGTTCAATTTTTTCCTTTTATCACTCTCTTTAAAAAACAAAACCTGACAAACGGCCATATGCTCACGGTGGAGGCAGTGGATGAAATATTGAGACAGTTTATTGGCACACTATGAGAACTGAGTTTTAATATCCTGTCTGTCTAATTAGTTGATCTCTCTGCATGTGGGTGGTAGGCAACTTTATCATTATTATATCTCGGTGTATTTAAACCATTTTAGAACTGCTGTAGATTATCCATTAGAAATTTATATGGCTGGGAAAATGTAAATGATGTAAATAATATCGTGAGGTTTTAATGAATATTCTGATTTGAAGTTGACTTCTCGCATCTGATTACCGGTAATCTATTTGCATATCCATATGATGGAAGATATTTGGTTTAATTTACTGCTGTGTTCATCCGATTCCTTTCAGCACTGTTAAGTGAAAAATTGTTTCATAATCTACAAGGAATAAATTGGACGTTTTGCCCACAACATTTTCAATACGCATATTTTAACTGTAAAACAAAATCTTAGTTTTGACCACATTCTTCCCACGTAAAAACATGCAAAAGAATTTATTCTTTTGGAACCGATCGTTAATGAAATATGTTTAATTACAATGTATTTTAGTTTGTAAATACATTCGCTTATTCCGATTTAACTCTTTGCGGCCAACAATGTATTTGTATTTTGTTTGCTCATCATTGAAAAGTAGTAGCTGGTTTGGCTTTGCAAGGGATGGCTGAATGAGACTTCTTTGTGTTTCTCTTGATGAGAGTTTTATCTCTGATGAGAAAATAAATAAAATTGCAGGCTGTATTACTGACCTATATGTTGTCTTGGCAGCTGCAGTAATGATTAATGATGAACCTCAGCCAGTGACTCCAGGGAAAATGAGTCTGCGCGCAGGAAAAGAACCATTTTATTCCCCAAATAAAGAGGTGGTCCAGCCATCAGCCAGTCCAGGAAATAGCAGCAATCATGGTAAGAATTACTGTAAATTTAAGAACTTTGGCAGTGTGACTGTTTAGTCTCACAACCAACATCTCTGTTCTGCTCCCTATCTAACAGTTGTTTTCAAATGCATCATACATGGGCAAGTTTAATTTTGATTAACTGTTTATAAAGGGGTTGTTATTATTGAGCTCGTATTGATTGCATTATGAGTTGCCCGCCCACTAGATTTATCATGGGATAAGGAACCATATTAAAATGCTTGCCTTTATCTTCTCTGTGGGTGTCTCATCACTGCTTCTCACCATATTTTGCAGTGTCGGTTTGAACTGCTGTGTTTTTCTTCAAACTGTCTTTTTATAAAGGTAGAAAAGTAGAATTGGTTCTGTGAAAATGAGCTGCTATTCTTTTACAATGACTATAGTTGAAAACTACTTGGTAATAAATGGCTTTGGAAAGCTTGAAGCGGGAAAAGATGATCGATTAGTGAGAGTTTTCTTTTTTAAAACTGCCCTTTAAATTCAAATTGTTTTTCTTTTGAAGAAAGCACCAGCAAACGTTGAAAGTAGCAATGATCAGGTGAAAAGCACATACACTTTTTTAAAAAATTACATGGCTGGTAAAGGGCCTGTCCCACTTCCCCGAGTTACTCACGAATTCTCCCGAGTTTTCCCCTTGATTCAAACTCGGAGAATTACAGTAATAGCCAGCTGTAGGTACTCGGGGCTATTTTTTTTACTCGTGGACATTTTTCAACATGCTGAAAAAACATCCCGACTTGCATGATGCCCCGAGTACCTACGGTTGGCATTACAAGCCACTATGAAATATCTACGGACTCCTACGGCCTCCTACGGACTCGCTACGGACATTCTCCGAGTTTGAGTCAACGGGAAAACTCGGGATAATTCGTGAGTAACTCGGGAAAGTGGGACGGCCTTTACTATATAAAAATTTTAATGGCATTAAAAAATTAAATAATGTGTAGTTGGATTAAAAAAATAACAATAATAAAGGGGAACATTGAAATCTTTTCATACTTAGAAAAATAATATTACCAGAAGGCTTGAGAAGCTCAGAATGTTCTCATTCAAAATGGAAATGGTAACAGCAGATCGAAAAGAGGGGTTTAAAATTGAGAGTTACACAAAAAGCTGGAGAAACTCAGCGGGTGCAGCAGCATCTAAGGAGCGAAGGAGATAGGCGACGTTTCGGGTCGAGACCCTTCTTCAGACTGGTCAGGGATCAGGGAAACGAGAGATATAGACGGTGATGTGGAGAGATAAAGAACAATGAATGAAAGATATGCAAAAAAGTATCGATGATAAAGGGAACAAGCCATTGTAAGCTGTTTGTGGTGTGAAAATGAGAAGCTAGTGCGACTAGGGTGGGGGGAGGGAGATAGAGATAGAGGGAATGCCAGGGCCCGAGGGCTGAGGGAGAGGTGGGAAGGGGAGGAGACAGCAAGGGTTAACAGAATTGGGAAAATTCAATGTTCAAGCCCAAAGGATGCAGACTCCCCAAGCGGAATATGAGGTGCTGTTCCTCCAACTTGCGGTGTTGCCCACTCTGGCCGTGGAGGAGGCCCAGGACCGAGTTGTCGGAATGGGAGGGGGAGTTGAAGTGCTGACCACCGGGAGGTCGGGTTGGTTTTTGTGGACCAAGCGGAGGTGTTCGGCGAAACGATCGCCAAGCCTCCGCTTGGTCTCACCGATATAGATCACCTGGCATCTGGAGCAGCAGATGCAGTAGATGAGGTTGGAGGAGGTGCAGGTGAACCTCTGTCGGACCTGGAAGGACTGCTTGGGTCCCTGAAAGGAGTGGAGGGGGGAGGTGAAGGGACAAGTGTTGCATTTCTTGCGGTTGCAAGGGAAAGTGCCCGGGGAAGGGGTAGAGCGGGAGGGGAGGGAAGAATTGACAAGGGAGTTGCGGAGGGAGCGGTCTTTGCGGAAGGCAGACAGGGGGGTGATGTGGAGAGATAAAGAACAATGAATGAAAGATATGCAAAAAAGTATCGATGATAAAGGGAACAAGCCATTGTAAGCTGTTTGTGGTGTGAAAATGAGAAGCTAGTGCGACTAGGGTGGGGGAGGGAGATAGAGATAGAGGGAATGCCAGGGCCCGAGGGCTGAGGGAGAGGTGGGAAGGGGAGGAGACAGCAAGGGTTAACAGAATTGGGAAAATTCAATGTTCAAGCCCAAAGGATGCAGACTCCCCAAGCGGAATATGAGGTGCTGTTCCTCCAACTTGCGGTGTTGCCCACTCTGGCCGTGGAGGAGGCCCAGGACCGAGTTGTCGGAATGGGAGGGGGAGTTGAAGTGCTGACCACCGGGAGGTCGGGTTGGTTTTTGTGGACCAAGCGGAGGTGTTCGGCGAAACGATCGCCAAGCCTCCGCTTGGTCTCACCGATATAGATCACCTGGCATCTGGAGCAGCAGATGCAGTAGATGAGGTTGGAGGAGGTGCAGGTGAACCTCTGTCGGACCTGGAAGGACTGCTTGGGTCCCTGAAAGGAGTGGAGGGGGGAGGTGAAGGGACAAGTGTTGCATTTCTTGCGGTTGCAAGGGAAAGTGCCCGGGGAAGGGGTAGAGCGGGAGGGGAGGGAAGAATTGACAAGGGAGTTGCGGAGGGAGCGGTCTTTGCGGAAGGCAGACAGGGGGGGGATTAAAATTGAGATTTCATAGCATATGTGAACAGAAACTGATTTCATTGTAGGGGTCAGTAACAAGAGGAAAGATGGCAAAATATTGGTAAAAGACCCAATGCATGATTTTTGTATCTGAACAAGTTGTTGTCTGGAAGGCACATCATGAAAATATGTTTGAAGTAATATCAGTAATACAGTAAGTTTCACAAGGGAAGTGGAACTAGAGGAATTGATTCAATGAGAAAAGATGCAGAGATTTGGGGGTAAATGCAAAGAAAGCAGGACTAATTGGGCAGATTAAGCAGTGGTTACTCACTTAAAGCCCTGTACCACTGTACGAGTTCATTCAAGTGCTCTCCCGAGTTTAAAAAAAAAATCAAACTCGTGGTAAGCACGTAGAATGAACGTAGCGGGTACACCGGAGCTCGGGGAAGTCTCTTAGCGGCTCATAATGCTAACGGCCTGTACTCGGGAAACACGGTAAGCTCGGGAAGACTCGGGAAAGATTTTTCAACATGTTTAAAAATGGCCACGAGAGCCCCGAGTACTTACGAGCGGCCATTACCGTAAATCTCCGAGTTCGAATCAGGGCGAACTCGGGACAACTCTTGAATGAACTCGTACAGTGGGACAGGGCTATTGGGCTACTCTGAGGCACCACAAACAGATGAACTCTGCTGCCTGTAAGCACAAGGGCAACGGGCACAAAGCAACGGCATGATCTATAGATCCCCTTCAACATACCCCATCCTGGTTTTAGAGACAAATTGTTATTTTGTCATCATTGTGGAGTGGAAATCTCAGAACACTGTGTCCAACAGTACTGTGGAAGTACTTTCACCACAGGGAACTACAGCAGTTCAAGAAGGTGTCTTGGCATATCTTCGCAAGTACAATACAGGGTGGGCACTAAATGATTGCCTTACCAGTGCCACCAACAACCTGATGAAGTGATTTTTTTTGTAATAGTAAATGTAACACTTGCATAGAAATGTTATTCGTAATGGTATAATTTTTTTACTGTGTGAAAATGGTAGATGTAATCAACATTACAAGAGGTCATGATATCAACAGAAACAGAAACAATTTATTTTGATTTTGAAGAAAAAAGCCTATCACCAAAGATAGACGCAAAGTGCTGGAGTAACTCAGTGGGTCAAGCAGCGTCCCTGGAGAATAGGAATTGGTGATGTTTCAGATCAGAATCCTTCTTCAGACTGATTCCCGAAGAAGGGTGCTGTTTACCAAAACATCTATTTCTTTTCTCCAAAGATGCTGCCTAACTCACTGAGTTACTCCAGCACTTTGTGTCTATCTTTGGTATAAACCAGCATCTGCAGTTTCTTCCTACACACAAAGCCTTTCACCAGTTATCTGATGTGATTTTTGAGCTGTACTAAAATGATTCACATTGGGTTAAGTTGAACCAACTGATTGGGGACTTTCAGCCATTCAGCACATTAGATATTTTGTATGTATCTTTTTCAGTCAAATGGGGAATTTCTTTTTTAAAAGAGAGACGTTTTGGCAAATTGTAACAACGCTCCGTGAATAGAACCTCTTTTTAGCAGATACGTTTTCACTCAGAGGGTGATTGGGCTAGGGAGCAAGCTGCCGGAGGAAGTAGTTGAGGCAGGTACAATAACTAGTTAAAAAGCATTTGACAAGTACGTGATTATGAAATGTTTAGGGGGATATGGACCAAATGTGGGTATGTGCAGCAAGCTTAGATGGGGCATTTTGGTTGGTATGGATGAGTTGGGCTGTAGCGTCTGTTTACTTTAAACTAAAGAGATACAGCATGGAAACAGCTTTGGCCCACTGAGTCCGGGCTGACCAGTGATCACCCGTCCACTAGTTCTATTCTACTCACTAGGGACAATTTACATAAGCCAATTAACCTTCAAACCCTCCTTCCAAAACCCTTTGGAATGTGGAAGGACACCAGAGCACCCATAGAAAACCCACGAGGTCACAGTGAGAACATGCAAACTCTGTACAGACAGCACCCGTAGTCAGGATCGAACCTGCATCTCTGGCGCCGTGAGGCAGCCATTCTACCGCTGCGCCACTGTGCTGCCTCTTGTGCCACTGTGCCGCCTCATTTCTGAGCTGTATAAGTCTATGATTTTATGAAAAGCATTTTTATACATTTGGCATGGATGAGTTTTATTTGTAACCATATGGCACTGCAGATGCAGAAACATTTGTAGCAGTGACAAGAGAGATAATGCAAGTATTTATACTGCAGTTGGCTCCAAGCCATAATTTGTCAAAGACCAGGAACATTTAAATTGAGAATCGTTGTAATTCATTCAAATGGGTTGAGCTCTGATGTGGTGAGCGGCTGTCCTCTGCGGTATTCAGTCACTATTCATTGACTTGCACAGTTGTGCAATGGAACATTGAATCTTAGAACGTGACGGAAGTTGAATGCTGGTGAATCCGACCTTCCGCACTGCCATTAGACTTGCCAGAGATATCAACTGTACAATTAGCACCCCAATTCATTATTTAATATGGAGAGAGAGTGAGGAGTTGTATGGGGCTTGTGATAAGTGGTGTGCCTTTGGGATCGGTGCTAGGCCCATTGTTGTTTGTGGTTTACAGCAACAATTTAGACAAGAATGTGCAAGGCATTATTATTAGGTTTTCTGATGATGCCAAAGTAGGTGGTATTGTGGACGGTGAAAAGAGTTATCAAATCTTATGGCAGGATCTTGATCAAGTGGACTGAACAATGGCTAATGGGAATCAGTGCAGATATGTGCAAGGCGTTTCATTTTGGGAAGTCAAACCAGGACAGGACCTTCGCAGTGAATGGTTCTGCTCTAGGGAGTATTGTAAAGCAGAGGAATCTATGAGGATAGGTGCACAATTCCCTGAAAGTGGTATCACAAATAGAGAGAGTTGTAAAGAAGGCTTTTGGCACATTGGTCTTCAACAGTCAGCGTGTGGAGTATAGAAGTTGGGACATTTTGTTACAGTTGTACAAGATGTTCGTGGGGCTGCATTTGGAGTATTTGTGTTCAGTTTTGATCATTCTCCAAGAAGAAGGATATCATTAAGCTGGAAAGAGTACAGAGAAGATTTAGGAGGATATTGCCAGGACTCTCTTCCTTATTGAACTTCTGCCCATAACAAAGCTCAATGTAGCCAAATGAAGATGAAAAGGAGGGACCTCATTGAAACTTACCAAATACTGAAAGCCTGGATAGAATGGATGTGGAGAGGATGTTTCCACTCATGGGAGAGTCTAGGACTAAAGGTCATAGCCTCAGAATAAAAGGACATACCTTTAGAAAGGAGATAAGGAGGATTTTTTGTTGTTGGTATTGTATCTGTGGAATTCATTGCCACAGACTGCTGTGGAGGCCAAGTCAATTTATATTTTTAAGTTGAAGATTGACAGATTCTTGATTACTCAGGATGTCGGGGGTAATGGGGAGAAGGTAGAAGAATGAGGTTGAAAGGGAAAGATAGATCGCCATGGTGGATTAGACTTGATGGCAGAATTGCCTAATTCTGGTCCTTTTACTTTTAACACGGTCATTTCTTTGCACTGTTTAACTGGTAATGTTTCTGCAAATATCAAATGATCTGCTAGATGGCAGCAGAGGTTGAGAGATCATCGTTTCATTTTAGGGTACACAAAAAGCTGGAGAAACTCAGCGGGTGCAGCAGCATCTAAGGAGCGAAGGAGATAGGCGACGTTTCGGGTCGAGACCCTTCTTCAGACTGGTCAGGGATCAGGGAAACGAGAGATATAGACGGTGATGTGGAGAGATAAGGAACAATGAATGAAAGATATGCAAAAAAGTATCGATGATAAAGGGAACAAGCCATTGTAAGCTGTTTGTGGTGTGAAAATGAGAAGCTGGTGCGACTGGGGTGGGGGAGGGAGATAGAGATAGAAGGGAATGCCAGGGCCCGAGGGCTGAGGGAGAGGTGGGAAGGGGAGGAGACAGCAAGGGTTAACAGAATTGAGAAAATTCAATGTTCAAGCCCAAAGGATGCAGACTCCCTAAGCGGAATATGAGGTGCTGTTCCTCCAGCTTGCGGTGTTGCTCACTCTGGCCGTGGAGGAGGCCCAGGACCGAGAGGTCGGATGCGGAATGGAGGGGGAGTTGAAGTGCTGAGCCACCGGGAGGTCGGGTTGGTTATTGCGGACCGAGCGGAGGTGTTCGGCGAAGCGATCACCAAGCCTCCGCTTGGTCTCACCGATATAGATCATCTGGCATCTGAGCAGCGGATTGCAGTAGATGAGGTTGGAGGAGGTGCAGGTGAACCTCTGTCGGACCTGGAAGGACTGCTTGGGTCCCTGAAAGGAGTGGAGGTGAAGGGACAAGTGTTGCATTTCTTGTGGTTGCAAGGGAAAGTGCCCGGGGAAGGGGTAGAGCGGGAGGGGAGGGAAGAATTGACAAGGGAGTTGCGGAGGGAGCGGTCTTTGCGGAAGGCAGACAGGGGGGGAGATGGGAAGGTGTGGCGGGTGGAGGGGTCACGTTGGAGGTGGCGAAACTGGCGGAGGACTATATGTTGTATTTGCCGGCTGGTGGGGTGAAAGGTGAGGACCAGGGGGACTCTGCCCTGTTTGCGAGTGGGGAATGGGGAGCGAGGGCAGTGTTGCGGGGTATGGAGGAGACCCTGGTGCGAGCCTCATCAATAGTGGGGGAGGGGAATTCCCGTTCTCTGAAGAATGAGGCCATTTGTGATGTCCTGGTGTGGAATACCTCATCCTGGGAGCAGATGCGGTGTAGACGGAGGAATTGGGAATAGGGATGGAGTCCTTACAGGAAGCAGGGTGGGAGGAAGAGTAGTCCAGGTAGCTGTGGGAGTCAGTTGGTTTGTAGTGGATGTCGGTCAGGAGTGTATCACCTGCAATAGAGATGGTGAGGTCAAGGAATGGTAGGGAAATGTCGGAAATGGTCCAAGTGTATTTGAGTGCCGGATGGAAGTTGGTGGTGAAATGAATGAAGTCAGTCAGTTGTGTTTGGGTGCAGGAGGTGACACCAAAGCAGTCGTCGATGTAACGGAGGTAGAGGTCGGGGGTTTCATTTTAAGTGTGAATCTTCAATGAGGTGATTTTTCTCCCCTGGAAATAACAGTTGAAAATTATATTTTACTCTTCACCTCACAATTTAATCTTTCTCTTCCTGATAGTGGCTGCATTTGTGGAAGTTGGTGGAGAGGGCAGAGTTGGTTGTCAAGGGAATGAATAGGAAGTCATTTTCTTACTTGTTCTCCCTTCTGCAACCCCTCCTTCTACCTCCCTCTCATCACCTTATTTTCTATATCCCTAATCTGTAACTCTTTCCCTCTCTCAGTCTGCCTCTTTGAGCTTCTTGGTTATTTCTCTCTTCTTATCTTCTGTGTGGCCAGTCCCTCAGGTTCAAGAATGACTTCCTTTGATATCAGTTCCATAGGTTCTGAGAAGGCTGGCCGCAGTCTTTAACACAAATTGGGCAAAAGGTGGGTGGGTGGGTGGATGGATAACGTGCAGTTACATGCACAGGACTTCTGTGTGCTTTGCATAGAATTAATTTCTTAATCCAGAATGTTCTCTCCACGTTGAGCAGTTGTAGGCCCAGGATTTCCGTGAGTTAGTGGAAATATTGCAGAGTTACTTTGTGCTTATAAGCTAATCCTTCAACCAAATCCTCTCAGTCACTGCACTACAAACAGCACATTACAGTCACATAACATGCCATCCACTGCACTAGTCAGTGCGCCCCGCTCACTGCAGTGCAGTCGGTACATGCCAAGCCTTTTCTGCTCATGCCCGTCTTTCACTGCTTCGCGCACCAAGCAGGGCTCTCTGTGTCCCCATTTCCCTTCCTGCACATCATAGCATGTGCCTGATCACCTCCTCCCATGGCTCTCTCTCTGCCTGAGTGATACATCCCTTGAATTGTTTTGCATCCAGTCTTTAGAAGCTGCCTGATTCTGATTGCTGAATCCTTCTACTTAAGGTGCCCTGTCATTTTCTGAACAGAATTATGAACAACACCCTTTTGTTAAATCGTGACTAATGTACAAATCAAGTTCTTTTTCTTATTGGTATGTGTTGTTAACTCAGTGAACGGTATTGCATAAACTCTGCTGCTATGGTAACAGATTAGGATGAGTCAGGACTGGAATGACACCTGACTCATCTGATCATGTGGACCATAATTCAAAAAGCATTCATCTGTAGGATACTGATCGTTTGTTGATGCAAGGTTGTACTTTAAATAGTCTCTGCAGCACCCCCCCCCCCCCCCTCCTTCCTCAGTACCTTCCTGTCTGCACCAGATTGGAAAAAAAGTTCTGTCTCTGTCTAAAAATCAGTTGTCGCCTAGCCCCTGATTACAGCATTGGTTTCATTCAGACACATTGATTATTCTTGTCCCATTTGGGCCTTGGTAGTCTCACAGAGGAAAGAGCAGCAGGAGGGAGGATAACTGGCAGGCTAGGAGTTGGATGTGAAAGTAGATCTGTGCAGCAAGTGAATCAGAGACGGTAAGAAATCCAAATCTCACCTTGTGAGAAGCAGAGTTGAAGAGTCCAGAATTGGGCCCAGAGTAAAGAAGTTAGACATAGACATAGAAAATAGGTGCAGGAGGAGGACATTCGGCCCTTCGAGCCATTCATTGTGATCATGGCTGATCGTCCCCAATCAATAACCCGTGCCTGTCTTTTCCCCATATCCCTTGATTCCACTAGCCCCTAGAGCTCTATTTACCTCTCTCTTGAATCCATCCAGTGATTTGGCCTCCACTGCCCTCTGTGGCAGGGAATTCCACAAATTCACAACTGGGTTGAAAAAGCTTTTTCTCACCTCAGTCCTAAATGACCTCCCCTTTATTCTAAGACTGTGGCCACTGGTTCTGGACTTGCCCAACATTGGGATTTTTTTCCCTGCATCTAGCCTGTCCAGTCCTTTTATAAATTTATATGTTTCTATAAGATCCCCCCCCCTCATCCTTCTAAACTCCAGTGAATACAAGCCTAGTCTTTTCAATCTTTCCTCTTATGACAGTCCCGCCATCCCAGGGATCAATCTCATGAACCTATGCTGCACTGCCTCAATCACAAGGATGTCCTTCCTCAAATTAGGAGACCAAAACTGTACACAATACTCCAGATGTGGTCTTACCAGAGCCCTATACAACTGCAGAAGAACCTCTCTACTCCTATACTGAAATCCTCTTGTTATGAAGGCCAACATTCCATTAGCTTTCTTCACTGCCTGCTGCACCTGCACGCCAACTTTCAGTGACCAGTGTACAAGGAAACCCAGGTCTCGGTGCACCTCCCCCTTACCTAACCTCCCACTGAGAGATTGTAGGAGTCACCATCCTTTGCAGGATCTTTTCTTCTTCCACTTACATTCCTTCCTCCGGATTCATAATGCGCCCTTCCATTCTTATCCCAAATGTTGTCTTTTCATCTCTGGCCTTTGTCCAACCATCTGCCTGACTACCCATCCCACCCCATCCCTTACCTGTATCCACTTATCACAGCCAGGCTTTGTTCTGCCCCTCCTCTCTCCCAGCTTTCTCTCTTCACCCCAGCTCAATTAGTCTGAAAAAAGTTAACACAAAATGAACTAAAAATAAGCACCATAACCCTGGTTGGTCATAAAGCACAGACGCAAAATGGTGGAGTAACTCAACAAGAATATGGATAAGTGACATTTTGGGTCAGGACCCTTCTTCGGACTTTAAAGAAGGGTCCTGTCCCACCCCCGAAACGCCGCCAACCCATGTTCCTCAGGCATGCTGCCTGACCTGCTGAGTTACTCCACCAGCATTTTGTGTCTTTCCTGTGTAAATCAGCATCTGCTGTTCCTTGTTTCTACTTGATAATAAAGTTACCACACTCCGTCCTTGCTTTCAGCCTCTATCAGGGATCCATATTTTTAACGAATAGGTACAGGATACAGCTTATCACATTACTAATTGTGGCACCATTTTGACCTACCACTGACCTTGTTTTACTTGCATCACAATATTTGCCATCACTCAAGCATTTTGCAGGTCAAGCTACTTATTTTTACTGTATGTTGGTTTTTTTTAATTTCCTTTTCTTCCTTAGTGTTTTTGTCTTTCTTCACACTGCTGCAATAGCACCTCAGCATGCGCAGATGTCTGAATTGTCAACCAACTTGCGTTTGTCCACTCGTGCTGGAGGATGCCATCTCCACGGCACTTCACTCCGCCCTCTCCCACCTCGACAACAGAGACACCTACGTGAGAATGCTGTTCATGGGCTTTAGCTCAGCATTTAACACCATTATCCCCTCCAAACTGATCACCAAGCTCATCGACCTGGGCATCGACCCCTCCCTCAGCAACTGGATACTGGACTTTCTAACCAACAGACCCCAGTCTGTTAGGTTAGACAACCACACCTCTTCAACCCTCACCCTGAACACCGGCGTTCCACAGGGCTGTGTACTGAGCCCTCTCCTCTACTCCCTCTTCACCTACGACTGCACACCTGTACATGGTACTAATACCATCATCAAGTATGCAGACAATACAACGGTGATTGGCCTCATCAGCGACAACGATGAGTCGGCCTATAGGGAGGAGGTCCAGCTCCTAGCAGCATGGTGCGCTAACAACAACCTGGCCCTTAACTCCAAGAAGACCAAGGAGCTCATTTTGGAATATAGGTCTAGGGGCTGCACGCACACCCCCATCCATATTAATGGGACGGAGGTGGAACGTGTTTCCAGCTTCAGGTTTCTTGGGGTCAACATCTCTGATACCTCAACAAGAAGGCTCACCAGTGTCTCTTCTTCCTGAGGAGACTAAAGAAAGTCTATCTGTCTCCTCAGATTCTGGAGAACTTCTACCACTGCGCCATCGAGAGCATCCTTACTAACTGTATCACAGTATGGTATGGCAACTGCTCGGTCTCTGACCGGAAAGCACTGCAGAGGGTGGTGAAAACTGCGCAACGCAACACCAGTTCCTCACTCCCCTCCATTGAGTCTGTCCAGAGCAAGCAATGTTTGCGAAGGGTGCGCAGCATCGTCAAGGACTGTTCTCGCCCCAGCCACAGACTGTTTACCCTCCTCCCATCTGGGAGGCGCTACAGGTCTCTCCGTTGCCGGACCAGCAGGTTGAGGAACAGCTTCTTCCCTGCGGCTGTTGCCCTACTTAACTCTGCACCGTATGTGTGTGTGTGCTGCATTTCATTGTCTCTGTACTTGTACACTGCACAATGACAATAAAGTTTGAATCTGTGCTGCCAGACCCATGTGTAGAGATTTTTCTCACAAATGTTTTTTACACTGGATTGAGGTCCAAGCAGAGCATTGGAAACAATGCATCTTGCGGTGAATGCAGTTTGTCGTATATCTGTGCCCGCCTGTAGGTAGACTTAATGACCACAATAGTAGAGAAATTGTCACATCAGGGATATTTTAGATATATTTACAAGGTTACATTTTCAATTGGTGATATTGTAGGAATTGGGAAGATATTGCTCCATGTCGACACATTATGGACCATTCTAATTTGCAGAAAATACTGTCAAGCTTGTCAAAATGAAATGGTTCCCTGTTGCTAAACGAGCTACAGTCTGAAGTCATATTTCAAAAATTGGCCAAATGACGAGCAAGGTTGCTATTTGGCTCGATTGTTTTGCCATCGTCTAGTTTATTGCCAAAACACATTTGATTTAGTTTTTATTTTAGTTTAGAGATACAGCTTGGAAACGGGCCCTTTAGCCCACCGAATCTGCGCCAACCAGCGATCCCCGCCCACTAACACTATCCTACACACTAGGGACAATTTACAATTGTATCAAAGCCAATTAACCTGCAAACCTGTACTTCTTTGGAGTGTGGGAGGAAACTGGAGCACCTACATAAAACCCACGCAGGTCATGGGGAGATTGTACAAACTCCGTACAGACTGCACCCGTAGGTGACTGTATATTAATACTGACCAATGGAATATGACTCTTCTAGTTGAAAGCATTGTGAAAAATTAGTCTATTTTAAGTTGCTGCAAGTATTCTTTCCATAGGTCAACTGCATAGCAACAGAGTATTTATTTTAATTCTCCTGCAGTCCAGAATGTTCATAATAAGTAGTGACTGTGCCATGGTTTCCACTGGAATTCACCAATACTTATTTCCTAAAACAACTGCTCTGATTCTTTATGGACTGTTGCTGACTTTCAGAAAAATGACTTCCTTTAGGCTGTTGAGGAACAAAATATCATACAGAAACATGTCTATGTATTGGAAAGAGGAACAGTTTGGGGCGGCATTGTCGTGCAGTGATAGAGTTGCTGCCTTACTGTGCCAGAGTCCCGGGTTCGATCCTGACTACGAGTGCTGTCTGTACGGAGTTTGTACGTTCTCCCTGTGATCATGTGGGTTTTTCTGGGTGCTCTGGTTTCCTCTCACACTCCAAAGATGCACAGGTTGGTAGGTTAATTGGCTACAGTAAAATTGTCAATTATTCCTAGTGTGTAGGACAGTGTTAGCGCTGATTGCAGTGTTGATTGCTGGTCGGCATGGACTCAGTGGGCCAAAGGACCTGTTTCTGTGCTATATGTCTAAAGTCGAACGTTTCACATGCACTTTTAAATCAGAAGCATATAAACTGTTAAATATCATTGTCAATTTTGACACAAATTGAGAAATACGTTGGCCTTTACAGTGGCTGAAGATGTAAAATAAAATCTGCATCTCTTCATTGTATTTTGTATAACATTGCTTGGAGTAAAACTAAATGCCTCTTTTCAGAAGCTGTAGTGGGTTTGTTAAAGTCATTGTTCGGAGAAGTTTTATCAGTCATTATAGTTTTACCTTTAAATAAAGAAAATCTTTCATTCCAGTGGAAATAGGAGCATCATCTGATCCCTGCCTTTATCGTGCTGTTGTGGAAACATGGATTAGAGCACACTAAATGGATTGCCTGTGATGATTCTGTGTTGTGTAAGAATTTTAGAAAGTTTCCTAAAACATGGTGCCCAGAACTGCACAATATGCTAAATGCAGTCTCACCAATGTATTGTGCAACTGCAAGATGACCTCCCAACTTCTATGCTCAATACATTGGATGAAAGCCAATGTACCAAAAGCCTTTTTGACCACCTTATCTAACTGCGACTCGACCTTCAAGGAACCACGAACCTGCACCCTACAACAGCCCCCAGAACCGTATCATTCGCTGTGTAGGCCCTGCCCATGTTAGACATCCCAACATGCAACACCTCCCATTTCTCTGTATGTCCCCTCTGTGTGCCACATTATTCTATGCTGTTCTATTCTACGATTCTCACATAATTTCTTCAACATCTGTTACATATGTTAAATTATACTGTTACAAATCATTGTCAGTTCAAGGAACAGTTTTTTTTTAAAAATTATTAAAAAGGTTTGGGTGATGTTTCGGGTCAGGATCCTTCTTCAGAGAAGTCTGTCTGAGGAAGAGTCCCAACCCGAAACGTCACCCATCCTTTTTCTCCAGAGATGCTGCCTAATCCTTAGAGTTAACCCAGCACTTTGTGTCGAACTTCAGCGAACTAAAATGACATTTGCAATGACTTCCATTTTCTCTATAGTTGTGGTTGAATTCATTTTATAGTTGACCACCCTTTTTTTGTTGTACCTTTTTCCTTCAGTTTCTTGAACAATTCAGAATGTTATCACGATTCTTTATTGTGACATAAGAATGAAGGACATCGACCTCCACGAAATTATGCTATTGGTAATTTTTATCTTGTTGAGCTGTTGCTTGGTTACATCAATTTTAACAAATGCTAATCCATTCCAACATTGCTATAATGATGAATGAATAGAGGCAATCCATCCTTTAAAAGTATCTCATTATTTTTGTTCTCGGGGTTCTAATAATGAATATATTATTTTCCACTTCTAGATCCTTTTCATTGGTAATTAGTTTTTCTTTGTTCTGTAGTGCATTTGCAGTTTCAGATGTTTCAAGAGCAGCCAAATGTGATCCTGAAGGATTTTGAATTTGGCCATTTGTATTTTACTGTGGCATAGTAAACCATCAAGCAAAATTTCATGTACAGTATGACATGGAAGGTAATATAAAAATGAGTTAAAATCCTTCCAATTTGAACTCTGCAAAAACTAACATCTTTTCCGTTTAAGAGGGAACATTTAAGAGTTATTTGTCATAATGCAATGGATATAGAATCATAGAGTGATACAATGTGGAAACAGGGCCAACTCACCCACACTGGCCAACAATGTCCCAACTACACCAGTCCCACTTGACTGCACTTGGTCCATATCCCTCCAAACCTGTCATATCCATGTACCTGTCTAACTGTTTCTTAAACGATGGAATAGTCCCAGCCTCAACTACCTCCTCTGGCATCTTGTTCCATGCACCCACCACCCTTTGTGTGAAAAAGTTACTCCTCGGATTCCTATTAAATCTTTTCCCCTTCACCTTGAACCTTTGTCCTCTGGTCCTTGATTCCCCTACTCTGGGCAAATGATTCTGTGCATCTACCCAATCTATTCCTCTCATGATTTTGTATACCTCTAAGATCTCCCCTCCTCCTGCGCTCCATGGAATAGAGACCCAGCCTACTCAACCTCTCCCTATAGCTCACACCCTCTAGTCCTGGCAAAATCCTCGTAAATCTTTTCTGAACCCTTTCAAGCTTGACAATACATTGCCTATAACATGGTGCCTCACCATAGTCTTACACAACTGCAACATGACCTCCCAACTTCTATACTCAAAAGTCTTTTTGACCACCTTATCTACCTGCGACTCGACCTTCAAGGAACAATGCACCTGCACTCCTAGATCCCTCTGCTCTACAATACTACCCAGAGGCCTACCATTGACTGTGTAGGTCCTGCCCTTGTTCGACATCCTGAAATGCAACACCACAAACTTCTCTGTATTAAATTCCATCAACCATTCCTCTGCTCACGTGGCTAATCGATCCAGATCCTGCTGCAATTGTTCACAACCATCTTCACTATCTGCAAAACCACTAACTTTTGTATCATCAGTAAACTTGCTAATCTTGCCCTGTATGTTCTCATCCAAATCATTGATGTAGATGACAAACAGTAACGGGCCCAGCACTGAACCCTGAGGCACACCACTAGTCACAGGCATCCAGTCTGAGAAGCAGCCTTCCACCATTACCCTCTGCGTCCTTCCATGGAGCCAATTTGCTATCCATTCAGCTATCTCTCCTTGGATCCCATGTGATCTAACCTTCCAGAGCAGCCTATCATACGGAACCTTGTCGAACGCCTTGCTGAAGTCCATGTACACAACATCTACAGCTCTGCCCTCAACCTTTTTGGTCACGTCTTCAAAAGAATCAACCAGATTTGTGAGACATGACCTCTCATGTACAAAACTATGCTGACTATCCCTAATCAGCCCTTGCCCATCCAAATGCTCATGTAACCTATCCCTCAGAATACTCTCCAGTAACTTACCAACTACAGATGTTAAGCTCACCGGCCTATAGTTCCCAGCATTTTCCCAGCAGCCCGTCTTGAAATGAGGCACAACATTTGCCACCCTCCAGTCTTTCGGCATCTCTCCTGTATTTAAGGACGACTCGTAAATTTCAACCAGGGCTCCCGCAATTTCCTCTCTAGTTTCCCACAATGTCCTCGGATCAGACCCTGACCATTTGTCTACCTTCAACCACAATAGTACCTTCAGTACTTCTTCAACAGTAACCCTGACTGCTCTCAAGATACTTCTAGTGACTGCTCCAATTTCCTCTGTCCTACTGTCTTTCTCCTCGGTAAATACAGAGGAGAAATGTTCATTTAAGACCTTGCCCCTCTTATGTGGCTCCACACACAGATTCCTGAGAGGTCCCACTCCCTCTCTCTAGTTGCCCTTTTCCCCCTTAAAATCTTATAAAATTTATAAAATATTTTGGGATTGTCCTTAATACTACCCGCCAGAGCTATCTCCTGGCCTCTTTTTGCCCTTCCAATTTCCTTTTTTAGTTTACTCCTTAATTCCCAAAACTCCTCCAGGGATGCACTTGATCCCAACTGCCTGTACCTGTCCCATGCATCCGTCTTGTTTTTGACTAACGTCTCAATTTCCCAGTCAACCAAGCTTCCTTGCCTGCTTTTCCCTTCACTCTAACAGAGACGTACACATCCTGAGCTTTCTTCAGTACACTTTTAAAAACATCCCACTTGGCTGATGTTCCTTTCCCTTCTAATAATCTGCTCTAGTCAACTTGAGTAAGACCTTCTCTCATACCCATGAAGTCGGCCTTACGTCAGTTGAGCATTTTAACACGTGGACCCTCTCCGTCCCTATCCATAACTATCTTAAACAAAATCGAACTGTGGACACTGGTTCCAAAAGGCTCCTCCACACACACTTCATTAACTTGCCCTTCCCAATTTCCCAATACTAGATCCAGCATTGCTCTCTCACATGTGGGGGCCTCCACATACTGCTTAAGAAAACTCTCCTGAACACTTTTGAGGAATTGCACCCCATCAGACCCCTTCACGCTATGATTTTCCCAGTCTATATTGAGAAAGCTAAAATCCTCTACTACAACAACCTTATTTGGCCTGCAGCTGTCTGCAATCTCTCAAAACATTTGTTCTTCTAATTCCCGTTGACTACTCATGGGCCTGTAGTACATCCCCAACAAGGTGATCATCCCTTTCTTGTTCCTCAGCTCCACCCATCTACGGAGCCTCACTGGACGAACACACCCGTGACATCCTCCTTAACCAACAATGCAACCCCCCCCCTTCCTCTTTTTCCTTCACCCCTGTCTCTCCTGAAGCTCCTGGAACATTGAGCTGCCAGTCCTGCCCCTCCCTTAACCCAGGTTTCAGTCATGGCTACAATGTCCCAGTCGCTCGTACCTATCCATGCCCGAAGCTCATCTTCCCTACCCGTCAGGCCCCCTGCATTTAAAAGTGAAGTTTAAACCAACTCTCCTTCCTCACTCTCTGCCTTTCACCTGCCTATTCTGTCCACTAACCTTTCCCGCACCATCCTCCATACCAACCTCTAGCCTCTCACATGCCTCTGTCCTGCACGTGATGCCACCCCCCCCCCCCCCCCCCCCCCCCCCCCGCCAATCTAGTTTAAACCCTCCCATGTAACATTAGCAAACCTTCCCACTGAGATGTTGGTCCCCCTCCAGTTTAGGTGCAACCCGTCCCTTTTATACAGGTCACCCTTGCCTCGGAAGAGATCCCAATTATCCAGAAATCTGAATCCCTGACACCTGCACCAACTCCTCAGCCACACGTTTATTTCCCCTATCTTCCTATTCTTATCTTCACTGGCACGAGGAACTGGAAGTATTGGCACGAGGTACTGGAAGCAATCCTGAAATCACTATTCTGCGGGTCCTGCTTTTCAGTCTTCTACCCAATTCCGTAAATTCTTGTTGCAGAACCTCCTTCCTCTTTCGACCTATATCATTTGTGCCGACATATCATGAACAACAACCTCCGGTTGCTCCCCCTCTTAAGGATGCCATGCAGCCGTTCCGAGACATCCTGGACCCTGGCACCAGGGAGGCAACACACCATCCTGGAGTCTCACCTGCTGCCGCAGAATCTCCTATCCGCACCTCTGACGATGGAGTCTCCCACCATTATGACTCTGCCTGACGTCACTCTTCCCCGTTGAGTCTCGGCACCAGAGTTCGAATCACAGCCCTGGCTGCCACTCAATCTTGTTGTGTCATCCGCTCCCAAGAGGATGTACCTGTTTTCAGTAGGTACAGCCACCGGGGTCTCCTGCACTCCACTCTTTCTCACAGTCACCCACCTTCGCTCTTCCTGTATCCTTGGTGTGACAACCTCACTGTAGGTCTTGTCCAGGAAACTCTTGTTTTGCTGGATGGCCCTGAGGTCATCCAACTGCTGCTCCAGTTCCCCAACCCGTTTAAACAGGAGTTGCACTTCAATTTCTGCGTGTGTAGTTTCCAGAAGCACCAGCAGTGTCTCAGACTTCCCAAATCCTGCAGGAACCACACTGTACCAACTTGCCTGCCATTTCTTCAGTGGACAAAAAAAATCACAAATTTCGAATCAAGTGTAGCCTCCTTGCCTCAGCCCCCCCGGGCCGGACTCTCGAGCCAAAGACTCACACTTTTCTCACCAAGGCACTTCACCTTAACAAGGTCGCTCCACTGCAGCTGCACATCTTTATCTGTTGCCTAAACAACTACTTTAGGGCTAATTTATAAATTACTCGTTTGGTGCTCTTTTTAAATCTTCCTTCCCTCCGACTCACCTATTTCCAGCCAATACTCGCTCTCGCTGCTTCCTGCTGCTGTTTTGCTCCGGCCTTCACAGTAAACCAACTGGGATATCATCCATTATGAACTGGGATAATGTAATTGTTACTTCCTGCAGCTTTACAGGCACATTGGATGCAACAACAATAATTTGTATACAAAAAATATCAGTTATTCCTTGTAAACCAGATCATGGTAATGCTAAAACTAAAGTACATAGTAATTCAAAGTCCGTTGTACTTTGGTGCTGAGGTAGCATTGTGATTCGGGTTGCAGGGTGCTCTAGAAGATGATGGTTGATGGGACAGAGCTGTTCTTGAATCTTGAGGTAAGTTTTCAAGCTCCTGTTCCACCTTCCCGATGGTAACGGCGAGAAGAGTGTGCGGCCCTGCTTTGATGATATTAGCTACTTTCTTGAGGCAACGTTACGTGTAGATCCTTTCAGTGGTCGGGAGGTCAATACCCATGATGGCACATGCAATGTCCACCACTATCTGCAGTGTCCTTCAACCTTGGGCATTTGAATTATCCAACCAGATGCAACAGTTCGTATGCTCTTCACTGCACACCTGTACAAGTTAATGGAGTATTCAGCAATGCAAATCTCCTCAAACTTAGGAATGATGTTTGTGGGCTTTGGTGAGCTTCTCCTCGTGATTTGTTGATGTGCTGGGCCCACAACAGATAATCAGAGTTGTGTATGCCCAAGTGCTTGAACCTGTTAATTCTCTCTACCACTGTCTCCAATCAGTCTGTCAAAGGGCCGTGACCCGAAGCATCAACTTTCCATTTGCTTCACAGATGCTGCTTTAATTGCTGAGTTCCTCCAGCACTTTTGCTCTAAATTGGTTTGTTGGCTCTAAGTTGCTTTGGGGCATGCTAAAGCCATGGAAGCAAGTCTATTAATTTGACACTCTTGTTATATTGCACTTTCTCCACTTTCTGCTGTATAAATGTTCATCCTGTTTGAAGTGAATTAAATATATTCTTGTTCTCTTTGTGCTACAAAGAACCGCCACCAAATAATGCAAAATGTTCTTAATATATTTTTACATATTTCGCTTCTGGTTTGTCTGTTGGTGGTTAAAATAATTAAGCTTCAATAAGGTAGGTTCTCAATGCACTGCCATTTAATAAAATATAGGGCAGTTTGCATCCTCGCTGAAATGTTATCTGTAATACAATCTATTTATTTGTTGAATAAATTATGACATTGTGAATGAAGCCTACAAAGACTTGAAGTGTTCTGTTACATTTTTTAAAATGTAATAGGAGTACTTGCAAGGAAGCTAATAAAACCGTAAGCTAGGAAAAAATAATTGGCATTTGAAATAGTATAAGCTAATAAATTGGTTGACATGGATTTGTTGAAGGCGAGTCGAATGGGTCTAATTTAATGTACATCTGCACATCTGTACTTTCAATAGGTCTCTAATCAAGTACTACAATAAACTTGTTCATTTCAAATCTGTACGGACATTGTAAATGTCGGGCATAAGTTGCAAATGGACTTCAACAAAAGGTGGTAAACATGGTAGTGGTACAAAGGATCTAATGAGTGGTGATCCGAAAGTGACAATTTTAGTACCACCACTCTTTTCAATGCATTTCAACAATCCTCAGCAGAATACATAGGGCAACATTTCAAAATGGTAGACGATACAAAGCATTGAGGAGGATATCAATAGGTCGTCAGGATATTAAGCATATCCATATCTTGAATTTTTAATTTTATATTTGATCCATTTAGTTGCCATTTCTTTATTTATGAAAGGGATGGGTTCCTGAAAAAACACTATGCAACAGTGGGGTAAAAAATGGGCTGGAGAAGTAAGTGGGTGATTTTTTTTTTTTTAAAGTGCTCGTAATTGCATGAAAGATGTGAAGATCTTTTTTGCGGACATATTGAAGGTAAAGTCTTAACTAAGATAGACACTAAATGCTGTAGCAACTCAGCGGGTCAGGCAGCATCTATTGAGAAAAAGAATATGGGATGTTTCATCACCTATCACCTATCCCATTTCTCCAGAGATGCTGTCTGACCTGCTAGTTCCCCCAGCATTTTGTGTCTGTTTTCGGTGTAAACCAGCATCTGCAGATCCTTCGTACAAACAAGGTCTCAACTAATCTGCATTTATCGTAATTACCAATTTCAACATAGTTATATTTGTAGAGTACAAAATGGATATATTTTGGTGCTCTTTTCCACTAATGTTATTACTCGATTTACAAAAATTCGACTCGATTTTTGCAATAATTCCCGGATTCTTTGTTATTTTTCACTGTAACAAATGCCGCTACTATATTAAACGATAAGCTTTGATCTTTTTAATGGCAGAGCAGGCACTAAAGGTTAAAAGAAAATGTATAAATTGCATAGGTTGGTTAAAGTGCATTATGCAAATGTTGGTACAATGTGTTTGTCTTTGCATCAAGCCTGCAGTGTTCAGTTGATATTTATTTGTTTTACCACTGAAAAATTAAAAATATTAATCTGTTGCTTGGTGCTTTGGGGATGCCTGTATGTGTTCAAATTAAAATATTCAAGTGTTAAGCCTCTGAGATATGTTCATTCGAAGAGGAAGAGACAACAAAAGCAAGGAATCTACGGTACATTTTGTTTACTTTAGTTTACTAGTCTATAAACAACAGCCTGGCGTAAGAGGTACATGTGGTAACGGGCCCGTTGTGCCGACTGGCAATCACCCGTACACCAGTCTGTCCCGCATACTAGAGCCAACTTTCAGAAGCCACTTACCCCCAAACCTGCACATCTTTGGAATATGGGAGAATACCCATGCTGTCACAAGGAGAAGGTACTAACTCCGTACAGACAGCACCCGTAGTTAGCATCGAACCCAGTCTCTGGCGCTGTGAGGCCGCAACTCTACCGCTGCGCCACTTTGCCGCCCTTTCCATATTTGTAAAGTTGGACATCAGCTGGAGTATATTCCATTGCGGGCAGATCTTAGGAAGGTGTCCAGCCTTAGATTGTAGAGGAGATTTACTGGAATGTTTTCACGTAGGAAGTGCTTAAGTTCCACGGTAACACTGGAGGAGCTGAGATTGCTCTTCTTGGAACCGAGAAGATTAAGATATTTAAGATAGTGACAACATACGTAAGAAATAGAAGCAGGAATTTGCCATTTGGTCTCTTGTGCCTGCTCTGCATTTACAAAGATCAAGGCTCTCCTTTCCTATGTACCACTTTCCTGCGTTAACCAGGTATCCTTTAAAGGAATCTGTTGATTTCTATCTTGAATGTACTTGGCAACTGACCATCTAGAAACTTCCTATGTAGAAATTTCTGAAGATTATCCTCTTCAGAAATGACATCTCTGTTTTGAATAGCTGACCCCTTATTTTGAGACCTTGTTCCCTGTTTCTAGACACCATGACAAGGAAACAGAATACCTGTATCTACCTCTCAAGCTCCACAAAACGTTTTGTCTGTGGCAATGAGTCTTCCTCTCATTCTTCTTAAATCTGGGAGGCATCTGTCCAGTGTGCTAATTTCCCCTCTGTAATTGCAGTAAGATGTCCCTATCCTTGTATTCAAATCCTCTTGCAATAAACACCAATGTTTTCAGTAATCCATATGTGAGGAAAAGCAGGTCCATTGGAACACATTTTTCAGTCTCCCACAGTCTAAAACAAATACACCACTTTAATATTATCAAGGTAGATGGTCACACAATTTTCCACTTTATATTTATTCTTCCATGCCCTTGCCAATTCACTGAACCTATCCATGTTCCCGTGAAGTCTTCACAACCTTCTCCCAATCCACATTACTAGCCAACTTCATATAATCGACTGACTGCAGGATTTGGAGAGTCCCTCATCCAACTTGCTGATATTAATTGTCAATAGCTGAAGTTTCAGAACCAGTCAAGATCATGCACTGGGACCATAACAATGAAATTCTCTCTTCCTACAGCTTTATAGGCCATTAATGCAACAACACAACAAAATAAACGTGCAAAAAAATGAGTGTTTTTCCTTGGTAAATCGGAACATGACAGTCCAAGCTAAAGTACGTAGTCCAACATTAGTAGGAAGATGTCCACGGTACTTTGGTGCTGAGTTAGGGTTGTGGTTAGAGTTGCGTTGGGTGGTTCAAGAGCCTATGGTTGATGTGGAGAAGTTGAACTTGAAGGCTACAGTTCTCGGGCTCCTGTACCTGTAGTCAAGAGTGTTTTATTGTCATTTGTCCCAGATAGAACAATGCAATTCTTACATGCTGCAGCACAACAGAATATGTAAACACAGTACACTGTAACAATATGATAAACGAGAGAGAAAAAGGTTCAGTGTGTGTGTGTGTATATATATTATACTTATATATATACTCGCAAGTGTACACACACACACACATGCACACACTCTCTCAAAAAACAAATAATAATAGCAATAGTCTATTGTAGTTCAAAGCTTATTTGAGTTTGAAGTGTTTAATAGCCTGAAGGTTGTAGGGAAGAAGCTGTTCCTGAAACTGGACGTTAGTTTTCAGGCTCCTGTACCTTGTTCCCGATGGCAGGGGTGAAATGAGTGTGTGGCCTGGATGGTGTGGGTCTCTGATGATGCTGGCTGCACCTCTGATAAATCCCTTATTTTTGAGGCAGAGACTACAATAAATCCCTTATTTGGTGGGGAGGTCGGAGCCGGTGATGGACTGGGCAGTGTTCACAACATTTTGCAGCCTTTTCCGCTCCTGGGCGTTCAAGTTGCCAAACCAGGCCATGATGCAACCAGTCAATATGTTCTCTACTGTACACCTGTAGAAGTTCAAGAGAATACTCTCTGACATACAGAATCTCCGTAATCTTCTCAGGAATTAGAGGCGTTGATGTGCTTTATTTATAATTGCATCATGCGTTGTGTCCAGGAAAGGTCTTCAGAAATATGCATGCCCAGGAATTTGAAGTTTTTGACTCTCCTACCATAAACAGGATTGTGGGTCCTCATCCTTCCACTTCCAAAGTCCACAATCAGTTCATTGGTTTTACTGACATTGAGAGCTAGGTTGTTGCGCTGACACCATTTGGTCAGTCGGTCGATCTCACTTCTATACTCTGACTCATCACCATCTGTAATTCGTCCAACAACAGTGGTGTCGTCGGCGAACTTGAAGATGGAGTTTGCACTGTGTCCGGCTACACAGTCATGAGTATAGAGTGAATGTAGCAGGGGGCTGACCACACAGCCTTGAGGTTCTCCCGTACTGATTGTTAATGAGGAAGAAGTATTTCTGCCAATTCGAACAGACTGTGGTCTGTGGATGAGGAAGTCGAGGATCCAATTGCAGAGGTATGCGCAGAGCCCAATTCCGTGAGCTTGGTAACCAGCTTGGAGGGGATGATGGTATTGAACGCCAAGCTGTAGTCTATAAACAACAGCCTGGCGTAAGTGTTTATATTGTTCAAGTGGTGCAGTGCGGAGTGGAGAGCCAGTGAGATCGCATCCTCCGTTGACCTGTTGCGATGGTAGGCGAACTGTAGTGGGCTGACGTAGGAGTTGATATGTACCATAACCAATATCTCAAAGCACTTCATCACCACAGAGGTTAGTGCCACTGGTCAATAGTCATTGAGGCACGTCACCTTACTCTTTTTGAGCACCGGTGTTATTGATGCCCTCTTAAAGCAGGTGGGAATTTCAGACCTCAGAAGTGAGAGGTTGAAAATGTCCACAAAAACTCCCGGCGGTTGGTCTGCACAGGTTTAGAGATCTCGACCGGGTATACCATCAGGTCCAGGCACTTTCCGAGGGTTCACCCCCCCCCCCAAAGGATCTTCTGATGTCGGCCTCTGTGACTGCGACTGTAATACCATCAGGGTGTATGGGGGCTCGGGAAGGCACATCGGTGTTCTCCCTATCAAAGCGTGCATAGAACGCCTTGAGCTCATCAGGGAGTGATGCTTCGCTGTTGCTTGAGCTGACTCCTGATTTCGCCTTGTAGGACGTGATGCCGTTCAAGCCCTGCCATAGGTGCCGAACATGCGCCCCATCCTCCAGCTTTGAGCGGAAGTCCTTTTTGACCTTTTTGATGGCCTTGTCAAAGTCGTATCTAGACTTCTTATAGACCTCTGCGTCACCAGACCTGAATGCCCGGGTTTTGGTCTTCGGAAGAGTGAGGATCTCCTGGTTAATCCAAGGCTTCTGGATAGGAAACACTCGGATGGTCAGCCTCCACAACCTGATAATGGACTGCTGACTTAGAACAGTTTTCTGCCCATTCAGCAACTTCAAACCACACCACTATATTACTTCCCATCCCACTTGCTTTGATGTTATTTTATCCCTTGTGTGGTAATTTATCTCAGGCCTTCCAAAACTACTAAACAAAAGGTGATTGGCAAAGGTCCAATAACAGTATTGGAAAGGAAATTGGATGAAAACCTAAAAGGAATAAAATTATGGATGTATCTCAGAACTGTATGAAACATTCAAAAGTTATATCCGATCCAGCATAGATGGGCTGAATGACTTCTGTCCTCATTGTTCCTCTGATTTCAATGTGTTGGGAGTTCTTAAATGAGTTACTGAGAATTGCCTATTTTTTTTAATCTGATTTTTTTTTTTTCTGTTTTAACCACTAACACAGCCAGTTCAAGTATATTTTGAAATGCTATAAGTATAGATGTCTACATTTGGAAATGTTCACATAAAACATGTAAATGTCCTTGCACATTAACAGTTAAGATGAATAATATCTTGTCAGATTAGTGTTAAGCATTGCCAAGCCTGCCATTTAAAAAGCAGGTCAAATCTGACCTACTTACAGTTCATACTAATGCTGATGTGATTAAACTGAGGTGTTATTTAATAAAAGAAAGGGTGAATGTCAAGAACAGCTGGCACTTGGAGTCAAGGCTGTCCTTAGTCATAACAGAATGAAATTCATTCCATTGCCTTAGTCAATCTGGTAATTATTTTATATTTAAAGTGCTTTGAAGAACTCTTGCCTTTAGACCAATGGCTGTGGATTATTTTGGTTTAACCAGGCTGCAGAGGCTTAGTTAGGTCGGTTTACAGTGGTTTATTTTCTTCACAGAAAATTATTGTGTTTGGTTTCCGTGGAAAAGGCGAGACCCTTAAGTGTGAGTACGTTTAGTCAGTTTCTGCAAACTGAAATGGAACAGTGTTTCTTGAAAGCAGATGTAAATTAACTTAGCGTGAGGAAACTGGGGAAAAATTCTTATCAAAATGTATGTTCAGTTTAGTTTATTGTCATTTGTATCCAGGTACAGTTTAAAAAAAAGTGTTTTTGTTGCCTGCTATCCAGTCAGCGGAAAGACTATAAATTATTACAATCAAGCCGTCCACAGTGTACAGATGCAGGATAAAAAGAATAACCTTTAGTGCAAGGTAAAGTCTGATTAAAGATAGTCTGAAGGTCTCCAATGAGGTAGTTGGTAGGTCAGGACTGCTCTGTCTAGTTGGTGATGGGTCTGTTAACTGTATTGTTTAGAAATTACTGAAGATTATTTGAAACTAAATTTTATTTTGTAATCTGATTTTGACTAAGCTTTAACAAGTTGTTGTTCAGGGACTGCAATTTGACATGAAAATGTGGATTAAATCTCAATGTTTCAGTGTTGCAGGACTGTTCAAAACATGCCAGAGATCTCTCATAACGTGAGAGCAAAGGTAGATAAAACCACAGGAATATTCCGATAGTAGTTTGCTTTTTTGTTGAAGAGGATAGACGAGAGAGAGGTGGTGAAACATTGTAGAGAGCTGTGCAAAACATTGTTCAGGCTGCACGTGGAGCACAGTTTGCTCTATGGTAAATACAGCACATTGACACTGGAGTTTATTCTGTATAGATTCACTTGGATTATGTTAGGGATGTAAAACTGTGGCTATGGGGAGAAACAACTTGAGCAGGCATCCCAAAAGGAAACGCATTAACATGAAGTGAATGATTAAATATTTTTGTCTCCTCATTGAAACAATAGCTGCAATTAATGTTAATTTAAAATACCTGGAGAGCAAGGAAAAAGGGTTTGGAGGAATTTCCTCTGCGCCAAGATGTTGTAGTAAGACGTACTTTGCCCGTGGATATTTTGGAAAGGAAATTAGATTACTAAATGAAGCAGCAGCAGGTACACAGGGCTGTGACAGAGCAGACTGACTTTTCAATAGTTCTGACAAAGGACCCACTATTGACACAATGAGCCGAATGGTGTCTCTTTATGTTGTGATATTTCTGGGCTGGATTATGCCAAATGTTTGTGTGAAAAAGGCCCAACACGTCTTGTGTGTGCCATCATCCAATATTTTAAACACACCCAGTATGTTGACTATTGTAGTTCAGCATGATTTAGAATATTCTGTTTCACGTGATGACTTGCAAAGTGAACCTTTGCAAATGTTTCTCTTTTAGTGTCCACAGATATATCCCAGTCCCAATTTTGAATATGAATCTTCCCTTAAAACAATGTGGCGAGAATTCTGGTTTCTTATCAGAGGGGTTATTAATACATAAAGATTGAACATCAGTTAGTTGTTGATCGCCAAGGGCCAAGCCGTATCCAATCTTCATGAGGTACTCGGGTGTACACTTTCAGTAGGTTAAATGGTAATTCTTATGAGTTTAATGATGGGTATAGAAAGATTAGATGCTCAATAGATTTCAGCAATATTTGCAATATTATAAAGAAACGAGGAACTGCAAATGCAGGTTTTCAAAAAAAAGACAAAGTTCTGAGGTAACTCAGCAGATCAAGCAGTATCTCTGGAAAACATGGATAGGTGACATTTTAGGTTGGGACCCTTCTTCGGTCTGGTGTACTTATTATACTTGGAGTTCAAAAGCGAGTGTGAATGATTTGGATTTGAGCAAATAAACTGAGTGTCTTCTAAATTCACAGAGTAAATCAGGTGGTTATTTATCTACAGCCGCGCTGCTGCAAATGTGTCGTCACTTTGTGGTCCAGTTGCTGGGAGTTGTGTACAGTGGCTCATCTCATTCTCAGGAGCCAGCGTGTTCCTTTAGTTACTCAGCCATCCATTAGTAGCTCGCGGCTGCAGTTGCTACAGCCTCCACCTTAGCAGCACACTGATTTCAGTGTACAGTTAGACCTGTGACTCAGACACAACATCCAAAACATGAAGGAAGAAAACCTGGCACGCCGCAGGTTTTCCCTGTGTGCCGGGCTCCCGAGTGTGCTGTCATCCCGTATTGACGGACGAAAACTCATCAGAAACGCTTCTTTCGGTGACTACAATGAGCTTGCTCCAATAATATCAGGTTTGTGGCATCTTTTATTTCCCTCACAGCAGCTTGCAGGTTTTTGAACTAGCATTACAAAAAAATTTTAGAAAGCTAAAAGCACAATGTGATCTTTTTGCTTAGATGGCAATAGTTTAGATTTGGTATAGAATTTGGAAGGACATAAACGAAACCATAACTCTGTTGTGCCAGCTCGAATTGAAATGCTCACGAATCATTTTGTTTGTTGAATTATTTAATGTCTTATTTTGGGAACCTGCAATACTTGCAGCACTTAAATACGCATTGCTTCTTTACTGAAAATGAAAGAAGCATTTAAGGAAATGTTCATTAATTGGCATAGATTTACTTCCTTGTGACAGTTACAGAAGACTAAATAATTCAATAATCTGCAAACATTGTATCTAATTTAACTCTGGGCATTTTTATATTGACGTGTAAAGTTATGGCTTTGGCACACTTACTGATTTACAATTCTCCCCCAAACTGTTCACTACCTGGCATTGGGCAAAAGTGGAGCCCATCTTTCAATGAGCAAATAAATCTTTGCAGCTTTCAGATTCAAAATGAATTATAGTTTTGCCTACAGCAGATGACAAGACAACTCTCAGCTGCAATTCTATGACAAAAACCACAAATGGTTACCTGGTAGTGGTTTCTGGGTGGTTTTAAGTGTGTAGGTTTCCTAGGGAAACCCCAGCAATAACAATTTTATATGTTGTATTTTAGGAAGAGAAAGTGGATTTTTTTTTTAGTGGATCTAACAAAGTAGTGAGTAATTCCACAGGGTACTTATTTACAGAACCTATAAAATCATTCTTATTTTTTGATGCTCTGTTGCTTTTGCATCTTTAACATTTTTATTTTTGTTCACATTTTTGTTGTTCTCCGTATATGACACTGATTTAGTTTCAGAGTCATTAAAAATTATTTGCATTGGAATAGTGCCTCTGAAATGCTGACTATTTTGCAGCCTTTTGAGAATAGATTGAATGCAGTGCAATAAAGGGAAGCTGTTTTTTGAAGGCAAAAGGAAAGATTGTATGGAAAAGCCACTCGGGAATGAATGCCAGTTGGTATAATGTCAGTTTGACAGCTTTGCAAGGTCAAGGGACACGATGTGGTGAAGAGATTGGTCTAACTGTCACACAGCGATAGAGATGCTGCCTTACAGCGCCAGAGATCCAGATTGGAATCCGAGTAGGGGTGATATCTGGACGGAGTTTGAATGTTCCCCCAATGACCGAGCGTGTTTTCTCCGGGTGGGTTTTCCCCGGCTGCTCCGGTTTCCTCTCACATTCCAAAGACGTACTGGTTTGTAGGTTAATTGGCTTTGGTAAAATTGTAAATTGTCCCTAGTGTGTAGGATAGTGCTTGTCGCTGGTCGGCGCAGACTTGGTGGGCCAAAGGGCCTGATGTCGCGCTGTATCTCTAGAAATCTAAAGTCCAACACTTTTGTCAAAAGAATGTTTTATCAAGTCTAGTTTAATGTCATGAATTGCCTAGTGTATATGGAGTGGATGGGAAAGTGGAATAACATAGAACTAGTGTGAAAGGGTGATCTTGGACTAGGTGGGCCGAAGGGCCTGTTTCCATGTTGTATCTCAAAACTTTAAAAAAAAAACCTGAAGACTAGACCATTTGAAATGACACAGGAACAAGGGACGGTAGGGTGGGGGAAGGTCACTGGACTAGGAATCAGAATCTTGCAATGTTGATCCAGAGTATCCATTCAAATCCCTTCTTGGCAGTTGGCAAAGTTAAATTCTATCCATTGAATAAATCTGGAATTTTAAACAGATAGGCTGCCCAGTAATCACAAAACTACTAGATTGTTGTAAGAACCTATACCTGCCTAGTTAACTATTTTGCAGATGTGACTCGAGACACCACTAATGTGGTCTTAATTGACAGTGATTTCAGAGGCTATTGAGTTGGGTAATGGATGCCAGCATTAATATCAGTGTCCACAAGCCAGGAACAATAAATAGAAAAACATTTGTTTCCTTCTTCTGATGAATATTGAATTGCTAAACATGATAGCCATTGCTCATAATAATTGTTTGTTGTTCCTTTAATACTTAGCAAAATGAATGCAAAATGATGCTTGTTTAAATATCAATTGCATTTTCTGTAGAAGTAAAATCATTACATTGATAATTGACACAATCATAGGTTGAAAGTTGGTAACTAAAATGTGTTACTGTCTCAGTCAGTTACTTCCACTTCATCTGTTTACGATAAATGTGGCAGTATTTATCTTTGTAAGTGGTTGGCATTGAAGTACACAGTGGATAACCATATAGTTAAAACTGATATCCATTCTTGAAATTGTCAATGTGATTGTGAAGTCTTTTGGTGCTGATGTTAGTTTGCAAATTTAAATATTATCTACGTACGTACTCCGGGATGTAGTGAAACATCCAGTGTGACAAATGACTAGTCTGGCTCCAACAGAAATAAAGACACAAGGAACTGCAGATGCTGGAATCTTGATCAAAACACAGAGCGCTGGGGAAACTCGGTGGCTCAGACAGCATCTGTGGAGGGAATAGGCAGATAACGTTTCAGGTCAAGATCCTTCAGAATCAGTCTAAAGAAGGATCCTGACCTGAAATGTCGTCTGTCCTTTCATTCCATAGATGCTGCCCGAGCCGCCGAGCTCCTCCAGCACTCTGTGCTTCCCCCCAGAAATACAATGGTCAGCCTTCTCTTGATATTTTGGGTGGTCATTCAGTCACACCATTTGGGGGAAGGGCTTTCATTGTGGTATCTGGAAGCTGAGAATTTCAAGGCCTGTCTCCTTCCATCTTGTGTCAACAACCTCTCTTCTCTAACTCGAGTGTTTGGACACCACATAGGAATTATGTGGTGTCCAAGCACAGTCATTTTGAATAAATCTAAAACCTTTTTGGAAATGAGTGAACTGGTTTTTTTTTTGGGGGGTTTTAAATACTCAAGAAAGTGAAGAAAACCTAAGGCTTTAAACTCTGTTTAGCAAACAGTAGCATAATTCTAGTTATGAATTTGTGGTAATGATTAATTAATAACTCAATGATCTTTCTTTATTGTTAAGCAAAAGATTACATGGTTGAGAAGACTTGTTTTAAAGATTTGTGCAGATTTTGTTTAAAGGATACCTCTGTTTCATAATTCAGAAACAAAGATTTATTTGGCATGTTTCACCATTCATCAATGTCTATCGGAGCCACGTTGCATTTTTGTTTTATAAAATTGTTGATTTGTTCTGAAAGAATGGAAACATTGCATTATCCTTGAAACCAGACCTATTTCCAGTCTGTGTGACAATCCAGTGTCAGACTACATTCATGTCAGGACTACCTACAGCTCTGTTCATACCTTCATGCTTGGCCTACACTGCAGATTAATGCAAGTACCTTTAGGCTGAAATGTTGAGACATTGACAAGATATTCAGCAGTTAGTTAACTTTAAATAGCTCCAAAATCTATAACGTACAGATATCTTAACAAATGAGTGATTTTTTTTAACGTGCACGTGGAATTTGTTGCACTTTGTGAATCTACTGCAGCAGGAATGACTGCTTTTGGTGTTAAGTAAATGTTTTTTTTGATTACTGCCTAAAATCTGGCCAAATCTAAATTCGGATTTCTTCCTTGTTCATGAACATTGGAGATTTAAGCAGATAAAAGAAATGCCAGGTGAAATAAACACCTGTGAACTCCAGTCACAGGAGAAATGTTCTTATTTTGTATATCTATTGAGGGAACTTGAGAACTGGGTAAGTGATTGGGATGTGGGACAGCTTGGCTACGATTTTAATACATTGACAAAATGGGTTCATGTGGCTGAGTGGTCTGCTCTTGTAAACTCTTGAACTGTAGAGAACTTTTCAGAAGATTCCAAATTGTGCACGCTCCTTCATCACTTGCTGTAGGTTGTGAAAACGCGAAAAAATGGTGTATCAGTTGGGAAAGTATATTGCAGGATATGTTGATCAAGAGTGAATGGTAAAGCCCCTGTCTCACCGAGGAGACCTAAACAGCAACCTCTGGTGACCTTGCCCGCCACCCAAAAAAAAATCAAGGTGGAGGTGATCTGCAACCTCCTACCACCTTCCATGCATATGTTGAAAACCTTCCTCAACAATGAAGAAAACCGCCTTTGACTAGACCTGCGACTAAAAAATTGTCGATTTTTAAAATGGCAACCTATTTTTAGTCGAGGCCGGTTTTAATCATGATGAAAAAATAGAGCCACCTAGATGAAGCCTTGACCACTTTCGACCATTAGGGAGTGTGACCAAAACCTCCGGTGACCTCATGGAAAGCTTGGGTGGCGGTCAAGATCACCAGAGGTTGCTGTTTAGGTCTCCTAAGTGGAACAGGGGCTTAAGAATGCCATTTCCTTTAAAAAAAAACTGTGTGTGTGTGTGTGTGTATGTGTTGTGTTTTTTTCAGGAGCTCAGAACTTTGCGAAGCACTTCTGGTAGATGATGAGCTGAGATTTCACCAAGTTGTGGCCCTCAGGACTGTAAGAAAATGCAGATTTTCCTGATATACTTTCTTTAGTCAAATTCCATCAAAAAACTGGAGACACACGAGACTGTGGAGGCTACAGCAAAAACAAACTGCTTTAGAAACTCAGTGGGTCAGGCAGCATCCGTGGAGGGGAATGGACAGGCAACATTTCAGGTCACGACCCTGCATTTGGTCATTGCCTGACCCACTAAATTCCTCCAGCAGATTGTTTTTTTGCAAACGAGGACTTGAGTGGTAATAATCATCTTTGCTGTGCACATGTTGTATGCAAGTCTAGATTGCATTGGATTGTTAATAACACAACTTCTAAGTTCCTCTGAGAGCAATATGAAAATAAATGTTCATTAAAGTACCCTGAGGGCATTGGTATCAAGAGTTGCCACTGTCCAGAGAACCACCTGTTGACAAACCTCTGGGTGCTTTCTCTCTGGTTTCTCACTTCAACCAATCTATACCTAAACGTTGTGATTATTTGGTTGAAAGAATATATTTTCTGCTGTGCTTTTATTCATTGTTGAAATGTAATATATCATATTTCAGTGTTGACTTTGTTCAAAGCCTTCATATTTCTCTCTTTTTAAACTTCTGTGTGTTTGAAAAGTGGAGAGATTTTTTTGATCAGTAAGATCTATATTCTGGATTTAACAGTGATTGATGTCGCACCAGAATTCGAGTCCCTCGGGTACTAAACTAACACCCCGTGTTTGAGGTGTACAGATGATGTTAAGGATGTAAACGCCATATGGAAATAAATTGCTGAGCTATTATTTACATATCTATTTTAGTAACCGTTGGCCCCTGCTTTATATATTGAGGTCAAACAGAAAATGCTGCAAATATTTCAGATTTCCAGAGTCTGCAGTATTTTGCTTTGGATGTGGCTTTTTAATTCTTTGCTCTGTGGATGCAAGTAACTGCAGATGCTGATTTACAAAAACAAGACACAAAGTGCTGGAGCAACTCATGGGGTCAGGCATCACGTTCTCCAGAGATTCTGCCTGACCCCCTGAGTTACTCCAGCACTTTGTGTCTTTTAATTTGTTGCCCTGTTATTTTTAGAATTGAATGTTGTGGGTATACTCTTAAAGTGATGTGCTTGTTTTGTGCATGCGATTTATTATCTGTATCAGTAACTGCTGCCTTTTGAAATAATTTCATGGCTTAATGTTGATTAACGGCCTTTTCTTTTAGGCTTGGACAGAGGCAGAGATGATGTGTCCTTATCAAAGGACGACTCAACTCACACGATATCGAAAAGCAAGGTACAATATATTTAGTGTTTTTCTGTGTCATGGCACTCGCCGTCTCCACGGCCAAATGCAGGTTGACATTTGGAGTGATATTTACAATTAATTCCATTAAATGTAAACAACTTGACTGCACTTATGGCAGTGTAAAACCTGATAAGATAGGCTGTAAGAGGATGAAACATAGAAACATAGAAATTAGGTGCAGGAGCAGGCCATTCGGCCCTTCGAGCCTGCACCGCCATTCAATATGATCATGGCTGATCATCCAACTCAATATCCTGTACCTGCCTTCTCTCCATACCCCCTGATCCCTTCAGCCACATCCAAGGCTCACATCCAACTCCCTCTTAAATATGGCCAACGAACTGGCCTCAACTACCTTCTGTGGCAGAGAATTCCACAGATTCACCACTCTCTGTGTGAAAAACGATTTTCTCATCTCGGTCCTAAAAGACTTCCCCCTTATCCTTAAACTGTGACCCCTTGTCCTGGACTTCCCCAACATCGGGAACAATCTTCCTGCATCTAGCCTGTCCAACCCCTTAAGAATTTTGTAAGTCTCTATGAGATCACCCCTCAATCTTCTAAATTCCAGCGAGTACAAGCCGAGTCTATCCAGTCTTTCTTCATATGGAAGTCGTGCCATCCCAGGAATCAGTCTGGTGAACCTTCTCTGTACTCCCTCTATGGCAAAAATGTCTTTCCTCAGATTAGGAGACCAAAACTGTACGCAATACTCCAGGTGTGGCCTCACCAAGACCCTGTACAACTGCAGTAGAACCTCCCTGCTCTTGTACTCAAATCCTTTTGCTATGAATGCCAACATACCATTCGCTTTCTTCACAGCCTGCTGCACCTGCATGCCTACTTTCAATGACTGGTGTACCATGACACCCAGGTCTCGCTGCATCTCCCCTTTTCCTAATCGGTCACCATTCAAATAATAATCTACCTTCCTGTTTTTGCCACCAAAGTGATCTAATGTACTGGCATGCTTTTGTGTACATGTGTAACTGCAACAATGATAGAGGAAATATGTACTTTACCAGATCAGACTTATCGCCAATCAGCAAAACTCTAAACTTGGATAACCATTTAATTGAAGTGTTGCCAGAGTAGATTTTCAATCATTTTCACACTGATCCATGCAACTATATGCACAAGCCACAATATTCCAAATGGTTAAAGTGCCCTTTCTGAACTTGGCAAAGGGGATTTTTTTGTTGGGAAGACTTGCAATTTAAGACATCCTCAGGACATTGTAAATCACTTTGCAGCCATTGATACTCAGTCAGACAAGCGCCAGTCTTGAATAGCAACTTAACCTTTGGGTAACAGATTACAAAATACTATGATTGTGACAATTGAGAACTTGTGTGCCTTATTTGATTGGACTTGGGAGCCTTCCAGCTTTCCATAAGTTATATTCAGAAGTGCTTCCACATTTCAGCATGGTAGCATTAGGACACTAGGCTTCAAGGTGAAAAAGTATATTCAGACCTTTCCTGGAAAGTATGGATGCCAAAAATAATCATTCATCAAAGAGATTGGAGGGCTGCTGATGCCATGTTTTCCAGCAGGAGCTACCAGCATCAAAGACACCATCCAGGTGATTTCAAGAGTCTTTTCGTACACCATTAATTCTTGCCCATGAGATTAGAAGGGAAATTTATTGGGTAACAGTGAGTGGCAGCCATGTTAAAAATTGGAACGTTAGACATTGTAAGTTCTGCTGACCTCCAAAAAGCATTATCCTGATTACCTGCAATAGCCAAAGGTAATCTAGTACTGCTCCTTGTGTTGCTGTTTGCGAAGCTGTTAACTGATGTTTTAGTTTAGTTTAGACCTACTGTGCGGAAACAGGCCCTTCTGCCCACCGAGTCTGCACCGACCAGTGATCCCTGCACATTAACACTAGGGACAATTTACGCATACACCAAGCCAATTAACCTACATATGTTTTTGGAGTGTGGGAGGAAACCGAAGATCTCAGGGGAAAAATCCACGCAGGTCACGGGGAGAATGTATAAACTCCGTACAGACAGCGCCCTTAGTCGGGATTGAACCCGGGACTCCGACGCTGTAAGTGCAGCAACTCTACCACTGCACCACCGTGCCGCCCGTATTTTGCTTCTTTGCAACTGCTAACCACTGTTAAATAAATCTCATTGGCTTTGCAGTATCCTGAAGTGTGTTTTATAAATATTGGGTTTCCTTCTGTGGGGAAAAAATACTATGATTGTGATCTCAGGAAGACTGCATCATTCATTTGGGATGTTATACATTGCATTTCATTCATTTCATGTTCGTATTGTATCTGAAAGATGTTGTCACTGTAGTGTCAACCTAGATTTTTGTGTTGTTTCTACAAAGGTCAGGTTCAAAGGCGAGAGTCTATATGACTGACCCCATAACAATTTATGCCTTAATGTTTGGAACCAAGTCAAACCTCAATGGCAAATTTGACATTGCATTGCCTGATGCAGGCAGGTTTACTGTTCTTCTGTTTATTTGTACTATTTGTTGTACACCTGTCAGAAAGATTCTTCCCAGAGCTTTTGAATAAAGTAATGTAAAACATACCAAAGTTATGTGTCAGATACAAGGAACTGCAGATGCTGGTTTGCAAAAAAGACACAAAGTTCTAGAGTAACTCAGCGGATCAGGCAACATCTCCAGAGAACATGGATTGATGATGTTTTGGGTTGGGACCATTCTTCAGACTGATGGGGGTGGGGGGAGGGGGGAGAAGAATGCTGGTAAAGAGCTGGGGCAAGGCAAAACCCTGGTAGGTAATAGGTTGATACAGGTGGGTTTTGAGTGGGTTTTTTTGATAGGCAGACAGAAAGATGGACAAAGGCCAGGACTGAAAAGAAAGAACCTTCCTCTCACTTCACAATTCGCAATTCTCCATTCCGTTTGCCTCACGTCTTTTCATCTCTTTCATATGTCGACCATCTGCTTATCAAAGCCCACCCTTCCTATATCACCTTATTATCTGTCAGGCTTTGTCCTGCCCCTCCTCTATTCCAGCTTTCTCTCCCCCCCCCCCCCCCCCCCCACAATCAGTCTAAAGAAGTCCTGAAACATCACATCCATTTGCACCAGAGATGGTGCCTGGACCACTGAGTTACTTCAGCACTTTGTGTCTTTTTATGTTATTTGTCAGCCAAATGCATAATCGTATTTAGTTGAAAAGCTGTAGCAGATATCTCATAAGTTATAGGAGGAAAATTAAGCCATTCAGCCCATCAAGTGTACGCTGCCATTCAATCATGACTGATCTATCATTCCCTCTTAACCCCATTCTGCCTTCTCCCCATAATCCCTGACATCCATACTAATTAAGAATCTGTCAATCTCCATCTTAAAAATATCCATTCACACAGCTGTCTGTAGCAATGAATTCTACAGATTCACCACCCTCTGACTAAAGATTCACCTTTGAGATTTCAAAGCTTTGTTGCTGTTAACTCAGGTGTCTGCTTCAGTATCAGACACGTGACTAATTAAAATACAACCAGATCAGCTCCTTGGTTCTCTGGGACTACAGTTCAGGTAGTCTTGCATTACTGGAGAGAATAATAGTTTACCAATTTTTTTAATTTAATTCACCCTGTGTCATTACTGTACGATTGTCTTAAAGTATGGGATAAAGTCGGTTTAAGTGTCGCTCTAGAGATTCAAGCACAAAAATGTCGACATATTCAGACACGATTAAGGGATGAGATGTCAAATCAAGATTTGGACTGCCCTCTTCGGTTGTCCTGGGAAATTGACACTGACACTCTGCTTTTAATTGTCCATTTAGCTGTAGAACTTCTTATTAAAGAAAACGTAACTTCTTTTGTGAAGGTTCATGTTTTCTTTCAATGTCTTCGGCTGTTTCACCATTGACTTTGTTGTCTTGAAATAAAGTTCGCAAGCAGCCTGAACTGCACAGTCCTTGGAGCAATGCACTTCTGCTTTGAGATTTCAAAGATGCATCTCCTCTTGAATGTGAGGCCCTGTGGCTTTTGTGTTTGGTTTTGGATCACCATAAATATTTGGAAACATTTTCAGTCATTCCTTTTTGTAGTTTTCATTCTGGCCACATCTCTGGTAGATTTGAAGGAAAACAAGTAGAATTATTTTAGCATTGACTTCAACCCAAACGGTGTCTATTTGTTGATGCATCTCATGTGAGCATATTGCCACCTATCTGCTATGTTGGCTCTAGTTGTTTTAAAATCTTCCGGTGACTGACTCCATTTCATTTCAACTCGGGTATCCCCCTTACATTATACTGTTCCTCTCCCACACAATTTGCTTTTTGTCAGGTGTCATTCAATTTCAAACCTGCTACTAATTTTAACCTGAGGAGCTTCATAAGATTGAATCACTCCTTCCTTCAGCTTCCTACTCTTTCCATCATTCGTATAGGAAATAGTTTAGCTCGCTAAGTAATGGATTTTGGTAAGCTGCATTTGAAAGCTATAGCCAAGGGTAAGCAAGATGGTTAATAAAATTTTTACACATAAAATAAATTGTGGTTAGAATGCTCATCATTTTGGCTGGCTGTATTTTTTTTTCTTTTTTTTTTTTAATGATTTCTGTTGAGATCCAGCCATCTTCAGGTCTTTCCTTTCTCCACAAAAGTCAAATTCTCCATTTAAATTATAACTTTGCTTGCCTACAGTCGGAGTCAAAGCTGTACAATGGAACGGAAAAGGATCTTGTCTCATCCGCAAGTAAACTCACAAAGAAGGAGTCTCTCAAGGCAAGTTATATTCTACAAATTCTACCAAAATTGTCTGTGCCTTAAAGCTTCACAATTTCACCTTCACGCCGAACTTGAATTGCAGAATTGTGGACAGATGATCGGTTTCCCAAAATTCTAATGATTCTTGGAAGACGATTTCTGCATAGCGTATGTGTGTTTCTCTTTATGTTTCAAATAAATATGCATCAATGTTCAGGGGTTCTCAGGAATAGCTGCCTGTTGTAAAAATCTATATTCCCCGGCCGCAGCGGCTAGCCCCAGAAGATATTTTTTTGCAGCTTCGATGTGCCATTTTGTTTTGCCGTGCTAGCAGTCTCACTTCACTGAGACTGAATTGAAACTCCCTGCTTTGCAGTCGGCAAAGCATCAACATTTCTATTTCATCAGTTCGAGCTTGATTCAACTAGGTTTATTGAAATTGGAGAGATATCCGAGCCAAATGTCACAGTAACGGTAATTTCACTTGCAGGATACGGGTGATACACCACGAGAGCAAATTCCTATGACTGAAATATTCACTTTGGTTGCACGTCTACTGTCCTTTGTGCACCTCTGTATGAAACATATATGACCTCCTTAACATCAGCGAGTGCCAAGCGTAGACTTTGCAGCCATTTTGCTAAACACTCGCCCCCCCCCCCCCCAATTTCAAGTAATTCTGTCACACACACATTTCTCCTGTCACCCTGATCCTTCATTCTCCTCCTCCTGCAGATCTCCCCTTCAGGTTGCCCACATCTCTTTTATCTCTCCTCTTTCCCCACCCCTTACCCCCTTTCCACCATGTCCCTCCGTCTTTGCGTTTCACTCTAATTCTTCCCGCCTTATCTGACACCCATTTGTCTCCTTTTCGACTCCAGCCTTTGTCGCTATCTCCACCCATCTGCCAATCACACCCCCTCACCTGTATCTTGGGCAGTTTTATAACCCAGTGGTATGAATGTTCATTTTACTAATTTCAAGTAACTCTTGCATTCCATCCCTTCCCCTCTTCCCCCCCCCCCCCCCCCCCCCCCCCCCCCCTCCCCACCCTAGTCATCCTACCAGGTTGCATCCTTGTATCCCTCTCTTTAACACATTTTCCCCAGCCAACAACGGGCCATTGTGAACTCCACCCTTCCTGTGGTCATCTGTTGCCTGCAGTGATCTGGCCTTTTCTCGCTTCCAGATTACAACCCCCCCCCCCCCCCCCAAACCCCTATCTTTCAGTCTGAAGAAGGATTCCGACGCGAAATGTCAGTAGACTTACCCCAGCTCTTTGTGTCTATTTCCACCTATCATTTGCTAGGCTTTGTCCTGGCCCGCCTTTTTCCAGCTTTCTCCCACTACTCAATCAGTCTCAAGAAGGGTCTTGATCTAAAATGTCATCAGTCCATTCCCTCCTGAGATGCTGCCTGACCCGCTGAGCACCTCCAGCTCTGTGTTTTGCTCAAGATTCGAGCACCTGCCATCTCTTATTCTTCTTGCTCATTAGCTCCACCACCTTGAAACTAGTTGAACTTCCAAACAAATTTAAACCTCACTGAACTGTTTGGGATTGACTAGTTGCAGCAGACCTAAACTAAGCGATGTCAGCCTTAATGCAGACTTTTATTAAGCGATTATTCTGCTTCCAGGTTCAAAAGAAAAATTACAGAGAAGAGAAGAAAAGAGCCACCAAAGAACTGCTCAGCAGCATTACTGATCCATCTGTAATTGTGATGGCGGACTGGCTAAAGGTGAGTGAGCAGCTTTCTGCTGTAGGGAGCATTAGATGAACTATGACTTCTCACATTTTAGATTGAACATCAAAATCTCCCATTTTAGGTGAACATTGAGTTCTCCAATTTTAGGTAACTCCTCTCTCCATTTTATCCTATTTCTCCCCCCCCCCCCCCCATTTTTCCAACCCTGGTGCACACCCATTCTCCCACTATCTCAGTTCCCTTTTCCCCCAACCCCAACCCCACCCCCTTTCACATAAACTCCTCCCTCTGGCTTGACATTTCACTCTTCTTGTCAACACTCTTTGTTTCCTTGGCTCCTTTAGTCACCGTTTATCACCCCTTTGCCACCTTTGTCCGCCCATATGCCAATCATCCTACTCCGTACATGTATCCACCTTTTCACGTGCCAGGCTTCTTCCTGCCCCCATCTCTTTTCCACATTTCTCTTCCCTGCTACAATCAGTCTGAAGAAGGGTCCCAAACCATAACAAGGCCTATCCATGATCTCCAGACATGCTGCCGGACCCACGTCGTTACTCCAGCGCTTTATTTTTTATCATATCCCTTTGATAGTTTTGACAAATTCATTGGGAAAGGATGTTTGCATGTTTTCAGCTTTGAGCCAGGTTATTTCTGGTCAAATTCATGAAAATTGGTATTTATCTTTTTGATGCATTAACAGTGAAAATATGCTTTGTATTTTCACTCGTATTCCTCTGGACAATTTCAATCCTTTTAGTTCAACAAAAAAATACTTCGTCTTTTGTCAGATCCGTGGAACTTTGAAGAGTTGGACAAAACTGTGGTGTGTCCTGAAGCCTGGCATATTGCTGATCTACAAAACACCCAAGAATGGCCAGTGGGTGGGGACGGTGCTTCTGAATGCCTGTGAGCTCATTGAAAGACCATCAAAGAAGGACGGCTTCTGCTTTAAAGTCTTCCATCCCTTGGAACAATCTATTTGGGCCGTGAAGGTTTGTTGAGGCACCTTTTCTCTCTCCAGCAGTACATGATGGCTACTCAGAACGGAAGCCTGGATGCTGAACTGCGTGTGTGTGTGTTTGTTTGTTTTATAATTTTTTTTAAAAGGGTCAGCACAGTGGGGTAGCAGTAGAGTTGCTGCCTCGCAGCGCCAGAGGCCTGGGTTTGATCCTGACTACAGCTGCTGATGGTAGGGAGTTCTCCCTGTGACTGCGTAGGTTTTCTCTGGTTGTTCCCGTTTCCCCCACGCTCCAAAGATGTGCAGGTTTGTAGGTTATTTGGTGTTGGTAAAATTGTAAATTATCCCTAGTGTGTAGGATAGTGCTAGCGTTGGGCTGTTTCCGAGCTAAATCTCTAATGTCTAAAAGTGTAGGTTCTAATCTTCAACATGCTCCACATTGTTTTTGGAAAAACTCAATCCAAGACTGCAAGAAATTGCAGAGAATTGTGAACGCATCCCAGACCATCACACAAACCAACCTCCCCTGCCACCAGCATAATCAAGGATGAGTCTCACCCCGGTCACTCCTTCTTCTCCCCTCCCCTATCAGGCATAAAGTACAGAAGTGTGAAAATGCACACCTTCATATTCAGGGACAGTTTCTTCCCAGCAATTATCAGGCAACTGAACCATCCTATCACCAACTATAGAGCAACCCTGACCTACCATCTATCACATTGGAGACCCTTGGACTATCTTTAATCGGACTTTACTGAACTTTATCTTGCACTAAACATTATTCCCTTTATCCTGTATCTAAGCACTGTGGGCAGCTGATTGTAAACGTGTATAGGCTTTCCCATGACTGGACAGCACACAGCACAAAAGTCTTTCACTGTGCCTCGGTACACGGGAGTAAAATAAACTAATCTATATGTGGATTAGGGCCTGGATAGATCAGTTGGTGGAGCAATGAGACTCTTGGGGTGGCACAGGGGCACAGCAGTCGAGCTGCTGCCTTACAGCTCTAGAGACCCAGGTTTAACCCTGACTACGGCTCCTGTCTATGCAGGGTTGGTACATTCTCCCTGTGATCACGTGGGTCTGTAGGTTAATTGGCTTTGGTAAAATTGTAAATTGTCCATCCTGTGCAACATAGTGCTAGTGTATGGTATCTTTGCTGTGGGCCGAATGCCCCGCTTCCGTGCTGTATCTCTAAAGCGTCTAAAATCTCTAAACTGGAATGGTAATGCACAAGATCAAAGTGAGCTTGCGACCGAAAGTGTTATCAGCAACATGTCTTGTGTCCGCATTGATATATATTCATCTTTCGTTCACCTGCCCAGTTAAATATACTCTCAAATGTTGACATAGATTTGTCTCAATCTCTGACTCTGGAAATTAAGTGCAAAGCATGGTACCTGTAAATACAGAATACTCCAACATTCAGGTACCTTGTGTTTAATCCCGCAATATCACACTTGGCTTTGGAATTCTTAACTCCAGGAAACGGACCATTTTGACCATTCCCTGTCTTATTCATTATTCATTGTAAATATTTCTTTGATTGCCCCCATAACCTGCAGAGTTTTCTTGCCAACGGCCCAGGTTTTCTATGTCTGACCAAGCTCTGCTTATTTACAGGAGGTGATTTTTCAGGACAAATAATATAAATTTGTTTTGAAGGGCCCAAAAGGAGAAGCTGTCGGGTCGATCACTCAACCACTGCCCAGTAGTTACCTGATATTTCGAGCTGCTTCAGAATCCGATGGTAAGAATTTAATGCAAAATTAAGTCTCTTTTTGTGGAATGTTGCCTCAAATGCATAAATGAATTAGTAGGGGAGATAAATAGATAGAAGTTTAAAATTATAAAATAATATTCATTTATTTTCAGTTATTTCATTTGAAGAAACCTTTCATTTTTGTGGATTTTTTTTTTCCCTTCGGGATATTTTAACGATTGCAAGTGTTGGCCTGTGAGTAAAATTCATGTCCTTCCAGCTAACCTACTGCCGAAGGATTTCAGATCCAAATGTTGATTATTTTTCTTTGCACAACTCCTGTCTGACCTGTTGAGTTTTTCCAACATTTTCTGTTTGTTTCAGATTTCCAACATCTGCCTTTTTTTTAACTTTCTAACCTTTTGTTTGCCGTTCTCCGTTGGAGCCCATTAGCATGAATCTGGTTATGGATAAATCCTGGTGTTGGATTACAGTAAATTGATATACAGTTGGTTATTCACCTTTAAAATGCTACTAAAAGATACACAAAGTGCTGGAGTAACTCAGCGGGTTAAGCAACATCTCTGAAAAACACGGATAGGTGACGTATCCAGTCGGGATCCTTCTCCAGACTTAAGAAGGGTATCGACCCGAATTATCACCTATCCTTGCTCTCCAGAGATGCTGCCTGTGACCTTCCAAGACTCCAGCACTTTGTTTTTTTTTGTATAAACCAACATCTGCAGTTCCTTGTATCTCCTTTAAGATGCTACTAATTTTATTTCCTTGTGGTGTTTTGGGTGTTTTGTTTCTGCTCTCTGTAAATCATCGAGTCATATCAAGCAATGGGTGGCACAGCAAGTCTTGCTACTGCCTCACAGCGCCAGTGGCTGGGGTTCAATCGTGATTCCTGTGCTTTGTAGAATTAAGACTCTTCCAGTGATCGTGTGAGTTTTCCTCGGATGCTCCAGTTTACTCCCAACATTTCAAAGTCATGCTAAATTAATTGAGATAGCTGGCTGATTAATGAGTTAAGTAACAACTGTAAATTACCAGTATAGGTAGGTGGGAGAAGAAAAGGGCGATCTTGATGGTCACTTGAGAGAGAATAAGTTATGCAAAATAAGTGAGGTAATTGGATTGCTCTGTGGGCCAGATTTGACTTGATGGACCCCCCCCTCCCCAATGTCATATGGATATATGAGAAAAGTGATCAATTTGAACTTGTTTATTTAATAGTTTGGGGTTTCGATTTATTACTGTCTCGTGTGCCGAGGTACAGTGAATATCTTTGTTTTGCATGTTTTCAAATCAAATCAATTACAATTAAGTCAAACTCAAGTACAATAGGTAAAGTGAAGGGAAAGTTACAGAGTGCAGAATATATTTCCTACCCCCTTCCGCATTCAGGAAGGGTTGCAGATGATGGAAATCTGATAGGAAATAATCGTTGGGTCTAGCTGAATCTATGGTTAGAGAAACAGAATTAATGGTTTAGGTCAGTGACCTTCCAAATAACTGTGTAGAAACAAAGAACTGCAGATGCTGGTTATACACAAAAGGACACAAATTGCTGGAATGTGGGTGGGTGACGTTTCGGATCGAGACCCTTCTTCAGACCAGCATCTGCAGTTCCTTGTGTTCAGTCTGACGAAGGCTCCTGACCCACGAAGCATCACCAATCCATGTTCTCCAGAGATGCTGCCTGACCTCCTGAGTTACTCCAGCACTTTGCGCCTTTATAAACGACTATTCCTTCTGTTTTACAAGTTAGTAACGTGCATTTTCCCGAACTCTGTTGCAGGAAGATGTTGGATGGATGCGATGGAACTTGCTCTGAAGTGTTCCAGTCTCCTCAAGCGGACCACAATTAGGGAAGGCAAAGAGTGTGACTTGAACTCCTCGGAAGGCTGTCATGTTGCGCTTTTTGGACTACTGCGAGCAAACGCTCTGCAAAGCCCAGAACACGACCAGTAAGTTGTTCGTAAGTCACTTGACCTTGAATGGTCATTGCGCCACAATGGCCGTTGAGCTTTTGCTGGCTCCTGTTATGCAGCATGAGTTGACTTTTGAATAAGATATATTAACAAATCAGCATGGGTGCGTTATCCATACTTTCCTATTGTCAAAGGCAAGATAGGTTTTTCAAGAGCTGTAGATTAGTTTAATTTAGAATATTTTTAATTTAGTTAGTTTAGAGATACACTATGGAAACAGACCTGTGTAGGAAAGAACTGCAGATGCTTGTTTAAATTAAAGATAAACACGAAGTGCTGGAGTAACTCAGCGGGACAGGCAGCATCTCTGGAGAGAAGGAATGGGTGACGTTTCGGGCCGAGAGCTTTCTTCAGACTGATGTCCGTCGAGTGGGCAGTACAGAGATAAAATGTAGTCGAGGCAGTAAGACTGGTTGGAGAACTGGGAAGGGGGAGGGGGTGGACGGAGAGGGAAAGCAAGGGCTACTTGAAGTTGGAGAAGACAATGGAGACAGACCTTTTGGCCTACCAAGTCCACACCGACCAATGATCACCCATACACGAGTTCTATCCAACACACCAGGGACATTTTACAGAAACCAATTAACCTACAAACCTGCACGTCTTAGGAATATTTGATGAAACCAGAGCATTCGGGGGAAACCCAAACAGCTACCTGGAGAACGTACAAACTCCACACAGACAGCACCTATAGTCAGGATCAACCCCAGGTTTCTGGCACTGTATGGCAGCAACTCTACTGCTGCGCCACTGTGCCACCTTAGTGCACTGAGTTAGTGCACTAATATGCAGTTGCAGGGAAACATGGATTTAAAGCAAGAAAATACTCTAGCATCCTAAATTACTCTGGCATCAGATACAAATGGTGCTATTTTTACATTCAAATATTGAATAGGAACCAGCAACATCCCACCCTTCCCGGAGACTGCACACCACTTATTAAGATCATGGTCTCTGATTTCTAGACCTATTATGATAAAGATTTTCCATTAATAAATCTACAACGTCATTTAGGGGTGAGATCTACTTCAAAGTGAAAGCAAACAAAACCAATCTGTCACTTGATCTAAAATATCCGTTCTCCATCACGTTGCACTGGTTTATGCCTTAAGCAATATCACTCGAGCTTATCTGTCATTGTAATATTTTGGGATGTTTGTGGTGCGTTTGTATTTCAAGTGTCTGTAATGTGTTCTGATCTAATGAAGTGTACTATATTAGTGAAACATTTCTGTTTAATTAAACACTAGACAAGATTGATTTTCCTTTTGAAAAGCTGAATCCAAAACTCAACTGTTCTTCTGTGGCCATATGTACAGACCATTCGCAGATTTCAAATGCCCAACTTATGGAGACCCCTACATAAGCGAGAGATCACCCATTATCTTATTGAATTCAAAAGTTTGATGCTCATACATTATTCACTCCTATCAACGGCCGAATTAGTCTCTCTCCGTCTGCCTCTCCGTCTGCCTCTCTCTCCCCGCCTCTCTCTCTCCGTCTGCCTCTCTCTCTCCCCGCCTCTCTCTCCCCGCCTCTCTCTCTCTCTCCCCGCCTCTCTCTCTCTCTCTCCCCGCCTCTCTCTCCCCGCCTCTCTCTCCCCGCCTCTCTCTCCCCGCCTCTCTCTCCCCGCCTCTCTCTCCCCGCCTCTCTCTCCCCGCCTCTCTCTCTCTCTCTCCCCGCCTCTCTCTCTCCCCGCTCTCTCTCTCTCCCCGCTCTCTCTCCTCTCCCCGCTCTCTCTCTCTCTCCCCCGCCTCTCTCTCTCCCCCCGCCTCTCTCTCTCCCCGCCTCTCTCTCTCCCCGCCTCTCTCTCTCCCCGCCACTCTCTCCCCGCCATTCTCTCCCCTCTCTAATTTTTAAGCGGGGTTAGGTTGTAAAAAAATATCCCAAGCTTTGAACATCTCACGGAGCACTGTTCAATCCATCATCCGAAAATGGAAAGAGTATGGCACAACTGCAAACCCTTCCTTCAAGGCCCGATCTAATAAGAATGAGAGAATTGATGATGAATGTCCTGGGAATGTTACAAGTTAGAAGCAGCACCTGCACTAACTGAGAGTGAGTTATTTTGTTCGGTTGATAAGCAGCCTGTGACTGAAACCAATGTTCTAACTTTACCTATGGAAGCACCTCAGAGAAGAGAATTCAACCTTTATTTCTTGAACTGAAGTAAACTGAATCCAGAATTGGAATCCAGAAAAAGGCAGGTCAGCCATGAGTGAATGGCAGGGTAGACACGAAGGGCCAAATGGCCTTATTCTGCTCCTAATGACTGGTGAACTTATGAATGAAGAAAATGTTTGTTTTCAGGTTAAATGAAAGCGAGATTGAGCAGCAGCACTTCAGAGACCATGACCTGTACTCTGATAAATCAGACCGAGAGAATGAGCCTGACCACGAGGAATCCGATAACGATGCACTGGAGAAAAGTGGGAAAAGCGAGGAAAGTGACTCCGACATATCAGAGAAACAGGATGGTCTACCCACTGATCTTGAGCCAATGGACAGCATAAAGGAAACCACTTACGTGGAAGAAGCTCATGAAGAGTTGGGAGAGGTAAGAGGGTCTCATATTATATAATCACGCATTCATACTTTATATAGACTTTAGAGATACTGCGTGTCTACGCTGACCAGCGATCACCCCGTACACTAGCATTGCCCTGCACACTAGGGACAATTTACAATTTACAGAAAGCCAATTAACCTACAACCCTGTACGTCTTTAGAGTGTGAGGGAAACAGGAGCACCAGGAAAAAGAACACACGGTCACAGAGAGAACGTACCGGGTTGAACCCGGGTCTCTGACGCTGTAAGGCAGCACCTCTACTGCTGTGCCACTGTGCCAAATGAAGTTTGATGCTCATGTCGAGGTGAACAGCGCTGTTGCTTTAAAGTAGAGTTTTAATGAATTTGTTCAGAAAGTGGGAGGATGCTTGCTTCTGCTGGGAAATTGAATATTTATGAGTGCACGCAGTGCCAACATCAGGTAGCTCAATGTTTGTTACATTCACGTGGGTGCAGAGAGCAGGCCTTGCCTGAAATAGTGCAATCGAAGCACAGGAACCAGATGTGTAGAAAAGAACGGCAGCTGCTGGTTTATACCGATCTTATAGTGGTGTACAAAACCATGAGAGGAATAGATTGGATAGATGCACAGAGTCTCTTGCACAGAGTAAGGGAATTGAGGACCAGAGGACATAGGTTCAAGATGAAGGGGAAAAGATTTAATAGGAATCTGAGGGGTAGCTTTTTCACACAAAGGGTGGTGGGTGTATGGAACAAGCTGCCAGGTGAGGTAGTTAAGGCTGAGACTATCCCAACGTTTAAGAAACAGACAGGTAAGTGGAAAGACCAGGTTTGGAGGGATATGGACCAAGCGCAGGCAGGTGGGACGATTGTAGCTGGGACATGTTGATCGATGTGGGCATGTTGGCCTGTTTCCACACTGTATCACTCTATGGCTCTATAGACACAAAGTGCTGCAGTAACTCACCGGGTCAGGCAGCGTCTCTGGAGAAAACGGATGGGTGACTATTTCACCTTCGTTCAGACTAGTTGAAGAAGGGTCCCGACCCGAAACATCAGCCGTCCTTTTTCTCCAGAAAGGCTGCTTGACTCTCCGAGTTACTCCGGCACTTTTGTGCCTTATCTTGGACAGAAACAAGACACTTGGACAGGTACGTGGACAGGTAAGGTTTGGAGGAAAATGAGCCAAACGCAGGCAAACTGGACTAGATTAATTCAGGCTACTTGGTAGGGATGGACAATTTGGGACGAAGAATCTGTTCCTGTGCTGTGTGACTTTCTGACGAGGATGTCTACTGACTCAAGACTGATCCACTAGTTCGCACCAAAGTGTGGGTACATATTAAGGCTGCTAATTGGTCAGATCAGGCAGCCCATCTTCCTCGCTGTGGTGGATTTTAATCTTATTAAAACAACGAACCTTCCGTTTTAGTACTTACTGGCATTTTTATTTAATCCGGGAGAAAGATTTGATCCTCACACCTCACCACCCCCCATGCATCTCAATCTGTTGAATTTCAGGAATTGAGAGAGCAAGTGGTGCCGAAGCTTCAGCTGAGACCGTAGCAGTGGGGGGAGCTCATAGTCTCCCTGGATTTGGCAAAGCTCCAGTTAACATGCTGGCACACTGTAGGCGATGGGCTTACAGCTTCCAAGGGCCAATCTTCTGCAATTTACCCACCCCCAAGGGCAGCACAGTGGCACTGCGACAGAGTTGCAGCCTTACAACACCAGAGAACTGGGTTCGATCCTGGCTACGGGTGCTGTCTGTATGGAGTTTGTACGTTCTCCCTGTGAACGCATAGGTTTTCTCCAGGTGCTCCAGTTTCCTCCCATGCACCAAAGATATGCAGGTTTGTAAGTTATTTAGTTTAGGTAAAATTGTAAATTATCCCTAGTATGTTAGATAGTGCTAGTGTACGTGGTGATTGCTGGTCGGCACGGACTCAGTAGTCCAGATGGCCAGACTCCGTGCCGTATCTCTAAAGCCTACTGCTACTTGGTTACTTCCCACCTGTTTTCAGGCAACTGAACCATCCCATCCCCAACGAGAGAACAGTCCTGTCCTACGATCTACCTCATTGGAGACCCTCGGACTATCTTCTATCAGACTTTACTGGACTTTATCTTGCACGAAACGTTATTCCCTTTATCCTCGCTCTATCTGCACACTATGAACGGCTTGTTTGCCATCATGTATAGTCTTATCGCTGACTGGATAGCGTGCAACACCAAAGCTTTTCACTGCAGCTCAGTACACGTGACAACAATAAACTATAAAATAAGTGAGGAAAAATCATGTTTTTTTTAATTATTGGGACCTTGTCACATATTTGGAAATGAACTATAAATGTAATGTAACATTTCATAAATGTCAATCGTCATGCAACAGGCATGTCAATCACTTTTGCAGAATTCAATATAATTTTGTACAGGACACAAAGTGCTGGAGTAACTCAGTGGATCAGGCAGCGTCTGTGGAGAACGTGGGCAGGTGATGTTTCGGATTGGGGCCCTTCCAACGGCATACGTTTCTACAGGCACAGTTTCTCGAATATTCCCCTGGGGCAGCGTACAGCCCAGTGGCATTCACAGTGACTTTTTCAGTTTTAACTCGCCCAACCCTCTGTGTTATCCTTCCATCCTCCCAGTTTTTTTCTCCCTTTGTTTACCTCCCCTCTGCATCGGATTGCACCTATCGTACTCCGTCCCACCACCCACCCACGGGCCTCCATCTGGCTCTGTATCCCCTCCCCACCTGTATCCACCTTTCACTCACCAGCATTCCACAGTCACGTTCCCCACCCTCCACCTCCCATATTGCTATAGGCTGGCAATGTTTCCTCTTCCCTCGATGCAAAGTCAAGTCCCAAAACAATGACTAATACTGTTTTTGCCTCCATTGATGCTGCTTGACCTGCTGAGTTTTTCACGGTTCCGACTTTTGTGCCACATTCCAGCATCTGTGGTCTATTTAGTCTTCACACAGTTTAGTAAATGCTGCTGACATTTTTTGTTTTTTCTGGAAATTGTTATCCACCAAAAAATGGTAAAATCTAAACACTTTTTTCCTCACCCTTTCTTCCTCTCCCAATCAATCACCTCCCACTAATACTAACCGTCAATCCTTTCTCTCCCTTAAAAAAAAATCCAGACAGGTGAGGAATCTCAGATGGAAGTCGTATCCGACGAGAACAAAAGTCTGATTTGGACTCTGCTGAAGCAAGTTCGGCCCGGAATGGACCTCTCCAAAGTTGTGCTGCCCACATTTATCTTGGAGCCTCGTTCTTTCTTAGACAAGCTGTCAGATTACTACTATCATGCGGACATTCTATCAGAGTGAGTGCACTTCCCTTATATTGGTGTTGTCTACCCCTTCATCCCTCCCTCCTACCCGTCACACACTCCTTGCCAGGCTCAAATTGGTTTAGTTTAGTTTAAAGATACAGCGTGAAAAGAGGCCCTTCGGCCCACCGAGTTTGCGTCGATCAGCGATCCCCGTACACTAATTGTATTCTACAGACTGGTGGCAATTTTACAGAAGCCGATTAACCTACAAACCTGCATGTCTGGAATGTGGGAGGAAACCGGAGCACCCGGTTACAGGCAGAACATACACACTCCGTACAGCCAGCACCCATTGTCAGGATTGAACTCTGGTCTCTGTCGCTGTAAGGCGGCAGCTCACCCAGCCACCTCAGCTGATTGTCTTTTCCTTTATTATCCCAGCCCCTCAAAACCACCTAGTATTGTTTTATTCTCCTGTGCAGATAGCACCGAAGCATTAGAAGTATTTTTTTAAGAGTGCAAAGGGAATCAGGAAATAGAAGGCCCTTCTTCAGACTCTCGACCCGAAACGCCACCTATTCCTTTCTCCATAGATGCAGTCTGACCCGCTGGGTTACTCCAGCGTTTTGTGTCTATCTTTGGTGTAAACCAGCAGCTGCAGTTCCTTCCTACACAAAGGGAATCAGGAGATGTGTGGATAGAAAGAGTGATGTTGATGCACTGGAGATTGCAACCTTCATGTGGTCCACCCTGTTTCGACTAATGCAATCAACCCGACGTGCACAAACAAATAGATGTAGTGTTTTGGTGTCTACAACTTTAGGCTGTGCACGCCATACGCAAGAAGAAGACTGGATCATCAGTCATTTTATTGAATAGGAGTTGGTTCACTTGATCTATTGGCCTTTTCCTACTTCTACTTTTTTTTTTTGAAAGTTGCATCTTTTAAGGTGAGATCTTTGGGTTTCCAGCAGGGTCTCTGGAGATATTTGCCTGGGATTTCTATTCTCCCAATTCATGACCCGCCCTGATCAATGAGAACCAATGGACAATAGTGGTCTTGCTATGAAACAATTGCAGCCTATTACACTATGACTTAATCGTGGGGTCAGCCTTCACCTCTCTGTACTTTTAGTTTTAAGCAAAAGTCAACCATAAAACCTTCTGGTGGATAACACATAGCCAGTTATAGAATTTGGTATTTAGTCAGAGGGTAGTGAATTGTGGAATTAATTGCTACGCAAGGCTGTGGAGACCAAGTCAATGAATATTTTTAAAGGCAGAGATTGACTGATTCTTGATTAGTACGGGTATCACGGGTTATGGGGGGGAGGGAGGAGAATGGAGTTAAGAGGAAAAGACCAATCAGCCAGGATTAAATGGCAGAGTAGAATTGATGGCCAAATGTCCTAATTCTGCACCTAGAACCTATGGTTACTAAGTTCAAACACTTCTCTTCATCCACTCTGGGCTAATAAATTATGAGGCTGATACAAAAGCAAAACCAAATGATGGTGCATGCTTTTTAAAATAATCCACATTTAGTGAATCTGTTTTGTGTGTGTCGTCTCTTTGCGTTATTTGACTGGCATCAAGCTGAAGTGTTTGTCTTGCAGTGCGGCCGCTGAGGAAAACCCTTTAAGACGTTTGAAGAAAGTTGTGAGATGGTACTTGTCTGGCTTCTACAAAAAACCAAAGGTTTGTTCCCAAAGTGAAATGTTGTCATTGTTAAATAACACCTTGTTCCAATGTCTCTTGTCTCAAGAAATATTCGGATTGGTTTATTATTTCCGTGTGGAGTGCAATACAGTGAAAAAGGTTTGTTTGTGTCCTATCCAGTCAAATCATATTGTGCGTTAGTACAACCAAGCCGTTCGCAACTACAGCAGGTATTGCAAAGAGAAAAATACCAGTCCAATATACTGCGTTACGGCGTTGTAGATTTACAGTTACAAAGAAAGCGCAGATTTTTTTTAAGCGCAGGGAACTTAAGTTGGAAGGTTGAAAGAGCAGGACTGCCCCCTAGGTTACGTACAGTCTGATAACAGTGGGTAAGAGGCTGGTCCTGAAAATAGTAGTACGTGCTTTCAAACTTTTGTATCTTCTGCCTGATAAGGGGAGAAGAGAGAAAAACGACAGTGTAAATATAACCAGACTAACTGCAAAACATTTTGTTTTGGAGAAAGTAAAAATATCCATTTGTCTATCATTTTTCAAGTCCTCACTACATTCAGTAGACAATAGGTGCAGGAGTAGGTCATTCGGCCCTTCGAGCCAGCACCGCCATTCAATGTGATCATGGCTGATCATCCCCAATCCCCGTTCCTGCCTTCTCCCCATATCCCATGACTCCGCTATCTTTAAGAGCCCTATCTAGCTTCTCTTGAAAGTATCCAGAGAACCGGCCTCCACCGCCCTCTGAGGCAGAGAATTCCACAGACTCACAACTCTCTGTGAGAAAAAGTGTTTCCTCATCTCCGTTCTAAATGGCTTAACGCTTATTCTTAAACTGTGGTCCCTGGTTCTGGACTCCCCCAACATCGGGAACATGTTTCCTGCCTCAAGCATGTCCAAACCCTTAAAAATCTTATGTTTCAATAAGATTCCCTCTCATCCTTCTAAACTCCAGAGTGTACAAGCCCAGCTGCTCCATTCTCTCAGCATATGACAGTCCCGCCATCCTGGGAGTTAACCTTGTAAACCTGCGCTGCACTCCCTCAAATGTCCTTCCTCAAATTAGGGGACCAAAACTCCACACAATACTCCAGGTGTGGTCTCACTAGGGCCCTGTACCACTGCAGAAGGACCTCTTTGCTCCTATACTCGATGGCTCTTGTTATACAGGCCAACATGCCATTCGCTTTTTTCACTGCCTGCTGTACCTGCATGCTTACTTTCATAGACAGATGAACAAGGACCCCCAGATCCCGTTGTACTCCCCCTTTTCCCAACTTGACGCCATTTAGATAGTAATCTGCCTTCCTGTTTTTAATACCAAAGTGGATAACCTCATATTTATCCACAATAAACTTCATCTGCCATGCATCTGCCCACTCCCCCAACCTGTCCATGTCACCCTGCATTCTCATAGCATCCTCCTCACAGTTCACAATTTGCTAATGTTACTTTGAATCCCTTCATCCAAATCATTGATGTACATTGTAAATAGCTATGGTCCCAGCACCGAGCCTTGCGGTACCCCACTTAGTCCCAGCACCGAGCCTTGCGGTACCCCATACTTCCTAAGTATTTTTATGAATAGAATATTTTGGGTTTGGGTTGTTAAGTAGACAAATAAGGCAGTCCATTTGCACACAGTAAGCCCCTTAAATGATGTAGTTATCCATTCATTTTTCACGACGGTGATAGAAAAGCGAATATTCATGATTAAGCTTCTTTTGAATTATATACGCAACTCATTCATCCAAAATGCGCATCTCTATGGATGCAAAGTGAGCCTCAATAATTGAGACTATCGTCCATAACTGAGATCATATGTCTGGTTACTGCAAAATCTGCTGATTACATCTAAGGTGCTGCCAATTGCGAAAACATTTTGTCTATTCTTTAAAATCTTTAGAATATCAGCTACAAATTAGCTTCACGATTATTGGCAATGCAAATTTCTAGCTTGGCAGCACTTTCAACAAGAACACATCTCTTTCATCTCACATCATTTTTATCCCAGTACGAATGATACTACGAGCTTTTATCCTTAAATTCTCTTTAAGTTTTGTGGTTCAGTTCTTGGTTTTAAAAGTATTTTTATTTCTATGATCAGGGCCTGAAGAAGCCGTACAATCCAATTATTGGTGAAACGTTCCGGTGCATGTGGATTCATCCAAAAGCAAACAGCAGGACCTTTTACATTGCAGAACAGGTATGATAAAACGATTCATTTGTCAGGGACTGTTATTAACTTGCTTCTTTTTGGACCTTATACAATCCTTAACCTGTTCACTGCCAAGTTTTTGTTTTCACTATTGGCCATGACCCGAGTGTACTCTAGGGTGGCACTGAACAGGTTAAAGCAATACATTTTAAGGTCTCCTTTACTTTCCTTCATCATCCATAGGAACAGATGTCATTCAAGGGTTAAGGAGTTTTAACTCCAAAGTCCCACAGTGACATATTTTCATTCAAGCTATCGGTCAGTTGTCAGCAAGCCATGGAGCTGTGCAGCATGGAAACAGGCCCTTCAGTCCACCCTGTCCATGCTGACCCAAGTTTACATTTGCCTGCATGTGGCCCACTGGCCTCTTTACCCTTGTTATTCACGCATTTGTCCAAATGTCTTCTAAATGTCATTATTGTGTCCACTTTTATAGCTTCCTCTGGCAGTTCATTTCAGATACGGACTAGCTGAATGGAAAAAAGTTGCTGCTAAGCTCTCGTTTAAATCTCTCTCCTCTCACCTTAAACCCATGCCCTTTAGTTTTACAATCCTCTACCCTGTGAAAAAAAACTGAACATTCACTTTATCAATGCTCCTCGTGTTCTTGTACCTCAATTAGATCGCCCTTCGACCTCCTAGGTTCCAAAGAAAAAAAATCCCAGCCTATCCAACCTCTCCTTTTAACTCAAACCCACAAGCCCAAGCAACATCCTGGTGACACTCCACTGCCCCTTTTCCATCTTAATGACATCTTTCCTGTACCTGGGCAACCAGAACTGCGCACTGTACTCCAAGTGGGGTCTCACCAACGATTCTTTCTGAATGTAGTTCCAAACATGATGTTGATTTATCCTCAGGTAATTTTGCTACTGACTGAATTACCTTCTACATAATAGGTGTCCCATCATCCTCCCGTATCTGCATTCTATGTAAGTAATAGAAAGGATGGGTTCTGCGTCTGTGGGAGCATCATGGCCAAGTCTAAGTTTTATGGTGAGTTTTTCTTCCTTAGATATGCAGTTAAATTATAAACTGTTAATAATAATTGTTTACCGTGTTTTACGATGCTGGAGGTTAGCATTTAGTGTGTACAATGAAACATGGAACAAACCTCGCTTTATGAAGCTGCAGATCTATATTAGGAAAGACCTTAGATTCAAAGATAGACACAAAATGCTGGAGTAACTACGCCTCAGGCAGCAACTCTGGAGAATATGCATAGATGGTTGCCGACCCTTCTTCATGTCGGGGTCGGCAACAGATGACCTTCCCTGATAAGCTGCCTGTTTGCTCAAGGTCTACAGTTCACAACAATACATCTCTCTTGGGTTCATACCTGTCTCTAACCAACAGGCAGCCTATCAGGTGACCTCCTTGCCTGAGGTCATCTGTTTACAACCCTGATTTGTCCTGTTTTATTTCTACGCTTTCAGATTTTTCCCCCCCTCTCTCCGAACTGCAATTATTCTGAAGAAGAATCCTGACCTGAAACATCACCTGTCCATTTTCTCCAGAGATGCTGTCTGACTCGTTGAGTTACTCCAGCATTTTGTGTATCTTTGGTCTATAAGCCTACATCTGCAGTTCATTGTTATTAACCTAGTTTCAATCCTAGCTTTGACTAATAATTGATTGTGGAGAATAAATTGAAAGTTTATTACAGTATATACAGAGTGAGGGAAAACTCGTTTTAAGAAATGGTTTAGCACAACTGGAGCGTCCAACTCCGTTGCTTTAGCGCCGAAGGTGAGACATTCCGTACGTGTCTCATGTAGATGCCCCTCAACAACAGACGGTGAAATTCCCTGTGTCTGAGATAGGTTGAAAGGCCACATGGGGAGGTATGTGGGAAGCTGGCCTGGTGCAGTGTGGATAAATGATAGAAAACACTGGCCTCTTGAGTAAGGTGAACTTACAGCAAAAGTAACGGGATAATCTCAATAACCAAATAATACGTTTACTTTCCTCGATGATTCAGGAAACTCGTTATCGGCATTATTGGATGGCGAAGCGAGACTTTCTTTCCTCAGCCGAGGGGAAGACTACATAATGAACATGCCCTATGCTCATTGCAAAGGTACCATTTCTAGTTAATTGTGTTAAAGTTATTTATTCATTTGTTAAAGTCATTTATTCCTGGAATAAAATAATTATTGCATGGTACCTCTCACTTCAAGATTTTGGCAGGTCATTGGTGAGCACAGGACGGGGAGTTTTGATAGGCAGATAGTTGGACAAAGGCCAGAGATTAACACACACAAAGTGTGAGACAAACGGATGAAAGAGCTGCGAATTGTGAAGCTTGAGGATTGACAAGGTATAAGGTGTTTAGGAATGTAGGTGGAGAGGGATGGGAGGGGAAAGAGCTGTAAAGTTAGCCAGGGCTCAGGGGACGGAGAGGGGGGGTGTATGGGGCAGAGTAAGGGGGAGGGGGTGAAAGGGGGAGGGGAGGGTGTTTTGTTGAGGTTAACTGAAGTTGGAGAATTCGATGTTCATACCTTTGGGTTGTGAGTTGCCCAAACGGAATGTGAGGCTCTGTTCCTCCAGTTTGCATGTGGCCTCACTCTGGCAGGAAGAGGCCCAGGACAGAAAGGTCAGTGTGGGAATGGGAAGGGTAGATAGTTTAGTTTATTGTCAGGTGTACCGAGGTAGAGTGATAAGCTGTTTGTTGCGTGCTATGCAGTTAGCAGAAGACTACATGATTACAATCGAGCTGTCCACAGTGTGCAGGTACAGGATAAGGGGAATAACGTTTAGTGCATGATAAAGTTCAGTGAGGCATGATGAAAGATAGTCTGAGGGTCTCCAATGAAGCAGATGAGAGGTCAGAAACGCTCTCTTGTTGGTAATAGGGTGGTTCAGTTGCCTGATAACAGCTTGGAACTGTCTCTGTATCTGGTCCTTGAATCTAAAATGGTTAGCAACTGGGAGATCCAGTAGGCCTTGGCAGACTGAGCGCAAGTGTTTGGCAAAACAGGCACAGAGTCTACGCTTGGTCTCGTCCAATGTTTCTGGTGGTTGACTATTCACATCATTGGATCTGAGGTTTGCAAATAATTGAAAACATGGGCGTGAACTGGTCATTCCTCAACAATTCCATCGTGGGATTCAGGCAATGCAGAGCTGCTGCTTGGTCGTAGAGCTATAATAGCGATGTAAATTTATGTCTCCTGTGTAATAACTAAAGCCACTCCAGTTTAGTTTAGAGATACAGTACAAGGTGGAAACGGGCCCTTCGGCCGAGGAGTCCGTGACCTGACCAAATCAAACCCACCCACAAACCACGGTGTTCTTGAAAGGGTTGCCGGCCCAGTGTCTGCGCAGTTGGGGAGGGTTTGCAGTGGGGGAGGGCTTTGCCGGGCCCTGGACGCCATCGAGCCACAGGCGGGCGGCGCCGGCCGGCGGGGCCGCCCGCGATCACACTTTCTTAGCTGCGGAGCCCCATCATCCCCCCCACCACCCGCCCACCCAGTACAGATTGGCCCGCCGCAATTGCCAGTGCGCATGTTGCCGCCATGTGCCGCACAGACCCCACCTCCGGCAACAACCCCAAGTGAGTACGGAGAGAAAATTTCATACGAACAAATGTTGAATGTTACTGTGAACTAAATTTAGGGTTGGCATCTCTGCGACAGCACCCGTTGTCAGGATTGAACCCGGGTCTCTGTGCCGCCCATGTATTGTTAACAATGTGTCTTGGGTATGCACTAGAGCCAATAGGCATAAGAGCATTTAACTTACTTAAGGTTTTTCCATAAATTATTAACAGGAATTGTTTATGGTCCAATGACTCTTGAACTCGGAGGTCATGTTAACATCACCTGTGAGAAGACAGGATACAGGGCAATACTTGAGTTCAAGCTGAAGGTTAGTTGACAGTTTCCTTCACTTTAGTTCAGAATAAATTTTGATATTTTCTTGTAATTTAACTCTAAATGCTAGCCAACCAATTTTCTTTTTGTGAAATTAAGGGGGAAAAAAGTAAAACTTGTATTTACATCTTCCATTCAGAGGGCACGAGACAGTGTTATCTAGAAGTAACGCTGTAAGCAGACTTTAGAACCATGATTCCAGCTGGCTAAACTAGTCATGCCAGGCTCTGGTATCCCATCTGATAGTAGAAACAAGGCATTGCATGGTCAGTTTGTCATTTTGAATTTCACTTTTTAGTTTAGTTTAGAGATATAACGTGGAAACGGGCCCTTCACACACCTGAGTTCGCACCGATCATCAATCTCCTGTTCACGCTTGTTCCATCCGACCACTAAGGACAATTTACAGAAGCCAATCACCCCTACAAATCTACATGTCTTAGGGATGTATGAGGGAACTAGAATACCCACGTGGTCACAGGGAGAATGTACAAACTCCACACAGACATCTCCCGTCGACAGGATCAAACCTGGGTCGCTGGCGTGGTAAGGCAGCAACTCCTCCGCTGCGCCACCGTGCTGCCTGTCCACTCACTGTTTTGCAACATCTCCGTTTAATGGCAACATCTGTGTAGAAAGGAAGGATAGTTGGGAGTTTCAGTTTTCCATAAACTATCTTTTGGGATTTTTGTTCCAGTTTACCCGGAAATCCATCCTCGATCAATAGTGCTAAATATTTTCTGTAAGGTGAAGTGAATTTCAGAAGCAGAGGACAATGCAGTGATACATCTGTTTAGTGCTTCTAAAAGTAAAGTAAAACTGTTTAGTGCTTCTTACTGAAACGATAAGAAAACTGATGGGAGGTTTGGGAGGGTTAGCTCATTAAACCAATGGCCTTCACTTGCCCTATATGATGTGTATTTGCACGAAAATAATGTACTTTGGCATGAAACAAATGATTGCTGAGAGTCGCTGACTCAACGCTACTGTAGGGGTGTGGAAGTTGGCAGTATTATATCAACTCTGACTTCTCCTCACAAAAAAAATATAATGCCGTGGTTTTTCCTTCAGTATAATCAATAATTGTATTGTCTCCAGCCATTTTTAGGCAGCAACAATAATGTTAACCAGATTTTTGGAAAGATCAAGCTGGGATCAGAGGTTTTAGCCAACCTGGAAGGACATTGGGTGAGTAGTGTGAATTAGTAAGTACACAAATGGGAGAGAATTTGTGCAATTGATATTCATTGGAAAGAATATGGTTCAATGGTACTTTATTGTCACATGTATCTTGCTACAGTAAAATTTCTTTTTTGCATACAGTTTAGTAAAAACCTTACAATGCATAGGCACATTCATACATATATAGAAGAGTGTAAGAATAGTGGGTTGCACTGTGCTAGTACACAAGAGTCACCACGTTTCCAGTACCATCTTGTACCCTTCAAGTTCGGAGTAGTTAAAAATGTAGAGTATTCACTTGGCAAAAAAGGCGCGCTGTCCTGGCAGCAGCAGTGGGTTGGAGCTGCAAGGTCGGCCTAGCCAGGCGACGTTATCCATGTCCTCCACCAACTCTGTGCCACTGCAGGCCAGATCTGATCTGCGCACACGGCCACTTGGAGCGCCGCCTGATCTAATTGAGCCCTCGAATGCCGCAGGGCCTCCAACAGCCCATCGATCTGGAATCTCGACCGCGACCGTGAACGCGCTGTCCCTCACCTCCCGCAGCCAACCTCAGAACCGCCTGAGCACTTCCTGTGTGCGGGAGGTGAGACCCCAGCCCCCTCATTTGAAGAATTGTGCAAATTAGCAGAAAGCAGATATTCTCAAAAATGTGATTTGTGATTATTTGGAAGAGTTCAAATGAAATGAGTTTGGTTTCAAAGATCTTTTATTGTCACGTGTACCAATTAATGCAAATTACCATTCAGCCATACTAAAAAAAAAGCAACAAGACACATAACTACATAAAAGTTAACATAAACATCCACCACAGCGGATTCCCCACATTCCTCACTGTGATGGAAGGGAATAAAGTCGAATCTTCTTCCTCTTTATTCTCCCGCGGTCGGGGCAGTCAAACCATTCTTCGGGGCGATGGAAGCTCCCGCAGCCGGCGGTCGAAGCCTACGCGTCGGGGCGATCGAAGCTCCCGCGTTGGAGCTCCGGAAGTCGTTCTCTTGCCAGAGACCGCGGGCTACACGATGTTAAGGTCCGCAGGCTCCCGCAGTTGGAGATCTGTGGCAAAGGGATCGCGAGCTCCACGAAGGTAAGTCCGCAGCTCCCAAATTGATCTCCAGCAAAGGCTGCCAACTCCTCGATATTAGGCCGCATTGCAGACGGAGATACAATACGGAAAAAAAACGCATCTCTGTCGAAGTAAGAGATTTAAAAAATTTCCCCCAACCCCCACCCCCACATAAAACAAGCTAAAGAACACTAAAAACATACATTTAACACATACTATTAAAACAACAAAGAAGGCACAGACAGACTGTTGGCGAGGCAGCCATTGCTGGCGCCACCTGGTGGAAGGAATCATCACGTGTACCAAGATACATTGAAAAGCTTTTGTTGCGTGCTAGGCAGTCAGCGGAAAGCCAATACATGATTATAATCGAGCCATCCACAGAGTACAGATACATGATGAAGGGAATAATGTTTAGTGCAAGTTAAAGTCCAATTAAAAATAGTCCGAGGGTCTCCAATGAGGTAGATGGCAGCTCAGGACCACTCTCTAGTTGTTAATAATGTGGTTCAGTTGCCAGATAACAGCTGGGAAGAAACTGTCCCTGAATCTGAAGGTATTTATTTTCACACTTCTGTACCTCTTGCCTGATGAGAGAGGGGAGTAGGGGGACTGAGGCTTGTCCTTGATTGTGCTGGTGGCCTTGCCGAGGTAGCAGGAAGTGCAGATGGAGTCAATGAATGGGAGGTAGGTTTGTGTGATGGTCTGGGCTGCTTCCCTCAATTACTGTCATTTCTTGCGGCCTTGTATGGAGCTGTTCCAAAATCATGCTGTGATGCATTCCGATTAAAAACTTTCTGTGGTGCAATTTCAGCTACTTCATAATATTTGTTACATTTTTGTAAGTATGTTTTTTGAGATGATTAATTAATTATTTTCCATTTTCTTCTTTAATCTACAGGACGGTGAAGTGATTATCAATGATAAAAAGACAGGACTATCAGAAATATTCTGGAACCCTACATCTGACATCCGACAACAGAGATTAACACGGTGCACTGTCCTCTTTGATGAGCAGGAGAGCATGGAATCAGAAAAGTGAGGCCCTTTTCTTGTTTACCCATAAGCGTTTTCTTTCCATTCATCTCCCTTTAACATTTTAAGTTTCTGCTAAATCTCTTGCTTTATATCTCATGTCTTTGCGTATAACAATGTATTCAGGAGCTAATCGCCAATGTTTGTTCTTTGGGTCAAGGAAGGATTTCAGGAGCTGGTTTGTGCAGTTCTACTGTTAAGCAAGCTGTTCTTTTGCCAAGACGTGCATGGACAGGTTGGGCCGAAGGGTCTGTTTCCATTCTGTATGACTATGAGAGGCTGGATGGAGTGGGTTTGTTTTGTTTGGAGCAGAGAAGGCTTAGAGGGGACTTAACTGGACTATACAAAATCATTACAGGCATAGACTGAAGAAATAGAAACCTTTCCCCATGACAGAGCTGTCTATGACTGGAGGACCTAGGCTTAAATGTGTGGACGGTGAGGGTTAGAGAGGATCTGAGGAAGAATTGTTTTAACCAAAGGGTGTTATGATCAAGAACATGCTGCCTGCGGAGATAGTGGAGGCAGGTTCTCGTGTTTCAGTGTCTACACTGAGCCCTTGAATTCTGAAGTTAAGGTCCAAATTTTGGTCAATGGGACAGACATAAAATGCTGGAGTAACTCAGCGGGTCAGTCAGCATCTCTGAAGAACATGGAGAGGTGACATTTCGGATTGGGATTCTTCTTCAGAATGAAGAAGACTTTGAGTCTGAAGATGGGTCTATCTTTGGTATAAACCAACATCTGCAGTTCATTTTTATTTCTGGTAAATGGGATTAGTTTAGAAAGGTACTTCATGATCAGCTTATGATCATGATCAGAACCACGTCACAGTGCATGGTTGAAATTGCACTGTGATGTGTCTTCAATTTTCCATTCATTGGGAAGATGCACATCAACCTTGACATGTTGTGATCCAGTTAACGTTGCACTGTTTTAAAGGCACGTTGAAGCCAGGAGATGCAACACCTTGATCTTGAATTGGGTGCATTGTTCCATTCTGTCAACCTATCGATGTGGGTGGATCTACCAAACTGTATAAAACGAACACCTGTACACTCGTTCTATCGCGCACACTAGGGACAATTTACAGACGCCAATTGCAGTGCCCTCCATAATGTTTGGGACAAAGACCCATCATTTAGTTATTTGCCTCTGTACTCCACAATTTGAGATTTGTATTAGAAAAAAATCACATGTGGTTAAAGTGCACATTGTCAGATTTTATTAAACACCATTTTTATACAATTTGGTTTCACCTTGTAGAAATTACAGCTGTGTTTATACATAGTCCACCCATTTCAGGGCACCATAATGTTTGGGACACATGGCTTCACGTTTGTAATTGCTCAGGTGTGTTTAATTGCCTCCTTAATGCAGGTATAAGCGAGCTCTCAGCACTTATTCTTTCCTCCAGTCTTTTCCATCACCTTTGGAAACTTTTCTTGCTGTTTATCAACCTGAGGACCAAAGTGGTGCCAATGAAAGTCAAAGAAGCCATTATGAGACTGAGAAACAAGAATAAAACTGTTAGAGACATCAGCCAAACCTTACGCTTATCAAAATCAACTATTTGGAATATAATTAAGAGAGCTATAATTAAGAAGAAAGAGAGCACTGGTGAGCTTACTAATCACAAAGGGACGGGTAGGCCAAGGAAGGCCTCCACAGCTGATGACAGAAGAATTCTCTCTATAATTTAAAAAAACCCAAACACCTGTCCTGACAGATCAGAAACACTCTTCAGGAGTCAGCTGTGGATGTGTCAATGACAACTGTCCACAGAAGAATTTATGAACAGAAATACAGAGGCTACACTACAAGATGCAAACCACTGGTTAGCTGCAAAAATAGGATGGCCGGTTACAGTTTGCCAAGGAAGTACTTAAAGGAGGAACCACAGTTCTGGAAAAAGGTCTTGTGGACAGATGAGACAAAGATTATCTTATATCAGAGTGATGGCAAGAACAAAGTATGGAGGAGAGAAGGAACTGCCCAAGATCCAAAGCATACCACCTCATCTGTGAAACACAGTGGTGGGGGTGTTATGGCCTGGACATGTATGGCTACTGAAGGTACTGGCTCACTTATCTTTATTGATGATATAACTGCTGATAAGTAGTAGCATAATGAATTCTGAAGTGTGTAGACACATCCTATCTGCTCAAGTTCAAACAAATGCCTCAAAACTCATTGGCTGGCGGTTCATTCTACAGCAAGACAATGATCCCAAACTGCTAAAGCAACAAAGGAATTTTTCAAAGCTAAAAAATGGTCAATTCTTGAGTGGCCAAGTCGATCACCCGATCTGAACCCAATTGAGCATGCCTTTTATATGCTGAAGAGAAAACTGAAAGGGACGAGCCTCCAAAACAAGCATAAGCTAAAGATGGCTGCAATACAGGCCTGGCAGAGCATCACCAGAGAAGACACCCAGCAACTGGTGATGTCCATGAATCACAGACTTCAAGCAGTCATTGCTTGCAAAGGATATGCAACTAAATACTAAACATGACTACTTTCATTTACATGACATTGCTGTGTCACAAACATTATGGTGCCCTGAAATGGGGGGACTATGTATAAACACTGCTGTAATTTCTACATGGTGAAACCAAAATGTATAAAAATGGCCTTTATTAAAATCTGACAATGTGCACTTTAACCACATGTGATTTTTTTTTTTCTCTATTACAAATCTCAAATTGGAGTACAGAGGCAAATAAATAAATGATGGGTCTTTGTCCCAAACATTATGCAGGGCACTGTAACCTACTAACCTGCATACCTTTGGACTGTGGGAGGAAACAGAAGCACCCAGAGAAAACCCACGCGACCACAGGGAGAATGTACAGACTCCATACAGACAGCACCCATAGTCAAGATGGAACCCGGGTCTCTGGTGCTGTAAGGCGCAACTCTGCCGCTGCACCACTGTGTGGCGCTTATACTCTGTGCTTCAAATGAACAAGGAATGCCATTGCACCCTGGTGCATATGACAATAAACTAATCTGAATCTGAATCGATGCCAGATACTTTAAAACTCATCTGCCTTTCAATTTCATCAGGCTTTCTATGTGGAAAACCTTAAAGGAGCACCCGTCCTACATATTGCGTGCGATCATAGACAGCCCAGCAAAACAGACCAGGTTTCACCAGCAGAAGTAACATGGTAGCATTCAATTCAAACCTTGAAGCAAGCCGTACCAAAACGTGCTATACATTGTCCACAGCAATTAATAGCGGGGAACACCCACGTTGAAAGCCAGTTCACTTTATTTTGCAAGTATCAGGAAATTGCATAATTTTATGGGTAAGAATTTCTCCTAATTATTTGAAAGTGTTAGGCTCAATATCTTCCTGTAGTTACTGGCTTGACGCCTCATTGAAGCTTAAACTGAGCACGAGTGCAGGAAGGTGAAGGGCTGGGTGATTGAATGCTTTAATGATGATAAATTAGCTTCACTGACGTGTAACAGTGGCAGATTTGCAGCATAAATCTGGACTTAATCCTGACTTGACTCTCGGGACCAGCAAAGCAAGAAGGAGCTTTGCACTGCTCTGTAACACTGGCCTAGCACCACACCATTCTTTTTGATACTGACTTTTACTGGTCACTGCTTCCTGTTAGCAAGCGTTAATTAAAATAAATGGGTGCAGGCAGTGGTGTCAGATTATTTTCCAAGATTACAGTCAGTTTCCTGCCAGATATAATGGAACAACATTTTTTTTTTTAAATCTACAGATGCTGGAAACCAAAATAAAAACATAAGAGCTGAAAATACTCAGCAAAAAATGCAATATCCTTGGAGAGGGTTAGCAATCACGATGAATTATCTGTGATGAATTTATTGCCCTTCTCTCTTCACAGATGTTGCCATCCCTGCATTACCTTTTTTCTTGAAGTGTGCTGCTCATTTGGAACTAACATCAATCTCCACAGCTGGAGCAAGGGAATTCACATGTTTCCTTGTCCACAATAGGATAAGCTGAATTGCCTCACTGTTGACTCATGCAATAGGTTCCAGCCAAGGTGGAAGAGAGAAAATGAAATGGTCAGGACAGCAGGCATCCTTGATAATACTTCCAGTCTTCTTGAAGCAATGCACAATTAAGATAGATTGAATGGAGGGAAGTGACGAGCCTGCAATGGACTGGGCTGTGTTCACCACTCTGCAGGTTCAGGCTGTCAAACTGTCCTAGCATGGTACAGTTGCCATACCAGGCTGACATACATCATGTCAGAATACTTTCTCGAGCACATCTGTAAAAGTTCAAGAGATTCATCGGATACATACTGAATCTTCTCAGACATTCAGACAGAAAACACACCAATGCTTTGTTGATGTGTCATTGTGAAGGGGCCAGGTTAGGTTGCTGTTGATGTGGGTGCCGAGGAACTTGAGGCTGACGACCATCTCTCCAGTGGTTCTGTTGAGATTGTGTTCACCCTCCCACCAACCGCCAACCCAGCTTCTTCAGGCAACCAAACTCTTTTGTCGAACTGACATTGAGGACTAGATTGGTGCTCTGACACCAACACTCAACCTTCCCAACCTCTGTCTGTACTCTGCCTCATCATCATTCATTTGGCCAACAGTGGTGTCAGCAGCGTCCTTACTGAGTTGCCGTTGTTCTTGGCCTGTCGTGGCCCTGTAGGAGGCAGACCGAGGGAATGAAAGCACAAATGCAAAAAAATCCATTCATTAATTAATTCCAAGAAACCCTTCTTTACCTACAGGGTGAATATATTGTGGGATTTGTAGGAAGTTATCAAGACAAATTGACAAATTCATGATCTCCAATTTATCTTCTTGTAACCTGTGCTCTCTCCCTCTCCCCCTCCCCCCTCCCCCTCTCACTCTATCTCTCACTCTCTCTCTCTTTCTCTCATTCACACCGTCTCTCGCTACACATCTTCTACACTCGTTTTCTTGGTCTACCTTGACGTACTGTACATTTTGACTGGATAACACTCAAAACAACGTTTTTCACTGCATTTCAGTACACGTGACAATAATAAGCCAATACCAGATATTCTTTGAAAAGAAAGCTAGATAAGTATGTGGGAGAGCAAGGAGTAGAAGGTTATCATGGAGCCAGCTTTACGTGGAACACCAACATGCAGAACTGAACAATGTGTTTCTCTACTGCAAATTGATGTAAAACAAACACCTTTTGTATGTAGAAACAAAGAACTGCAGATGGTGATTTATACCAAAGTTAGACACAAAGTGCTGGAGTAACTCAGCCGGTCTGGCAGCATCTCTGCAGAAAAAGGATGGGTGACATTTTGGGTCGGATCTAAAGAAGGGTCCCAAGCTGAAATGTTACCCATCCTTTTTCTCTCTAGAGATGGAGCCTGACCTGCTGAGTTTCTCCAGCATTTTGTGCTTGCTGTCTCTATGTCATGTTTTTTTTTAGAACAGGCCAAAAGATCATTTCCTTTTCACTTTTGAGTTGTAGAATTAAACTACAACTCTGCTACATTTCTGCCTTCGCCTGAAGTGTGCAAAAGCAGAAATCCTGCGGTGTAGCTTCATTCTACATCTCAGAAGTGAAACGGAAATAATCTTTTGGCCTGTTCAAGTGCCTTCACTTTCCTGCAGAGTACATGATTAATTAGCTGCAGTGTATCGGGATTCCCGCTGGACTGAATAGATAATTCACAATGATCTTGCCCTGATCTGTGCGTTGCCATGTAGAGATAGTTTTCCAGTTATTCCAGTCAGCAGCATAGATGCACAGCCTTTTTATCTTGCTTAAATAATTATACTTTAAGTATTATGATGTCTGGTTACATTGGCATTCAGAGAATCCTTTTCTGTATAACCAAAGACCAGGGGCGGCACGGTGGCGCAGTGGTAGAGTTGCTTACAGCGCCAGACGCCCGGGTTCGATCTTGATTATGGGTGATGTCCGCATGGAGTTTGTACCTTCTTCCTGTGAGCGCGTGGGTTTTCCCCGGCTGCTCCAGTTTTCACCAACTCTCCAAAGACGTACAGGTTTGTAGGTTAATTGGCTTCGGCAAAAATTGTAAAATGTCCCTAGCGTGTTAGTGTACAGAGTGAGTCGGCGTAGACTCCGTGGACCGAAGGGCCTGTTTCCGCACTGTATCGCTAAACGAAACTAATCATAGTATCATAACGCATCACTGCAGCAGAAAATCGCATAGGATTTTAAAAGGCGGCTGCTAATACTCCTGCAATATGTGCATATAGAAACAAATTAATTATGTCTTAACTATTCCAGAGGACATCAGAGATTTCCTCTACTATTTAAAGAATATGGAGACCTTGTGGTATTTTACTTGACAGTCCTTCCTTGTCCAAACACTAAAGCAGATTAACTAGTCTTTTATCCAATAATAATTTGTGGAGGCACAAGGAATTGCAGACGGTAGAATCTTGAGGGAAAACACAAAGTGCTGACATTACTCATTGACAGATAGGTGGAGTAAGTGACTAAAGGTGAAAAGGGTGTCAGATACGGAGTGAAATGTGCAGCCAGAGGGATGGGTATAAATGAAAGGGATGAAGGGTGGGAAATAGTGGGGGAAATGGGTGCACGTCGCTGGAACTGGAGGAATAGCACCTCATTTTCTGCATGGGTAGCTCACAACCCAACGGTGTGAACAGTGTTCTCCAATTTCAAGTAACACTCTCCCCCTCTCCCTGTCCTGTGCCCCCTATCCCACTGCACTCTCATTTCTTCCCCTCTGCCTCTGGCTTTACATTTCACTGTTTCTCTGCTTTTCTGACACCCTTTTGTCTCCTTTGCCCATCCATCAGCCAGTCAACCCCCCCCCCCCCCCACCACCACCTGTGTCCACCTCTCACTTGTCAGGTTTTACTCCACTCCCACCACTTTTCCGCCTTTCTCCCCTCCCTACTTCAACTGGTCTGAAAAAGGGTTCTGACCCAAAATGCCACCACTCCAACCACAGATGCTGCCTGACCCACTGAGTTCTTCCAGCACTTTGTATTTTACTAAAGCAGATTAACTATTATTTTATCCAACGATAATATGTGGCATGTTAGTTTGTTGTTTTTCCAGAGCCGCAAACCTTCTAGGGGTTGGCGAAACTCAGTGTCACCAAAGGGTTTGTTTTTTAACATCAACAATCATAAATCTCTTTCTTGAAAAATATATGTACTATGTTCTATGAAGTGAGAATGTCTGAGATCTAAAGCCATAACTTGCAGATTCCCAATCGGGAGTGTTATCCAACAAGACACAGCAAATGGCCAATGGACCATGTGTCACAAACCAAGGGGCAAAGTGCTGGAGTAATTTAGCGGGTCCAGTGGCATCTGTGGGGAACATGGATGTGACCTTTCAGATTGGGATAATTCTTCAGTCTGAAGAAGGGTCCTGACCCGAAACGTCATCTATCCAGAAATGCTGCCTGACCCACTGAGTTACTCCAACATTTTGTGTCTATTTTTGTAAAACAGCATCTGCAATTCCCTGTATCTACATCTCAACTTTGCATCATGTTCGGCACAGATATTGTGAGTCAAAGGGCCTGTTCCTGTGCTGTTCTGTGTTTTATGTTTTGAGAACAGCCTGTGGTTTAATGAAGTACCAAGGACAGCGTGGAAACAGACCTTTCGGCCCAACTCGCCCACACTGACCCATCTGTACTAGTCCCACCTGCCTGCGTTTGGCCCTTATTCCTCTGGACCTGGTCTGTCCGTGTAGCTGTCGAAATGTTTCTTGAACGTTGCGGCTTCTTGAAGGAATTGTTTAATTTTCATTATCTGTCTCTGTCTTCCTTGTGACCATCTCCTTAGACTGTGGCAGCACGTAACGCGAGCGATACACAACAAGGACCAGCATGAAGCCACGAGAGAGAAGTTCGTACTGGAAGAAGCTCAGCGGCAAGCTGCCAAACGGCGGAAATCCAAGGAAGAAGAATGGATGCCTCGCTTGTTTGAACATGATCAGGTTACGGGAGAGTGGCAATATAAATACGCAGAGTAAGCCTTCGAAAAGTTACTTCTAATCCTGCTCGCCTTATACACTGGATTATTGGTTAAAGAATGGCATGGATTTCTGTTCTACAATAAAAGTGTGCCCCACAGGCCTTTCCTAAACCATGTACAGAAAAGCATCAGCTCAACCTTTCTGTGGCTGAATTCCATTTCAATTTTAATCTCAACAGTATAAAAGTTACTTGTAAATTATGTTATTTTTTTTTACTTCCCTTTGCCATTTGTTGATAATTAATCTTCTGTTGTGAAGTTTAGTGCCGCACCTGGTTCATTCAAACAGCTTAATTCATAGTCCAGATAAAGTCATAGGGTTATTCAGCGTAGAAGCGGGCCCTTTGGCCCAACTTGCCCAGGCCGACCCTGATGCCCCGTCTACATTAGTCCCATCTGACCGTCTCCCTCTAAACCTTTCCTATCTATGTGCTTGTCCAAATGTCTCTTAAATGTTGTCATTGTAGCTTACTCACCCTCCTCCAGCAGATTGTGCCACACACCCACCACCCTCTGTGCGAAAAGTTGCCCCTTGGGTTCCGACCCAATCTTTCCCCTCTCACCTGACAGCCTCCTGGTTGGTTTGGGCAGTTTGCTCTGTAAAAATCCGCAGGTTCCGCAGTATTTGAGGAGAAGAGAGTTCTCCCAAAGTCTTCAGAGACGATCCTCGCTGCACAGTGGTTAACATCTTAAAAGTTCACTGAGCTCACTGGTTCCGTGGTACTTTATTACCACATGTACCTCGGTGAGGTGAAATTATTTTTTCTGCATACAGTTTACACTTTAGGGATACAGTGTGGAACCAGGACATTCGGCACACCGAGTCCGTGCCGACCAGCAATCACCCGGTACACTAGCACTATCCTACACATGAGGGACAATTTGCAATTTTACCAAAGCCAATTGACCAACACCCTGTACGTTCTTAGTAGCCGACACAAAGTGTAATCTGTAGGACTTTACAGGGTATGAAATGACTCTGCAAATTGTGTATAAAGCATTTGAATGTTTCTGGAGACGTGATGAAGTCTACCTGCTTCATGTCTTTTACTTTAATTTTGTTCCCTCCTCTTGGTTGCAGCATTGTCACAACTGACTTCATCAGATTCAGATTGGTTAATTGTCACATACACCTGGGAGCAATAATATTCTTCAGTTTAGATTAGTTTAGAGACACAGCATGGAAACAGGCCCTTCCGCCCACTAAATCCACCCAGACCATCGATCACCCGTTCACACTAGTTCTATGTTGTCCCACTTTCTCATCCACTCCCTACACACTAGGGGTAATTTACAGAGACCAATTAACCTACGAACCCGCAGGTCTTTGAGAAAACCTACACGGACCTGGAGGAAACCTACGCGGTCATGGGGAGAGCATGCATACTCCACATAGAGAGTAACAAAGGTCAGGATCGAACCTGGGTCTCTGGCGCTGGCAGTAGCTCTACCACCTATTCACATGAAGCTCACTAAATAAACGGTATACATGCAGTCATGATAAAACATGTAAGTCGTGTATTAAGTTAATGTAAGTACTTTGCCTGTAACTAATTGTGTAGCATATTTTCTTGCATGCAGCACCAGGCCCTGGGATCCACTGAATGACCTCATTCAATATGAGAAAGAAGGTGTCATCCAGTCAAAAGTTTGGCACCGCACTCCAATGGTACGTTCTGCCAGTATAATTAGTCTCAGTAACCAAGGGGCAAGGAAAGACAGTTACAAGCGTCAGGTAGGTTTTAAGATTGAATCATGTAAAACCTATTGTTACTGGTGCCCGTCATCTCAAGCAGTTATTTTATCCTCTTCACATTCCCGTCACTCACTCTTACCAATCGGTCAAGAATGAAGTTGGTTTGTTTGATACTATTGGTTTGTTAGATGCTATCCCCCTCCTCTCCCCCACTCAGCAAACCTCAAAGGAAATGTGCCTCAAAGGGGCTTTCGTCAAAGGGGCTTTCGTCTTCAGAATAAGATAACTCCTGTGGGCTTTTACCTCCTGAATTTTAGTCCTAATTTAAGTGGTATTATCTACAGGGAGAGGTTTGTTTATGTTATAAGAACAGAATTAGGCCATTTGGCCCATTGAGTCTCCTCCGCCATTCAATCATGGTTGATCTATCCTTCCCTCTCAACCCCATTCACCTGCCCTCCCCATAACCTCTGACACCCTTATCCATGAAGGCAGATGAGATTAATTTAAACTGGCGTTGTGCTCGGCAAAGACATTGTGGGCCAAAGGGCCAGTTCCTGAGCCGGACTGTTCTATGTTCCATTTGCGAAATGGGTGCAACATAACAAAAATGTCAGGGTACTTCTTCGGTCCTCAGAATGCCACTGAAGTATGGCAGAGCGTCTATTATTTAATCTTAGACCTTCTCTCCACCTCCTTCATCATTCCAGCGCTTGCCCAACCTCCCTTCTCCCTTTCAGAGTTCCCCAGTGAAGAGCAGTAGTCCTTTATTCCACACAATGGGATCTAAACTGTAACACCCAGGGTGGCGTGACTAGTAATGAGTAGTGTTTGTACACAACTGTGGGTAAGAAGCTACATTCTGCACCGAATCACAGTGCCCGTGTCCCAGCATATTGTCATGTTTCATTTGTGACATTTTACTGAAACATTTTTTAATGTGACTAATGACTCGTGAATGCTATACATCATGAAGTTACATACTTTTCTAAATGTTAAAACTTATTTTCCATTCTCAGGGTCTGCACTTCATTTGTGAGAGACCAGGTTCTTGGATGTCCTTGATAGTATGATAGTGAATTAACTTAAACCTGCTGCAGTCTGTGTGATGAACGTGCGTCCATATTAGCCATCCAGTTAATAACTCCAAGATTTAGTCATGCTCCAGTGAAACATTGGCTAGCGTACGTCCAAGCTGAGCTGTAGTGTGATTGGGAGGCGGTGATGTGTCCATCCATACAGCTGCTGCTGCTGTCGTTGTTGTCCTTCCAGATTTTTCAAAATGTTGAGCGGAGCTGAGATTTGGCCAATAGCCAAGATAGACACAAAGTCCAGCGAGTCCAGCAACATCTCTGGAGGAAATGGATGAGTGACATTTCGGGTCAGGACCTTTCTTCAAATTTCAGATTGGCGAATAGCCAACTTGGATTCGCACCTAAGTTAGGTTACAAATCCATGAAACAACAATTATCCAATCTTCGAACTTGCTGCCCAATCAGTAAGCAAGATATAGATAAAAAATAAATGTCCCAGGGCAAACATTCATTGTAAACAATACCTATTCAAACAAGTGTGTCCGACCCAAGTGCCTAATCTGCTGTGGGTACACAAAAGGCTGGAGAAACTCAGCGGGTGCAGCAGCATCTAAGGAGCGAAGGAGATAGGCGACGTTTCGGGTCGAGACCCTTCTTCAGGCAACCTCCTGCCTAATCTGCTGGTTTGTCAATATTGACTGATAAATCCTGTGCTATTCTGATTGCGTACAGTGCCCTCCATAATGTTTGGGACAAAGACCCATCATTTATTTATTTGCCTCAGGACTCCACAATTTGAGATTTGTAATAGAGAAAAAGTGCACATTGTCAGATTAAAATAAAGGCCATTTTTATACATTTTGGTTTCACCATGTAGAAATAGCAGCCGTGTTTATACATATGGTGCGTTCAGAAAGTATTCAGACCCCTTCACTTTTTCCACATTTTGTTACGTTACAGCCTTATTCTAAAATGGATTATTATTATTTTTTAATCATCAATCTCCACGCAATACCCCATAATAAAAAAAGCAAAAACAGGTGTTTAGAAATGTTAGCTATTGGGTTTTAATCATGAGATGGTGATAGTTTAATTTACTGTGTGCGGAAATCAAATCTTGGACAAATAGATGGTCATCTATATTTTAAAAAATTGTAGCCATTAATAAATCAGTTTAAACAAAGAAACGTTTTTTGGAATACCTAACAAAGATAAATTGTTTAGAACCAATGAATCTGATATGATCATCTTAGAGTTGACTCAGGAGCACATAGGTTTAAGGTGAGAGGGGAAAGATTTAATAGGGACAAGAGGGACAACATTTTCACACAGAGGGTGATGGGTATATGAGGAGGAAGTGGTTGAGGCATGTACAATAACAACTAAGACACTTGGACAAGTACGTGGATAGTTCAGTTCAGTTCAGTTTTATTTGTCATGTGTAGGTTAGCACAGGGTCAACGGTACAATGAAATGTTTTTTGACAAGACAACAGGTCACCTCAGCAATGATATTACAAGGATAAAATTAAGGTTAAAAAAAAAAAGAGATAAGAGTTTAGAGAGTCATAGGCCAAACATCTGCGTATGGGACTAGCTTGGATGGGGCATCTTAGTTGGTATGAACGAGTTGGGCCAAAGGGCCTGTTTCCATGCTGTATGACTCAAAAAAATCATGTGTGGTATAGATCGCCAGAATCTTTCCCCCCAGAGGAGGGTTGTCCAAAACTGGAAGATCCAGGTTTAAGGTGAGAAAGGGGAGCAGAGAAATGAATTCGAGGTCTGAGTGGAAGTTTTTTTTCGCACAGAAGGTGATGATGAATATTTTGAGTAAGTTGTGGATAGGATGTGGTAAGGCAGATACTAATAGAACGTTGAGAAGGCGTTTCCATGGATAGGAAAAGTGTAGAGGGATCTGCTTTAATGTGGACAAATGGAGCTGGCGTTGTTGGGTATCGGGTGGTGCGGACGAGGTGGGTCCTTTCTGTGCTGTACAATCCTATGGGCCGTGATTCCATGATAATTCCTGTGCGTGTTAGCCAGCTAAAGGGCGTGAGGTTTATTTTGTGCTCTGTCATTGCTCTAGGTCTCTGTGCCAAAGAGAACCCGGAGTAAACACAGTGGGCAGCCGAGTCCTGAGAGTGGTTGCTCCAGCCCAGAACTCGACCGACAGGACTCCTCCGAGAGTGAAAGTGTGTATGGACTCTTCTTGCTTCTCCTTCCGCCAAACCTCTTTTTATTTCACTCTTTAACCTACTTCCTCACTCACTAATCAAGGTATATTTAACTGAGTGTGTAGGAAGGAACTATAGACGCTGGTTTATACCGAAGATAGACACAAGGTGCTGGAGTAACTCGGCGGATCAAGCAGCATCTCTGGAGAAAATGGATGAGTGATATTTCAGATTGGAACCCTTCGTCAGATGGAAAGTAGGCTGGGGGGGGGGGGGGGAAGGAACTGAGGTAGGAAAGGGCCAGAACAAATTGGGGCCGCCAGCAGATGACCAAGGAAGGGTGGAACCCATAATGGCCGGGCATTGTGGCTGGGCAAAAGGTGGTAATGAGAGCGATGGGAACAGTGGGACTGGTCGGATGACTAGGGTAGGAGGGAGAGAGGGCATGCAGAGGTTACTTGAAGTTGGAGAACCCATCGTTTGTGACGTTGGGTTGTGGGTAGTTTAATTGAGTTCAGCTCCATGCTCGATTCGACTACTATTTTGCAATGAAACACCACCTCAGCACAGATCTGTGACATTTTCCAGGCACCACTTTATGCTCCACAATTTCTTGAAAAGTTTCAGCTGGACATGCCGTTCCCAAACCATTTCACTTTAAAAGTCAAGACAAAGTCAAGATGGCTTAATTGTCCTACATACTGATAATGAAACCAAAAATTACTTACTTGCAGCAGCATAGGCCAGCAAAGGCAATACACACTGATAATGTATAATAAACAAAATACTAATTCAATCAATCAATCGTGCAACAAACCCAAAGTCCTATATGTAAGCAAAGACAGCCCATGCAGTTCATCGTTGAGGTTAGCGTTGTGAAGTGTTCATGAGCCCGTGGTTTTCAAGAGGAAGCTGATGGTCACAGTTTTAACATTCGGAGTGAAGGGTAGCGGTGCCTATTTTTACTTTTTACGGGTTTCCTCCCACATCGTAAAGATGTTTAGACACAACCTATCTGCTTGGCCTCTGTACATTGCCCCTGGTGCGTAGGGAGTGGGATAACATAGAACGGGTGTGAAGGGGTGATCGATGGTTGGCATGGACTCATTGGGCCGAAGGGCCTGTTAACGTGCTGCATCTCTAAACTAAAGTCTCTCACTGCCACAGCAGCAGAACTGTCCAAGTATTTAACAACTGACAACATGTTTCCCTGCTGGCTTCACCTTGCCGTTACCTTTCCAGCCCCACATTGCACTCTTGTCTAACTCGGGGGCGACGCAGTGGTGCAGAGGTAGAGCTGCTGCCTAACAGCGCCAGAGACCCGGGTTCGATCCTGACTACGGGTGCTGTCTGTGTGGAGTTTGTACGTTCTCCCTGTGCCCGCGTGGGCTTTCTCAGGGTGATCTGGTCTCCTCCCACACCCCAATGATGTGGAGGTTTATAGGTTAAATGGCTTTGGTAGGATAGTGCTAGTGCACGGGGTGATCACTGGTTGGCGCGGACTCAATGGGCTGAAGGGCCTGTTTCTGTGCTGTATGTCCAGTGTCTGCCCTGTTGTGCTCTCTCACTGGGTCTAACCAGCATGGCAGCTTTATCTCTGGCGACCTAAGCTCTAAGTTCTGGAATTCCCTCCATCTCCACCTCTCCGTGTAAACCTACACCTTCTTATCGCCAACGCTCTGAATATCTTCTTTTTATAAAAACCTGAACCTTGGATTGTTTGCATGGCGTACTGCGGACATTCGAGTGTGGTGAGGACGTGATGAGCGATTGCTGTAACAAGGAACTGCAGACGCTGGTTAACGGACAGAAGGACACAAAGTGCTGAAGTAACTCAGTGGGCCAGGCAGCAACTCTGGAGAACATGCAGAGGTGACGTTGTGGGTCAGACCTATCCATATTCTCCAGAGATGCTGCCTGACCTAGAGTCATACAGCGCGGAAACAGGCCCTTCGGCCCAACTTGTCCACACCGACCAACATGCCCCATCTGCATTGGTCCCACCACCCTGCATTTGGCCCATATCCCTCAAAGCCCATCCCATCCATGTACCTGTCTAAATACTTCTTAAAAGTTGTGATAGTACCTCCTCCGGCAGCTCATTCCATACACTCAGACCCTTTGTGTAAAGAAAGTTATCCTTCAGTTTCCTATTAAATTTTGCCTCCCTCACCTTAAACCTATGTCCTCTGCTTCTCAATTCCCTTGCTCTGGGCAAGAGACTCTGCATTTACCCTTTCTATTCCTCTCATGATTTTGTACTCCTCTGTAAGATCACTCTTCATCCACCTGCTCTCAAAGGAATAGACCTAATCTGCCCAACCTCTCCCTCCAGCTCAGGCCCGTGAGTCCTGGCAACATCCTCGTAAATCTTCTCTGCACGTGTTCCAGCTGATGAGTTCCTCCAGCAACTTGTGCCCTGATGAGAGACGGCTGCCTTAGCCTCCTCGTGTGGGCTCTGCCGTGTGTGTGTCTCACTTCACTGTGATGCATTCTGTGCTTTTCTCGCAGAACAAAAGACGGGGAAGCACAGCACGAGACTGAGGAAGAAAACAAGTGATCTCAACGAACTACTTGGTGCCATAGATTCAATAAAGCGTACACAAGAGGAGATCAACAGGTAAGAGGCGGAGTGCTAAACGTAAAGCATGCTGGGCAAGGTTGGATGGTGGATTGATGCCTGTTTCTGCAGGCGGAGATCCTGATCTCAGCTCGTGTAGGAAGGAACCCCAGTTGCTGGTTTGTACCGAAGCTACGCACAAAGTGCTGGAGTGACTCAGCGGGTCAGGAGAAAATGGACACCTGGTACTTCAGGTCGGAACCCTTCTTCAGACTGAAAGTAGTCCCGGGGGGGGGGGGTGGAATAAACTGGAGGTGAGAAAAGGGCAGAATAAATCAGGACCAGCAACAGATGACCTCAGGAAGGATGGAGCCCATTGTGGGGAGGAAGGGTGAAGGGCCATTATGTGCTCCATCCTCCCTGAGGTCCCCTGTCGCCGGCCCTGATTTACCCCTCCCCATCTCCACTTTCAGTCTGAATATGGGTTTCTACCCTTATCGTCACTTTTTTTTCATCCAGAAATGCTCCCTTCACCCGCTGAGTTACTCCTCTCTTCTCCTCACGTTTGCCGTCTCTTCCTCTCATGATCTTATGCACCTCTATAAGATCACCCCTCATCCATCTGCATTCTAAGGTATTAAAAAAAAAAGCTCTAGTCTGCTCAAACGCGCCCTGTAGCTCATGCCCTCGAGTCCTGGCATCATCCTCATAAATCTTCTCTGCACCCTTTCCAGTTTAACAGGTTGGCCAAGACTGATCACAATACTCTAAATGTGGTTTCAGCAATGTCTTCTACAGCTGTAACGTGACCTCACAACTTCTTTACCCAATACTTTGACTGATGAAAGCCTTCTCGATCACCCTCTCTACCTGTGACGCCACGTTCAAGGAAAGTTATCTTCTTTCTCTCCCTTTGCTTTGTACCCACCGCCCCTCATCAGGTTCCCTCTTCCCTGCTCCCACCCTACCTTTTTCTCCCATCTCGCGCCATGAACAGTCAGATCCTCCTCAGTTACTCTGCTACCTTGCCGATTTTTTTTAACTTTGAAGCAGGTGAAAAGGTCACATTGTTGGCAAGAGATTTTTAGCAAATCGTGGGCTGCGGTAAACGTATGCACGCAACCAATATTTAATTGAGATCGATCTTTTTTCGGAGGCAGAAAACACTGACGGAAATATTTGTTTACTGAACCTGGTGCAATGCATATTACTTGGACTAAGTGGCGTTTGAATTCTTTGTTTAGAAGTCTGGCAGCTCTACGAAATCGAACTTCAGTAAGCCAGACCAACAGGAATCACCACTTTTTGCAACTGCGGGACTACATGGTGATTCTCTTCCTCATCCTGCTTCAGATAACTGTTAATTACTTGTTCAATTAACCGTGACCTGACCAAATGAAGCCATAGATGGAGGCAACGGGGCTGGATGTCCTGAGCGAGGATTTCTTCAGCGGCTGTGGATTGCCGCGTCCAGGCACCAGGCAAGCTGTTGGACCTGGTGTGCTTCACATTTGATAACAAAGTGCTTTCAAAACTTTTCCTTGTGTGTACAGAATATCCATAAGCATACTCGTGTATCTGGCAATGAGCCACAACGCTTTAAAGACACTCCGTGCGTGCTGCGGCTCCATACTTAGTTGCAAGAATCGACATTTTTTTCAGCTTCTTTAGTAAGGCCAGTTTTAGCATAAGCCATATACTAAATTATGTGTAAGTATTAAAATACCAGTAACGGCACACATGCTCACCTGACATATCAGCGCGCACTTGCAGCTATTTCTGAATGCTGTTTCTGCCATTCCCTTTCGCAATCACTGCTTTGTTTATGAATGTTACAGCCCTTTAAGAGAGTCACGTGAGCATAGCGGTCTCGTTCGTTGCAGACTAACTCACTTTCAGCAGGGTCCAAGGTATATTTGTACTTAAAAAGTATTCTGGCGGGGCAGAATGTTGAAGGGGGCTGGAGCAGTGCCTTCTGGAAGACTTCACACCAGTGTTCAGGATTTGCGAACAACGTGTTGGGGCTGTGCCATAGAGGGGAAAAAAAGCCTTAACATTCCACTTTAGTCGTTAAGTTCATTTAACGCATCGTGATATTATACTGCCATTAATACCCATGTGGTAGCTTGTAAAACCAGATTGTATTCTGACTTTTGTTGTAAAAAATGGTTCCAAACAACTCTAGTTTTTTTTTAAACTTTTGCGTTAGTTATTCTTGTTTCCTGGCTATCAGTAACTTTATTTTGTCCATTCCAACTGGTCACAGAACTGGACTGTAATTTTGATTTCTGGGTGTTCAATCCAAAACTGATTTTGTGCACATAAAGTACCACGTATAAACTAGAATCTCAGCAATTGTCATTGTTGCAGCAACCTATGGTAACTGTTCGGAAAAAAACCCCACAGATTATGCCTAAAAGGATATTGTTGTGCATTTTTTATTTACATATTGAAAGTTGAACACATGATTAAAGATAGCCATTGATGGAATCATGTAAATGTTTTATCGATGTACCTAAGTATTTATTTGTGAAACAACCTTTTGTTGTACTAAGATTTATCAAACTACTTTGTTTCCATAAATTCTGCATTTTTCTCACAATGTTGACTTAACCAATATATATCTAAACAAGTGCTGACGGCACCACGAGCACTTCCACGCACTTCCCCGGTGAGTTTGCCTTCATCTGGGGAGAGATTTCTAAACACAGTATGGTCACAGTTACGGCGATGGTAGCAAGCTGGTGACAAGGTCTGGAATGTTGGGTTTCACTCAATAACCACTTGTGGAAGCACGCTCTTTGTAAAATGGTATTTATGATCACTAATTTAATAAAGATCTGTGATCCCTACTGCAACCACATGGCCTGTTGTTGAATCTTTCTGCAGTGTGAGAGCCTTTTTTTTTTTTTTTAAATGATTAATCATGTTCATAAGTTATAGGAACGGATAAGGCCATTTGGCCGCTCCATTCAAACGTGGCTGATATATCTTTCCCTCTCAACCCTCTTCTCCTGCCTTTTCCCCGTTATCCCTGCCACCCTTACCTGCCAAGTATCTGTGAATCTCAGCCTTCAAAATACTCTTTTAAAAAAATTAGTCTATTAAAGATGACACCTTGGACAAGCAGTCCTCGAAGCTTGTGGGGTTTCAAGAGTGGTAAGTCCATTCTATATTTTCAATATCTATCAAATCAGGAGAAGAAGCAAAAATGGAGAAAAATCACCTGCAGAGAATGCATTGTTTACAAGTACATTTGTTTTTACAACGTGTCGTCTTTAGACTTTTGAGATACAGCGTGGAAACAAGGCCACTGAGTCCGTGCCAACAGCAAATTAATCTACAAACCTGTACATCTTTGGAGTGGGAGGAATCTAGAACACCCGGAGAAAACTCATGCGGTTACAGGGAAGAACGTACAAACTGCATACTGACAGTACCCATGGTCAAGATAGAACCCAAGTATCTGGCACTGTAAGGCAGCAACTCTACCACTGGCCACTGTAGTACGTCTTGCAACTAGAACACACAGGGTCGAAGTTTCCAAACTGTGTAGTGATGGTTCTAAAAGGTCGATGGTCGAGGTCGAGGCCATATTTGGAGCACTGTATACACAGTTTTAATCGCCTTGCTATCGGAACGATATCATAAAACTGAAAAGGGTTATGAGAATATTCCCAGAACAGCAAAAAAAAAATTGTTGAGGATGTTACTGGGGCCAGAAGGTTTGAGTTTTTAAGGAGAGGCTGATTTGGCTGGGTATTTTTCCCTGGTGCATAGGAGGTTGAGAGCTGACCTTACTGACATGTTTTAAAAATTCATGAGGGTCATAGACAAGGTAAATTGCCATTGTCTTTTGTAAGTGTAAGGGAGTCAAACCCTAGAGGCTATAGTTTTAAGATGGAAGGGCAAATGTTTAATCGGAACCTAAAGGACATAGTCTTCCACACAGGATGGTGAGTACGTTGAATGAGCAGGCAGAGGAAGTGGTAAAGGTGGGTACAATTACAACATCTATAAGACATTTGGACAGGTAGGTGGATAGGGAAGGTTTGGAGTAGATGCAGGCACCTGAGTCAACATGGACAGTTTGGGCTGAAAGGCCTGTTTCCATGCTGTATGGCTCCATGACACCACTTCATTACTTTAATCCCAAACAGAGCATTTTGCCATCTGTGTTTTTCTGCCACAAACACTTGTATTTCCCTGGAGCCTTTTACCACCTCACGGTGCCCAGAAGCATATTATGGGCATTGAAATGATTTTGCAGTGCGTTCCCTCTTGTAGGACATGCAGGAACCAATTTTTAAATGCAGGAAGTTCCTGTGAGAAGTTGGCTGGGGGTAAATATTTGGTACGGATGTGGACGGAACGGACAAAACACCTTTATTCAATGGTACTTTGTAGTCACATATACCGAGGTACAGTGAAATTCATTTTTGTATTCAATTCAGTACAAGTATACATAAGCACTCACATAAGCATTTAACAACATCTTGGATAAGCATCTCAGATACAGTACAAGTGTATAGCAGTGGTACACTGTTAGTATAAAGTTGTCAGTTTGACACATTTCCATGTCCCAGTTGCTATAGGTGTGCAGTTCTTGACCTGACCATGAAGGCCCATTCTAACAGCGTTGCAGGGTCAGAACTCTGTGGAATATTTTAGCAGCCATCGGAAAAAGTAAGCAGAGCTTTAATTTGATGTTTCACCTGAAAAAAACAGCAAAAATATCCGTCTTCACCTTGAATATATTGAGTTTCACTGGGATGGAGGAGTTAAAAGATCCACTGTAAACTGAGGAACGTTCTTGATCATAAACAAGATCATCTGCCCAACCTCTCCCTATAATACAATCCACACATTTAACTTTGCAATATTGTGGAAGTTCTTGGTTCTTCAATGATTCTTTAATATCACGTACACCAAGGTACAGGGATTTATTTTTTTTTGCGTACATCTCAGCAAGATTATCCTGTACGTTAACACGATCCCCTGGTCAGTACAGAACAACCGACTGAGTCCATGCGCAAGAGTCAACATTTTGGCACAATTTTACAGTCCCAGCTGCAGCTGGCCATAAAAGCCCTTTGCAGCCTTCACCCCCATTCCAGCAGAAGGTAAGACCCGCCCCCAATTCTAGTATTTATATTTATGTTGCAATGTACAGGTTGCGACCTGAAGCTTGTCGAATAAGAAATGGAACCTTTCACCACATGGTGGCAGCGGCTATAGCTCCTGAATCACCCAACCATCTGCATCTTGTTAGTCGCCGCTGCCAGCAGAGAACGAGCAGTAAGAGGTGATGGTTGCCAAAATGTTCTGAACTTTCATGTTCCACACGAGTTTATACAAGGTATCCTTTTTATAGGTACTGAAGTGTGAAAACGCACACCTCCAGATTCAGGAACAGTTTCTTCCCAGCTGTTATTAGGTAACTACTATCCTATCACCAATTAGAGAGCATTCCTGACTGGACTTTATCTTGCACTAAATATTATTCCCTTTATCCTGTGTCAGTTCACTGTAGACGGATTGATTGTAATCGTGCATTGTCTTTCCGCTGACTGGTGAGAATGCAGCAAAAGCTTTTCACCGTACACGTGACAATAAACTAAACCAAACTAAAAAACGTAACTTTATGAATAAGCCTGGCATTATCTAAAAGTAATTCAGCCCAAAAATCTAGAACAAGGTACCCATTCAAACCATTGTGATCCAGAGACTTGACTCTCTCCTGCAGGTCCAAGTCAATGGATTTACGAAGGGAAAATTTTGCTTGACAAATCTTCTGGAATTTATTGAGGATGTAACAAGTAAAATGGACAAGGGAGAGCCAGTGGATGTAGTGTACCTGGACTTTCAGAAAGCCTTTGATAAGGTCCTGCAGAGGAGATTAGTGGGCAAAATTAGAGCACATGGTTTTGGAGTAGGGTATTGGATAGAAAATTGGTTGGGAGATAGGAAACAAAATGTAGGGATAAACGGGTCCCTTTCAGAATGGCAGGCGGTGACTAGTGCGGTACCGCAAGGCTCGGTACTGGGGCCGCAGCTATTTACAACATATATTAATGATTTAGATAAAGGAATTAAAAGTAACAGTAGCAAATTTGCAGATGACACAAAGCTGGGTGGCAATGTGAACTGTGAAGAGGATGCTATGAGGATGCAAGGTGACTTGGACAGGTTAGGTGAGTGGGCAGAAGCATGGCAGATGCAGTATAATGTGGATAAATGTGAGGTTATCCACATTGGTGGCAAAAACAGGAAGGCAGATTATTATCTGAATTGTGTCAGATTAGGAAAAGGGGAAGTACAATGAGACCTGGGTGTCCTTGTACATCAGTCACTGAAAGTAAGCATGCAGGTACAGCAGGCAGTGAAGAAAGCTAATGGCACCTTGGCCTTCATAACGAGAGAAGTTGAGTATAGGAGCAAAGAGGTCCTTCTGCAGTTGTACAGAGCCCTGGTGAGACCACACCTGGAGTATTGTGTGCAGTTTTCATCTCCTAATTTGAGGAATGACATTCTTGCTATTGAGGGAGTGTAGCGTAGTTTCACCAGGTTAATTCCCGGGATGGCGGGACTGTCATATGATGAAAGAATGGAGCTACTGGGCTTGTATTCACCGGAATTTAGAAGGATGAGATGGGATCTTATAGAAACATATAAAATTATTAAGGGATTGGACATGCTAGATGCAGGAAACATATTCCAGATGTTGGGGGAGTGCAGAACCAGGGGCCACAGTTTAATAAGGGGTAGGCCATTTAGAACTGAGATTTAGAACTTAATCTAAGAAATCATCTGGTAGTTTCTAGTTAGAAATCATCTGGTAGTTAGGCCATTTAGAACTTAGAACCAGTAACCTATTCTCTCCCCACATTTCTATAATTTACCCGCCAGATTCCACCACTCACTGGCGGTCCTGCGGCAATTTACAGGACCAATTAACTTTAAACAACCCCTGCTCCTTTGAGACGTGTGGGGGTTACTGGAGCATCCAGGAGAATAGTAAGATTAAACGAGAACTTACCAGTTCGAAGTTTGATCCTTATTTTATGAGGAGTGACGTTGAGGGATTACGTGAAGAAGGCCTGCCAGGCGCATGCGCATCATACTTCAAAGCAGCGGCGTGAAAACACAGAAAACAAATAGCCGAAGTAACATAGTAAGGCTCGTAGAAGACTAGAACTACCAGATGATTTCTTAGATTATGAGGGTGGGAGCGGAGGGCACGTAATCCCTCAACGTCACTCCTCATAAAATAAGTAAGATTAACTTTGTTTAATCTTACTATTGTACTTCGGAGTCACGTGAGTGACTACGTGAAGATTTCAAAGCTCTGTGTTTGCATGCCGCAGATGCACTCCATACGACAAGCTGCTTCGGTTGACACAGTAGTACAATAAAGAAGATATTGAACATTGCATGAATAATTCAATAACGATTTTAATAATAACAAACAGAGTAATGACCCCTCTGTCCCAGGGGGAAATTACAAACAATAAGTGATATAAACAAAGCAATAAAATTAAATAGAACCCAAAACAGCAGGCCCAAAACGTGGCACTGCCTGAACAGGTTTATCATAGAAACGATAAAAAGTTGACTCTCTAGACTCTCTAGGCCGCGAGGATTTGATCTAGCGGCACGTCCTGAGCCTTCGCCGCGGATGTAGACGCCGCCCTGGTGGAGTGAGATTTAAACACCTCAGTGTCAATACCCGCAGAACTGAGAACCTGTTTCAACCATCCAGAAATAGTTTGTACTGACACTTGCTTATATGGCTTTTTGTGACTAATGAGCAGTCCTGTCTCAGAACCTCTCAGACTTGTTAACGCAATATATTGGGTTAAATGTTTAACTACACATAACAGTTGGTCAACAGGATATGCTTTAAACGTCACCTTGATTCCTGACCTTCCTGGTCTACTTTGTTTGAGTAAATCACAGACATAAAATGTAACATCATCTTGAGAAAAACGCATATAATCTATTCTTAACAAGTGCAATGTTTGGACACGTTGTGCTGAAACCAACGGCATTAACATAACCACTTTAAGAGTCAATTTCTGCAAAGATAAGGACGCAATTGGAGCCCATTGCCGAAGCAGTGTGAGAACTATACTGATATCCCAGATTGCTGTATATCTGGGTTGAGGGGGGTTTTTGTTAAAAATTCCTCTCATAAACCTGGATACCAATGGATGAGACCCAATAGGTTGTCGTGCTGAAGACTGCCCTAAATAAGAGGACAAAGCACTGCGAGCAGTGTTAATAGCACTATAACTAAGGTGCTCATCAAAATGTAAAGTAGCAAGGAACTCCAACACATCACATATACCAGCAGTATCATAGGATATATTAGACTGTACACAGAAGCATTCCCATTTCTTAATGTGCACGAGGTATTGCTTTTTAGTGCTAGTTCTCCAGCCTGCAGTCATAACCTCCATGGTCCTGTTCGATAATCCAAGGCCTTGAAATGGTCTGGTCAGAACCTGCAGACCAACAAATTGATATGGTCATGTAATGGGTGACTTTGTCCTGTAACCGGATGCACCAACAAATGACTGCTGCTGGGAATGCGCATGAATGGCTGTGCCATCATTCTCAGTACCAAGGGGAACCATGATTGTGTTGGCCAATCTGGGACCACCAAAACTCCTTTGGCGGAGTCACGCTCTATTTTAGTAAGACATTTCGGAATCAGGCAGAATTGGGGAAACGCATAAAAGAATGCATCTACAGCTACTGCACCTGGATCTGGCTCCCAGGAGACATATTTAGGTAACTGGTGATTCAGTCTGGATGCAAAGAGGTCAATATCTGGCAATCCAAATCTAGCAACAATGGTTTGAAATATGCTGACATTCAACATCCATTCTATATTTGTCATTAAACTTTCTCGACCTACAGGTCTGCTACCACATTATCTATGCTGGTAGGTAGATGGCCGAAACCCAGATGTTGCGTGAAATGCACCAATCCCAGATAGTATTAGCCAAATTATCACATAACACCGATCTAGCTCCTCCCATATGATTAATATATGCCACAGCTGTGGTGTTGTCAATCTGGAGTTGAACGTGGAAATCTGACATTGTGGAGAAATATGCATTTAACCCATAAAAAGCACCCAATAATTCCAGGTAATTAATACCATGTGTGTGAAGAAGCAAGTACTCTTGCTCAGTCCATCTACCCCCACAGCTAGACTCTGTGTCTGTAGCCCCCCATCCGAGAGTGCTAACATCAGTCTGTAAAATCACTGAAGGTTCGTCCACAAAATGTAATTGGTGGCTTGGCTAACATTAACAATCCACCACTGCAATTCTGCCAGAGCCGTGGTGGGTGACTGCATAAGCCGATCAAAATGACATCCATTGTGTTTCAATGCTTGTTCCCTTGCTCTTTGCAAATGTTGATAATGCAAAGGCCCGAACTGTACTGCAGGAAAGGCTGCTACCAATTTCCCAATGACCTTCGCAACGTCTCGGATGGAAGGATAAAGGGTTTGAGTAAGACCAATAGAGACATTAACAATATCTACCACCTTGGCTGCTGGTAATGTAACTGTCATATGAACTGAATCCAGAAGAAACCCCAAATACTTAATCTGTTGGGTTGGCTGTAACTTGGACTTAAGTGGATGGACCAAAAATCCCAATGATTCAAAGGGATTCTTGGTTGCTGTAACAGAGTCTGCAGCTGACTGTTTAGTGTTGCCGACAATTAAGATATCATCTAAATAGGCCATAACAATGTGATTGTGGGCCCCCAATTGCACAGGTTTCACCAATTTAGTAAATAACCTAGGTGCAGAACTTAATCTATTAGGCAATGCTCTATATTGCCACAGCTGTCCCATCCAATTAAATTTCAAGTACCTGCGATAATCAACATGAATTGGCACCGAATAATAAGCATCTTGTAAATCTATGGTGGCCATATAACAACCCTGGGACATCAGCTGCTTTGCAGTAACGAATGTGTGCATTTTAAAATGCTGATAGAGAACTGAAGTATTCAATTGAGTGAGATCCAGAATTACTCGACAACCACCATCTTTTTAGGGTCTGGGAAAAATATTAGACACAAATTGTTGAGGATGATGAACTGCTTTTTCAATCACACCTTTACGGAACAAATTCTGAATCTCCACATTGGTTTGCTCAGTCTCCGGAACAGAAAACACCAACACTTTACCAGGCTTATGCTGGAAAGGTGGATCTATCCCTGAGATAAACTCAATGGTGGACCCCGACACAGTATTTAGTATAAAGATATCAGACGTTATACAACACCATTCGTTATAAAATAAATGTAACCGACCTCCAATAGGAGGTTGCACACCCGAATTTGTAACCTGAACACAAAGTCCCGGTACCTCTGGCAGTGGTTTGGAAAACTGTTGCCTGGCCGTGTTGGGGTTATAGGCAACCTGACGTGGTGGATACCCTCGTTGCCACCCTGGCCTCTCTCTGCTGGGCCCAGCACCCGGATTGGACCTGTGGTAAACGACCCCCGGCTTCTGAAGAGACGGACGAGATGCGGCCGGCTTCATTAGCCCCGTGGTTTTCGCCTCCTCGTCAATATCTCGAATTTGCTTGAAGAGATCGGAACCAAAGAGAAGTCCAGGCGACTGGACGTTGGTCGCCTTACAGAGCGCAGCTAATTTTTGGTTTAAAGTAGGCCTGATGGCAATTTTCCGATTGCAGTTAATTTCGAAAAAGATGTTACAGATCATACCTAACATGTCCTTCTGTAACTGAGATAACACGGTCCCTCGGTCCATGGTGCCAAATGCAGTGATCGTGGCCGCCACCAGTTTGAGGACGTGCTGATAACGAACCTCCTGCCCCCTCATGGAAGGACTGATGGGTGCCCATATAGCTGGGTTCACCATTGGCACTTTTAATGAGGCACAGTTAACAGGTGTTTTATATTTACTGCTTGTCTCCTGCATGACAGATAGTTGTAGCTGGTGAGAAACTAAGTAATTTATATTAGTTGCGAGGTATTCTTCCATCGGCTCACCAGTTCCCTCCAGAATAGCAAAAGACATTGCTATGTCCGGTACACCCGGAGCAAGGCTCTTGTGCTCTGGTGTTTGCACATAAGCAGGGACACCAGACATAGGGTCAGCTGCATCCTGCCCCGTATCTCCCATTTGATAATCAAGGGAGGCGTTCCCCAGTCCTATAATAGGCGCTGGAAGGAATTCCCCACAGCGGTATTCCAGGTAATCCTCTTCATAAGGTCCCTGCTGCTCAACTGCCTGAGGAATATCAGTGGCCTTAGTCCCTTGCTGTATTAAAACCTGGAGCATGTGTTCCATTTGTTGCATTCTACCCCACATCTTTTTAGCTCCTGGGGGAGAATCACCACCGTCATCTGAATCATCAGATACTACTGGCCTGTTTGTTTTCCTTTTGGCCTTGCTGTGGCTCGCAGCAGCCACAGCCTGTTCGGTTTCAGGCACTGGCCTGGAACCACTTTCAACCGTTCCTACCGGTGAAGCGGCCCCCGGTATCGGAACCGGTCCCGTTGTTATCTCCCGACCCGATCGCGAATGCGACTCTTCGCAAGGTCTACGCTTGGAACGCACCCTCCGTCCGGACCGGTCCATTTCCAACTTCAACTGACTTCGCGAGCCAGCTTTACGGAGCTAAATAACCTGCAGGAAAAGTTGTTTAACACTTACCTGCAAAGTTCCTACTTACCCGCTGGTGGAGCTGTGCCCTCCAGCCCGTTCAATGCGCCATGCGCGGACGTAATGACGCGCATGCGCCTCGCGGGCCTTCTTCACGTAGTCACTCACGTGACTCCGAAGTAAAATCCCAATTATAGGTTGATTAATTGATTGAAAGATACAGCATGGAAATAGGCCCTTCGGCCCACTCAGTCTATGCCGACCATCGATCATCCGTTCACACTAGTTGTATATTATTCCACTTTCACACCCACTTCCTACACACTAGCGGTAATTTACAGAGGGCCAATTAACCTACAAACCTGCACGTCTTTTGGATGTGGGAGGAAACTGGAGCACCCGGAGAAAACCCACGTGGTCACAGGGAGAACGTACATACTCCACACACAGACAGCACCTGAGGTCAGGATCGAACCTGGTTTTCTGGTCCTTTCTGCTGCACCACCTGTCTGTCCCAGTTTACCTTGCAGTAGTGCATCGGGAATATATAGCTGCACACTAGATATGTGCAGCAGAAATCTGGCTGTTCTTATTAAACAGACATCTACCTTAAATTACCATTTACAGCCTGTAGCCAAATTAAAGAAAGAGGCTGTGCACTCGGTATTGGCTTTCATTGTAATTGATGCTCGTTCATTAAAGTGCTTTAATAGCACTGTCATTGATACATTATTCCTCCCATGGTCTAGACCACATAAGATTGATGGTAAAGTGTGTCCCTGCCTATTGCCCGGTAACTGGAGAGGGAGCCAAATCATTCATTTGACTGCGGTGCCACGGATGTATTGAATGAAATGAAAGGACAACACAGTGACTGTAGGACACACTGAGAATGGTGATGGAAAGATGAGCTTCCCTTTGTCTTTACATCCTCCTTGAACAACCAGCTCCAAAGGGGGCACGGTGGTGCAGCGGCCGAGTTGCTGCCGCACAGCGCCAGAGACCTGGGTTCGATCCTGACTGCGGGTGCTGTCTGTATGGAGTTTGTGCATTCTCCCTGTGACTGCGTGGGTTTTCTCCGGGTGCTCCAGTTTCCTCCCACATTTCAAAGACGTGCAGGCTTGTAGGTTATTTGGCTTCTGCAAATTGTAAATTGTCCCTAGTGTGTAGGATAGTGTTGGTGTATGGGGTGATCGCTGATCAGAGCGGACTCGGTGGGCCGAAGGGCCAACAAAGCCTCACATCAGACACTAATTGGTCTACAGATATTTACTGGTCCGATGATACTTTAAATTAAGGCCATTGATGCGGAGCTGCGTCGAATGTTCTCAGATTCCAATACAGCACGGAATCAGGCCCTTCGGCCCAACTCGTCCATGCTGACCAAGATGCCTCATCTCAGCTCATCCTATTTGCCTGCATTTGTCCCATATCCCTCTTAACCTTTCCTATCCATGTACCCGTCTAGATGTCCTTTACATGTTGCTATAGTGCCTGCCTCAACTACCTCATCTGACAGCTCATTCTATAAACCCACCACCATCTGTGTGAAAAAGTTGTCCCTCAGTTGCCTAGTAAGTATTTCCCCTCTCAACATAAACCTATATCCTCTGTTTCTTGATTCTCCTACTCTAGGTAAAAGACTGTGTGCACTTACCCTATCTATTCCTCTCATGATCTTATACGATCATAAGATTACTCCTCCATAAGATTATCCTTCATCCTCCTGCGTTCCAAGTCCTAGCCTGCCCAACCCCTCCCATAACTCAGGCCCTCGAGTCCTGGCATATGATGAAAGAATGGGTTGTCTGGGCTTGTATTCACTGGAATTTAAAAAGAATGAGAGGGGATCTTACAGAAAAATATAAAATTCTTGAAGAATTGGACAGGCTAGATGCAGGAAAAATGTTCCCGATGTTGGGGGAGTCCTGAACCAGGGGTCACAGTTTAAGAATAAGGGGTAGGCCATTTAGGACTGAGATGAGGAAAAACGTCTTCACCCCGAGAGTTGTGAATCTGTGGAATTCTCTGCCACAGGCGGCAGTGGAGGCCAATTCACTGGATGTTTTCAAGAGAGAGTTAGATTTAGCTCTTAGGGCTAAAGGAATTAAGGGATATGGGGAAAAGCAGGAAAGGAGTACTGATTTTAGATGATCAGCCATGATCATATTGAGTGGCGGTGCTGGCTCCAAGGGCCGAATGGCCTCCTCCTGCACCTATTGTTCCATGTTTCTATGTTCCTGCCATCCTCGGAAATCTTCTCTGCAGTGGCTTTAGTTATTAACTAATGTTCTAAAGGTCGATGAATCCGTTTTCCCCGGGATCTCCAGTTTCCTCCCACACTCCAAAGACACACAAGTTTGTGGGGCAATCACCTTCGGTAAAGATTGTAAATTGTCCTTAGTGTGTAAGATAGTGTTAATGCGCGGGCATCGCTGGTCGGCGCGGACTCGGTGGGCCAAGGGCCCCTGTTTCCGCGCTGGATCTCTAAACTAAACTAAACCCTTTGCAAGTTTGATTCGAGCCGGACTGGACCGTTGAGACAGCAATGGCATCTGCAATGACTGACGGTAATTCAAAGGCACTTGATGTGGTGTCGACCCACGGACAATGCAATCGGGAACTTTACAAGTTCACAGGATCCCAGCCAAAGCTGCAGCACGTAGGCAATCCTCAACAAAAAGCAACTGAAGGACAGCGACGGGTGATGTTTATGTTTATTCACTGAAGTAAATATCTGCACTGTGGGCGGGTGTGACATGCCGTGCAATGTTTAGCAATGTCACTTTATTCTGTCAATCTTTTCAGCGAGGCCTCTCCTTCCTGACATTAACATTTGAAGCAACCTCTTGGATTATTCAAGACAACGCCACATCCCTTTGTTCTTGGAATTCAATTCATGTGTCAAGGCTGTGACTTTAACATGTCACAACCTCCAGCCGGCTCTTCAGAGCAATCATTATTAATGCATCGATGCTGAAATATTGATGGCAGAGTATTGGTTTTAACATTCCAACACAAATATATGCGCAAATATCTGCACAATAGTCACACGCAGAGTGGTGAGTTTCACACAGAGTGGTGAGTCTCTGGAATTCTCTGCCACAGAAGGTAGTTGAGGCCAGTTCATTGGCTATATTTAAGAGGGAGTTGGATGTGGCCCTTGTGGCTAAAGGGATTAGGGGGTATGGAGAGAAGGTAGGTACAGGATACTGAGTTGGATGATCAGCCATGATCATATTGAATGGCGGCGCAGACTCGAAGGGCCGAATGGCCTACTCCTGAACCTATTTTCTATGTTTCTAAGTTTCTAAATGCGAATGGTATGTTGGCATTCATAGCAAAAGGATTTGAGTACAAGAGCAGGGAGGTTCTACCTCAGTTGTACAGGGTCTTGGTGAGGCCACACCTGGAGTATTGCGTACAGTTTTGGTCTCCTAATCTGAGGAAAGACATTCTTGCCATAGAGGGAGTACAGAGAAGGTTCACCAGACTGATTCCTGGGATGGCACGACTTCCATATGAAGAAAGACTGTATAGACTTCGGCTTGTACTCGCTGGAAATTTAGAAGATTGAGGGGTGATCTCATAGAGACTTACAAAATTCTTAAGGGGTTGGACAGGCTAGATGCAGGAAGATTGTTCCCGATATTGGGGAAGTCCAGGACAAGGGGTCACAGTTTAAGGATAAGGGGGAAGTCTTTTAGGACCGAGATGAGAAAACCGTTTTTCACACAGAGAGTGGTGAATCTGTGGAATTCTCTGCCACAGAAGGTAGTTGAGGCCAGTTCGTTGGCCATAATTAAGAGGGAGTTGGATGTGGCCCTTGTGGCTAAAGGGATCAGTGGGTATGGAGAGAAGGCAGGTACAGGATACTGAGTTGGATGATCAGCCATGATCATATTGAATGGCGGTGCAGGCTCAAAGGGCCGAATGGCCTGCTCCTGCACCTAATTTCTATGTTTCTATGTTTCTAAATGAACTGGCGGCTCAAAGAATTGGGTTGTGATATTTAGAAAGATTCGGCAGTGAAGATTCGCTGCGAGAAATCTCTGAGGAACTCCTGCTGACTGCAGCATCTTTAGACTTTACAGACACTGCGTGCAAACAGGCCCTTCAGCCCATCGAACCTGCACCGACCAACGATCAGCCAGTGAAACCAGCACTATCCTACACACGAGGGACGACTTACAACTTTACTGTGTCTGTACGGAACGGATTCCCAATTTCACAGCATTATTTATTTAAAACCTGTTCAAACGTCAATGCCAGTCAATGAGGAGCAAGGAACTAAGTTGCTGGAAAAACTCAGTCCCGATTCAGGGGCCCGACACGTTGACGTTCCCTCTCCTGCCTCAGATGCTGCCTGATTCGCTGAGTTCCTCCAGCACTCTGTTTTTGCTTTGGATTCCAGCATCTGCCGCCTGAGGCCTCACTGCTCCCCCAACCCCGAGACCCTCTCCAGCCCCGCACTGCTGCGGATCAGACAGACCCAAAGTGGTTCTGCTCAGAGGAATGACAGGTCCTGTCCCTCTCATGGACACTGGCTGTGCTCTCTCCCTCTCTCTCACTCAACCCCTCCCCCTCTCTCTGCTTTTCTCCCTCTCTTACTCACTCTCACTCAACTACTCTCTCTACCCTTCTCTCTTTCTCACTCTCTCCCCCACCCTCTCTCTCTCTCCCCCTCTCTCCCTCTTTTTTTTTCTTTTCCAAGAACTTTATTCAGCAAAGATGCATAGTACATCACATCAAAAACACATTCAGAGGTTACAATACATCAAGCAATCATTATAATACAATGATGCAGTCATTATTTACAATGCTCTCGACCCCACGCGGTGACCAGCGCACACGGAAGGCCTCCAGAGTCCCCGTGTTCCCTCTCCAGGGACACCCGAACACGGACGTAGGCCCGAAAGAGGGGCGGGCAGCCGACTCTAGCATGACCATCGACCGCCCGCTGCCTGGACCCGCGAATGGCCATTTTGGCCAGGCCCAGGAGCAAACAGGGAGGTCCCACCCCCCCCGAACAGCTCTCCCCACTCCCTGCCTTGTGTCCAAACACTAGAATCGTGGGACTAAAATGCAACCAGAACTTGAGGAACAACCCCTTCAGATATTGGTACAGGGGCAGTAACCTCACACTCCATATACGCGTGGAACACGGTCTCCTCCTCACCGCAGAAAATACAGGCGGCCGGCGAGCCCGTGAACCGACTCAAAGGTTTATTACACGCCACCGCTCTGTGCAACACTCTCCACCCCAGGTTCCCAATGTAAAGGGGGACAACTCCCTTATAGAGAGACCCCCACTGGGGACCGTCCCCACCTTCAGGTAATAACACGGAGCGCCAACGTGTGTTGGGACGAAAGACAAAGGCAAGGAGGTGCAGAATGTGCAGGAGCACTTTGTACAGTATGCGTCTCTTCGCATCACGAAATGGCACGCTGGGCATCTCGGAATAGCGGCTCAAGTTGTGTGGAGCCAGGGCCCGAGAAATATCCCGGAGCCTAGGCCCACCCTCTCCCTCTCTCTCTTTCTCACCTCCCCCCCCTGTCTCTCTCCCCCTCCCTCTCCTTCACACTCACCATCTCTCATTCTCTCTCTCTCACTCCAACTCTCTAATCCCTTACACACACAGGGAATGTCACACAGAGACAGGACAGGAAGCTGGTGATAAATTATTCACCCAGCGTCTGATGCAGACACCCCTGGTGACATTGACGTCACTCTGCATCAGTCACTCCAGAGATGCTTGGAGATCAGACACTGCCCCTGTTCGTGGGTCACCCCCCATTGCCCTCTCCCGCAGAGCAACAACTCCACAACCGCTGTGACCGGACTCTGCCCTCGGCCTACTTTACCCTCTGAGGCGGCCGGCCAAATACTAACAGAGCTCACAAACCTCACGCCCGATTTATCATATTGAGCAGTGCATATTGAGCTATCCCACCTGCCCGCTCACACTCATCCCACTGGTCCCTCACACTCACTGACACCCTTGCACCAGCCCCTCACACTCACTGTCACACACCACTCCACCCTCTCACATTCAGTCACACTCACTGTCATACTTCCACACTCACTGTCACGCTCACTGGCACACCCACCCCACCATCCCCTCACACCCACCGTCACCACACAGCCCACGAGGATGTAAGGATGTAAACTAAATAAAGTTCCAACTGAGACCAAGAACAGAGAGATCAGTTCCAGAGACAAAGAACAATGTCCGCAATGGGGTAGCGGCGAATCGGACACTACCCTAGCTTATGGAAGGACCATTCAGAAGCCTGATAACAGAGGGGAAGAAGCTGGTCCTGAGTCTGGTGACGTGTGCGTTCAAGCTACAAGGACAGGTACATGGATGGGATAGGTTTAGAGGGATACGGGCCAAATGCAGGCAGATGGGACTAGTGTAGATTGGCCATCTTGGTCGGAATGGGCAAGTTGGGTCGAAGGGCCTGTTTCCGTGCTGTATGACAATGACAATTCAACGCTCCTGACTCTTGATAGACACAAAAAGCCAGAGTAACTCAGCGGGACAGGTAGCAACTCTGGAGAGAAGGAATGGGTGACGTTTCAGGTCGAGACCCTTCTCCAGTCTGAAGAACTGGTCTGGTCCCTGCAGACCACACCCACGTAGTTGGCCCCTAGCTGCCCTCGGACATGCCCGCCACAATCAAGGGAGCAGGAAAGTGCAGAATAACAAGTACGCGCTATGACAGTGGCATCCCCAGGAACAGGCTAAACATAATATCGGAGGTGCAAAGGGGGTGCTGGTGTAGGATTCCCAAAAAGTTAATTTGCAAGCCAAATCAGTAGTAAGCAAGGTGAATGCAATGCTCACATTTATTTGAAGAGGTCTAGAATATAAAAACAGGGATAAAATGTTGACGCTCTATAAGGCACTGGTCAGACCATATTGGGAGTATTGTGTTTAAGAAGGAACTGCAGATGCTGGAAAATCAAAGGTAGACAAAAATACTGGAGAAACTCAGCGGTGAGGCAGCATCTATGGAGCGAAGGAAATAGGTGACGTTTCAGGTCGAGACCCTTCTTCAGGCTGATGTGAGGGTGGGGGGAACGGGAAGAAGAAAGGAAGAGGCGGAGACTGTGGGCTGAGGGAGAGCTGAGAAGGGGAGGAGAAAGTAGGGACTACCTGAAATTAGAGAAGTCAATGTTCATACCGCTGGGGTGCAAACTGCCCAAGCGGAATATGAGGTGCTGCTCCTCCAATTTACGGTGGTCCTCACTCTGGCCATGGAGGAGGCACAGGACAGAAAGGTCGGATTCGGAATGGGAGTGGGGGTTGAAGTGCTGAGCCACCGGGAGATCAGGTTGGTTATTGTCTTTTAGATGAGTTTATTGTCACGTGTATGGAGGTACAGTGAAACGTTTTTTGCTGTGTGCTACACATGATTACACTCAAGCCGCCCATAGTGTACACATACAGGATAAAGCGAATAATGTTTAGTACAAGATAAAGTCCAGAAAAGTCCGGACTGTCTCCGTGCTGTACGCCTCTATGGCAACAATGGAAATCCCATCATCTTAAGATTTTGCCTCCTTGTTTTTAGATACCTTTATCAGTGGACATATCTCCATAGCCTCTATTCTGTCAATCTTCCTCAGAATTATGAATGATTTGATGCAATAATCCCTCGCCTGTAGTTTAGGTATTAGTTCAGAGATCCAGCATGGGTACAGCATGGAAACAGGCCCTTCTGCCCACAGAGTCCACGCCGATCATCGATTACCCATTTATATAGGTTCTATGTTATCCCACTTTCTCATCCACTCCCTACACATGAGGGCCGATTTAGAGAGGGCCAAACCCACACATTTTTGGGACCTGGGAGAAAACCTGAGCACCAGTAGGAAACTCATGCGCTCACAGGGAGAACGTGCAAACTCCACACAGAGATCACCAGATGTCAGGAAGGAACCTGGGTGTCTGGTGCTGTGAGGCATTGGCTCTGTCAGCTACGCCACTGTGTCGACACACACTACTGTAAACTGCAGTGAGCACAAGTCCAATTTTATCGAGGCATACAGCGTGGATCAGGCCCTTCGGCTCAACTTAGTCTGAAGAAGGGTCTCGACCCGAAACATGGCCAATTTCCTTCACTCCATAGATGCTGCCTCACCCGCTGAGTTTCTCCAGCATTTATGTCTACCTTTGGAGTATTGTGAGCAGTTTCAGGCCCCATATCTGAGGAAGGACGGGCTGACCTTGGAGAGAGTCCAGAGGAGGTTTTCGAGAATGATCCCAGGAATGAGTGGGTGAGCATTTGACGGCACTAGGCCTGTACTCGGTGGGGTTTAGAAAGGGGGGGTCCTCATTGAAACTTACCGAATGGTGAAAGGCCTGGATAGAATGAATGTGGAGAGGATGTTTCCACGAGTGGGAACGTCTAGAACCAGCAACCATAACCTCTGCACATACCTTTAGAAAGGAGGTGAGGAGGAATTTCTTTAGTGTGAGGGTAGTGAATCTGTGGAATTCATTGCCACTGACAGCTGTGGATGCCAAGTCAATGGATATTTTTAGATGGAGATTGACAAATTCTTGATTAGTAAGGCTGCCAGGTGTTCTGGGGAGAAGACAGGAGAATCTGGTTGCGAGGGAAAGATAGATCAGCCATAATTGAATGGCAGAGTAGACTTGATGGGCCAAATGGCCTAATTCTGCTGCTAGAACTTATGAATTCTCCCTCACTGGAGTGAGTCTGGGTTCTTGTGGTTTGTTTATTGGTCCTGCAATTAAACTTTACAAAGCTCGGTAAACCACATGGGGCTGTGGCTATGCCAAATAAATCTTTTGTTTCGGAGCCTTGCTACCTATTAAGAGGACAATCTTTGTGCCGAGTCACTTCAGGCAGCGTTGCTATTGCACCGTTGCTATGTGACTTACTTATGGTAACTATAGACTGGCAAAGCAGTTGGCGCATTTCTATTACAACAGAGCTGCTTCCAGGCAACCAAGCCTTACTACTTGCCATCTTGTAGCTCGTAACGAACTTGGCTCCTCTCAAACATAGGCAGTGCAGTCAGTAGCAGTGAAGTTGTCCAAGGTCTGACCTTCTCTTGTTGCTTTATCAAGGCAAGGGAAACCCGGGAGAGAAATAAAATAATTATTCTGCTCCAAGTATCTAGGTTAGCGCTGTGAATCACCAAGGCTGGGAAGGCAATCGACCACGTGCTGTAAATGGGATTAATAAGCCCGGGTAAACAGGGGTCGTGTGGCCGGGTAGAGTGGATGTGGAGAGGATGTTCCCAATAGTGGGAGAGTCTAGGACCAGAGGGCACAGGCTCAGAATAAAAGGTCGTACTTTTAGAAAGGATATGAAGAGGAATTTATTTAGTCAGAGGGTGGTGAATCTATGGAATTAATTGCCACAGAAGGTGGTGGAGGCCAAGTCATTGGGTATTTTTCAAGTGAAGATTGACAGGTTCTTGTTTAATAAAGGTTTCAGGGATTATGGGGAGAAGGCAGGAGAAAGGGGTGAGAGGGAAAAAAATATCAGCCAATGTTTGAACAGCAGAGCAGACTTGATGGGCCGAATGTGCTAATTCTGCTCCTATCTCGTGGTCATGTGACAGGATGGGCCAATAGACGTGTGTTTATGCTGCAAGACTCTCCACTAATGTCATCTGAAAACACCTTACAGCCAATGAGTTGGCATTGGAGTGGTGTAGGGAACACAGCAGCCAATCTTCACAGAGCAATGGGAAAACAACCCATCGTCTCTTTCTATGATGTCAAATGAAGAATTAATGTTGACCTGGGTCACCAGAGTGAACTCCCCCATTTAATATCTAAATAATGCCAGGGAACATTTTATATGGTGCGGAACAACAACGAGCTAATGCCCTTGTATGCTGTCTTTTTCTTCTTCATTACCCTATAACAGCTGGGAAGGAACTGTCCCTGAATCTGGAGGTGTGTGGCTTCACACTTCTGTATCTTTAAGAATAAGGAGTAAGTAATTTAGAACAGAAACGAGGAAACACCTTTTCTCACAGAGAGTGGTGGGTCTGTGGAATTCTCTGCCTCAGAGGGCGGTGGAGGCAGGTTCTCTGGATGCTTTCAAGAGAGAGCTAGATAGGGCTCTTAAAGATAGCGGAGTCAGGGGATATGGGGAGAAGGCAGGAACGGGGTACTGATTGGGGATCGGCCACGATCACATTGAATGGCGGTGCTGGCTCGAAGGGCCGAATGGCCTACTCCTGCACCTATTGTCTATTATCTATTTTATCTCTTGTCTGATGGGAGAGGAGAGGAAGAGGGAATGGTCGGGGGTTGAGACTGGTCCTTGATTATGCTGGTGGCCTTGCCGAGGCAGCGTGATGTGTAGATGGAGTTAATGGAAGGGAGGTTGTGTGTGTGTGACGGTCTGGGCTACGTCCACAATTCTCTGTAATTTCTTGCAGATGGAGCTGTTCCCAAACCGTGCTGTGATGCATCCCGATAAAATGCTTTCTAGGCCAAACCAGTAGGCAACTCCATTGTGATCAGGGGATGGACCCACAAGTCCATGGTAACTAGAGATGAAGTCCATGGTAACCATGGGCCAGCACCATAGCAACAAGGGGCTCCTCATTGTAATCTGTTGAAATCTTCATACAACCGGCTGTAAATGGTGCCATCTCTGCAGTATTCTTTTTACTGGAGTCATACAGCATGGATTCAGGCCCTTCGGCCCACTTGCCCCATCTACGCTAGTCCCACCTGCTGCATTTGGCCATATTCTTCCAAACCACGCACACACTAAACAGTGCCGGGGTAACTCAGCAGATCAGGCAGCATCCCTGGAGTACATGGATAGGTGATGTTTCAGGTCAGGACCCTTCTTCAGACTGAATCACTGAGTTACTCCAGCACTTTGTGTCTTTTATTGTAAACCAGGACCTCCAGTTCCTTGTTCCTTCTGAACCTTTCCTATCTCTGTACATGTCCAAATGTCATTTAAATACTCAATGTCTTTATAATACCTCAACTACCTCCTCTGGCAGCTTGTTCCATAACCCCACTACCCTCTGTGTGAAGGGTTTGCCCCTAGGTGCCGATTCAATCTTTCCCCACTCAACTTAAGCCTATGTCCTCTGGTTCTCGATTGCCCTACTCTGGGTAAAAGACTGTGTGTTCACCCTATCTATGCCCCTCATGATTGTATAGACTCCTACAAGTGACTCTGGAAGACACAGGGGTGGGTTCATGTGGTGTCCCCTCCCCTGGGTGCTCAAGCAGACAGCTCCATCATGGACCTTACAGACCCTTAATGCACAGTGAGATGTGGGGGGGGGGTCACAACCAAGGCCACCCATGGTGGAAAGGACATCCAGGAGATGAAACAGCGCATCTTCTGACTCAGCCAGTGACAAATTGCCACCTGCCTCACCAACTGGATGGCACGTTGGTGTTTCAGAGCCATCACCAGAGTTTAACTAAGAAAAGGTTTAATTAATATCAAACCCAAATGAGGAGGGAATAATGAGCTGCTACAGTGAAGATCCATTAACCTCGATAAATATTTAGCAACCACGGAGAGAATTAAACTGCAAATTACACATCCCAACGTTAAAAAAAAGACAAAGTACAGGGCCATAAATTGATGCGGTTAATAATTTCCTGTGGTACTAATTACTGCCGAGGGCAAAGCAGTGTTGTGCGCCAACAGCTTTTACAGAGATGCTGTTTGCAAGTGATGCTGGGGTTTAACACTGGGCAGGGTAGACCGTGGACCAGACCCGACTGGCATGACGTGAGTCCGCTTCACATCAAACGTACAGCTTTGGAAATAGAAAACGAGGAACTGCAGATGCTATCTGATACCAAAGGTGGACTCAAAGCGTTGGAGTAACTCAGCCGGTCAGGCAGTATCTCAGGAGAAAAAAGATGGGAGACGTGTCGGGTCAAGACCCTCCCTCTGACTGAAGAGCTGGAAACAAGAACTGATCGGGGCCAGACACAGATTACCTCGTGCTTGGTGGGCCCATTGTTGGCTGATCTCAAGAGGGATACAATGCGGTAAACTGTGGAACTGGTTAAACGATGAGGGCGGAGGAACGGGGCAAAGGGGTGAGGGGAGGGGAGTGCAGGTAGAAGTTACGTTAAATCTTTGGGAGCAAGACTCGTCTGGCCTGTGATGTCTCGCACGTTCCCCCAATCCTCTGCCTCTCTCCACCCCCCCCCCACCCCCGCCCCCGGGCACCATCTCCTTCCAGCTGGTAAACCATTCTCTGCTGTCCCTGTCTCCACATCACCCAGGAGAAAGGTTGCTCCCAAATCCCAGAGTGTCTCTGCTCTCTTCAAATGGTGACCAGCAAAACCTCTTGCCCCCTGACTCCGTGACTCGCTGGAAGCCCACCTTGGTCTCAGTGACCATCTCCTGCCCGGCTCCATCCACCCCAGCCCAGATCTACACAGCCGTACCGTCGTTGGCCTACCCTTCATTGGGCCAATGGTGGGTTCAGTCAAGAGTCATTCTCATTTGTACCGGCAACGTAACTATGGAGCTCTTACTGGCAGCAACTCAACTGGCCCATTAACACAACCACACAGAGATAATTATGCAATAATTAACGATAAAGTAACACTCAATATTAAGAGGCAGCCAGACCGTAGTAGTGTGAAAGGGAAGACCTTTGTGCAAAGTCTATAGAAGATCACTCTTGCTGAGGTAGTGGTTAGTGTTGTCTAGCGTACAAGTGCCTGCTATTCTTGAACCTGGAGGTCACAGTTTTCAGACTCCTGCACCTTCTTCCGGAAGGTAGGAGCTCAATGAGAGCATGCCAGTGTGGTTCTTTGATGATATTGGCTGACTTTTTGAGGAGGTGCCTCCTGTAGATCCCTTTGATGGTCGGGAGGTCAGTACCAGCGACGGACAGGCCTGTCCACCACTCTCTGCAGCCTCCTTTGTTCCTGAGCATTTGAGTTACCAAAGCAGGTCACGGTTGCTACCAGAGTATGTTCTCTACCCTACACCTGTCGTTTATTTGGACCCACACTGGCCTCAGCACAGTGGCTTCCTACTGGACAAGTGATCCGTTGTACCTCTGTGTGTTAAATGCCTCGTTTGTCCACTCCACCCCATTCTCCGTATCTATTTGACATTTATTCAATGATCCAATGATCCTTTATTGCCACATGTAGTTAACTACTGTGAAATCAAAGCATTGCATACAACCCGGTAAAATCATTTAGTAGACCTCACCTGGGCAGTACACAAGTGTCGCCATGTTTTGGCGCCAACAAGCTTACAAAATGTTCACTCGAACTGTCCCCTATCCACGCTCGCCGTTGCAACATGGCAGTAAGGTGTCCCTACATGATCCCTCCACAAAACCTGGCTGAGTTTCCTCCAGCACTTTGTATTTTTTTGCTAGTTCGATACTGCTCTTTACAGGAACAATGCCAGGCAGGAGGAGACCACACCTAAAGCCCTGTTCCACTCTCCTCATTTTAAGGGTTATCATCTTTTCCAAATCCCTTCATTTCCTTGGCCCCACCTCATTCTCCCAACCTTCGTCCTCCTTCCCCAACAACCTCGTCTCAGATTCAAACTCCAAAAATCCTCTCCCTGAATCTTGTGACTTCTTCATATCTAATAGTGATGAGAGTGGAGCAGGGCCAGGATCACGCCATTCCATAGAGCACAGACAGGATGAGGGGTGAATCTTATAGGCGTGAGTGTGAAATCATAGAGAGGAATAAGATCGTGGGGAGGTAGACGCACCAAGTCTCTTGCCCAGAGTTTGGGAAAATCGAGAAACCCAGAGAGACAATACGGATATAAGGTGTGGGAGGGGCGCGACAAGATTTAATAGGAACCTGAGAGGTAACTTTTACACCACAGAAGGGTGGTAGGAGTGTATGGAACAAGCTGCACGGAGGTAGGTAGTTGAGGCAGTGTACGAAAATGCAAAAATGTTTTTTAAGTATACATTTAGAGAGATTTAGAGGGATATTGGGCCAACCGCAGGCAGGTGGATGGTGTAGATGGGACCATGTCGGGTCAGAGTGTGTAAGTTTGGGCTGAAGGGCCTGTTTCCGACACTGTTACAAACTATGAATTATATGACCTCCCTCTCCTCCTTTAAGATCCTCCTTACCACTTCCTTTTGAGGCTGGTGTTATTTTTTTGTGTCCTGACAACTGTGAAAATCTGTGACCATTTTCTACATTAAAGCGGTCAAATTAAATGTGTTTTTTTGTTGATTGATGGGGTAATGTGGTTTAACGCTGAAGGTGATCTAATAAATGTCCCTGGCTCATTTAAACAGTGGAAACACATCACTAGGCCACCGCTGGCTATTCAAGCCCCAACTGCACAGTGGCGATCAGCGTGGTTAGAGCTGCTGCCTCACGCACCAGAGATCCTGGGTTTGATCCTGACCTCAGCTGCTGTTCTTGTGGAGTTTTGCAATGTTTCCTCTTTGTGACAACGAGGATTTCCCCTTCGCAGTGATACTCCGGTTTTCGTCCACGTCCCAAGAAAGACACGTGGGGGTATCGCATGTTTAATATTGGCCCTCTGTTAAATTGTCCCCCTACTGTGAAAGGGAGTGTGATGAGAAAGTGGGATAACATAGATTTTAAAGTTTAGTTTATTGTCACGTGTACCGGAGGTACAGGCGAAAAGCTTTGTTGTGTGCGTGCAAACCATTCTCGGAAAATACAGTAAAATGAATTACAATCGAGCCATCCGCAATGTATAGCTACAGATAATGGGAATAAAGAGTTAGTGGTGCAAGATAGAGTCGCAGTAAAGTCCGCTTAAAGAATAGACTAGAGGGTCCTCCAACGAGACAGGTAATAAACCCAGGACTGCTCACTAGTGGCGAAACGGGTGATATCGAAGGTCAGCACATGGACTCGATTGAGCCAAAGGACCCTGTTCCCGGTGCTAAATCTTAAAATCATATGCCATCAAGCAATAATTGACAACCCTGGCAGGGGACTGTCACAGCAAAACTGAGAGAGAATTAAGTTAAAAGCGCAGAACCTGACTCGACTCCTACTTTTGTACCCTGAAATCTAATCAGCTTTAGTTTTTAAGGAGATACTAGACCTAAGTGGGACCCGTTGAGTCCCAGTCTCACACGGGGAAGGCCTGGTACCACCAAACGCAACCCATTCCCCAATGCAAATATTCCACCCAACTCAACCTGTGCCCCCAACGTGACTGAGAAGGATCGTGTTCTGTAGCCGGGGGAACAGGGACGCTGTCAGAGCCTGGGCCAAGGGGGTTTGTGTGGGGAGGCGGGGGTGTGTTGGGAGAGGGGGAGTTGTGGGATGTAGAGGAAAGAGGGGGGTTGGTTGTTGTGTTTGTGGTAATCGGGGAGGGTGGGGTGGAGGGAGGGGGGGGAGTGGGGGATGTGTGGGGGGAGGGGGAGTGGGGAGGTGAGGGGAGGGGGAGGTGATAGGGGGAGGGGGTGTGAGGGGGAGGTGGGGCGAGGGGGGTGTGGGGGACGGTGGGGGTGTGTGGGGGAGAGGGTGTGGGGGAGGGGGGTCTGGGGGGAGTTGTGGAGGGGATGTGGGAGAGGGGGGTGTGGGGAGGGGGGGGTGTACTGGGGGATGGGGGGTGTGGTGGGGAGGGAGGTTTAGGAGGGGTGGTGGTGTGGGGAGGGGTGGTGTGTGTGGGGTGGAGGAGGGGTTGGGTGTGGGGGAGTTGGGTAGAAGAGGGGGGTAGTGTGGTGGGTGAGAAGTGGGGGGGGGCGGGTTGTGGGGAGGGTGAGGGGTTGTGTAGGCGAGGGTGGGGGAGTCTGGGGGGGGTGTTTGGGGGAGGGGGGTGTGGGGGTGGTTTGTGGGAGGGTGGGGGCTGGATGGTAGGGGGGGCGTGGAGAGGAGGGTGGGGGTTGGCGGGAGGGGAGGAGGTTGGGGGTGTGAGAGGGGTGGCATGGGGGTGGGTGGTGGTTGGGGGGGAGGGGGGGGGAGGGAGGGTGGATGTGGTGGGCAAGTGGAGGGTGGGTGTGTGGTGGGGCAGAGGGGGGGTGTGAGCTCAGTGTCTGTGTGGGCTCCGACTGCACTCACCAGCTGCAGGACCCGGCGCCTGTAGCACTCAATGGTACCTGGCTTGTCATGGTGGTCACCGCCCCTGCCTGTGAACACAGCAGCTCCCGCCCATGAACACAGCAGCCCTCACCTGCACTCTGCTCGTTAAGTTTTAATTTCCCCGCCGGTGATTGACACCGGGTGCCGGAAGGGGCGTCACCGTTCTGGCAAATAACAGACCAATAACTTTCGTAATATTTCACCGATTGGAATAAAACCTGATGCACTTGCAGCACGGGAGAACGGCGAGTGAGGTAGCGAAAGATCGTAGCACTATGGGGGATCGTTTTTTGCGCAAATTTAAAAATAACTCAAACCGGAAGAGGTCAAGATGGGAGTTTTAGTAATAGTATAGATAGACATCGTGGAAACAGACCCTTCGGCCCACCGCGTCCGCTCTGACAAGTGATCACTCGTACACTAGCACTCACTACGCACTAGAGGCAATTTACAATTTTCACAGAAGCCAATTAACCTACAAACCCGCACATTTTCAGAATGTGAGAAGAAAATGGAGCACCCGGGGAAAACCCACGCGGTCAGTCACAGTGAGAATGTGCAAACTCCCTGTAGTCAGGATCGAACCCGGGTCTCTGGCGGTGTAAGGCAGAAATTCTACCACTGTGTGCCACTGTCCTGCCTCATTTGATCCAAACCCATTAGGGATATTAACAAGACCATAAGAAAAAGGCGATGATCTGACCAGACACTAAGCACAAGAACAAATGGGCGAGGGCACAGACTGCGTTCTCTCCAGCAGTGCCTCTCCAATGCAAGGATCACAGTTTTGACCCTTTGCAGGTCCTGTTGTGCAGGCAGCAGCAAATGCAATTAGCATTCTGCTCGACGTGCATAGAGAAAGCTGCGGTTGGGCACCGTGCAAGATAGGGGCAGCAATCCAAGAGTGTGAGGTGCATGCATCTGACTGCTGAGTGTATCTCTGTCAAACTCCACAAAGACAGCACCAGAGGTGCAGGATGGAACCCGGGTCTCTGGCGCTGTGAGGCAGCTGCACCACCAGCTGCGCCACCGTGCTGGCCTTTGCTTAATAATGACAGAATGGCAATTTACGATGACATTTCAAGGCCTGAATTTCAATTGCAATCTTTCCGTAAACTGCACCAGAGGCAGGAATATGGTGCCGTTGATAGACTAGTTAGTCAGACTCTGAGCTCTTGCAATTTGCTGCATCTGCAAGTTATTGTCGGATGATAAGGGGGTTGAATCCTGTCTGTAACAAACCTGCCAATGTTGCGTATTTACTAAGGCAGCCCTATTGAAAGACATTGTTCAGGCATTAGTGAAGGACTGGGAGCTTAATTCTTCAACAGACAATCGGGATGGCAGGATTATGTGTGAACAGTGTTTGGTTCACTCAATGGGCAAGTGAGACCCGTACACATGATTCTGTTTTAACAGGACCCTCTCTGGTTACATGTAAATTGCCACAGCCAAGTGTGCAACTCCTGGCTTTTAACCTGCCACGGGAAAGTTGCTCCATCTTCAGTGTTTGAGAAGTGGACGGGAAAACACGGAGATTATCTCGAAATGCCGTGGCCGTGTTTGTATATAAAACAGAGTCTTGTGCAAACCAATTCCCCCCATCAGTGGCACAGCTCTCTACACCTAACCTCACCCACAGCTATCAGGTTCTTGAACCAAGCTGCAGAACCAGGAAGCAGCATCCTCTGGAATGCCAAAGGTTGCCAGGAGTCCCAATAGAAGTACATTATATTTTAGTTTGAAGATACAGCGTGGAAACAGGCTCAGCGAGTCCGTGCAGACTAACAATCACCCGCGCACTATTTCTACGCGAGACCAGTTTCTCATCCTACACACTAGGGGCAATTTACAGAATCCAATTAACCTACAATCCTGTATGACTATGGAATGTGGGGGGAAACCGGAGCACCCGGAGAAAGCCCACGTGGTCACAGGAAGAACGTAAAAACTCCATGCAGGCAGCACCCATCATCAGGTTCAAACCTGGGTCTCGGGTGCTGTGAGGCAGCAACTCTATCACTGCGCCGCTGTATCTATGCCTTTCATTAGAATAAAATTAGGAGAGACATAGATAGGGTAGACAGTCAGAATCTTTTTCCCAGGATGGAAAAATCTAATTTAGATTTACCATGCGGAAACAGGCCCTTCAGCCCAACAAGTCTGCGCCAACCAGCGATTCCCATACACCAGCACTATCCTACACACTGGGGACAATTTACAATTTTTACCGAAGCCAATGACCCTACAAATCTGTACGTCTTTGGAGTGTGGGAGGAAACTGGAGCACCCAGAGAAAACCCACGCGGTCACAGGGAGAACGTGCAAACTCCGTACAGACAGCACCTGTAGTCGGGAATGATTCAGGGTCTCTGGCGCTGTGAGGCAGCAACTCTACCGCTGCACGCTGTGCTGCCCTGCTGGATACTAACAGTCTAGAGATACCATGCAGAAGTCAGTGAGTTCTGCATGGGTGCAGGAGGCAGCACCGATGCAGTCGTCAATGTAGCGGAGGTAGAGGTCTGCAACAGTGATTGTTCGACGTGAATACTCAATATAGTCCTGATGGTCCCTCTTCCTTCTCACCCACCCCCATCCCTCAGGCCAGGTCACTCTTCCTTCTCCCCCCCCCCCCCCCCCCCCCCACCCCCGCCACCATGCCGGGTCATTCTTTGTTCTCTCGGCAGCACGTTCTCGACCGACCACCGGGACTCACGCGGGCGACGTCTTTGAAATAGAAAGTAAATATTAATAATAATATTACAGTTTGCTATAGGAAGGAACTGCAGATAATGGTTTTGCCCAGAGTAGGGGAATCGAGAACCTGATTCATAGGTTGAAGTTGCGGGGTGGGGGGGGGGGGGGGTTTAATTGGATCCTGAGTGGTAACTTTTTTTACACAGAGGGTGGTAGGTGTGTGGAATGAGGTGCCGGAGGAGGTAGTTGAGGCAGGTAGTATCGCAATGTTTAAGAAATATGGGAGGCGGGACTAGTGTAGATGGGACATGTTGGTTGGTGTGGGCAAGTTGGGCAGAAGAGCCTGTTTTCACGCTATATGACTCTATGGCCCTATAAACACAAAGACTACAGCAGGCCAGGCAGCATCGCTGTAGAAAAGGGATAGGCGATGTTTCGGTTCGGGATCCTTCTTCAGACTGGTTCATCACATCATAGTTTGGTTTGGCAATAGCTTTGCCCAAGACCGCACACATTTTCAGTAGCCCAGTCCATCACGCAGACCAGCTTCTCCCCCTCTGTCGTCAGCCAACATAACCAAGGACCGCTCACACCCTAGTCGTTCCCTCTTCTCTCCTCTCCCATCAGGCAGAAGATGCTAAAGTTTGAAAGCGCGTACCACCAGATTCAGGAACAGACTCTTAGGCGACCTCTCATAAGCTGAGGGATATATTTCCAATCTTCCAACCTACCTCATTGCAGATTCTACACTTTTTTTAAAAATCTGCACTTTCTCTGTAGTGGTAACACAATATTCTTCACTGAATGTCTTTTCAATTTGCACTACCTGTTGTAGGTGCATAGTTTGATTGTATTCAATGTTTTTGTCTGGATGCCGTTGTCTGAATAAAGTGTTTCACTGTCTCTTTGTACATGTGACCTTAAAAACCAATACCAAGACTAAGCCATTGCCATTCTGACATAGCTGACATAGATCACTGGAAACAGCTCACAAAGCAGTTTCTTTACCAGGGGATTAAATAAGTGCGTCAGCTTGCAAAAGGATGACTGAACCCAAAGGGATGGATTCCATTGGTACAGGATAAAAGGGATAACTAAAAGAAAAAGCACTGAGATAACAATCAACAAATAAAATAGACTCCATCTCAGCAGCAGTTTCAGGAACTGTATGGAAGCTTTTATGTGAGCCCTGTACAGAAAGCTAAAGAACAGTGTCTGACCATTGTAGCCTCTGTATAAACGAGAATCTTCCTCTAACACAAAACAAAACCCAAACTGAGCAAATCACAAAGTGCTGGAGTAACTCAGCGGGTCAGGCAGCATCCCTGGAGGACATGGATAAGGGACATTTCTGGTCCAGACCTTTTGTCAGACTCCAGAGATGCTGCCTGAACCACTGGATTTCTCCAGCACTTTGTGTTTTACTCAGGATTCCAGCATCTGCAGGTCCTTGTGTCTATAAAACACAAACTGCTGGAGTGAAATGGAAAGGCGATGTTTCAGGTCAGGATCTTTCTTCAAGGCTGAAAAAAGACAACTCAGTGTCTTTTGCCGGCCTGCCCGCTCATTGAAACATATAAGATTGTTAAGGGCTTGGACACACTAGAGGCAGGAAACATGTTCCCGATGTTATGGGAGTAGAGAACAGAACCAGGGGCCACAGTTTAAGAATAAGGAGTAATCCATTTAGAACGGAGACGAGGAAACACTTTTTCTCACATAGAGTGGTGGGTCTGTGGAATTCTCTGCCTCAGAGGGCGGTGGAGGCAGGTTCTCTGGATGCTTTCAAGAGTGAGCTAGATAGGGCTCTTAAAAATAGTGAAGTCAGGGGATATGGGGAGAAGGCAGGAACGGGGTACTGATTGGAGATGATCAGCCATGATCACATTGACTCGAAGGGCCAAATGGCCTACTCCTGCACCTATTGTCTATTGTCTATTGTCTATTGTCTATTGTCATTGCTGGACCCATTGCTATTTGCAGTTTATATCAACAATTTGGATGAGAATGTAGAAGGCATGGTTGGTAAGTTTGCAGATGATACTGAAGCGGGTGGTATCGTAAATAGCAAAGATAGCTATCAAATATTACTGCATTATCATGATCTGTTCAGGAAGTGAACTGAGGAATGGGTGATGATGTTTTATACCGATAAGTTTCGAGGTGTTGCATTTTGTGTTTTACTCAGGATTCCAGCATCACCCTTCTTTAGGGTGATCAAGGAGGCTTTCGTTACACTGGCCTTCATCAGTCAGGGTGTTGAGTGTAGAAGTTGGGATGTTATATTACAGTGGTACAAGACGTTGGTGAGGCCACATTTGGAGTATTGTGTTCAGTTTTGGTCGCCTTACTATCGGAAGGATGTTGTTAAGCTGGAAAGAGTGCGGAGGAGATTTACAAGGATGTTGCCAGGACTTGAGGGCCTGAGCTATAGGGGAGGTTGGGCAGGCTAGGACTTTATTCCTTGGAGTGCAGGATGGTGATGGGTGACCTTGTAGAGGTGTATAAGCTCATGAGGAGAAGAGATAGGGTGAATGCACAGTCTTTTATCCAGAGCAAGGGAATCGAGACCCCACATCCGTGGAGCCTTTTAAGTTCCTGGGAACCATCATCTCCAAGGACGTTAAGTGGGGGGCTACCATCGACTCCACAGTCAAAAAGGCACAACAGAGGATGTACTTCCTGCGGCAGCTGAGGAAGCACAATCTGCCACAGGCAACGATGGTCCAATTCTACACGGCCATCGTAGAGTCTGTTCTCACCTTCTCCATCATGGTTTGGTTTGGCTCAGCCACCAAGCACGACACCTGGAGGTTGCAGTGAATCGTCCGATCAGCTGAGAAGGTTATTGGCAGCAACCTTCCCTCCATTGATGAACTGTACACTGCAAGGGCCAGGAAGCGAGCGGGCAAGATCATCTCTGACCCCTCTCACCCTGGCCACAAACTCTTTGAATCACTTCCCTCTGGAAGGCGACTCCGGACTGTCAAAGCTGCCACAGCCAGACATAAAAACAGTTTTTATCCACGAGTAGTTGCTCTACTGAACAGCCAATAATCTGTAGCCTCCGTTTGATCTGGTATTTTGTTGGTTCACATGCTTGATCAATGGTGTTTTATCATTAATGTTTTATTATTATTAATGTTTAGTGTTTTCTGAGTCATTCGTAACTGTCACTGTATGTCATGTTGTTACTTGTGGGCGGAGCACCACGGCAAATTCCTTGTATGTGAATACTTGGCCAATAAACTTACTTACTTACGTACTAGAATGGAGATGGGAAGCAACTTTGCTGAATCTTTGGAATTCTCTTCCCTAGAGGCTGTGGGGGTACAGATAAGTGGAGACTGATAAGACCATAAGACATTGAAGCATATTTAGGCCATTCAGCCCATCGAGTCTATTCTGCCATTCAATCATCCTGATCTAGTTTTCACTCTCAACCCCATTCTCTTGCCTTTAACAGTAACCTTTGATGCCCTTACTAAGTAAGAAATTATCCTTGGAGTGCAGGAGGATGAGGTCTTGTAGAGGTGTATAAGATCATGAGAGGAATAGATAGAGGAAATGCACAGAGTATTTTATCCAGTGTAGGGGGGCATCAAGACCCAGAGGACATGGGTTTAAGATGAGGAGGGAAAAGATTTAATAGGAACCTGAGGGACAACATTTTTACACAAAGGTGGAAGGTATGTGTAACGAGCTGCTGGAAGAGGTAGTTGAGGTATTATCACAATGTTTAAAAAACACGTGGATAGGATAAATTTAGAGGGATGTGTCATACTCAGGCAGCTGGAACTGGTGAAGAAAGGGCATGTTGCTTGGCATGGGCAAGTTGGGCCAAATGGCCTGTTTCCACGCTGCATGACTTGATGACTCTCTATCAATCTCTGCTTTTAAAACACCCAATGACTTGGTCTCTCCAGCCAAGATATTTGGGAAATCAAGAGGTTTGGGGTTGGTGGATCCTGGCACTGGGGCAAGATATCAGACATATAATTCATAATTACCTCGTTGATTGTTTCATGCTTCTGCCACAAATAGAACTGGAAAATAATTGGATCTTTCTGCAGGTCAAGTGATGTTCTTGTAAAAATCACTGCTGGTTGTGCCTGAGTAAATATATCTTGAAATAAATGTCACTGATAAAACAGACCTGGATCGTATCTCGTGAAAAGGTTGAATATTGAATATCTTTACATTGATAGATGCTTCTGCTGTGGAAATACTCTTGCCTCCACCGTACAACCTGCTATTTAGTCTGTCTCTCACCGTAAGTAAAACCTTCTAAGTTCCAATGGCTACAAGCTTAGCACGTGCAATCTTTAATCAGAAGACAACCTGTCCCTTGCATGAATGACTGGAATATAAAAACAGGGATGTAATGCAGAGGCTTTACAAGGCACTGGTCTGACCACATTGTGAGTATTGTGAATGGTTTTGGGCCCCATATCTGAGGAAGGATGTGCTGGCGTCGGGAGAGGGTCCAGAGAAGGTTTACGAGAATTATCCCAGGAATGATTGGGTTAAAACATATAATGAGCGGTTGAAAGCACTGGCCCTGTACTCGCTGGAGTTTAGAAGGGGGACCTCATTGAAACTTACCAAATAATGAAAGGCATGGATAGAGTGGATGTGGAGAGGATCTTTCCACTAGTGGGGGAAACCAGAAACAGAGGCCATAGCCTCAGAATAAAAATACCTACCTTTAGAAAGGAGATGAGGAGGAACTTCTTTGGTCCGAGGGTGGTGAACCTGTGGAGGTCAAGTCAATGGATATTTTTAAGGCGGAGATTGACAGAATCATTGATTAGTAAAGGTGTCAAAGGTTATGGGGAGAAGGCAGGAAAATTAGGTTGAGAGGTGAAAATAGATCAGCCATGATTGAATGGAGGAGCAGACTTGATGGGCCAAATGGTCTAATTTTGCACCAACAACATGAACTGACAAACTACGATGAACTGGTTCAATGCATGAGTGCCCTTTCTTAAGTCGCATCCCATACACAGTACTACTCCACTCGAGGTTTTGGCATTGGCCTTTGTAAATGAAGTATAACCTCCCTAGTCAAAGTCTTTGAATCTGATAAAGAGTCCCAGCCGGAAGCATCATCTGCACATTTCCCTCACCAGATGCTGCCTGACGTTCAAGGTTACTCCAGCATTTTGATTTTTGCTCATGATTCCAACATCTGCAGTCACTTGTTTCTCCATTTTACTGCTCCACTGCTAAATCTCAAGGTCTGTCCATTTTGAAGCAGTTCCTCTGCGATGGGAGTCCTGTGAGGCCTTCTCTCACTGTCCCCTCTTTGATTTCTGCTCTGTTCTTACCCAGGCTCATACCACAGCCTCCTGTCTCTCCACAGCTTCTGCCTTCACCGCCAACTTAGTCCTCATGGCTTCCAAGCTGAGGAAGATCCTGAACCTGGATCGCCTGTCCATCTCCCTCCACTGATGCTGCCTGACCCGCTGAGTTCCTCCGCACTTCATTTTTAAATTAGGATTCATCTGTAATCTCTTGTTTCTCCCTAGACTTGAATTCAGTCACCCTAGCAATAAGTAATAACCTTCTTTTACCTTTCCTGATTATTTGTTTCAAATACATTTCATTATTTGTATCATATACCTGGACACCTGGATCCCTCTGCAATCCCTCACCGTTCTTCTCTAAAAAATTTTGAATAACATTAGTTTAATTTAATTGAGTTAAAGTGGAAACAATCCCCTTGGCCCATCGAGTCCGTGCTGACCATAGTTCTGTGTTATCCCACTTTCACATCCATTCCCTACACATGGAGGCAATTTACAGATACCAATTAATCCACAAACCGGCATGTCTTTGGAATGTGAGAGAAAACCTGAGCACTCGGAGTCAGTCCCAATCCCAGGCAGACACAGGGAGAACGAAGGGCCGAATGGGCTACTCCTGCACCTAATTCCTATGTTTCTACGTACAAACTCCATATAGACAGCACCCGAGTCGGGATGGAACCTGGTTCTCCAGCGCTGTGAGGCAGCAGTTCTACCGCTGTGCTACTTTGCCGCCCCATAAAAAAGTTAAATTCTCCAACTTCATATAACCTTCTCCTTTGTGCTGTTTGTATCACGACTGGCCATTCGCGCTAACTATTTCAAGTGGGTTTTTTGCAGGCCTGCTCAGCATGTCCGAGCAGGACAGAGGATGCAACATCACCCAGGACCAAAGGCCCTATAGCAAGCAAGATAGACCACTCCTTCTAAATGCAATGGGCTGACGTGTAGTACGCAACGGAGTGGAATGTGGGCCTTTTTTTCATTCATTTCTTTGGTAACCCGACCCGACCCGACCCGACTGACTCACAGTGTAATCAGCGTTGCAGGGGAACAGTTTGTGTTAATAAATTATAATTCTGAAAATGAGAAGATTTTTCCCAAATAACTTTTATTTTTTACGAGATGTTTCCGTTACCAGCTTCCGTCTCCACACTAATATCCTATGGGATATTTGGTGCGGAGACGGAAGCCGGTTACGGAAACGGTGCCGAAAATTACCCACGAATCTGCCCATGACCGTACTACGTCTTTTTCGTCGAGTGATCTATCTTGCTCGCTACAGGGTCTTTGCCCAGGACTTCACATCATTAGCAACACATTACCCGGACAAAGGGGCTTATCTGCCCATTCAGTGCCTGCCTTTCATCCCACCCTATGAATGACATTGCCTTTGTTCCACTTGCTATTACCCTCCCCCATCTTTTCCACTGCCTGGACTAACTTGCGCTGTGTCTCCTGCTCAAAACACAAAGTGCTGGAGTAACGCAGCGGGTCCGGCAGCGTCTTGGAGTCACTCCAACATTTTGTTTAAGAAGGAACTGCAGATGCTGGAAAATCGTAGGTGGGCAAAAATGCTGGAGAAACTCAGCGAGTGAGGCGGCATCTATGGAGCGAAGGAAATAGGTGACGTTTCGGGCCCAGACCCTTCTTCAAACCAAAGATCATAGAGTGGAGCTCCGCTCTATGATTTTTGCTTCAGACTGATGTGAGGGTGGGCGGTGGGAAGAAGAAAGGAAGAGGTGGAGACAGTAGGCTGTGGGAGAGCTGGGAAGGGGAGGGGAAAGAAGGAGAAAGCAAGGACTACCTGAAATTGGAGAAGTCAATGTTCATACCGCTGGGGTGTAAAAACTACCCAAGCAAAATATGAGGTGCTGCTCCTCCAATTTACGGTGGGCCTCACTCTGGCCATGGAGGAGGCCCAGGACAGAGAAGTCTGGATTCGGAATGGGAGGGGGAGTTGAAGTGCTGAGCCACTGGGAGAGCAGGTTGGTTAGTGCGAACCGAGCCTAGCGCTGCTGAGAGATACCATCGCCATGCGTGCAGGACAGACGGGTGGACCAGGAGAAGGCCTTCGACAGGATTTCGCACACGTACATGAGGGACGTGCTCTCCAAAATGGGTTTTGGGGAGGGAATCAGGAATTGGATCAAACTGCTCTAGACCAACATCCGTAGTGCAGTCCAAATCAATGGGTGGGAATCAGACAGTTTCCCTGTAAGGTCTGGAGTTAGGCAGGGTTGCCCTCTCTCTCCTGTCTTGTTTGTCTGCTGTATTGAACCCTTTGCCGAATCCATCAGGAAGGATGCGAGCATAAGAGGAGTGACATTGCCAGGCAGTGGGGGCATTCAAGTAAAGACCTCCCTGTACATGGACGATGTCGCTGTCTTCTGCTCGGATCCAGGGTCGGTTCGCAGACTGATTAGTATCTGCGACCAGTTTGAGTCGGCCACGGGAGCCAGGGTGAACCGCAGGAAGAGCGAGGCCATGCTCTTTGGCAACTGGCCCGACAGATCTTCCGTCCCCTTCCACCATCAAGCCTGACTTCTTGAAGGTGCTGGGGATCTGGTTCGGGAGGCGCTGAGGCATGTAACAAAAATTGGCTGGGAGCGGATAGCCAGGGTGGGGGGGAAGCTGGAGCTGTGGAGGCAACGCTCCCTCTCCATAACGGGAAAGAATTTGGTCATCAGGTGTGAGGTGCTCTCGGGCTGCTGTACATGGCCCAAGTGTGGCCTGTTCCCCTCCCTCTTACGCCACAGGGATCACCCCGGGCCATCTTCCAGTTCATCTGGGGGTCGAGGATGGACCGGTGCGCACGGGCCACAATGTACAAGTCATCAGAAAACGGGGGTAAAAGAGTGCCCAACGTCGCCCTCATTCTGATGGCCACCTTCGTGTGTGGCTGCATCAGGCGGAGTGTAGAGCCAAGGCACGTGGGCACCAAGTGTCACTACCTGCTGAGGTTCTACCTGTCCCCGGTGTTGCGAAGGATGGGCAATACAAGGTTCATGTATTGTATATATTTATCATTTGAATAAAGTCTATTTTGAAATTTAAAAAAAAAGAACCGAGCGGAGGTGGTGCTTTTTTATCCAACCAGCATCTGCATTTCCTTGTCTTTAGTGATAGGTGGTTACAGGTGAGGTGGGTCAGACTCGATTGGCAGATGGGTGGAGTAAGAGACAAAGGCTGGAGGTGAAAAGGAGACAAGAAGTTGTCAGATAAGGAGAGGAGAGTAAAATATAAAGCAAGATGGGGGATATGGGTGGATAGTGATGGGGGATGGCGGGGGCTGGGTGGGATAGTTGAGGAAATGGGTGTGCACTGAGGCGGGGTGGGAGAAAGTGTGGGGACACAGGAAAGAGATATGGGGAAGGGAGGGTTTTACTTAAAATTGGAGAATTCAACATTCATATTGTGGAGTTGTAAGCTACCCAAGTGGCACACGTTCATAAGTTATAGGAGCAGAATGAGGCCATTCGGCTCATCAAGTCTACTCCACCATTCAACCATGGCTGATCTATCTTTCCCTCTCACCCCCATTCTGCTGCCTTTTCCCGAAAACCCTTGACAACCCTACTAATCGAGAATCTGTCAACCTCTGTCATATCCATTGACGGCCTCCACAACCTTCTGTGGCAATGAATTCCACAGATTCACCACCCTCTGACTAAAGAATTTCCTCCTTATCTTATTTCCAAAGATACAACATTTTATTTTGACGCTATGGCCTCTGATCTGAGACTCTCCCACTAGTGGAAACATCCTCTCCACATCCACTCTATCCAGGCCTTTCACATGAGGTGCTGTTTCTCCAGTTTGAGGGCCAACTCTTTCTTCATTGTGATGAAGTAATCAGCCATAAACCTTGACTGGTTTCTGTTTCACAGATACCGATTGTCTATCTGAACTTTATTTCCCTGCCAAAAGGGATAATTTCACAATTTCTCCGATTAAACTATCAGGAAAGGACAATAGGGAATCATTGGAGGACGGAAGACTTGAAGATGTGAACAGCATTTAGCTCAGGACCCTTCTTATAACCCCTTTTTATTCTTTGTTATTGGTTTAGTTTGGTTTAGAGAGGCAGCATGGAAACAGGCCCTTCGGCCCACTGAGTCCACACTGACCATCGATTACCTGTTCACACCAGTTCTATGTTACCACTTTCTCTTCCACTCCCTACACACCAGGGGCAACTTACAGAGGCCAATTAACCTACAGACTCGCACGTCTGTCTTTGGGATAGTTTAATCTGAAGAAGGGGCCCGACCCAAAACATCAAGTGTCCATTTCCTTCCACAGAATCTGCCTGAGCTGTTGACATCCTCCAGGGAACCATTTGGACTATTTAGCAGCTTTTAGATTATCGTCATCCTGCTCTGCAAGCTTTTGTTTTACGTAGTTGTCTTGAGGCCAGAACATGTCGATAGCTTTCCAGGTCAACAAATTCCTTTCTTATTTTTAAGTATTCATTTTCATTGGTATTCTCGTACTCACTCCCAGTTCCCGAGGCAGTCCATGCACAACTGCAGTGAGATCTGGATAATCGCCAGACTTTAGTGATGTGGTAAATAATATTTATGCTGCAGAGTGGCTGGCAATGACAATTCTAGTGAGAGCGACTCACATTTGCTGGGTATGGAATGGAACAATCAAACTCTTACTTGCTGCAGCTTCACTGGAACAATAATCGATAGAATGAAAGAGTCATAGAATCATACAGCACGGAAACATGCCTCGGCGCACGCCGTCCAAAATGCCCCATTTACACTATTCCCACCCGACCGTGTTTGGCCCATATCCCTCAAATGTTTCCTATTCAAACACCTGCCCAAATGTCAGCACCTGTACCTCATGCTAGTGGGGGTGGGAGCAGGGATCTAGGGGATCTGAACGAGTTGCTGCAGGGGGCAGGGGTTTACAGTAGATTTCTAGATCACTGGGATCTCTACTGGGGCAGGGGTGACCTTGCACCTTAATTGGAGGGGTCCGACATTCTGGCAGGCAGGTATGCTAGTGCTACACGGGTGGGTTTAAATTAAACAGTGGGGGGGGGAGTCAACAACGTATGCAGTTAACGGGAAAGAGAGTGTAGGAAAGGTCACGTTTAAACTAACAGGGCAGGGGGATGGGAACCAATACAAGGAGACAGAGGGACATAGAAGGAGGGTGGAAGCAAAAGGTGGAAGGGAGATAAAAAGAACTAACCTGAAAGCTTTGTGCCTTAATGCGAGGTGCATTCGTAATAAGGAGGGGGAATTGAATGTGCAGTTAGTAATTAAGGAATATGATATAGTTGGAATTACGGAGACATGACTCCAGATTGACCAAGGCTGGGAGCTAAACATGCAGCGGTATTTAATATTCAGGAAGGTTAGACAGAAAGTAAGAGGAAGTGGGGTGGCATTGCTGGTTAAACAGGAGATTAATGCAATGGCAAGGAGAGACATTAGCTTGGACGCTGTAGAATCGGTTTGGGTAGAACTGCGAAATAGCCAAGGGCAGAAAACGCTTGTTGGACTTGTATACAGACCACTAAGCTGCAGTAGGGAGGTTGGGGATAGCATCAAGCAGGAAATTAGGGATATATTTAGCAAAGGTACAACAGTTATCATGGGTGACTTTAATCTACATATAGATTGAGCCAACCAAATTGGTAGCAGCGCTGAGGTGGAGGATTTCATGGAATGTATACAGGATGTTTTTAAACCAATATGTAGAGGAACCGACTAGAGGGCAGGCTATCCTAGACTGGGTATTTTGTAATGAGGAAGGATTAGTTAGTGATCTTGTTGTACAAGGCCCCTTGGGTAATTCTGCATTAGGATGGAAAGTGACCCAGTTAATTCAGAGACCAGTGTCCTGAACTTAAAGAAGGTATGGGATGGGAATTGTCTAGGATAGACTGGCAAATTATACTTAAAGGGCTGACGGTGGAGATGCAATGGAAAAGTTTTAAAGACCGCATGGATGAACTCCAAAAATTGTTCATCCCTGTCTGGCGAAAAAATAAAACACGAAAGGCGGCTCAACTGTGGCGAACGAGGGAAATCAAGGATAGTGTTAAATCCAAGGAAAAGGCAGATAAATTGGCCAGAGGAAGCAGCAAACCGGAGGACTGGGAGAAATTTAGAACTCAACAGAGGAGGGCAAAGGGGTTAATTAAGGGAGGGGGGGGGGGGAAGAGCATGAAAGAAAGCTAGCGGAGAGTATAAAAACTGACTCTAAAAGCTTCTTTAGATAACTAAAATGGAAAAGATTAGTGAAAACAAATGTAGGTCCCTTACAATCAGAGACATGTGAATTTATAATGGAAAACAAAGAAATGGCAGAACAATTAAATAAATACTTTGGTGGTTTATCTTCACTAAGGAAGACACAAACAATCTCCCAGAAATACTAAGGGACCGAGGATCTAGTGGGAGGGAGGAACTGAAGGGAATCCACATTGGTCATGAAATGGTGTTAGGTGAATTGTTGGGACAGAAGACAGGAGTTTGCGGATGACACAAAGCTGGGTGGCAGTGTGAGCTGCGATGAGGATGCTATGAAGCTGCAGGGTGACGGATCGGTTGGGTGAGTGGGCAGATGCATGGCAGTATAATGTGGATAAATGTGGCTTGAACAGGAAGGCAGATTATTATCTGAATGGTGTCAGATTAGGAGAAGGGGAGGTGCAACAAGACCTGGGTGTGCTTGTACATCAGCCACTGAAAGTAAGCATGCAGGTACAGCAGGCAGTGAAGAAAGCTAATGGCATGTTGGCCTTCATTATGAGAGGATTTAAGTTTAGGAGCAAGGAGGTCCTACTGCATTTGTACAGGGCCCTGGTGAGACTGCATCTAGAGTATTGTGTACAAATTCGGTCTTCTAATTTGAGGAAGGACATTATTGCTATTGAGGGAGTGCAGCGTGTGTTTACCAGGTTAATTCCTTGGATGGCGGGACTGACATATGATGAAAGAATGGGCTGACTGCGCATGTATTCGCTGGGATTTAGAAGGATGAGAGGCAATCTTATAGAAGCATATAACATTCTTGGAGGATTGGACAGAGTAGATGCAGGAAAAATGTTCCCGATGTTGCGGGAGTCCAGAACAAGGGGTAACAGTTTAGGAATAAGGGGTAGGACATTTAGGACTGAGATGAGGAAAAACTTCTTCATGCAGAGAGTTGTGAATCTGTGGAATTCTCTGCCACAGAAGGCAGTGGAGGCCAATTCACTGGATGTTTTCAAGAGAGAGCTATAGGTTTAACTCTTCGGGCTAAATGAATCAAAGGTTAAAGGGGAAAAAGCAGGACCGGGGTACTGATTTTAGATGATCAGCCATGATCATATTGCATGGCGGTGTTGGCTCGAAGGGCTGAATGGCATTCTCCTGCACCTATTTTTCTATGTTTCTGGGTCCTGGCAACATCTTCGTAATTTTTTACTGCACTCTTTCCAGCTTGATGGTATCTTTTCTATAATAGGATGACCAAAACTTAACACATTACTCCAAAGGCAACCTCATCAATGTGCTGTGCAACTGTGATGTCCTAATTTTTGTACTCAATGACCTGACTGGTGAAGGCTAATGTAGAGAAAGCCTTCTTGACCACCCGATCTACACTTCATGCTGCCGCGGAAAAGCAGCGAACATCATCAAGGACCTTCTTCACCCCACTCATTCCGTCTTCTCCCCTCTCCCGTCAGAAACTTGAAAGTCTGAACCATTTGATTTAGGAACAACTTCTTCCCCACTCTAACCAGATTATTGAATGGTCCTCCCACATGTTAGGTCTGCAATGAGGTTGATTGGGAGCGATCAGTCCTGATCTCTCCCAATCTTCCTCATCGCAGACCTCACACTTTTTCTCTGTAACTGTAGCACTATAAAGCTGTACCATCATATTCTGCACCCTGGTATTTTTCTCTTTGCACTACCTGCTGTACTTGTGTATGGCATGACTGTACTAAGGTATGATATGATTTGACTGGTTACCACGTGAACACATTTTTAAATTGTATCTCTGTACACGTGACGATCATAAACCAATACCAGTGTTTTGTAGCTTTCACAAAACGTAACTGAACATAATACCATGGTGTTAGCCACTGAGTTTCAGGAAATATTTTGAAGCTGTGTGAGACTTGGGATAAGATGTACAAACTACAGTGTGCATTGCAGAAAACACTGCATAAAGATCAAAGGCTTGTACAGCACAGAAACAGGCCCTGCGGCCCACAATGTATGCTTTAAAGAAACAATAATAACAGCAAAGTCTCCAGATTAAAGCAGGGCTATGTATCCATAGATTTAGGTTCAGGTTTAGGTTTATTATTGTCCCCTATTCTGAGGTACAGTGAAAAGCTTTGTCCAAACAGATCAGATGTACCACATACAGCTAGAATCAATTCAAGGTCAGGTACAATAAATATAACAAAGGGGAAGATACAGGGGGCAGAATTTATTCAGCATTGTAGAGCATTGTAGTGCATCAGTTCCTTAGACAGTGCCCAATATCCTCAATGGGGTAGAAGTGAATTGAACGGCGCTGTGGTTTGTGGAAGGACTGTCAAAGTCTAGTGAGTGGAGGAGAGTTATGCATTATATGTTCAAAAATAATCCTCAGACAATACAGCAGAGCAGGTCTGGGGCATGATTCACAGGGCAATTACCCAACCATCTCCATTCACACCATGACACATGGTCCCCCCCAAACATAGCCTTGACAGAAACCATGCACTGACTTCTTTGCACGGCTCAGAATGGCCAGTAAGTTACAAGAAATGGAAAAAGTACAAGATACACCAAGTGAACAAGCAAATACTGTAACTAACAATATATACTTTAAAGGAAATGTTAAACACAAGTATAAAAATGGTGTGGACATTTAGTATTTGCTAGTTTTGATTTCACCCTGTAGTCTATACTCGTTCACCAGAAACTGTGTTGGTAAAGAGATTGAGTGCAAGGATTCAGTTGTCCATGATCAACTTGATTAGTTTGAGATTTGCTTCCAATAATCACATTGATGGTTTGGTTTAGAGATACAACGTTCGGCCCACCGAGTCTGTGCCGACTGACGAATCATCTATACACCAATTCTGTCCTACACACTAGGGACAATTTACTGAGGCCAATTAACCTACAACGCCGCACATCTTTGGAATGTGGGAGATAACCGGACCACCTGGAGAAAACCCACATGGTCACAGGGAGAACATGCGAACTCCGTACAGACAGCACCTGTCGTCAGGATTGAACGCTGGCGCTATGAGGCAGCAGCTCTACTGATGCACCACAGTGCAGTGGTTGATGTGTCTTTTTGATCCTCTGTACTTCTGCAAAGGAAAAGCTGATGTTATGGAGGGAGGTGGTTTGTTTCCGTAAATCAAATGAGAAGAACAAGGATGCAATGCAATGCATTGTGCTTGTCTCATGACACTCAAGGAAGTTGCCGGCCTCGTTGCACTCTTACATTCTGATATAGAGACAAAGAGCACAGAGGCACAGCAGTAGAGATGTCGCCCTACAATGGTGGTTTCAATGGTTTCTTTATTGTCACATGTACCAGATACTATGAAATACATTTTTTGCATACAGCTCAGTAAGACCATCCCTGTGCAAAAGCACGATCGCTCCGGTTAGTACAATATACACAGAACGGCCCACCGAGTCCATATGGAAGAGGCGCTATTTATGGCATCAGTTTACATCCCAGCTACAGATGGCAACGAAGGCCTTTCTCAGCCATTGGCTCCATTCCGGTCGTTCCGCAATCCGTTGTCCCTCTCCACGCCAGGCCCTCTTCAGCCCTCGTTCCCCGGGGGGTGTCTCCTGCAGCCAACCTCAAGGGCGCGAAAGATAAGACCACCGCCCCCCCCCCCCCCCCCCCCCAGTTTTTCTCACCTGGCCCCTTGTCCAGCGTCCACCGCCTTTCACTGATTCCCTCCACTTTTTCACTGATTCCTGATCCATGGGGCGAGCTGGGCTGGGCAACGCGGCGATCCCTCTCCGAGTGTTCGAATGCAGCTGTGGCTTATACGCCACTAGGCCGAGCCACAGCCTGCTGCAGGGCCTCCAGCTGCCCTGTCCACCATCAAGGCCCTGCACTGCTCCCTGCAACCCGTCTGCTTACCGGCCCTTTGTCCGACTCCCCCCTCGCTGGTTCACGTTGGTTTTCTCCAGGTGCTTCGGTTTCCACATTCCAAACACGTGCAAGTTTGTCAGTTAATTGGCTTCTGTGAATTGTCCTAATGGTTAAGATCGCAAAATGGGATAATATAGTCCTCGCGTTCGTTGGTTAGCCTGGTCTCGGAGGGCCGAAACGTCTGTTTCCACACTGAAACTCTAAACTTGGCATTTTTGGCAGAGAAATTGTGGCCTGAAAGCTTGTACCTATGCTGTGGTTCTGTACATCTTTCTAAACTCCAGAGATGACCAGACAGTTTTTGGCTTAATCTCCCCTCATCGAACCACTTCCCACCACCAAACTTAGTCTGGTGGATCTTTATTGCAGAAGATTAGCCTTGTTTGTATTGAGGATCCCAATGAGCATTCTTATCTTCAGTTCCCTTTGAGCTATTATGTGACCTCATCTGCAAACCCTCATTCAACTTCCATGCAAGTTGTGGAACATTCCCGTCCAGCCACCACCCTGAAAAGACAAAGTTCTGATAAAACTGAGTTGAAACGGATTTTTTTTTCAATTACCCCTCTCTTTATTTGGACATAATCCTGGATTATCTTCTTTGTTACTAATTCAGCACACAGCAGAAACATCTCTTCAGTGTTAACCTTCCCAAAGAGAAACAGAATTAATGTTTCTGGAGGAAGGACCCTCCATGAGAACAAATGCATTTCCTGTTTTTTTTTAAATTTGAGATTTCCAGCATCTGCGTGTTTTTAATTTTTTTGTTTTGTTCGTTTCTTTCTTTCGCGATACAGGCGCGGAAACAGGTCCTTCGGCCCACCGGGTCCCTGCAACCAACCCATGCACTAGCACTATCCTACACACTTGGGACAATTTTCAATTTTAGCGAAGCCAATTAACCTACGGCCCTTTGGAGTGTGGGGGGAAAGAGCAGCCCCCTGGAGAAAACCCAAGCGAAAAAAACAGTGGAACTGGTAAAACAAACGGGGGGGGGGGGGGGGGGGGGGGGGGGGGGGGGGGGGGGGGGGGGGGGGGAAGGGGGGTTGTGGAGGAAGGGGGCAAAGAGGGAGGGGGAGGGAGAGACAAGGGATCGACCAAGCAACATGCTGCCCAAGGTCATTTGTGGCTGGCCGTGACTGGTCCTCCTCTTTTCTCACCTCGAGCACTTCACCTCCGCTCCACTCCACCCTCTACTTTCAGTCTGAGGAAGGGTCCCGACCTGAAACATCACCCATCCTTTTCCTCCAGAGATGCTGCCTGACCTGCTGGGTTACTCCAGCACTGTGTGACTATCTTTGGTATAAACCAGCATTGGCAGTTCTTTGTTCCTACGGGATAGATGTTGGGATGTTTTCACAAGTGGGACAGTCGCAAATGGAGCAACACAGCCACAAAGTAAGGTGGAGGTCTTTTAAGACTGAGGTGCACAGAAATTTCCTCTGTCAGAAGCTAGTGAATTTCTGGAATTCTCTCCTCCTGATCATTAGATGTATTTAAGATGGGGATATAAAAATATTTGAAAGATTGAAGAATTGAGGTTATGGGGAACTGGAATAGAAGAGGACCCGAGGCCAGCATAGATCAGCCATGTTCACATTGAATGGGTTGAAGGGGCCAAGTGGCCGCCTTTTTTTTATGGTCTTGTAAATATCTCTCATGGGTTTAGAGCAAATTGGGCGGCATGGTGCTGGAAAGGTAGAGTTGCTGCCTTACAGTGCCGGAGACCCGGGTTCGATCCTGACTACGGGTGCTGTCTGTACGGAGTTTGTACCTTTCCCCGTGACCACGTGAGCTTCCCCCAGCTGCTCCAATTTCCACTCACGCTCCATAGACGTAGAGGTATGTGGATTAATTGGCTTTGGTGAAGATTGGTGAGTCGCTGCCTCAAAAAGGCTGCCAGCATCATCAAGGACCCACACCATCCTGACAACACACTCATCTCTCCGCCGCCATCGGGTAGAAGGTACAGGAGCCTGAATTCTGGTACATCCAGGTTCATGAACAGCTTCTTCCCCACAGCCATCAGGCTATTAAATTCGCCATCAAACAAACTCTGAACTATAACAGCCTATTCCATTTTATCTGTTTATTTATGTGTATATAAATGGTCTATGCTATATAGACACACTGAACTGTTCTGTATTTATGCTTACTATATTCTGCTGCAGCAAGAAATAATTTCATTGTCCTATCTCGGACACATGACGATAAACTCTCTTGACTTGACTTGTAAATTGTTCCTAGTGTGCAGGATAGTGCTAGTGTACTGGGATCGCTGGTCGGCACGGACTCGGTGAGCTGATGGGCATGTTGCCACTCAGTATCTCTAAACTAAACTAAACTAAGCTAAAGAGGTTACATTTTTATTTATGGGACATTACTCAAATATATAAACTAGAACAGATTAATTCATTTTAAAAAAAAAGCATATTTTCTTCAAAAGTAATGCTTGACCACTTTGTTGGTTGTTCAATGGTTTCTTTATTATCACGTGTATCCAGGTATACCGAAATACCTTTTGTGCATACTATCAGCAAGACTATCACCATACATAATAAGCACAGTGCCCCGATTGGACCAGAATGTACAGAAAAGTATACAAGCGGCACAATTTTACAGTGTTTAAATTCTAATTAGCCACCCAACCCTGCATCTTCTCCAGTGCCTTTCCCCAACTTAACCAATCATTATGCTTTTAAGGGCATCCTACATAAAGATGAAAAGTATGACCCTAAGGTGAAATGAACTGGAATGGGAGGAGGTTCCTATGGGCCAAATAGGTCAAGTGTCTTGCTACTCTGAGGTAATTCCTTTTTGCAAAACACCACAGAATCCAATTCCAACTCACATGTAGACCATCACAATTCTCTGCAATTTGAAATAAAAGCTTTCTCATATTTATGTCTCCTCTGACTTTAAATTTAGGTTCCTGACTAGAAACAAATCCTCCGTATTTACTCTTTGAAAACCTAATTATGTCCAGGAGAGAAGGGAACAGGATTAAGTCAGTGTTTCATTCTAAGTGCTTTAAAATTGTGCAACATTAATTGCGCACTTTTGACTCCAAAATAATAATAGTGCAGTTATTTTGCTTAATTTTACATGAGAGATCGTTCATGCTCAATTGCAAACTTAATTGAGGGGCAGTTGATTCCCTTTTTTGGAGGTAGAGGGGCCTCGGAAACGAATTACAATTAAGCCAGTTAATTAACGTCACCCATTCCTTCTCTCCAGAGATGCTGCCTGTCCCGCTGAGTTACTCCAGCAGCGCGTGTGTCTGCGGGAATTATGAATGAGTCTTGACAGGAGCGTTGATTGACAGATGCCCGCCCGGGACGAGCGACGTGGGGAGGGAGCGTGCTCATGCACGCGAGGTGGGGGTGGGGAGCGGGGAGACGTGGTCTGTGAGCGCGCGCGAGATGGCTCTGGTCTGGCTGTAGTAAGCGCGGAGGACGGGGCCGGGCAGCGAGAGAAAGCGGAGCCGCGATGTGCGCAGGCGCGACGCGCTACTGTGCTGGTGAAGGGGAGCCGATGCTGGCGCGGGCGCAGGCGCAGGCGCAGTGCCGGGGAGGTTGGGCGGGGGGGGGAGGGGAGTCAGAGTTACGCATGCGTAATGTTGGGGCATGCATGTGAGCGAGCCAGGCGCAGTGTCGGAGATGGAGAGAGAGAGAGAATGCGCATGTGCAGTGACGTGAGTGATGGGGAGGATGGGCGGGAGAAAGAACGGAGCGCGCAGGGGCTGTGCGTGGGAGGGGCGGGGCCTGGGCGCGCTCCCCGTGTTGTTATAGCCAGCCAATCCACACGCCGCCCTTCCTTTAGCGCCATCGGAGAGCAGCTCGCGCCGCAGGAGCCGTGCGTCCGGTAAGCGGCGGCCCGACAGCCCGGGGCCTGCAGCCCACCCGCCCGCCACAGCCCGGGGGCAACGGAGGGCGGGCAGGGGGCGAGGACCAGACCCCTAGGGGGATGAGGAGTGGAGAGGAGGGCGGTGGGAAAGACCCTGGAGGGGGTTGGGTGGGATGAGGAGGAGGGGGGGGGGAGATTGTGAGGTAAAGCAGGCCGCAGGCTCCCCTCTCCCCATCCCCGACCACCGCTCGCTGCACGCCTGTGATCCGCGAGAGATGGAGCCCCGCAGCCGTGTGGATGGGGGGGGGGAGATGCCCCATCCCCCAGGCCTCAAGTACCCGCTTGTGTCGCACTTACCTCCATCGCGACGAGGGGCGGAGGGTCCCCCATCTTCCCCCGGTGCCCCCTCTATATCTTCCCCCAGCAGCACGTGGTGGTGCTCCCGCTGCTGGGGTCCGGGGGTTTACAGGAGGGAGGGGTGACACATGAGGCAGGCGAGGCGGCTGCTTCCCTTTTGTTCTGCTTGTACTGCCGAGGTGACCGGCCCCCTCTGGACTTATCTACCGCGTCTTGTTAATCTTCAAACCGAAGCACGTTGCCCGGCTCCCTTTCCCCACAGCCTCCCCATTATTCCCGTGGAACGCTTTCCACGCTGGTTGCAGTCATTTATTCGCAGTAACCCCTGCTGTGTGAGACCGGCTCATCATAACTCGAGCATGACCATCATCCTGTCATCAGCATCCTCTGTAACATCTCGCCTTGCCCAGTCAGAGCGCCCTATGCGCTGGCTCCCGTTCACCTGACTGTCCTGCCATTGAGCCCAAAAGTCGGATGGGTGAGAATTAATAGACTGGTTGACGTTTACTTAATTTTTGTCATGGTGGGCTTTCAATTTTTTTTCACGCTAAAAGGACACGAAGTGTTGGGAGTTATCCATGTTCTTCAGAGATGCTGCCTGACTCGCTGAGTTGCTCCTTTACTACTTGAGTGCCCTTTTGTGTAAACCAGCATCTGCAGTTCCTTATTTCTCTACTCACTGAAGCATTTGGACCCATGGGATGAAAAGTGTGATTTTTATCTATTATTTTAAAGTGATAATTGGAATGTAGAAAAAAAGAAACTAGAGGAAGGTTTACAAAAGAATACACACACATATTGTTGGAATAACTCAGTGGGTCAGGCTGCACCTCTGGAAAACATGATATGTGACGTTTTGGGTCTGGATCCTTCAGTGGGGAAGGGGGTAGACATAAAATGCTGGAGAAAATCAGCGGGTGAGGCAGCATCTATGGAGCGAAGGAATAGGTGACGTTTCAGGTCGAGACCCTTCTTCAGACTGATGGGGGGTGGAAATAAGAAAGAATGAGGCGGAGACAGTGAGCTGTGGGACAGCTGGGGAGGGGAAGGAAGGAGAAAGCAAGGACTACCTGAAATTGGAGAGGTCAATGTTCATACTGCTGGGGTGTAAACTACCCAAGCGAAATATAAGGTGCTTCTCCAATTTGCATCGGGACTCACTCTGGAGGAGGCCCAGGACAGAAAGTTTGGATACGGAATGGGAGGGGGTGTTGAAGTGCTGAGCCACCGGGAGATTGGGTTGGTTAATGTGAGCTGTGCAGATGTGTTAGGCAAAGTGATCGCCAAGCATGTGCTTGGTCTCACTGATGTAGAGCAGTTGACACTTAGAGCAGCGGATGCAGTAGATGAAGTTGGAGGAGGTGCAGGTGAACCTCTGCCTCACCTGGAAAGATTGCTTGGGTCCATGGATGGAGTCGAGGGGGGAGGTAAAACGACAAGTGTAGCATTTCCTGTGGTTGCAAGGGAAAGTACCAGTGGAGGGGGTGGTTTGGGTGGGAAGGGACAAATTGACCAGGTAGTTATGCATGGAGCGGACTGCGGAAAACTGAAAGGCGAGGAAATGGGAAGATGTGGCCAGTGGTGGGATCCTGTGGCGAAAATGTCGGAGGATTATCTGTTGTCTGTGATGGGTGGAAGGTGAGGACAAGGGGGACTCTGTCCTTGTTACGAGTGGGATGATGGGGAGTGAGAGCGGAGCTACAGGATCTAGCAGAGACCCTGGTGAGAGCCTCATCTCTAGTCGAAGAGGGGAACCCCTGTTCCCTGAAGAATGAGGACATCTCCGATGCCCTGGTTTGGAACACTTCATCCTGCGTGCAGATGCGGCGCAGACGGCGGAATTGGGAGTAGGGGATGGAGTTGTTGCAAGAAGCAGGGTGGGAAGAAGTGTAGTCCAGATAGCCATGGGAGTCAATGGGTTTGTAGAAGATGTCGGTCAGTAGTCTGTTACCTGTGATGGAGATAGCGAGGTCAAGAAAAGGTAGGGACATGTCGGAAATGGTCCAGGTGAATTTGAGTGCCGGATAGAAGTTAGTGGTGAAATGGATGAAGTCAGTGAGTTCTGCATGTTTGCAGGAGGTAGCACCAATGCAGTTATTAATGTAGCGGAGGTAGAGTTCAGGGATAGGGCCACATTACGCCTCGAACAAGAATTGTAGGGAAGGGGGAGGGGAGAAGGAGAAGGAAGCTGGAAGAGCAATGAAAAATGTTTTTAAAGAAATACAGTGCTGGAGTAAGTCAGCAGGTCAGGCAGAATCTCTGGAGGTCATGGATAAGTGATGTTTTTGGATGGGCCCCTAGCTGACTGATTATGGTGGGAATGTAAAAAAAAATTGTCTTCAAGATATTCTTTTAAAACATTCTCTAATCTGTAGTTTGGTCCAACTAGCACTAAACTGCTCAAATTTACCTTTTTTTTTAATGGAGACTTGTGTACACCTCTTTGCCAATCCTAAACAAAACCTACCATGATGCAAGTTGGTTAAGCTTTTAGCAAGTCAGAATTGGCGCATTGGGAGGGACCGGCTATCTTGATGGGTAATTCTAGTTGATAAGGTTAGCGATAAATCTAATATTTTAGCCAACCTATAATGTTATAAGCATGTTAATGAGGGATTCATCTCATTAATGCTTATTGAATCTTACTGTAACCAAAGTGGTAAGAGACAATATTTGTTCAAAACGGTGAGAAGCTGGTTAATGAAAAAAAAATTTCTCTGAGTTGTCGTGGATCTAATTTCTGTATATTAGACAATTTTGGATCTACCGGTGTACTGAATTTTGATGTCACTGAGCTGTTTGTCCACGTTGACAGATTTTCTCAAAATTTTCATTTTTCCCTCTTTGTAACATCAAACAGGTGAATGTTTATTAGTGCTCATCAGGTACTTGCAGAGATTAAGCCGTGGTATTGTACAGTAAATGATTTTGTAGTTCCAGCTCAGTGACCTGAGTTTAGTCCAGTGTACCAGTGCTGTTTGTGGAGTTTGCACATTCTTCCTTTGACTTGGTTCAGTCCAGTAGTTTTGATTTCTCCCTCATCCCAAAGAAGTGTTGGCTGGTTAATTATCCACAGTAAATTGCCTCAAGTGTATAGATGAATGAATGTTATAATTTGCTTGGGTTGGGGGTAATGGATGGTTGATGTGAATGTCTCCAGAATGAAATGGTATGAGTGCGGGGTCAATGTAAATGGTGGGTGCTTAGTCGGCACAGACACTGGGCCAATGACACTCTCTGTGCTGTACCCTCTTTAGCACTTACATATGGTGTTAAGATGAGCATCTAAGGAAATGTTGCTTGAACTCTTATTTTGACCTTTTTCCTAAAAGTCAGCCGGACCGATAAAATTGTCTTTTTGGAAAATGTGCACAATGAATTTTCAATATTTCTCTTGACTGAAAAAAGAATTCAAATGTCTAGCACACAGAACTGGATCTTATTTCAGTGAAAATAAGAAAGTAGCTTCTCCCTCTGTTGTGGGTACTATAACTGGTATCCAACATCAAGAAATCTTCTCAAGAACAACCCTGCGAACTTGCACAGCTGACTCAAAGGGGTCAGTTCAAATTAAGTTTATGATTTGGAGAATTTAGTGTCAGTTATACAGCATATAAACAGGTTCTTTAGTCTGCTATATCGATACTGATTATCATGCCTGTGTACACAAATCCTATTTGGCTGCATTAATTCTGTATTTGGGTATGTCTTGTTCATTCAAGAACTTGTCCGGATGACTTTTAATGTTACCGTTCTGTCTCCTCTACCACACCTCATTCCAGATACCAACTGCTGTGCAAAAAATGTACCTTTTTAAACTTCCTCCCACTCACCTTAAATCAATGCCGCTGCCCCCCCCCCCCCGGTTTTAGATACCCCTGCCATGGGAAACACACTGACTCCATCTGTGCCTTTCAGAATTTTATATTTCACCTCTCGACTTCCTTAACCTCCAGGGAAAACACCAAGCCTATCCAATCTCTATTTATAACTCAACCTTCCAATTCAGGCAAGATTTTTATGAATCAAGATACAAGATACATTTATTTGTCACATGTACCAATTGGTACAATGAAATGTGTGGTCGCATAAAAAATGAATAATAAAGAGCACAGAACACGATAGTCTTTAACACAGACATCCCCACACAGCGGGATCAAAGTTTCCCACTGTGAGGGAAGGCTCCAAAATTCAGTCATCATCCTCTGTTGGCCTCCCGTGGTCGGGGGGCTCCCGAACCCCCCCAGCTGTCACCGCTACGGGGGGCCCGATGTTCAGGCCCGCTCGCCGGGGTGATGGAAGTCCGATGTCGGGACTAGAGGAGATCCTCAGCGGCTTGGACATCCGAAAAGGCCACCTCCTACCAGAGTCCACGGATCCTGAAGTCCACACCGCTGGGCGGAGAGATTCAACGCTGGCGGCCCTCGGCAAAGGGCCCCAGGACTCTGCGATGTTGAAGTCAGCGCAGCCTGCACTGGAAGCTCTACGAGCCACAGCTCCGATGTTAAAGCAGCAGGCCCAACACTCCGGAGCTTCAACGGCGATCCAGGTAAGCAATCGCCCGCTCTGCGCTGTATCCAGCGCTGCGCTGCCGCTGCTGAAGCTCTGGTCCAGGTCCCCAGCAGGAAAGGCCGCTCCAATCCAGGTGGTAGGCCGCGAGGAGGGGGCGAGGACGCGACTTGGAGAATAGTCGCGTCCTCGCCAGGAAGTGACTGGGAAATGGTTTCCTCCTTACCCTAGCCCCCTCCCCCACATAGAAAAGCTAAAGAAATCTCCAAAACAAACTTTTAAAACAGACTAAAAATGAAAAAAGACAAAAAAAACAGAGAGACTAGGCAGAGACTGCCATCAATGCGGCTGGCGCCCCTAGTGGCTGAATCTGCATCCTCTCTAGCGTAGTCACATCTTTCCTGAGTTTGGTGACCAGGACTACCGGTGCGGCTAACCGATGTTTTGTCCAACTTTAACACAATGTCCCGACTCTTGTATTCAGTGCCGTGGTCGATGAAGACCAGCATTGTCACAACCAAAATGGTTGGTTTGTGTTTAATTCAAAGTATCAACAGTATTTTTCACTGCTTGATCATTTTTGAATTGTCAACGAGTTTTTATTCCATCTAGTTCGAAGTCAATTTTTAATGTTTTCTTTTCTTTTGCTCTTGGATAGATGGTTTTGGTCCCCAAGCCATATTGGGATCGAGCAGATTGTTTGTCAATTGACCCTCTGACTTCCTGTGGGTTATTTTTTGCTGATTGACTGGCACAGCTGACAGGGTTTTAACTTTCTAACCCTTTTTGATGAAATTATTCTGCGTGTTTTAGGAGGAAAATAGTATGTGTATGATGCTGTGGAATTTTACCTTATTTTAAAATTTTGTCAGCATTAATTATTGTGCCCGCTAATATTTCAGTGTTTGTCGTATATTTTTGTGCTACGCCCAATTTTTAATATGTGTAAAAGCCTGTAGGATCCTTGGCAAAGCCAACTTCTTGAGTAATCAAGGAATCCATACTTTATATCTGGTCCATTCATTGATCTTGGCTACCATGCTGCAATTTATTGAACTCATCGTGCAGTTAGAGGGACCGTATATTGAAGAAATTATCTCTGTTCGCGCTTTTGATGGAATTTGTGTGCAAGTTTGAAGACAGCAAATGCAACTATGCTTTCTCTATATTCAAGTGATTAGCTGGTGAAGAAAGATACCTTCAAGAACAAAATAGACTACTTCTGCAAGGAGTATTGTTAGTATTCATTATATATGTGTACTTTTAAAATTGAAAACCAAATGGTGAGCCATATTTTGCCATTCTACTATTATGTAGAAACGTGTCACTGTTAGCGTTTGCCATTGATAAAAAAATCAGTTTGTCATTCCTGCATCCTTATAAAGTCATCCAAAAGCTGCCATTTTACACCATATAATACAATGGTTGTTTAAATTTGTAATCTTTTGAATTTCTAATTTTTAATTCCATTAAAGAGCCAGTATCTTGAGAAGGGTTGAAATTAGTGAGAAGGAAAAAGGTTAGGAAACTTGCAGTACTATTTGAGGGTTGTCTCCCTTGTTTGGAATGTCTATTGAGTTGTATTATATGAAGATTAAAGAGGAATAAATTGTTTCCAGATTGTACATTGTGTAGTCCTATGGGCACATTTGCAATATTGTGTTGTAACCTGATCTTGCATAATGCTGAAAGAACTGTTGCTGGCATTTGTGTTTTCTGTGTTACCCTGTCTTGAAGGTGGCCTCTCCTGTTCCAGTAACTTCTATTTCTCTTTTCTCTGAGGCAATTCCTTGGGGTCAAGAGTGACTTTTAGGTTATGGTCAAATGTTTTGTCATAGGCACAGGTACTGTGAGGTACAGGGTTACAGACTCATCCACAGGTGGGACAGGAGTTTCTTCCGGTTTGGGGGGTTGTCAGATGGTGTGCTCCTGCCAGTCATGCCAGACTTTGTGTGTTCAGTCAAATTAACTCTGGTTTCTTATACAAATGTAAATAGAGCAGGTATCCATATGCTTTTCCTGCCAGATGATTTGGAAGATGTTGCAGCAGTGTCATTTGCAATACCATCTCCAGTTCAGTTATGTCTTTGAAGCATACAAGAGGGCAGAGATCCAGTGGACCGCAAGCTTAGTGCTGGCTTTGAGGCCTTGATCCCCAAATGGCAATGACTGCTGGTATACTGTATCCTATAAATTTCATCCATGCTTGCAGTATAAAAACTTCGGGGGAATAATGTGAGTTGGTGTCGTAGAACATTTCTAAAACATATTTATCAGTAATGATAACTTCCCCCATTATATTCCTGGCCAATAATTACCAATATAAGAGACATAAATAATTTTGAGCTTAACTCCTTGGATTCCTTTTGAAATTAATGCATTTTATTTTAATTCTAACGATTCTCTTATTTTGCTGGTGCCATAGCAACTGTCATAGTCAAATTGCACGTAAATTACCCTTTTGTCCCAACTTGTCCATATTGACCAAGATTATTATTTTTTATTAATATTCATTACATTAGCCATGCTCTAATCTTCTGGTACCTCACCTATGGCTAAAAGTGATCCAGCAATTTGTTTCCCAGCTTCCTGTAAAGCTACAGGATAGACTTGGAAAGGTCTTGGGGATTTATCCACCATAATATACTTTAAATCTGCCTGCCGGTTGTATTTTGTGTTCATGGAGTTAGTAGGCTATTAAATCCATACAACTATTAAATTCATATGACAATAGCAGCTCTATGCAGGATACCACACTACCTTGTGGCTCTGCAATTATTACACAAAAATAACATATCTTGCTGTATGCAGCTGTGATCCTCAAGATCAGACAACTGAGTGGATACCAGCGTTGACCCAAATTGTACTGCTTGCTATTTGCAACATTTCTAATGTCCTCCACAAGATCGCTAAAACCATGAGCCACACCTGCCTCGCCATTTAGCAGTTTGATAAAACAAAAGAATTTCGAAACACATGGCCTGTTTTTGGGAGTAGCAGCCAACATCTGTGCTGCAGATATAAACCCTTTTTCACATTGGAGGAATTATGAAATGCATCCATTATAGGAAGGAAATACTGTGACTGTTTAGAGGCACCTCCTCAAAAGCAGTGGGCAGCCTGCAGTAGTATATAGTCAAACTAAGGTTTTGGAAGTACATTTGTGGCTATGGAGCTCATCTTATCAGTATGCCCTGTAGGATCTGTTTCAGGAGGTGGCCCGTTACTCCAGTCAAGCCTCCATTGACAACTGGATATCCAAGGGTGGGGCTTTTCATATCATATAAAATCAGGGCAGCATTTAACATTGTGATGATTGGAAGAAATCCTTGAAAGCGCTCAATCTGTGGGGCTGCAGTTATTCTGGTGTTAGTTACAATATGGCAAATGCAGGTTAAGCTTGCATATTTCCTTTTGTGATATTGGTTATCATATATTTTTACCAGTGCCCAAGAAGAGCAAGGTGACGTGCCTCAATGACTATCGACCAGTGGCACTAACGCCTGTGGTGATGAATTGCTTCGAGAGGTTGATCAAGGCGCAAATCAACTCCTACCTCGACAAAAACCTGGACCCACTGCAGTTTGCTTACCACCGCAACAGATCAATGGTGGATGCGATCTCGCTGGCTCTCCACTCCGCTCTGGACCACTTGGACAACAAAACCTCACATGTCAGGCTGTTATTCATCGATTACAGCTTGTCATTTAATACTATCATCCCTCCAAGCTGGTTACCAAACTCGCAGAACTGGATCTCTGCGCATCCCTCTGCAATTGGATCCTCGACTTTCTCATTCACAGACCACAGTCTCTTCGTATTGATGGAAATGTGTCAGACTCGATAACAATCAGCACGGGAGCACCTCAAGGCTGTGTGCTCAGCTCCCTGCTGTACTCTATACTCATGACTGCATAGCCGGTCACAGTGCGAACTCCATCATCAAGTTCGCTGACGAGACCACTGTTGTGGGACTTATCACTGTTGGGGATGAGTCGGAGTACAGAAGAGAGATCGAGCAACTGTCCATATGGTGCCAGCACAATAACCTGGCCATCAACACCAGCAAAACCAAGGAACTGATTGTGGACTTTGGAAGGAGTAGGATGGGGACCCACAGTCCCGTTTATATCAACGGGTCGATGGTTGAAAGGGTCGAGAGCTTCAAATTCCTGGGCGTGCACATCTCTGAAGATCTTTCCTGGTCCGAGAACACTGATGCAATTATCAAGAAAGCTCATCAGCGCCTCTACTTCCTGAGAAGATTACGGAGAGTCGGTTTGTCAAGGAGGACTCTCACTAACTTCTACAGGTGTACAGTAGAGTGCTTGCTGACCGGTTGCATCGTGGCTTGGTTCGGCAACTTGAGCGCCCTAGAGAGGAAAAGACTACAAAAAGTAGTAAGCACTGCCCAGTCCATCATCGGCTCTGACCTCCCTTCCATCGAGGGGATTTACTGCAGTTGCTGCCTCAAAAAGGCTGGAAGTATCATCAAGGACCCACACCATCCTGGCCACACACTCATATCCCTGCTACCTTCAGGTAGAAGGTACAGGAGCCTGAAGACTGCAACGACCAAGTTCAGGAATAGCTACTTCCCCACAGCCATCAGGCTATTAAACCTGGCTTGGACAAAACTCTGACCATTAACAATCCATTATCTGTTATTTGCACTTTATTAGTTTATTTATTCATGTGTGCATATATTTATATATGGCATATGGACACACTGATCTGTTTTGTAGTAAATGCCTTCTATGCTCTGTGTGCTGATGCAAAGCAAGAATTTCATTGTCCTATCGGGCACATGATAATAAACTCACTTGAACTTGGTGGGTGGGATTTGTTATTCCACACAATCTTGATTTTGGTGGGATCCTGCTTTTTCTTTGCTGATGCCCATTTTATTGAGGTCTCTATTTTTTTTCTAGCCACTCAGATAGTTACTTCACTATTGAGATGTCAGGGTCATAGCTGATTATTACAGCACTTTAGGGTTTGTTAATCTGAAATGTGAATCGTAAATTAACTAATACTTTGCTATATTATCTGTCCTACATTAGGAGGGACTTAGTCAGCTGCTTCATTGACTATAACTGGTTAATATTAAATAAATTGGTATCGTCTTTCTGAGCACTTTCTGTTTTTATAAAGATCGATCTACCTTAATTCCTGTAAAATAGATAAAATGGTTCTTCTAAATTTGAATCCATGCATGAGTGTTAAACAGCTAAAATTGGAAACGATCATCCACCTGAACTGATGATTAGAAGATTTATACATGAATTAGCACTGAGCAAAAAAACATCTGCTTCTGAGGTGCACAGATGTGTGCCATTGAAGGATAGCAATTTGGTTGCCTGGTGGAACGTTGGAACTTAATTTGAGAAAGAGAAAACTTCTGTTTTGCTGTATAACGATGGACATGTGTTTCTATTCCGATTTTAATTTGATATTTCCCTTTCACCCTTCGCAAGACTTGTAGAATATCATCGTAATTTTGAAAAGTCCTTTTGGTGTATTGGCCCTTGTATTTAGAGGAAATCGGATAGCCAATCTGTGGTAGGAAGACGAATAGTTTATTGGTATGTGGGAGAGGAGTGTCATCCAGAGACTTACAATTTCCATTCCTCAGTTTGCCAAGCGATCTTTATCTCTCACCTGAGAGAACAGCCATGGCTTTAATAACATTCCAGGCTTGTTTTTCTTGGATATGTAAACTATGGCAGGTTCACCTTTTCCACAAATTAACACAAAGTTCTGGAATACTCAGCCGGTCAGGCAGCATCTCTGAAGTACATTGATAGGTGACTTTTTGGGTTGAGATCATGCTTCAGACTGTTAACCAGCATCTGCAGTTCCTTGTTTCTACATTATGACTTCTATTTCTTCTAGATGTAGTTCTAATATCCCAATCATATTTGTGAGAATTATGAAATTGCACTTGAGTTACCTGCGCATGTTTCTCTAATATCAAGTTAAGTTCAAGTTACATTTATTATCACATGCATGCACCAATTGGTAAACTGAGATTTGAGTTAACATACAGTCATACGAATAAAAAGAATACAATACTTGATAGAATTTAACATAAACATCCCCACAGTGGAATCAACGTTTTCCACTGTGAGGGGAAGGCAATAAAGTTCAGTCATCTTCCTCTTTGTTCACCCGTGGTCGGGGCCTTTGAACCCTCCGCAGTTACCGCTACGGACGGCCCGATGCACACGCCCTCTCGCCGGGATGATCGGACCTCCGGCGTCGGAACGGAAGAACACACTCGCGGCTTGGAGTTTTTGAATCAGCCGCTTCCTACCGGAGACCGCGGCTCCCGAGGTCCACAGACCGTGCGGGGCAGAGATTCAACGCTGGCGACCCTCGACAAAGGATTCCAGGACTCCACGCTGTTAAAGTCAGCTTGAAGCTCCGCAAAGCACAGCTCCACGGTGTTAGAGCAAAATGCCCAACACTCCGGAGCTTCAACAGGCGACCCCCAGTTAGGAGGGAATTCAACAAGTCTCTGGCAGGAAAGGCAGCGCCAATCCAGTAGGTAGGCCGCAAGGTGGGGGCAGAGATGTGACTTGGAGAAAAGACGCAGCTATGACCAGGTAGTGACTGGGAAATGGTTTCCAACCCCCCCCCCCCCCCTCCACACACACACACACACACACACACACACACACACACACACACACACACACACACACACACACACACACACACACACACACACACACATAAAAAAGACTAAGAAACCTTTAAAACAAATTTTTAGACGTACTAAAAATAACAAAAAAGGGTGATAGGACAGACAGCTGTTGGCGAGGCTGCCACACTCGATGGCGCCACAAACGAGCTTCCCAGTCAGTGACCGAGTCAGTGTGGTGATTTGTTACATTTTAGTCTCTTCGATAATGTTCAGATGGATTATGGAACTTGTTATTTAAGGTACCAGGAGAACTTGCTGGTATACTAAATAACTTAAAACCTATGATCCATCTGAACTTTGCACAATCTGTTAGCCTGTTCAGTGGGAAAACAGAGTACTGATGAAACTCAACACTTTTGAGTGGACATTTTTCAATAAATGAGGCTGAGGTCATGCAATTATTGACAAAAGTGAAATGTCATCAAACCTGGGTAAGTTAGTATATTAACTGAATGAAAGAATCTTGGTCACAAATGATGAAAATCTGATTTGAAATGGCAACATTTATTTGGGGGGAGTGGAGGTGGCAGGAAGGGGATGAAATTTGCGGACTTCTGAGCGTTGCATAGAATTGTAGGTGCAGGAGTAGGCCATTTGGTCCTTCAGACCAGCACCGCTATTCAATATGATCACGGCTGATCATCCAAAATCAGTATCCCGTTCCTGCTTTTTCCCAATATCCCTTGATTTCATTAGCCCTAAGAGCTAAATCTAACTCCCTTGAAAACATCCAGTGATTTGGCCTCCATTGCCATCTGTGGCAGAGAATTCCACAGATTCACAACTCTGGGTGAAAACCTTTTATCTCATCTCAGTAATAAATGGCCTACCTCTTATGAAACCTGGGATTCACTGGCCAGCGGAGGTGAAAGTTCAGTGTATATAGATTCCTTCTGCAATAACCCAGTTTTCATTCTCTGGCCCCTGGGAACTTGCTTGGCCAAGTCCGTAGCTGACAGTGCTACACATTGACATTAAAGTGCTGTGACATCAGGAAGCAGCCATTCAGCACTCGAATATATACTAGTTTTAAATTACTATGTTGATGTAACTTTTGGCTGGTATACAGTGAGTACATGACATGTAAGGATTGTCTGTTGTCGGACACAGGCTTTGATGCTGTGAAACAGCAGCTCTATTTGTTGCTCCACTGTGCCGACCCAATGTTTTTTTGATTGCTTGGTAAACATAAACAATTTTGTGAGTATGTTGAGTATAGAAATCCATGATTTTGAAAACCGTGTTGAAATTTTCCTTTTCCTTTAGCAGGTACTTATCTTTTGAAGATGGCAGACATTGACAAGTAAGTATCTGAATCACAGAAACCTCTTAAAATCTGAAAAGTGCCCTTTAACGTTTGGTATTTATCTCATTTAATGGATAGTTTAAAAATGCAGAATTGAGAAAACCACATAAGGAAGCAAAGATTGGGTGCTATTTTATAGTAATTGTTTCCACTTCAGTGAACCGTGTAATTCTCAGGTGTGTTATGTCCTTGAATATTTCAGTTTTTTTTACCGTAATATTTAAATTGTTGGATGGGTTGAAGAATGTGAGCTTTATTTCAGTAAAAGTACTTGTGTAAAAGTTTGGACCAGACTAATTGCAGGTCTTTTGTGCACTGTCATGGAAGGTGGTACAAATGATTTGACATAGAAATTGTGTAATGAGCCTTCTGTGCCTCTTTAAATGTAAGTAAAATTGACCAATATATTATGTTAGTACATATGGCTGAAGAGGCCTTTAGGGACCAAAAGGGTAACCGGGGTGTGAAAGGAAAGGGGTAAATTTCTTGGAATAATTTCCATGCTTTCACAATAGTCGTGCAGGATGCAACTTTGTAGATCAAGAGGACCAATGTGAAATATTGGACGGAATGCAATAGTCAGTGGAAGTATTAAGGGGTTTGTCATCTTTGAAAGTGGATTTGAAAGCAACAGAGGAAGTTGTGGAAGCTCTGGCTTTCTGTTCCTCCAAGTAAAGTGTCTGCAAATTAATACCATTTTGATGGTAAGTACCCAAGTTCTTAAATTATTAAAATTAAATATTGAGTCTTGTTAAGACCAAGATGTCTTTGTGATGAATTACATGCATACGTGAGATTTCTACCGCGTTGTGCAAACAGGATGCAAGTCTCACCTTAACTTAAGTCTCCTAAGTTAAGGTGAGATTTTGGCCTGGTTTGCTGATGCTTGGATTCCGATAACCACATTGAATAGATCTCAGTTCTTTCTTGCTTCCTAATTGGATAAGATATTATGACTGCAGGGAGATTGAACAAACTGGCCACAATATCATGTTTATGAAATGTTTGGTATTAAATATTCCAGGATGCATTTGCAAGAAACTAGAAAAGGAAGAGTAATATCTTGATGTAAATGGTATAAATAAAGGTATAAAGATGGTTATAGCTTGGCAAATAAGGTAATATCTGTTTGAATGAAGAAATAACATGATACAGGACATTAGTGGGAACTGTTTATAGGCCCCCTAATATTAATGTGCATCCTATAACAAAAGAGTCATGCAATAGTCACAGCAGTTTCCTACCCTCATAATCGGAAAAACAAATAGGATAAATATGTCTTCAAAGTTGACTTTTGGTGAAATCTTCCACTGATGTTTCAACACCCATCTGTCACAGCAAAGAGCAGACTGAAAGCGATCAGAAGGAAGATATGGAAGATGTGGAAGATATTGAGGAAGAAGAAGCATCTGAAGATAGTAAAGGTATTTTTGAACATGTTTTAATCTTGAATTTACTTAGCAGATTAACCAAATTTCATTTTGCCTTTTATCTTTTTGTGTCATCTCCACTGGCCTTCCACTGGTATTGATCAGAGGTCTACCTATTGCCACAATTGGCTCTTGATTTACCTTTTGCTCTCAGTAAAATCTCCATCCTTTTGTCCTTGGTGTAATAGCTCCATTTTTAAGTTTGAAATGTTCTCTTGCTGAAGTATTGTGTTTTAAAGTATTTTAAAGTTGAATGGACCTGGAAGGTTCTTCCTTGAGAGACATGGAGGGATACAGCATGGATACAGGCCATTTGGTCCACCAACCATTCTTATTAACTATCAGCCATTCATTTACATGAATTCCACTCCTCCCTCACTTCAACAGCCCTTCCAGGTGAGACTGAGATTTGCATGCTTCTTCTCTGACCTTGTTGCATTTGGTACTCTCGGTGGCTGCCTCTCAAGTGAGCCAGTCTGTCTGCAGTGGCCACCTGTAGCTATTTTAAGCCATTTTAAATGCCCTTCTTATTCCTGTACCGACTTGTCTGTCGTCTGCCTCCAGTGCAATGGTGAGGTCAAATTCAAACCTCATAATCAACCCTTTGTCTCTTAACACTTTCCAGCCTCTGTCGCTATCTCCAACCTTCCCCACCTGTCCATATCCCCATGAGCCCCATCTCACCTGGATCCATCTCAGCGATCGTTTCGCTGAACGCTTCTGCTCAGTCCCCCTAAACCTACCTGATCTCACTATTGCTAAACACTTAACTCACCCTCCCATTCCCACACTGACCTTTCTATGTAAGAAGGAACTGCAGATGTTGGTATAAGCCGAAGATAGATACAAAAAGCTGGAGTAAATCAGCGGGACAAGCAGCATATCTGGAGAGAAGGAATAGGTGACGTTTTGGGGTCAAGACCCTTTTTCAGATCTTTCTGTCTTGGCCCTCCTCCGTTGTCAGTGAGGCCCAGTGCAAATTGGGGAAACAGCACCTCATATTTTGCTTGGGTAGAATATTGACTTCTCTAACTTCAAGTAACCTTTGCTTTTCCTCTCTCTCACACTCTCTCACAGATGTCTCGTTCTCAGTCTGAAGAAGAGTCTCAATGCAACACCTCGCCCATTCCTTCTCTCCAGAGATCTTGCCTGTCCCGCTGAGTTACTTCAGCATTTTGTCACTTTCTTCGATTTAAACCGGCATCTGCAGTTCCTTCCTACGCGTTTCATCTCTCAGTTGGCAGCTTTAGTCTCACTCTTCCCCCTCGCCTCTTTATACTAGCCATTCCCCCCCCCCCCCCCCCCCCCCCTTTCAGTCCAGGCAAGTGATCTGAAACACTGACTGTACAGTCCTCTCCACAGATGCTGCTGACCCACTGTTCGAACAGCAGCTTTTTTTTTTCTGATCCCACATTACAAACAACTCCTCCCAGATTCTACACTAAGGACAATTAATTCACGTGCAAACTCGTCAGAGACCACATCCAAGGTCAGGATGGAACCTAGGCTTCTGATATTGAGGTTAGGGGTTCTATTAGATGTGTTGCTGCACGGCCCTCATTGTATTAAATTAGTTTTTTAATTATTTTCTTATCTTGTGACGTATAACATTTTCCCGGGACTTTGCCTCTTGTTCATATGCAACCGTGTATATGTTGATCATATGGCTAACCTCATTGCTTTCTAAAAGCTTGTGGAATTCAGTTTTGTTTATTCTCCCTTTGTAATATCCCTCGCTGTAATAACTTTATCCGTATGCTTCAATGAAGGGAGAGGTTTAATTTTTCAATTTTTCCTTTCAAATATGTTGACAAATGTATTTGCAACATTTAAAGTTTCAACTTCCAATAACTTAAGTAATTATTGTAACCTTGTTAAACTGTTCTGCTATTTGCTGTTTGTCGTAGCTGATTGTCTCATTTTCACCCCCACCATGCTAACAGCTCGGCAGCTTACAGTTCAGATGATGCAGAATCCACGGATTTTGGCAGCACTACAAGAGCGACTCGATGGACTTGTAGGAAACCCCTCTGGTTATATAGAAAGGTAAAGACCATTGGCTATGCCACTGTTGCAGACTTCTGTGATGTGGCAGTTTACGATACATCGAGTATACATTGTATTCTTAAGAATCCATCCAGCAATTGAGAAAGACTTTGCAGTGAGGAGCAGATGGACTTTGAATTGCAGCTTCAAGAATTTGAGCTACCCCCGAGGTTCTTAAGTGGAATAGTGTACTGTTGGAATGGCTGTGCCTTTGAGCTTTTAAAAATGCTAGCTCATCTTGACTCACATTCTTAATTAATGTGTGTAGTTTCTTCATTTATTTGGCTCAGCAAAATGGGCCAGCTCCAAAATCATGTCTGAAGAAGGGTTCCGACCAGAAACATCGCCAGTTGTTCTCCAGAGGTGTTGCCTGCATTACTTATATTGGCATTTTGTGTTTATCTTCCAAATTCATAGCACTTGATCTGAATTTTAAATATCGATTTTGGTGTATTTTTCTGCACAAACATTGTGGGCTGAACTGCCTATTCCTGTGCTGTATTGTGTTTATGTATCTGAGAATAGAGAGTAAATAGAGATTTGTTGTCAATATTTGGACCTCCTAGTTGTGTGTTTTTGGAGGTATATATGTCTCGGGAAACTATATGAAGCATACTATTTCCCTGCAGCATCAAATGTGATGTTATGATAGGTGAAAATCTAGCAATGGTCTGCAGGAGGGAGTAGAATGTCAGAATGGGTGTTCAAATGGTTCATCTGCCACCGATTCACATTTGATGCCGAGAACTAAATTCTGATAGAAAGTTCAAGGAGACATCAATGGTGTATTGGAATAAAGTCCATGAATGTACATAAAATCTTTGACAGGTTTTGGCATACAACAACTAACTATGGTCAACTGACCATGCAGGGCTCGAAATTAACGTTTGCCCAGTTGCCAATGGCCACTTAAAGTCCCGTCGGACAACCTAAAAGCAGTGCCATTTTGCCCAGCGTGGCAAGCACCCGGGACACCTACCGTTCAACTCTCTGAGTGGGCCCCCCTTTCTATCTCTCTGTCACTCTCCATCTCCGCCCGCCATCAGTGTCCAGGCCGCCAGTTCCCCGCTCTCCGGCCGTTCCTCATTCGCCGGCATGGCCGGCCGCCGTGCACATGCACACTGCCACGGCCTGAACATCCTCCCCCTGCACGTGCGCGCTGCCACGGCCAGCACATCCTCCACCTGCACATGCGCACAACCACAGACAGCACATCATCGGCCGCCCTGCAAATGCGCGCTGCCACAGCAACTGGTCGGCGCTGGGCTCTTTCTCCCTCCCTTTGCATTGTGGGAGATCTGACCGCCATTGCTGTCCAGTTGCCGCGACCACTGAAACCAACGCAGAATCACTCCCTGGAGTAACTCTTGCTTCTTGGTTTGCTGGTCTTCCAAAAATATTCCGAATGGAATTTAAACTGGAGGTGGTGGAGGGTGGACTTAACCAAAAAAGGTTTCTTGTGGGGAAAAAGGAGCTACCTTAAATTTAGTTGCGTCTGGTTGGGTAACTATGGTAGGGTGAAGACTATTCCATGCTTTAATTGTGCGGGGGATCTCCATGGAGCAGCCAGCATCTCTGGATTGAAGAAATTGGGTGACGTTTCGGGTAGAGACCCTTCTTTAGACTCCCTCTGGTATTAGTGTTTTTAGTTTAATTTAAAGATACAGCATGGAAACAGGCCCTTCGGCCCACCGAGTTCACGCCGACCACCGATCACCCATACACTAGTTCTATCCCACACATTAGCAACGCAAGTCAAGAGTTTTTTTCTCTCGCGTCCCAGTTAGAACAATGAAATCCTTACTTGCAGCAGCACAACAGAATATGTAAACATAGTACTCTGTAAACAATGTTATAAACGATAAAACAACAGTGTATATTTATATATGAATATGTATGTGCATAATATACAAGCACACACGCACATGCACACACGCGCAATTTCCCACCTGGGATTAATAAAGTTCTATCGTATTGTATCGTGTGTGCAGGAAGGAACTGCAGATGCTGGTTTAAACTGCAGATAGACACAAAAAGCTGGAGTAACAGGTCAGACAGAACCTGGACAAAAGGAAATTATTACGTTTGGGGTTGGGTCTGAAAAAAGGTTCCTGCACACCTTTGGAATGTGGAAGGAAACGAGCACCCGGAGAAAACACATGCGATCAAAGGGAAAAGGCGCAAACTCCATACAGATAGCACACATATTCAGGATCAATTCCAGGTCTCTGGCACTTTTATGCAGCAACTTTATGGCCAATGCACTGCCCCATTGTCTTGAACTGAATTAAAACATACAGTAGCTGTAAAGGGGGACATAGCTTCACTTAGAGATTTAAGACTGAAAATGGATAGTTTATTTTTTTAAGTAACCAAAGTTATCAACGTATGATTTTTTTTTTTGAGTGTTGAAAACCGAAATATAGTGACACAGCTGGTAGACCTGCCACACACGCCAGAGATCTGTGTTCGATCCTGTCCTCAGTCACTGTTGCATTTGCACTTTCTCCCTGCAAGCGTGTGGGCTTCCTCCCACATCCCAAAGACGCATGGTTTTATAGGTTAACTTGTCTCTGTAAAATTGCCTCTAATGTGTAGGGAGTGGGTGAGGAAAGTGGGATAACAGAACTTGTGTGAATGGGTGGTAGACAAAAAAGCTGGAGAAAATCAGCAGGTGAGGCAGCATCTATGGAGCGAAGGAAAAGGCGATGTTTCGGGTCGAGACCCTTCTTCAGACTGATGTCGGGGGGGCGGGGAAAGGAAGAGGCGGAGACAGTAGGCTGTGGGAGAGCTGGGAATGGGAGGGGAAGGAGGGAGAAAGCAAGGACTACCTGAAATTGGAGAAGCCAATGTTCATACTGCTGGGATGTAAACTACCCAAGCAAAATATGAGACGCTCTTCCTCCAATTTGCAGTGGGCCTCTCTCTGGCCATGGAGGAGGCCCAGGACCCGAAAGGTCGGATTCGGAATGGGAGGGGGAGTTGAAGTGCTGAGCCACCGGGAGATCAGGTTGGTTATTGCGAACTGAGTGGAGGTGTTGTGCGAAGCGATCGCCAAGCCTGCGCTTGGTCTTACCGAAGTGGATCATACACTGAATAATCCAACCACATTTTTGTTTGGAAGTGGAAAGAAATAATAGAAATTGCATTCATTGCAACCTGTAAAAAGAGTTGAGATACTGTATTATAATTTTGGTGCATGTCATTGTGGTATATATCATGTCTTGATTGGTGAATATGTTTAGTTTGTGACTTTATTCGAAGCAGAAATAATATGTGAATGCTTCATTGAGCATAATTCCGACTGGTAACTACGCACTTCGCTGAGCACATTATCGCATGCGTCATGCATGACGTCTTAAATGACCATCTAAACTGTCATTTGGCAACCTAAAAAGCTGCATAGGTTGCCCGGCTGGACACAGGAAAAATAGTTAAGTGAGAGCCCTTTACATAGTGTAGATAATTTCCTGGAATGAGGAACTTGAATTTGATGATATTTTGATTGTCCTTGAAGCAAACAATTTGAGAGGAGATTTGATAAACCTATAAGGTTAAAATGGAGAAATTGTTAGTTCAAGGACCAAGGACACTAAATTAGTGATGGGCAAACGATTACAGATTTGCAAATATAGTAATTTATTTGCAGAAATTTGCAGGTTGCTCATGATTGGGCCTATGTGGTGGTGGAATTAATTGGTGTGTGCTTTCAAAATAAAATTGCATTAGCATTTCAGAGGCAATAGTTTACCGGCTATACAAAAAACTGAGCAACAGTGTGCTCAACCATTATGCCTCTGGATGTTTTGTTGACCTTCGATATTCATAAACTGAAATGCATCACAGTGAAAATTATTAACGCTCTCAATTACTTTGTGTCCTTCAGATGTGATATAATTACTGATGATTCATTGTCTAGCTTCATAAAGTGAATTAGTTTGAATCCCAATTATTTACTTTGCACCTTGTTAAACGCATTACCTTGGCGGCACCGGCACTGCTGGTAGAGCCACTGCCTCAGTGTCAGAGACCCAGGTTGTATCTTGACCTTGGATGTTGTTTGTATGGAGTTTGCATGCTCTCCATATGACCATATGGGTCTCCTCTGGGTATTCCGGTTTCGTCTCGCATGCCAAAGACGTGGCTTTGTAGGGTATGTGGCCGCTATAAATTGCCCCTTGTGTGTATAGGCAGTAGATTAGAAAGTGGGATAACATAGACCTAGTGTGAACGGGTGATCAAAGGTTGATGTTGACTCAGTGTGCCAAAGGGCCTGTTTTGTTTAGACAACTCTCCTCGTTGTGGTTGGGCATGGTCCAGCTTGTGAAGGATTTGAGAAATTTTACATTGTGTTGAAGTTATTAAACTTCTTTGAAATTTTGGTTAAACTACTACAGGATCAATACTGGCTATATTCCAGGTGCAAGTCAATTCTAATTGATCTTATTCTTGTACTTAGCTTGCCTAAAATTGTGAAGAAGCGTGTAAATGCTTTGAAGAACCTTCAGGTGAAATGTGCACATATAGAGGCCAAGTTCTATGAAGAAGTTCACGAATTGCAAAGAAAGTATGCTGTTCTCTATCAACCCCTTTTTGATCAGGTGAGATGGTACCTTTGGTTTTCCATTTGGAGACTGTTTTCTGCCTTGATTTCAATAACATTTTAAGAACAACATTGCAATAATAGCAAGTTCTAATTTACTACACACATTTCTGTTCCTCACCCCATGGATGCCACTCGCTTTGGGATCAACCCTGTGCCACAGCTCACTGGGTAAATTGATATTGGAAAAGATTTATAAATTTATTTTGATGTCTTGAGCGTGATTCCCCTTTGACAATTCCAGAGTACTTGTCTTGCACAAAACCAGATCAGCAGCTGAAAGAAAAAAAGGATGACTAGAAATATTTTTTTCTGGATAAAAATTGTTAGATTTCCTTCATGGTGCTAGCTATCCAGTTGCCCTCTGAAGTCTAGACGAGGGTTTGATTTGCGGCTGTTCGTGGGGTTGAGTTTCATAGAGTATGGAACAATATAGCACAACAATAGACTCTTTGGCGCACAGTGTCCGTGTCAAACATCATAATCATAATGTTAATTTATTAGCCAAGTATGTTTTGAAACATATGAGGAATTTGATTTGCCATACAGTCATACCAATAAAGATCAACAAGAAACCCAAAGAATGTTTTGACATGAACATCCACCACAGCGACTCCTCCACATTCCTCACTGTGATGGAAGAAAACTTCTATCTTGCCTTCTTTGTTCTCCCGCAATCGGGGCACTCAAACCTTTCGTTGTCGGGGTTATCTTGGCTCCTGCGACTGGCGGTCGAGCCCTCCGCATCGGGGTGATCAAGCTCCTGCATTGGGGGGAAGCTCAGCTCCCCCATGCTGGCTGTCGGACCCCGTTAAACTAATTTCCTCTGCCTGCTCATAATCTATATTCCTACTTTTTCTGCAAATCCACATGCCTGTCCAAAAGTCTCTTAAATATCATTATCCTATCTGCCTTCAATACCACCTCTAGCAACATGTTCCAGGTACCCATGTGTGTGTGTGTCTTGATTTTTTTGTAAGATTCTTTTATTCTGTTTTACTTGGAAAATACATTGCACATTGGTATAGCATTCAATAACAGGTAACTTATTCTGTAAAATGTCCTTGCACTCTGTTCTGTTTCAGTGCATTTGACAATTAAACACTTGACTCTCATTAATTGAGGTACTTGTTTTTGCTTCAGAGGAGTGATATCATCAATGCCATCCTTGAGCCTACGGAGGAAGATTGCAAATGGCAAGGAGATGAAGAAGAGGAATTATCAGTAAATATTCCTGATTTAGTAAGCTTTTTTGAGCAGGTGGCATGATTTATTAGAATTTAACCTGGTTTGCATTTACTTGTAGTGTAAGGCAGATAGTGCAACAAATGTTCCATGGTTAACTTACCACAACTTTGTTTAGGATAATACAAATAATCATTGAATAGTATAATTTGCATTATTTCAGTGACTTCAGTCAGAAAGAGACCATTGCACCATTGTCAGATTCCTGTCAGTTGGATTAGGTTGTTTTATAACTTGTAAAATATCTTTTGTTTATGGTATTTTCATAGCGTTTCATGCAATATAGGAATCTTAAATAGCTTTAAATCAATTCAAATGAAATGGATAAGATTTAAATCTCCAAGACTCCATACTATGCAACAAAGGATATGAAGTTCCTATTTCCCTTTTCTATACTCATCCTCTCTTAATCCTTCAGTATTTTAAGAATAGGGTTGCTGAGGAAATATCTGGGGGAAAGTGGACTAAAAGAAGTGGGCTTTTATTTTATGTTTGCAACTTTATAATTTCTCTCTCCCCCTTTCAATCGTCCAATTGCCAAATTTTCATGATAACTGTTTATTCTGGGGGAAAAAAGGCACTTGGCTGCATAGATTCTTACCGTGTTGTAAATTTCTAGAATTGAATTTTAAAACAGATCAGGTCAAATCCATTTGACATAGTAACATTTGAATCTTTAAACCACCGCCATTCAATGATTTGGGTAACCTGTGATCACATTTCTGCCATTGCTCATATTTCTTAAAACATTTGCTGTTTAAAATTCTTTCAGTCTAATTGAAAATAATAATTAGCAAAAACTATTATTTGTAGAACAGTTCCAGATTGCCACCACCTGTGTGTTTTATGAACTAGTAGTTATGAACTTTAAGTCCTGTCTCTAGATGGTACCTATAGTTCTAACTCGTTGGTTTATTAATACTTTGATTTGCGACAGGATGAAATGAAAGAAAAGGCGAAAATGGAAGAAGAAAAGAAAGATGAAGAAAAGGATGCACCAAAGGGAATTCCAGAATTTTGGTTAACTGTTTTTAAGAATGTGGATTTGCTTAGTGACATGGTACAGGTAAGCTTGTTTAAATGGATAATTAAATAATATGATGAGAGTCAAGTTTCAGAACCATATTTTCCCCATGGGCAAGGTCCCTCTACTTGTGCAGTTTGTATAGATATGGACTGTGGAGCTTACTGGCCACCTGTACGCTTGGGTCTGAGTGGTGACAGGATCCTCAACACACTTTGCCAACTGTGAAGGTAGACAAAAATGCTGGAGAAACTCAGCGGGTGAGGCAGCATCTATGGAGCGAAAGAAATAGGCCACGTTTCGGGTCGAAACCAGACATCTGGCAACTGTGGACATTGCTTTTATTTTTAGAAACATTTTAGGTCTTCAATGAACTGTATAACATACACTAGATTCTAGAATAGCTTCTTTCCTGCTGTTATCACTCTTGAACTAGGGCTGAATTTCCGATCTTCCAATCTACCTTGTTGTAGCCTTTGTACTTTACCATTGCTGATTTATTCTAGAAAATTGGTGGGTGCTGTACTGAGCACTATGTTTTATTTGAAATCGCTGATCCCCAGTGGTTCCAATTGTAGTTGCTTGCAATGATCAGTGAGGTTTAATTGCTTGTAAATGAAAGGAACTGCAAATGCCGACATCATGAGTAAAACACAGTGCTGAATTAACTCAGTGGATCAGGCAGCATCTCTGGAGAACATAAATGGGTGACATTTCTGGATGTAACACTTTAGACTGCCAGAACACCAGTAATCGATTGTTGAAAATGGATACTATTCCAGCAGAGGGCAGCAAATTTTGCTTAATGTTTTCAATAGAATGGTTAACCTTCCTTCTTAATTAACCTCAGTGAGAATATAGATTTATGGTTTGATGGTTAATTTAAAAGTGGGCAGCTAATATGGGTACGTATGCCATTTGTCTTGATTCTTTTTGGTGGATCTTGTTGGTTTTAAAAACTTGATTTGTACGGGTAACTGGTATGTGGGGCTACAAAACCCGACTAGATTGTCAATAAATCAGATTATTTTTATATTCAGGAACACGATGAGCCTATTTTGAAGCATTTAAAAGACTTGAAGGTTAAATTTTCAGATCCTGGTCAACCAATGGTAAGTTGCTTAAGTTTCGTTTTGGCCACGGAATGTGTAAGATACTAGAAAGGCCGGAATCTGTTCACCATCCTGAATTGCGTGCTGAATTGTGTGATATTTTGTCTTGTCTGTAAGGTTCTTTAGTGTAACCTGTGTTTCTGGAAGAGGATGTAAGATACAAAGATGTACACCTTTCACTCTATTAGCAGGGTCTGGTTTCCTATTAGCATTGATTTCCATGCTATTCTACCTTAATCTGTCAAGACTGGATTTTGTAGCTCTATGTCATAGCCGCCTCACATCAAAAGAAACTGCACTGGCATCTTTTCTCAAATTAAAAATTGCTACCAAGGATACCAGCATTCTCCAGGGTGATCCAAGATGCTTCCAGTATGGTGCACAACCCAGACGACTACTTGCATGCTAACCACTGAAGCAGATCTACAATCGCAGTACAATCGCTCCACACTTAATTCTCTATGGTTTAGTTCCTATCGTATGGTTTAGGATGGTTTGAGTTCCTCTTTCCCCAGACTCGGTCTGAAGACGGGTCTCCACCCGAAATGTCACCTATTCCTTTTGTCCAGAAATGCCGCCCTACCCGCTGCATTTTGTGTCTATCCTTTAATCTCTCAGACTGATATAGCAGAATATCCCTGATATAGCTTGACGCCGTGACGGAAGCCGGATACGGAAATGGCGCTGAAGATTACCCATCACCTAGAATGGCTTTTTTGCGGAGTGGACCGTCTTGCTCCGCTCTATGATGTTTGCTTGGTACACATGACAATAAACTAAACTGAACTGATCCCATTAACAGGCTTCACTGTAGTCTGGAAAATCATGCACTTCCTGAAAGAGATGTGACAATCTGACCTAACCAAAGAACAAAGTGGTGGCTGTATGTACTGAAGAGAAAACCGAAAAGGAAAATCTTTATTGCATGGGCGTTACTATCACAATGAGCTAGTCTGGTGTTTGTGACTTTCTCTGTGGGACCACCAATTGCCTCGTGGTCCTGCAGCTATCTGACCAGATTGATTGAAAGAAACAGTATGGAAACAGGACCTTCGACCAACCAAGTTGACATAGCCATCAATCGCTCGTTCATATTAGTTCTATGTTAATCCACTTTCACATCCACACCCTGCAAATTAAGGGCAATTTTACAGACACCAATTAATCTACAACCCCACATGTCTTTGGGATGTGAGATGAAACCAGAGCACCTGGAGGAAAACAACGTTTTCACAGGGAGAATATGCACATTCCACGGTGACAGCATCTGTGTACAGGAGTGAACCAAGTCTCTGGCACTGAGGCAGCGGCTCTACCAAAGTGGAACCAGCCAACTGCAGGCATTGGCAAATGTGCCTCAAACTTGGAAGTACCAAATTTGGCAATAGTTGATTTCTGGTCCCTGGATTGTTAGTTCAGGTATGAGTTACTGGGCTTGTGGTTTCACAGCTGATTCTTCATGGCTAATTTCAATGTTACAACAGCTCAGTGGGAGCTACCAGGCTCACCAGTGCCATCTTGTGTTCGAGCTACCTGATGTGCTCAGCAATATCCTCAAGATTTACCCATATCCCAAATGAAACTGTTTCCCAGGCCACAAAGTTTGAGTTTGTGGCTCAAATGTACACAGATTTTCACTCCAATGGTTGTCGGCATTTGTAAGGCTTCCAGGTGTTGCTCATGACCACAATGTCACTCCACTGCACTTCCCGATTCATCATGAGGAAATTTGTGTGGTTCTGTCTCTTAAAACAGTGCAGCGGGATTAGCAGGTTGAATGAGCTGTTGCTTTTGGATAGGAGGGATTTTCTAAGTATCTTTTGTATGCATTTTGAGAAATCAATTTCTCCCACCTCGTGAATCAAAGTATCCAGACAGTTATACTTGTTTAAAAGGAGCATAGCTACAGGGAGCTCCTGCACCACCTAGCTGTCACCCATCAGTCCGACTGAAACTTTGGTGTGACCATTGCTCACATTACCTTTTATGAAACATGTTTCCCTACTTTCCTCAACGAGTCCAATTATTGCTCCAACCATCCACAAGGTCACAAAAGCTCTACCTGGACACGTTTCCTGCCAGCATTGTTATCAGGGACACTAGATTGCTCCTCGATGTCCAACATCTTACATGAAGAGCATACCACTCCACTGACTTTCTTTACAACACCTTTAAAATGTGTGTGTGTTGGGGGGGGGGGGGGAGAAAAAGAACAAACCTTTTTGTGGTGCTCGCCCGCCTCTCTGAGGCCCAGTGATCACCAAAGACGACATTTTAATCTACTAGCAACACTTCCACCTCAAAGCAGCCCTTCTCAATCTGGCTGCTCAGCTCAGCCTGCTTCCCTTTACTGCTAGTGATGTCAATTGCAATTTTGAATTAAATTAGGAAGGCTTGCTGGAAGACTTTTAATTTCCCAAACTCTTTCCATTGTACATGTTGTTTTATAATAAACTTGTGTTATTATAATATGCATCTAATTATACATGATTATTCCGTGGCATTAAGCATCGATTTTACTTTGTCCATATGTACATTGTTTGAGTGCAAAAACTCTTAATGCAACTGCTGCTGTGTGCAAGAATGCTGATCCAGATTTTAAAACAAAAAGTACTTTTCTGTTTTAATTTTTATCTCACCACTTGTTTTTTTTATGTAGAGTTTTACTCTTGAATTTAAGTTCGAGGCAAACGAATTTTTCTCAAATGAAATAGTGACAAAGACATACAAGATGAGATCAGAACCTGATGAATCAGACCCTTTCTCATTTGACGGACCAGAAATTATGGGATGCACTGGGTAAGCCAACTTCAACCGGCATCGAGGTTTGAGATGCTGTATTTAAATAGTAAATCTTATTAATACATTTTTGCTGGTGTATTTTTCCAATGGATGATGTCATATCAAATATAAAGCAAGGACGTTAAAATATATTTAGAATTGAGCCACCCTGAAAGCCTGCAGAATTTACTTTCTAATTGTTTAAAAAAACTGGGATTGTGCCTTTTCCCTTCTGCTATCAATTGAGGTAAAAGTCATGTGGGATTGACCCTAACCTCCAGACCTGTGGAATTTGAATGCTCTCTTGGGACTTAGTTTCTCCTGGGTGCTCCAATCTCTTTCCACGCCCCTCAGATGTACTGCTGGGTAGATCAGTTGTGGTTGGTAGGAGAATGGAAGGGGAGTTAATGCTTACTGTAGAGTCATAGAGCGTGGAATCGGCCCAACTTGCCCACACTGACCAACATGTTCCATCTACACTAGTCCCACCTGCCTGCGCTTGGCCCATAACCCTTTAAACCTGTCCTATCCATACATCTGTCTCCTCCGGCAGCTCATTCCATTCACCCTTTGTATGAAAAAGTTACTCCTCTGGTTCGTATTCAATCTTCCCCCCCCCACCCCCCCCCACCTTAAAGCTATGTCCCTTGGAGGTTGCTCTGCAAACTGAAACTGGCACTGACTGGGCTAAGTGGCATCCTAAGTAGCCTCTCAACACTTCATTCCTCTACAAAATCCCAATCTTTGCACTAATTTAGATGCACGACAATCTTGTTTAATTTTGGTTGTTTGTAACCATATAACAATTACAGCACGGAAACAGGCCCTCTCCAGTCCATGCCAAACATTTATTTGCCCCTAGTCCCATCTACCTGCATTCAGACCATACCCCTCCATTCCCTTCCCGTCCATATACTTATCCACTTTACTTTTAAATGTTAAAATCGATCCTGCCCCCACCACTTCTTCTGGAAGCTAATTCCACACAGCCACCACTCTCTGAGTAAAGAAGTTCCCCCTCATGTTACCCCTAAACTTCTGTCCCTTAATTCTCATGTCATGCCCTCTTGTTTGAATCTTCCCTACCCTCAATGGGAAAAGCTTATCCACGTCAACTCTGTCTATCCCTTTCATCATTTTAAAGACCTCAATCAAGTCCCCCCCTTAACCTTCTGCGCTCCAAAGAATAAAGACCTAACTTGTTCAACCTTTCTCTCTAACTTAGTTGCTGGAACCCAGGCAACATTCTAGTAAATCTCCTCTGTACTCTCTCTATTTTGTTGACATCCTTCCTATAATTAGGGACCAAAATTGTACACCATACTCCAGAATTGGTCTCACCAATGCCTTGTACAATTTTAACATTACTTCCCTACTCCTATATTCAATGCTCTGATTTATAAAGGCCAGCACACCAAAAGCTTTCTTTACCACCCTATCTACATGCGATTCCACCTTCAGGGAACTATGCACAGTTATTCCTAGATCCCTCTGTTCCACAGCATTCCTCAATTCCCTACCATTTACCATGTTTGTACTCGTATGTATTATATGTACTATATTTTCCATCACTATATGTATGCTGTTTTCTCTGTTAAATTTGCGTGTACAAAGAATTTAATTGCACTGTAAGACCCGTTGTCAAATTCTGGTGAAGGGTCTCTGACCTGATCTATTAACTCTGTTTCCCTTTACACAAATACCTGCTGAGTGTTTTTAGTTTTTATTTACTGTTATTTAATTCTGGTGACCTGAATAATTTTGCTGGTCTATGAATAATTACCTAACTGACAGGATTGTTGATGTTCCTCCAGGTCTATGTCAAGGTTCTGTTTCAAACTTTAATGATTGCAGCGCATATTGCAGTACTATCACTCGTTCATTGCGGCAAACAATCTGAACAAATATGAGCATATCCGGAAATAAATTATTCTGGTAGTATAGTTAAGTGTTCAATTATTCTTGAAGGGCAAAGCTATTTCGGACACTTTGCTACCTGCTTATTATTGAGGGATACTCAACGCTGCCTAGAACATCTTGTTCTGAAATGCTTCAATAAATGTCAATAGAAATATGTGAGTCAATGCCAAATGAAAACCTGTAAGTTTCTCACTGATAGGGAGAGGCAGAGAAATGAAAGGCATTGGTATCTCTTAAATAGTTTCAATCAAATTCATTACATGATTGTATGTCTAAAACCTGCCTCTGCTTTCCTTATAAAGCTTGATGGTCATGGTGAGGATGCCAACATGCTGCTGGGAAGAGTTATTTATAGTTTTTTTTTTAAAACTGGGGTTTTAGTGTTCATTTTTACTTTAGGAGGGGGACTAAGCTGAGTTCAGGCTACAACTTTTATGCAGCTTGAACTTGATGTGGATTGGCCCCATTGCACATTATGCAGATCTTTTTTTTCTCAGCAGATGGTTGAAAATGCTGCTTCCAGTGTATCATTATTTGGTCTCTCTGCACCTTCTGTGCCCTTGGGTGTTCTAATGTTCCTTTATCTAACTGCCAGGAGCATTTATTAATTCTGAACCAAATTGTCACTGAAAATGTTTTGGTGAAGATTGTTGCATTGCAGGTTTACTTTATTTTATCTAGTGCCATAGACATTATGTTCCTGCTCTGGTTTCCTTGCTCAGTCACCTGCAGACAGCACAACTAATGCAACTCCCAGACAACTCCAATGCAAATTTTCAAGTAGCCCTTCTCTTTCACATCCATCCCTCAGTCTGACTAAACAAAAGAAAAGGCTGCATTTCTATACATTGTTGAGATTCTTTATAATAATTTAATGAAGTTCACCATAAATTCTGATGGTGAAGCACAAAAGTGATCTAAGCATTTGTAATCGAATCAAATCTCCATTTTCTGCCACAAAAAAACAACCCAACCTGACTGCCTGATGGCTGAGCATCACAAAAATTTCTTATGCTCCAATGCAGGAAACTCGCCCATGACAAATGCATCACCCTGTCATACACTAAATTCTCTTGCTGATTTTCTGCAGAAAGTTTGGATTTGAAAAAAGACCACTAGTTCCCCTAGTCATCACCTTTCATCCCACCAACCTCCACATCCAACACAACATTCTCTGAAACGCAATGTTCTTATGCAAATCTCAGTTATGAGTTTTCTGGCGTGGTAGAGACTCATTGTGCTGTAGACTCAGAATCCATATTTTAATTTGGTGTAAAACAAAAAGACCCAATTGTGACTCCAATGTCTAACTGAAGTTCACCAGCCATGTTGGAAGTTTAAGAGTTTCGTAACTTTCATTGTAGGTGCAATATTGACTGGAAAAAGGGAAAGAACATCACAATGAAAACCATTAAAAAGAAGCAGAAGCATAAGGGCCGCGGCACTGTTCGAACTGTTACAAAAACTGTACCAAATGATTCTTTTTTCAATTTCTTTACACCACCTGAAGGTGAGTGCAAACAGTTAGTGATTTGAATATCTTGTGCTACATTTGTAAATAAGATTCTAATGTTTTTTTTTCCTCTTCCTCACAGTTCCAGAGAATGGTGAGCTGGTAAGTTGAATTTTGATTTGGCATGGTTGTCATGAGTTCTTTGACTAAAGTTATTTGTATTTAACATTGCTGTATATAACTCAATTCAATGCACATCTCATGATTGTTAGCCTGCTATTTAGTTGCTATGTTTTGGTTTTACTGCTTAGCAACATTGTCTATTGAACTCCAAAATATCTATCAGTTGAGCACTTTATCTCTGGTAAGGGTCTTGACCCAAAAAGTCACCTATTCCTTCTCTCCAGAGGTGCTGCCTGTCCCACTGCGCTGCTCCAACTTTTTGTGTCTATCTTTGGTTTAAATCAGCATCTGCAGTTGCTTCCTACACCTTATCTCTGGTTTGGGTGGGGAAAGAAGACATTATGAAACCAGCCAGAGATGATTGTTGTTCCAACCATAATTAAGACAGTCAAAATGCTAGTCTGATGGCCTGAAATGGCGTTTTGTCTATGAGCAGGCTGAAATACTGCTGAAGTTTGTGTGGGGAAAAAAATATGCAAGAGCCAGAGCGGTCTTAAGGTGGATGGGGAGAGGATGGTTTCTTTGTGAGAAAATCTAGAACTAAAAGGGTGTCCGTTTAATACAGATGAGGTGATTTTCTTACGAGTCATGAACATGGGCATGTTCCTCAAGGGCATGTAAAAGCGGATTCTGACTATTTTCAAAGCAGAGGTAACCATAGTTCATCAGCAAGAATGGGGGATGGTGAGAGTGCAACTTACTACTGGGATGTTACATGTAGACTATGTTACAATCAGATTAGGCATGAATTTATTGAATGGTCGAGCAGGCTCAATGAAATTAATGACCTTGCCGTTTATTTAGATGCCGGTATTGGCAAAAGTTTTGTGCCTCTGTAACATAGCAACAAGTTGGTTGGTTCTTCTGTGCCATCGGTCAGCATTTGCTCATTTCCTCTAGTCAGCAACAAGTTTGAATAGCATTTGCTTTCTCATAATTAATGGTTTGCCATCAGTTATTTGTACCTTTTTAATTAAGCTTTTTCTTGGTTGACTGCCCTTTCAACCAAGGTATCATTGCTGCTGCTTCTGAAGTTGGGGCAGTGGCATAGAATGAGATAAAAGACGCAGTACTGGAGTCTGGCAGCTTCCCTGGAGAACATGGATAGGTGACATTAATCAGGACCTTTATTCCGGCCCAAAATGGTGAGTCGCTAAGTGAAGAAAGGTCCTGACCCGAAATGTCGCCTCTCCATGGTCTCCAGAGTTGCTGCCAGGCCCACTGAGTCAGCAACAACTCTTTTGTAAATCAGCATCTGCAGTTCCTAGTGTTTATGGCTTAGAATGAGACCTGTGCATTGGAATAAGTTGGATGAAGTGGAAAAGGCCATTTACCTGCCCTTTTAACTGTTCTTCAAGGAACAGTGCCTTGAAGTGTTCTAACACTAAACTTGGACAACGATAGAGATTAACTTTGGCTGTGTTAATATTGTAGATATAAATCAAGCTAGAAATTGAGATTTTACACTCTTACAGGATGAAGATTCTGAGGCAATACTTGCTGCTGACTTTGAAATCGGTCACTTTTTGCATGAGCGCATAGTTCCACGAGCAGTGTTATACTTCACAGGAGAGGCCATTGAAGACGATGATGATGACGTAAGTCCTTTTCTGAATTCAAGCAGTGAATTGGTGCTATATGTTTGTGTTCTGGTAGATTTCAATAAACTGGCATCCTAGAACAATGGCAAGCATTAACAAAATGTTCAGCATTTTTATAGACATTCCACCATGTTATGACACTTCACATTCTCCAGACCGTTTTTGTGAAAACATGCTTTAATGGAGGATGTCAAAAACTAAACCTGCACTGGAACCTGCTCTTGATATTCATCTGGTTAAGGAGTAAGATGGCATAGTGGTTAACTTGCTGGATTGATATTGGGTCTGGATATGTTCGTTTTTATATTCCACCGAGGCGTATGTGAAATTTAAATTCAAGTACGGTAATAAATCTGAAATAAAAATGCTATGTAAAGGTAAACATGAAAAGGCGCATGTGATTCACTAATGGCCTACGAGAAAACCATCCAGGATCTACTGAGCATGTGACCCCAGACTTAAAATGTCTCATGATATGGCTTAGCAAATAATTTGGGAGCAATTGGGGATGTTCAATAAATATCTGAATTAATCTTGCACAAACAAGCACTTTTATAAAGTGCACATTGTGTAATAACTGAATGACCAATTTCTTCGATCAATGAGCATCTTCAGAAAATAGGAACCCAAAAATCTTACTGTATACATTTGTTCTGTCTCTCCTGAAATATCAATCACTTAATGACGATCACACATCATGCTGGTGTCTTTATAAAGGACATTGGCTAAATAATGTGATTATTTGATGCAGTATTGGATACAAACTGTTTATACTTTGACAAGTTAAATAGGGATAAAACTCCAAGTTCTTGAAAGAGTTTGATTTCTTGGAATGGAAAGGTGACTTCAGACATTCTAAAGGTGACATTTTAGTAATCTTGTCAAACTGTCTCTAACTAGACAACAGGCATGTTGTCTTTGGAACTTTCATCCAAGTGAATCTTGATTCTTGCTACAGAGCTGCTGTTTGCACTGAATCACAAGGGTAATTAAATGTACAATAGTTTGGACATTTTTTCAAGCTTTTGTTTTTTTTTAATCAATTAATTCAGCCAATTAAATGCTGGAATGTCAGTGCCACCTGGTGATAGTTGAAATGGGGTTTATGAAATTGAGCCTCAAATAAAGTGATGTGTACAAAGCTGGCAAATGATTTTCATATTGATCCATTAGATGTGGAATGCAAAACTCAGCTTGATCTTTTTTTTTCTCCCAATGCAGTATGATGAAGAGGGAGAAGAGGCAGATGATGAGGTGATCCCTTTTCCATTTATATGGGGAGAAGTGCTTTGGGGAGAAAATAAGCAATGCTGTAAATTTCTGTTGGTCTTTGTTGTAATAACCGTTTGTCTTTGCTAAAGTACTTGTTGAGTTATGTGACTCTGACTTTTTAAGATAAATATCAGCCCACCTTTTCTATCTTTTTTTTGTTTTATGCAGGAAGGGGAGGAAGAAGCAGATGAAGAGAATGACCCAGATTATGACCCTAAGGTGGGAATTTGTTCACTTTCTAAAGTATTTTTTATTCCAGGGAAATTGGGTGCCAAGCTTGCTTTTAACTTTAATTCTGTTGTACATTTGTAAAGGTCACTGTTAATTATTTCATCCAAATATTATTCTCCTTTGTGACATTGCAATCAAACACAATGTTTTGAAGCATTTTCTCAATTCTTTTTCCAACCAAAATGTTGTTGAGTAGGGTGTGGTGTTGACATATTAAATATATTATGAACAATATTAAATTAAGCAGATTACCTTGCAAACTCCTAACCATCATGCAAACACTTTCCCGTGAATCATAAGATTGTGGAGAACCAAGTGGAAGTGACTAATGTTTTGGGGGAAATTATTACATTTGACAGTGTGCTCTTAGACTTTAATTCCTTCACAGATATTTTTTCTTGGTCGTAGTTTGAGAGTTTAATGTCAAGATTATTTGTACTAATGACAAGTTCACAATTTGAGATTTTTCTTCCGGTATTCATAAACTTCTTGGGATAACTTTTATGCCCCTTACCTACTTGGTTTTATAAGCACCATCTGATTATTAAAGTAAGTGATGTATGCATTAGAAAGGAATTTCTATGCAAATGGGACAGAATGGTCCGCACCGACTCAGTGGGACGAAGAACTTGTTTTCTGCTGCTTGACCAATTAATCTAACATTAGTTGTCCAGGATAGAAACAGCCCTTCTATGTCCTGTTTCTATATGGCATCTGTAGAAACTATCTAAATCTGCAAAGGTGACAAAACACCCATTTTCTCTTGTCCCATTCTACTTCCTCCACATTCCCATCAGCTCGCCCTGCCCTAAATTCTACAACTCATCTCTGCGCAATTTATCTGCGAATCTGCATGTTTTTGAAATGTGTGAGGAAACTGGGGCATCGGGGGAAATGCACTCTTGGGGTTGAACTCTTGTTTGCTGCTACTGCGAGGCAGTAGCTCTGTGCCATTCTCTTATTCTATTCCTGTAGTAAAAAATGTTCTTAGTGGGTGGAATATTGTCTGAATGTTTACACTGTTTCAAGCTAGGCTGAATGTATGAAAACCATTGTCTTGATATACCTACTAAGTCGCACTATATTCCTTTGTATTTTTCTAATCCAAATTATTACAAATGGAATAAATATATATATTTGAAATATTAACAGAATGATTGACATTGTATGCCATTTGGCTGATTGTGCCATTTTTGACATGCGAAAGTGTATGTCAAAAATCCATACTTTATGGATTATAATCACCAAGCACGGGGCTACTGGCATTTATAACATACCAGACCAAGTGCGGACCTATTGGGTCCCGTTCCCTCAACACAATATTCCACCAAACTGCGCATGCGTGGCTAACTGGCCCACACTGCGCAGGCGCGGCTGCCGCATTCAAAGTTGTGCCATTGATGGCAGAAACGAAGTTAACATTAATAAAGTGAATAGAGGACCCATGGAGCCGTGTGTGAAATAGAACAAAACATATCCGTGGAGCCATTGGGTCCCCGTTGTGAGGCCAGGCACGTACATGCGAAAGAAAGAAAAATGGCGATCTGAAAATCGGCAAAGGCCCCAACTGCGCACACGCGGATACCAGGCCCACTGTGCATGCCCAGGGAGACAGATTCATTTTGCGTAACTGCCGCGTCACTGGCGCCATTTTCAATTGTGACGTGGCTGATAGGCCTCCAAACTGTGCAGGCGCGATCTTCCAAAATTAAATATGGTGGAACAAGATTGATTAGGAGCCCCGATTACACTACAGGAAATAGAAGAAACAATAAATTTGTTGAAGAATGGCAAAACCCCAGGACCAGATGGCTTTAGTAATGAATTCTATTAAAAAATTCTATGAGATAATTTCTCCACGCCTGCAAGATTTATATATATACGCTTTTAAAGAAAATAAACTACCAGAAACACTAACTGAGTCAACGATTATACTTATACCAAAAAAGGATAAAGATCTAGAAGACCCAGGCTCATATAGAGCTATTGCACTCCTAAATACAGATAAAAAAATATTAGCAAAGATCCTAGCGAGAAGATTGAGTAAATATGTTAGCAAACTAATAAACCTGGACCAAACAGGGTTTATACCAAAGAGATACTCTTTTAACAATTTGAGACGGCTGTCTAATATAATGTACTCACATAATACTGAAGAAGAACTAGCAATTATTTCATTGGATGCAGAAAAAGCTTTCGATCAAGTAGAATGGCAATATTTATTCAAAAGTATTGCAAAAATTTAACATGGGAGATAACTTTATCTCATGGGTAAAATTATTATATGATAAGCCGACAGCTAGAATACTGACTAATAATATATTATCCCCGAAATTCCAATTAGCAAGGGGCAATAGGCAGGGGTGCGTACTATCGCCCCTGCTATTTGCACTAGTGATAGAGCCTTTAGCAGAAGGTATAAGAAGTCATCCGAATATTTATGGATATAATACCAAACACTCAAATAATAAAATGTCATTATATGCAGACGACATATTACAATATATTACAAATTCACAAATTAGCATACCAATAAACTAAACTTAATAGAGGAATTTGGTTCTTTTTCAGGATATAGAATAAATTGGAACAAAAGCGAAATTATGATGATAAAACCTCAAGAGCCGACACATTTGTTGAAATTCCCCTTTAGAATTGCAACAGAAAAATTTAAGTATTTGGGCATCCAAATTACTAGGAAATATAAATCATTACTCAACGCAAACTATATGCCTTTATTAACTAAATTAAATGGGTTGATTAAATTTTGGAAAACACTGCCGATGTCCTTAATAGGCAGAATAAACGTGATAAAAATGATCTTCTTACCACAAATATTGTACCTATTTCAATCAATACCAATATACTTACCTAAAAAACTCTTTAAAAAACTAGACTCTGATATTAGAAACTTCATATGGGATTATAAATCACACAGAATTAAAAAAAAAACACTTGTGTAAATCTAAAGAATCAGGGGGACTGACACTTCCTGACATTGTATTACTATTGGGCAGTGAATATTAAAAATATAATCTATTGGTTGGACAGTTCTGCCCAACAGGTAGATTGGATAAGAATGGAGAAAGAGGATTGTTCCCCTTATAATATCGGAGCGATCCTTCTTTCCCCGATGAAACTGAACAATATAATATATAAGAAGAATCCAATTATTCATAGTATAATACGAATTTGAAAACAAATAAAACTAACTTTAAAATTAAGAAAATTATTGCTTCTTTCTCTAATAGCTAATCCCTCATTCAAACCATCCATTATTGATAAAACGTTTATCCATTGGGAAAGAATAGGAATTAAAACGATGGGAGATATGTATGAAATGGGAAAACTTTTATCATTCCAACAATTACAACTAAAATATAATTTGAAAAGTAATCAATATTTCAAATATCTTCAAATTCAAGATTATTTGAAAAAATTATGCAAGGATATCAAACGTTAACTCCAGATTTATTGGAGGAAGGAATGAATAGAAAGGCAGAATCAAGCAATTTAATATATTACTTATATAATACAATTCTAAATATAGAAACGCCAACGACAGAGGCAATTAGAAGGGACTGGGAACAAGAGTTATTGATAAAAATTCCGAATGATAGATGGGAAAAAAATGTATTATATGTAAATAAATGTTCAATTAATGTAAGACATAACCTAATTCAATTTAAAATTTTACATAGACTATATTATTCGAAAACTAGACTGAATAAAATATTTTCAAATGTTTCCCCCATCTGCAACAAATGTTTAACTCAAAATGCCACTATAGCACATTCCTTTGTCTCCTGTATAAAACTGTATAAATTTTGGAATGAAATTTTTGGAATGTTTACAAAACTATTTAACACAAAATTGGACCCCAATACAGAACTGATTATCTTTGGATCAATGGAAGAGGGAAGTAAACTAACTATATTCCAAGAAGCTTTTCTTAATTACGTTCTAATAACAGCAAAAAAACTTATACTCAAATTTTGGAAAAACGCTACCACGCCAACATTCAAAATGTGGATTTCAAACATGTCTGAAATGCTACACCTTGAAGAAATGAGATTCCTACTAGGCAAAGTAGACCTATTCTTAAAGACTTGGTCTCCTTTTATCAACTTTTTACAAGCAGATGGTGCAACATAAGAAATTAAATGGTTTAGAACCGGGTGACGGATGGGCAAAAATACGAAATAGGTAGATCTCTCCTAATCTCTCTTTCCTTTACTTTCTCCTTTTCTTTCAATCTTTTTAGCTTCTTAATCGGTCCTGTATTTCTTTGGCAATCTGTTTCTACTCGCTTGTCTATCTTCCGACACTCTTTATTTCTTTTTTTCTCTCACTGTTCTTTTATTATTAAAGCAAAAGTACGAAGTTGTACAAGAATGGAAATATGTATGTATGTATTAGGTACTTAAGTACCACACTACTGTACCTCTAACAAAAATAAACAACAACAAAAAAAAACTGTACAGGCGCGGCTGGCAAGTGGGAGTGCTTTTTTAACTAAATTTAATTTTAAAATGTAAATAACTTGAAAAAAATATAATAACAATCTGAACGAAACTTGGCTAATGCACATCACAGGACAATGGTGAGTAAGGTGGGCCTAATATTGTAGCTCTATTGTGTATCATTTTAGCGGAATTTCAGGAACACACATAAAGGAAAAGCTCTCCCCAAGAATCTGATTAAAATTGATTTTGTTTTTAAATCTCACTCCTTCCTTACCCCCCTTGAGGTGGAAGCTGCTGATGACCCTACCCTGAGTCACTACCTCGCCTCTCCCCTTTCGCACTCCCCCACTAAACACAATGATTAAATAACATTTCTTCTCCTCCCCTCCCCCACTCATTGCACTGGCTGGAACTTATCCCAAGACTGTTCGTTGGCAGCTGAGATCCCATTGTGATGTCATTGTCGGGTGGCGGAATGTTCACGGCGGCGTATGTAAATGAGATCCCATTGTGATTTTGAGGACTGAGATCCCATCGTGATGTCATAACTGCTAACTGCCAGAATCTCTCCGATCAACTGTCATAGCATCTGTCAAGTCATTCTTCTCAAAGTGTGGTTTTTTAACTTGTAAATGTCAATAACTTGTGAAATAATAACATCATTCTGATCAAAACTTTATACATACGATCATGGGACAAAGGTGAGTAAGGTGGTGCAAAAAAATTAGCGCTTTCACGTACCATTTTGGCGTAGTTCCAGGATCACATACAGATAAATAGATAGATAGAAACAAGACGAGAGTTTTAGTAAGATAGATAGATAGTGTTTCTAGAAGCTCGAACACACAGCTCAATGATTCAAACTAAAGATATTAATATTTTAGGATAGGTTCTTATGTTCAAATATTTCACATTTTGGCAAATGAATTCAAATTGCCTTGTATGATGGTGACATTGAGAAAAACACTTGGACATTGAGTTCTATTTAAGGTCAGAAGAGAGTAAAACTAAAATAAGAACATGAATGTCAACTGGTGCTGTTAGATGCTAGCTGATAGACAAAAAAGCCATGTTGGAAATGAGCAATTTGGGTGGAAATTGTCAATCAATGCTTGTTTGTTAATTTGTTTAATGGATTCTCAAAGTTAAGTCAGTTTGAAAGTACAGAAAGTGAACGGTGCTTGATTTTGATGGCAGTGAATCTGCAATCAGGGTAGAGGTTATATACACTTTTTTTAAAGGAAATGTGGTTCGGAATTTGAAAATCCGACACCTGCCTATTTGAAGGTCATTGTGTGCGAGAGTCAGCATAATCTTTAATTTAATGCAGAAGAAATGTCGTACATTAGCTGATTAAAAATCCTAGAAGTGCACCTTGATCTGAGTTGGGAATTGAATTCATTAGCTTTCTATTTTGTTTCCTTCACACACATGCCACCTTTATCTTTGTTCTAAATCTTACTCTGAAGATTCAGTCGTTATTTTGAGCTCATCTTTGTTCAAAAGTAAAACTAACTTTTTATTCTATCAAACAATTTGTCGTTGGTTTGAGGTTCTAAATTCTGGACTCCAAATGGTGCAGCTTATTTCTATGGTCGATGTTTGATTTGCACTGAATGTTTTCTGTTCCATTCCTCCAGAGATGAAGTTAATTTGACATTTGTCAGCAGATGACATATTGCACAGAAGAATTTGTGGGATTCAATTAGGAACCTTCATTAAACCAAGCACTTTAATTTAAGAAATATAGTTCCATTTAGCAGTTGACCTCAAATTTGACACCCGACAGTGCTGGATGTTAGAATGAGTAAAATCTATTATGCAGGATCAGTTTTAGATGCTGGATGTCAATCATTATTTATGATAGAAAGTAGAGAATTGAGTCTAAAATTTTTGGACAGCACAATGGCGCAGCAAGTTGAGCTGCTGCCTCGCTGCTCCAGTGACTATATTCAATCCTGACTTCCAGTGATGTCTGGAGTTTTAATATTTTTCCTGTGACTTTATATTTCCTTTGGGTGCTCCAGTTTCTTCTCTCATCTGAAAAATATGTGGGTGGGTTGGTTAATGGTCTGTTGTATATTGTCTCCAGTTTATGGATGAGTGGCAGAATCCTGGGAGGAACAATGGTAGAGATTTTTTTTTCCCGTAGCATATTTCTGTATGGCTTTATAATTGGATGAGTAAAATTAGGTTAAATTAATGACAGCTTTCTACATTAATTTATCATTACCTGAACTAAGATTCAGTTGGGGATGTTTAGATTTTTCTGGGACATTGCCAGCTCTCACTAAAGTAAGTTTTTCTATGAAATTGTTGCAATACATTTGAAAATATTGATTTTTGTAAAAGATTGAAAAAAAATAGATTGGGGGTCAAACTGGGGTAATTTGACATTACTCTTCAACCAAATGAGTTGCAAGTCGGTGCTGAATGTTAAGGATGTCTGCTGCTTGTACTGGAATGTATGTTAAAAACCGGTTTAAAAAGTTAAGCAATTATAACATAGTAAGAATTTCACGCAGGAAAGTTCTGAATTAATCTTTGGGGCCTTTGGTTAACCCACACGAAAAGAATAAAGAGTGATTGGTATGATTTCTAGAAAGGGAGACTATCTCTGGTTTTTAATGGCTTTGCTTATTTGCTGAGTATTTTGGGTAGCTTTCTTTTCTAGAGAGAAAGCTGCAGATTAGCTGATCTGCGCCTTTCAGCCTGTCACCCTTAATTATCTACCTCAGCAGTGCGAAATGTAGGTTCACATCACTTTCCGTGATGGTTGGATGAATATTTTGAATGGCCATTAGTTTGATAACTGTTCATGAATTTGGGGTATTAAATTGGCACTTGAGCTTATATTTTCCATTTCCTTTCTATGCAAACTGTCCAAACCACCTAACTTGAATTGTAGGAGCAAGTAATCTAAAGTAAGTTTCATTTTCACAATATCGGGTAGAGTCGTAAACCTTGAATTTTGTAGATAATACTAACATAAGTAGAACAGCTAAGAAAGTATTCATTGTTAATTTAGAAACCTTACCTATGGATAATAATTGCTGCAAATATTTCATTTTCAAGTATTAAGTAAAAAGTTAAATGGCAGGATTGCCGCAAATTGACTTTTGATTGGAATAAATGTGGATTGGTGATTTTGATAAATTGGGGATAATAGTATTTAAACATGAAGTTATCAAAATGTTTATCGGTGGCAAAGGAGAAATTAGTTTGTAACAATTAAGCATCTAATTCATATTCTAAAAGTATTTTTTGTCACTTAAATGGTTTTATAGCAAAAAATAAACCTTTGCTGGTAGTGTTATCCATGGAAGTCCATTAGGAAATATCGGAATATATCTTTGCTTAGTGAAGTACCCAAATTATTTCCCCTCAGGTGGTGTTTCCTGGCAGCAGTTTGGAGCCTTTTCTGAAGCTGGGGGATTTCCAAATTCTCCTCTGCAGTTAAAATAGGCTGCGAAGTCACTTATGTACTTGATGCTTTCATCATGACAATGACATCAGTGTAAAACTGCTTTGCCCTTTAAGATCTTCGTTTCTCCATGTACCCAGGACAATAGAAACTTTTTTCTTCCCATTCTTAAAGCATGTAGAAATATTTGGCATGGGTTTACATTGTGGGGCAGAATGAGCAATGATATGTGTGTGTATATAACCACGTCTGCATTGCCTAACTGCTAGAGCTTGTTGATAGAGGATTCAATTATTTTAAATTGTACGTAATGCTCCAAAAAGGTCCAGATCTAATATTTGCTTATCTATATTATGATATTGTTTGGAAATTTATTTTTATAGTGTAACGCAATTTACCTTAATATTGAGATTATTTTAACAGTTGAGAAACGATGTAGATTTGGCTTAGAATTAAATTGTTAGTGTGGTTTTAATTTGGAATTTGAACTTTTAAATTAGTTTCAAGTCATGTACTTTCATGTCAGCTGCTCTTTGAATTTTTCCTTACTAGGTTTAAATGATGGCTAGAAATAACCATACCCCTAGTAGGTAAGGCTTTGCTGATCTTTATTACATAATACCTCAACTAACTTATTCTATATGCTTTTGTCAAGTACTAATTAGTGAGTGACATCTTAATCCGACTCTTGCTGCAGTAACTGTCAACGCTTTGACTGATTCTTAGTTTTCTATCCAATCTGGCATAATTACTGCAGTGAGATATAAGTTCAAAAAACACTTTTATTATACACCTGGATATTTTGCGTGCTGTGTAAGTTTTTATAGAAGTGATATTGAATGTGTTGATCTATGAGCTGCTTTCGAAATTGGAGAAATTGAATATAGAAGAGTGGTTTTTGAGGACTAAATCTTCACTGACTGCCTATATTTTAAGTACAAATTCAAATGCTTTGTAGTAATCTCCAATGTGTTTGATTATCCCAAGTTCATTATTTTCTTGATGCCCTTGTATTGTACAGGGCTAAATTGATAAAATATATGTTGCTTCGTGGAGTTTGTGTACGCTCTGGTGTTTGAACTTGGATTGCCATTGAAGAGGACCCTGCTTGATACTGCTAGGTGATGAGATGAAGAGGAGCTGAACAATATATTGGCCATACGTCCTTGCAACAGGTTTATCCACAACACTGCATCAGTTGTCTATGGTGTCAGAAGATAAAACTCATAACTACATTAGTTAAACATGGAGGCCACACTGAAGTTAAATTGGAATGTGTTTGTGGCTGTTTTCAAACCACAATCACATTTTAATCAAATAATATTAGCACTGCAGGAAGGAATTGTTATAGATTTGAGAGAATACAGAGCAATTGACTTTTAATTTTATTTAAGAAACAACTGCAGATGCTGTAAAAATCGAAGGTAGACAAAAATGCCCTTCTTCAGACTGACGAAAGGTCTCAACCAGAAACGTCACCTATTCCTTCGCTCCATAGATGTTGCCTCACCCGCTGAGTTTCTCCAGCATTTTTGTCTGCCTTTAATTTTATTTACGTTTTCTTTGCCGGCTGACATCTGTCACCCCAACTTCAAATGACTTTAACTTTTTTAAGCAAGTGATTTAAATGATTAGTCATTGCTCCCCACTAAGATCTGACTATCTCACCTTTCCCCTGTCTTTTTCCCCTGCCTAACTGTACCCCAATACCTCCCTCTTCCATTCTCTCCCCGCCCACCCACCCAAAATAAAGGAATGATATTAAGAAATTAAGACATCTTGGTGTGGTACAGTAAGTTTTAAATTTTGGCCTTAACTAATGGGTTTCAAGTGCAATGAAATGCTTGATCAACACTGGTGCAATAAGTTCAATAGTATTGCCACAATCAGTGAAGAAGTATTTAGAAAGTATTGCTGGGCTCGGAAGCAGGGTCAGTGGAAGGATGGCACAATCTAATGGAGTTTGGATTTATTTAAAACTGCACTTCTGGACTTGTTTCAAGCTGCAGATTTATGGACACATTAGCACGGCAATGCTTCAGTCAATTTGTGAGAGCTATCATCTGGCACGTAGATGTTTTACTTCCCTCTGCTTATCCAAGTATTCTGCTCCATTTATATTATCAACTAATGACAGTGGTGATGCTTATTATTGAAGCTGTATAATGCAGAGAAAATGAAACCACTTGAGGTCGTGGTTTGGTGGATTCTCTTCATTTTAGCACAAAGCTCACTGTCGTTGCGACAAATACTGCCGTGGAATTTTCAACTTGCTGTGCTCATTGACTTTACTCCTAATACTTGGGGGGGGAAATCTAGATGATAGCGCAGAGTGTTAACCCAAAACCTAAAATAGTTATTGAAAAATATAAGACTAGTCTACATATGAAAGTCTTAAATTGGAGCAGGGCAAAATTGTGAAGGAATTAGATGGGAACTTACAAAGGTTGATTGGGAGAGGCTGTTTGCAGGTAAAGTGACGTCTGGTAAGTGGCAGGCTTCTGAAAGTGAGAGTTCAGGGACAACGTTCTGTTCGAGTGAAGATAAGGGTTGCAGAATCTCTTCTGTTATAATATGAATATGTTCCAATACCTCATATTCATTTAACACATAGATACAAAGAACAGCAGATGCTGGTTTATATAAAAAAAAACACTTAGTGTTAAGAGTAACTCAGCAACTCTGAAGAACATGATTAGGACTTTTCTTCAGACTGACTTGTTGAATCACTCCAGCATTTTGTCCTTTATTCATTTAACACATAATTTTGCCCCCTTGATCTCCCTGACAAGAGTATGACATACTTACATCTCTTATCTGCAAGAGATTCACTTAATCCCAGCTGGTTGGCGACAAGTATTGAGGCACTGTTATGGAATAGACAGTTTGTCAGAGAAAGGCAGCTGGGAGATCAGGTGGGCAAAAAGAGGACATGAAATAACTTTGGCAGCTAAGCTTAAGGAGAATTCAGAGATTATTTGTGAGCAAAGAAATAACAAGGAAGATAATACATCCGCTATCAATGTAGTCATTTGTGTGGAATCGCAGGAGATTCGGTGCTTAAATATTTCTCATCTGTATTTATCATGGAGAAGGCCATTGAATCCAAAGAATTAAGGAAAATGAATAGCAACGTGTTTGAAAATAATCAATTTACGCAGAGGTGCTGGAAGTTATGAAGCATAAAGTTGGATAAATCCCTGTGGCCTGATCAAGTATATTTTTGGCCATCGGGGAGAGCCAGGTAGAAATTGCAGGAGGCCTGGCTGAGATATTCGCATCATCTTTAACTACGGGTGAAGTAGCAGAAGACTGGAGATTGGCTTTGAAGAAAGGCTACAGGGACAAGCCAAGGAACAAGATGCTGATGAGACTAACATTAATGATTGGAAAACTACTGGAGGGGATTTGGAGACAGGACCTACTACATTTGGCAAAGTAAGGACTGATTAGGGACAGTCAGCATGGATTTATGCATGGGATATTGTCTAACTTTTTCTGAAGGGATGACAGAGGATTTACAAGGGCAGCGTGTTACAAGTCTGCATTGACTTAAGCGAGGCTTTTGACAAGGTCCATCACGGTAGCCTAGTCTGTAAGGTTCTATCAAATGCAGTCCAGGGTAGGATAACCATTGGATATAAAATTGGCTTGGTGGGAGAAATCAAAGGGTGGTACTGAATGGTTGTTATTGAAATTGGAGGCCCATGACCAGTGATGTGCCACAGGGAATTCTGGCTGTATGACCTGTCATCTGTATAAATGGTCTGAGTGCCAATGTTGATCACATTATTAAGTGCACAATTTTAAATAGCATTTAGATGGGTACATGGAGAGGGAAGGTTGAGAGACCTGGGCCAAACGCACGTAAATGGGTCTACTTTGGATAGATATCCTGGTCAGCATGGGCGAGTTGGGCTGAAGGCCCTGTTTCCATGCTGTTTGACTTTATGAAATAGATTTGGAATTCGTAAAATCATGATGCATGTGGCTTAAAGTTCCAGATTCTCGGTCTGCTAATGTATCCAAAATATTGGCTTTTTTTTGTGATCTTATAATTTCTGGAAGTGAAGCAAAATAAAGTGTCAACAATTTAAGATTTAAGTCTGATTGATGACTATTTGACTGGGAAATTGGAACTGCACTTCTTAAGCATCACTGAATATACATGCTTGTTTTGTTCGGTTTGACCTTGATCATCCACCTCGCATTTTTTCAAAGAAAATGTGATGCACGATGGCTTCTTGGGCTACAATGGTGTGTATTTGACAACATGGTTTGTGATGCAAAATCCTCCTGTCCCGGTGTTCCTCTGTTTGGAAACATATTCACGTGTACCTATGTACGTAGATAAAGGGTGTTATCCTACTTTCAAGCACCCATTTCCCCAAAACACAGTGCAGTGGATTATGAAAAGAAGCATTTTGACAGGCAGGGAATGGAGTGATGTGGGCCATGTCCAGACAGATGGGACTACTTTAACGTAATTACAGGCATCAAGGGCTGAAAGCTCTCCTGTGTACCATGTTATATATCAAGTCTCTTTAATGTCACTAATCATTTTTGATATGCAAATTGAATTCCAATGTGGATACTTGAACTAGTTATGATAGCTGGAGAAAATGATATATGGAGTGCTGCAGATACTTTTTCCAAGCCATCTCTGCTTCTGCCAATTCTCATTTGCTCTTCTCTCTCAACAGAAGGATCCAAACCCACCCTCTGAGTGCAAGCAGCAGTGAAGCCTGCTTATGTGGCCTTGAACAACTGCACTGTACTGGCTTACTATAAACAACTAATAGTTACTTAACAGCCTTATAATGTTTTGTATTTTCTTGGTAGGACAAATTTCAATTAACATTTTTTTTGGTTAATCATGAACCCTTAAATCAGCCAGTTCAGAATATGGTTGGTACTCTTGCATTGTTTTTTTTTTTTTTTAATTGGTTGTTAATGAAATGGAGTTTATAAAAGTCCCAAAATTTGTCATTCCAGTGCTAAAAAAATTGGGTTCTTCAAATTAACTTGTTAGAGGCACCACCATTGGCTTTAGGAACAGCAGCATACAGAGACCAATATTTGTTGAGAAATATCTTGCTGGAGAACAATCAACCAAAGTAATTAATCTTTTCTTCAGCTCTGTTGTCTAAATATATAATACTGTGGAAAGATTTGTTTTGTAGCTGGATGAGTGTAATGTGGACTTTATACAAAATTATAGAAATAAAATTGTGCAACATGTCTGTGCTCACACTGGCTGTGCCTTCATTACTCGTGTTCCTGTATAACACGTAGTTCCAGTCAGTTACCTACTGGGAGACGCATTGAAAAATGTGGCTTGCTCTATTAATGGAGTTGCAGAGTAGTTAATAGGTTTACAATATGTCCAACCATCTGTACTGTTCATACATGTTTGCTTAATTATGCTATGATTTTGTTCATTTGTTTTAATGTGAGATTGTGAACAACATAGCTTAACCGTCACCTGAAAGGTCCTGCTGTGCCACTTGGGTTGTGAATAAAAACTAGTATTTTCGGATTTTCTTACTCGTCCAACTTGTGTGGTGTATTATATACAAGTCGCAACATGATTTCAGACCCGACTTTCGGTTATTCTTTCAGCTCACTGATTTTTACATTTGCTGCATCATAAAAATCATCTTTGTTTGCCTTTTGTGGACGTTCTTGCCCTCAATTGCCCAATGATTTCCTTATGATTACTGGAGTTGAATAAAATATATTCGTATATAGTTGTCATATTCATTGTTACAAGTTCCTGATTTGGTCAGATATTGTTTTGTCAAAAGTGCCATTGGCCGACTCAGTAAAATTTAACTAATTTGACGAAATGTTATAATTAAAAAACCTTCCTGTTAAGGTGGCTTAATGGTCTGAGCCAATTTGATAAAATTAAAATGTAATAAATATAAAGGATAAGTTCTGCTTGGGTATTATTCAAATAAATAGACAGTTCTGTGTGTTAGGAAAAACCACTTGACTTTTTTGAGTCTTCAAATCAAATCAAACAAACTTTATTGTCATTTAGAAATACATCGATATATGCAATTCCAAACAAAATTCCGTTGCCTTTGGCTCCCCGTGCAACACGATAATAAACAGAAGGATAAAATGGATAACGGATAAAATAGACAATGGTGGCAGCCCATTACATGGCATTCAGGAGTCTGATGGCTCGTGGGAAGAAGCTGTTGCAGAACCTTGATGTTCTGCTCCTTATGCTACGATATATTTTGCCCGAGGGCAGCAGAGTGAACAGTCCGTGATGGAGAGGTGCGGGGTCCTTTATAATACTGCTGGCCTTAGACGCGAAACGTTTGGTCGCAATATCCCCGATTGAGGGGAGAGAAGTCCCGATGATTATGTGTAAGGATGAGATTTTTAATATCTCTGCCTTGAATTGTTTCCTCTGTTTAACTTGAATTTGGCTCTCTATTTCATTGTCATACAGTACAGATGCTTGTGGCGGCACGGTGGTGCAGCAGTAGTCATTACCTTATAGTGCCAGAGATTATGGGTGCTGTCTGTACATAGTTTGTACGTTCTCCCCGTGAACGTGTGTGTTTTCCCCGGGTGCTCCTGTTTCCCCCCACACTCAAGGCATACATGTTTGTAGGTTAATTTGGCTTTGGTAAAAAATGTAAATCTTACACACGCTAGGGACACAAAATGTCCCTGGTGTGTGTAGGATTGTGTTAGTGTATGTACGGGGATCGCTGGTCAATGTGGGCCTGTTTCTGCGCTGTATTTCCAACCTCTCCCAATACCTCAGCCCCCAATTCCTGGCAACATCTACCTATATCATCTTTGCACACTCTCCAGCTTAATGATATCCTTCCTATAGCGGTGACCGAAACTGAACACAATACTTAAAGTGTAATCTTACCATTAATACAGCATTACCCAGATCACTCTTATCACCACCCTGTTTCAACCAGTCCATTGCTTCTGTGTCACACTGTGGAGGAGCAGGAATTTCCTCCAATTACATGTTGGGAAGGTTTGGTTCATTCTTTTCACCACAGCCACAATGTCTAGCTCCAGCTACCAACAATCCCCTCCTTTGCTGGTGTTTGAAATTACATTAGGTGTTTTGTAATCTGAGCTGGAGCTTAATTGTTGACCTTCCCAAAAGTTAATTGTTGAAACTATGTTTTATTGTGAGTGGTAGAGCTGCCGCCTCAGCACAGAGAACTTGTTCGATCCTCACCTCTGCTGTGTATAAGTTTGCACGTTCTCCCTGTGACTGCGAGGGTTTCTACTGCGTGCCCACCCACATCCCAAAGGCATGTGCATTTTGTAAGTTAATTGGCCTCAGTAAATTGCCCCACTAGGGAGTGGAAGACAAAGTGGGATAACATAGAACTAGTGTGAATGATGGTCACCGTGGATTCAATGGACCGAAGGGCCTGTTTCCATGCAGTATCTCTAAACATGTAACATAATATTCAATGCTGTCGTATCTCTATCCTCTATAACTGTGAACTTGGTAACATTCTGCCTGTACCAGGCACAATCATTATTTCTGCTCAAAAATACACAGCACAGCAGGCAGCATACGAGGTGCAGGAAAGAGTCAAGTGTCCAACTGAAGATCTTTGATCATATTTCCTCGTGACAGGAGGCCACTTAATCACTGGATGGATTTAAGAGAGAGTTTGATAGAGCGCTAGAGGCTAGTGGAATCAAGGGATATGGGGAGAAGGCAGGCACGGGTTATTTATTGTAGACGATCAGCCACGATCATAATGAGTGGCGGTGCTGGCTCAAAGGACCGAATGTCCTCCTCCTGCACCTATTTTCTATGTTAACCCATCTAGTTTGGCTTACAAGGCAATGCTCTTCACCACAAGTTTTCCCTGAGCCCTATTTTCACCACATTCCCATAAAATCTAAAACCCACCAACTGAAGAAGGGTTCCAACCTGAAATGTCATCCATCCTTTTTCTCCAGAGAGGGGCCCCTCAAGCAGTTTGTGCGTTTGGGATAAATCAGCATCCACAGTTCTCTGTTTCTACTGTTGGGATAATTTAGTTTGCCTGTATCCCTGCAACTTATTCTGTTGCAGATGCCTTTCAACGTACAATCTTTTTGCAACTTGTATTAATGATTAATTTTAATTAGTATTAGTATTAGCTAAGTCGAAATGGGTTGCTTTGTTATCTTCTTGTAAATTCTATTGTTATAACGTGTTTACATTTGTCTTCATTAATCTTTATTTTTACATGTTTGTAGAAACCCCTTTACACTGTAGTCCCAGTTTGTATTCCCATTTGTTCTTTGTGCACCTTTGCTCGTTTAATCAACCTTTAGAACCACTTCTGCCAAATTCTAAATTGCTCCTAATCCTCTGCCTTGCTACAGTGGCATTTCAGCATTGAACTCACCCAGTCTATACATCTGAAAATAGCACACCGAATATTGCCTGGCCAGAGAAATAGGTTTTAAATATTTCTCCAAATACAGTCCTTCAACTGGCAGTCTAACTAATTTAATTGCCAAATAGGTGATTCAGTACATGTTGCCTTGTAAAGATAAATAAATTACATTTATGCACCCACTAGATCCTAAGTGTTGATCGTAAATGTAATGGGATATTGTTAGCTCTTTTTCCACAGTTAAAATATTCTTCTCAAAGGTAATGAATCTGAATATGCCTCGGGGTTTATGTTTTAGCTGTGCTTCTATTTACTGGAAGTTAATGATCTTTGCATCAGAAAGATCATTGACTCATTTTTTTTTTTATCCACAGATGTTAGTTGAGTATTTCCAGGTTTTTTTTATTGTCGCCATCTGCAGTATTTCCAGATGTTCTGACATTATTATCAAGAAATCAAAATTAACTGATAAAGTCCACATGGTAAGATTCTAGCGTCACTAGCTCTGACCACATTAATGTTCACATTCTTGTTTCAGATCCTGCTCTGGGCTTATAGCAAAACCCCCAACAACATGTAGAAAGAAGGAACTGCAGATGCTGCTTTACAAATAAAAGTGCTGGAGTAACTCAGTGTCTCTGGAGAACATATATAGGTGGCCTTTTGGGTTGGGATCCTGCCTCACCCACTGTTTCCCTCTAACTTACCTATTTCCTGAATTAACTAATTTCGGCACACAAGATTAAGGGTTCCATATGTCCTCATTCTTTAGGGAACAGGGGTTCCCCTTTTCATAGATGAGTCCTCCACACAGGTCTCCTCGATATCCCGCAGCTCTGCTCTTGCTTCCCCTCCGCCCAGTTCCAACAGGGTCAGAGTCTCCCTAGTCCTCGCCTTTCACCCAATCAGCCTACAGCACAATTCTCCGACATTTTCACCACCTCCTATGGGATCCCACCTCGAGCCGCATCTTCCCAACTCCACACTTTTCCGCAGAGTCCCTACTCGACTCCCTGGTTAACTCGTCCCTTTCCACCCAAACCAAACCCTCCCCAGCACTTTTCCCTGCAACTATAGGAGATGCAACACCTTTCCCTATAACTCCTCCATCGACTCTGTTCAAGGACCCGGACAGTCTTTTCAGGTGAGGTGGAGGTTCGAGACCAAACGCAGGCTCGCCGAACACTATCATTTCGCTGAACACCTCCGCTCAGTCTGTCTAAACCTCTGATCTCCCAGTTGCACTTTAACACCCACTCCCATTCCTCTACTGACCTTTTTGTCACGGGCCGTCTCCACTGCCAGAATGAGGCCCAGTGCAAATTGGAGGCACAGCACCTCATGTTTTGCTTGGGCAGCTTGCGGCCCAGCGGTATGAATATTGACTTCTCTAATTTAGAAACATAGAAAATAGTGCAGGAGCCAGCACCACCATTCAATATCATGGCTGATCATCGAAAATCAGTATCCTGTTCCTGCTTTCTCCCCATATCCCTTGATTCCGTTAGCCCTAAGAGCTAAATCTAACTTTCTTGAAAACATCCAGTGAATTTGCCTCCACTCCTTCTGTGGCAGAGAATTCCACACATTCACAACTCTCTGGTGAAAAAGTTTTTCTTCATCTCTGTCCATAATGGCCTACCCTTTATTCTTAAACTGACCCCTGATTCTGGACTTCCCCAATATCGGGAACAGTTTCCTGCATCTAGCCTGTCCAATCCCTTAAGAATTTTATGTTTCTATAAGATTGCCTCTCATCCTTCTAATTTCCAGTGAATATAAGCCCAGCTGGTCCATTCTTTCATTATATGTCAGTCCCGCCATCCCCGGAGTTAACCTGGTGAACCTCCGCTGCACTCCCTCAATAGCAAGAATGTCCTTCCTCAAATTAGCAGACACAACTGCACACAATACTCCAGGTGTGGTCTCACCAAGGTCCTGTGCAACTGCAGTAGGGACTTCCTTGCTCCTATACACGCATCCTCACGCTACGAAGACTAATATGTCATTTGCTTTCTTCACTGCCTGTGTGCTTACTTTCAGTGACTAATGCACAAAGACACCCAGGTCTCGTTGCACCTCCCTTTCTCCTAATCTGACAACATTCAGATAATAATCTGCCTCCTTGTTCTTGCGACCAAAGTGGATAACCTCACATTTATCCACATTATACTGCATCTGCGCACCCAATCTATCCAAGTTGCCCTGCAGCCTCATAGCATCCTCCTCGCGGCTCACACTGTCACCCAGTTTTGTGTTATCCACAAATTGGGCGATGTTACATTTAATTCCCTCGTCTAAATCATTAATATATATTGTTAATAACGGGTCCAAGCATTGAGCCTTGCGACACCCCACTAGTCACTGCCTGCCATTCTGAAAAGGACCCGTTAATTCCTACTTCAAGTAACCCTTGCTTTACCTCTATCCATCCCTCCCCTTTCCTAGTTCTCTGACTATCCCCGGTTAAATTTTACCTCTATGCCTTGTTATCTGGGAGAAGGTGATAGATAATAATGATATATTCTACTTTGTCCTTAATCTGCATCTCCTTTGTGTTGTTTTCACGCCTCACTCTTCCTTATCTCTGTGTCTCCCTCTCCCCTGACTCTTAGTCTGAAGGGTCTCGACCTGAAATGTCACCCATTCCTTCTAGCCAGAGATGCTGCCTGTCCCGTTGAGTTGCTCCAAAATTTTGTGTGTGGTGTAAACCAGCATCTGCAGTTCCCTCCTATATATTTACTCTTAACTTCAACATTCCCAACTTTAAGTGCTCAGCAACCGACGGCAATATCTGCAGCAGGCATGATCCAATGCTCTGCAATTAATTTTCTCCCTAAAAGCAGGCTGTCCTAATAACTTGGCCTTTTTTTTTGGCTCTGGGGCATGCTGCAATGTTATTCTCTTAACTGGGCCAATTCTCAGTGAATGTGTGTGGTGTTCTCAACCATTTGCTTCATTAGTCATAGTCTCTTCAAATAATACCCAGCTCAGATGGCAGTGGAACACATCTGTTGCTATATATAGCACATTTGGATCTAATCCCTAAACCTGACATTGCTGTCAATTGCCATTTATTGTCAGATTTTTATTTCCAAGCCAATTAGTCCAGTTATCCAATTTAACAGTAATTCTTTGAGCCTTAAATATTGAGGCTGCTTCAAGTGCCAGTAACATTATACCACAGTGAGATTGGACAGTACTAATAGTAATTATGAAAATAGTTTGCTTGTTACAAATTATAATTTATTAATCAGTGGATGTGATTTTACAAGAGTTAAACCTCATAGGATGTGGATTAATCCCCTCCCTCGCTTCTATTCATGGAATTCAGTTAGAGATAGAGTGCAGTCTATGTTCGATGTTTCTTCTCGGGGGCTGAATGGCCTGCTCGAATGTTCCACTTGATTTGCCAGAGTCTAATTAACCACATGTAAAAGCTTGCTACACATTTCAAAGATAGTAGAATCTGTACTCTCATTGAGTCTTCAGCAGATCAAAGATCTGAAGAAGAAAAGTAATTAAAAAACATTGGGCCCATTGGGTCTGAATGCCATTGTGGCCTGAGCCAATTAGATTCCATGGAAGGGAATTAAAACACATGTAATAGTGTTAGCGGCTTCTTTAGGCAACTTGTAATGCAAATTAATTGCTGGTCGCCAGTCTGAGCAGGATGTCAGCTGGTTTTGAATGTCATTATTACAACTGTTTGGTATCTACTTCTACCATGCAGACTTGCTTGTAATGTGCATGCAAAGTACCATGGAAAAATTAGCCTGCACTATTCATTGCCTGCATAAATTTAAATACTGGATGAAAGCTAATGAGCAGCGCTTGGGTCAGTGTTGTGAGGCAGCACAGCTTTTTGAGTGGCTTGCCACTATAATGTCAATATTGGTGAAATTATGGGAATAAGAGCTATACTTCAAAGAATTAAAAACTTATTGAAATGCTGTTGGATCTCCCATGTGTCAATTACAAGCACATTTGGCACTGGACCATAACTATAATTTCTGTTTTCCTAAGACTACTGCTCTACATAAATCAAATCTCAGTTCTTAGTCATAACGCCATACATCACAGTAACAGGCGCTAACAGGAAGGGTCTCAACCCGAAACGTGGCCTATCTCCTTCGCTCCTTAGATGCTGCTGCACCCGCTGAGTTTCTCCAGCTTTTTGTGTACCCTCGATTCTCCAGCATCTGCAGTTCCTTCTTTAAAACAGTAACAGGCGCTAATGGCTCACCAAGTCTGTACTGACCATCGAGCACCACTCATCCCATTTTATTCTGTCCACATTCCCATCAACTCCCAGATTCCTTCCCTCGCTCACAGTGGCTCTTAACCTAACTGCATGCCTGTTTTTGTGTTGTGGGAAGGAGAATGGAGTACCCAGAGGAAATGGACATGCTCATGGGGACAAATGCAAACCAGAGGTCAGGAATAGACCCACGATGATGTGATTGAGATTGAGGTCTCCCAGTCTACTATCTTATAATCAGTAAAACCATCATAAATGACTACTTTCTGTCCTTTAGAGGTAATTTCTTTATCAAGCCTGACCTTTCTATTGATTGCAAACCAATTTTGTTGGACAACCTTTTAATGGGATATGTCAAATAGTAGCTTCTTAAAATCCATCCTCAGCATTTATGAATTCCATTAAACCTCTGCACCATCTCCCAAGACTTTGACAGCCTTCCTATGATATAGCACAAATGAAGTCTAACCAGGGCCGTTTAATGACTTAGCTCTACTCTTGCGTCTCTGTCGCCTTGTATCCTATTTAGTCTTTTAACTGCTCTATCAATTCATGCCAACTCCTTCAGAGATTTATGAATGCAACCCCTTGGTCCCCTGTCTCCCTGCACACCCATTACCATTTTGTTTGTGCCTCTCATTTTCTTTCCACAATTCATCAGGTTCTCATTCCTCCAAATTAAATTTAATCGGCTAACACAGTCAGTCAGAAGAAAGGTTCCGACCTGAAATGTCACCTAATTCTTTTCTCCAGAGATGCTGCCAAACCCGCTGAGTTTCTCCAGCATTTTGTGTCTATCTTCGGTATATACCAGCATCTGTAGTTCCTTCCTACACATCTGCCAGTGTTGCCAGTTTTGTCCTACAAACGACCTCCTTGCCATTCTTATCCAAGTTTGGCATTGAATGAAAATCCTGCCCCTTTCCACAAATCTTCTATTTTATTTATATGCAAGAAGGTTATGTCTAGAGCCGGGATTTTGCCATGTGCCTTTTCATGCCTTTTTAGATGATTTCACCAGAATAATGCCTTTTTCACAACCTAATGCCTTAATCAGCCTTTGTTTTGCTATTTTGCTAAAGGTGTTATTTTCTCTAGTTGTACCATGATTACAATGATGTTTTCTATGTTAACACATTAATATTAATGTTATTATTTGCGCGTTAACATAGTATAACTTACAAGAAAACTGGCAAAACCGGGGCACCACCGTCAGTCATTCATTCGTTCCTGCCGCTGCCCGCCGGTTCAGTCTTCTCCAAGATTTATTTAAGAAAAAAACTGCAGATGCTGGAAAAATCAAAGGTATAATAAAAAGGAGTTTTTTAGTGCCTAAACATCCTGGCTCTAGTTATGTCTCTAACAGCAGAGCACATCCCTCTGAAACTGAACCAGATTGATTGTGATCATGGTGTCATGGTTGACCCCGATCTGGGCTTACAATCCAGATCTTGGAACACTTTGTCGGACATCATGCATCAAACCCAAAGCAATTGGGCCGTCGGGGACTTTGCTGTCTACTCTGGCTTCTGATGTGCATGGAAGGTTGGGTATTTCAGGTTTGTAGGATGCATCACATGTTTGGGAACAGCTCCATCAAAGACCACAAGAAATTGCAGAGAATTGTGGACAAAGCCCAGGTTATCACATGCCAACCTCCCTTCCATTGATTCAATCTATGCTTCATGCTACCTTAGAAAGGTCACCAGCATAATCAAGGACCAGTCTCGCCCTGGTCACTCCCTCTTCTCCCCTCTCGCATCAGGCAAGGGGTACAGAAGTGTGAAAATACACACCTCCACATTCAGGGACATTTTCTTCCCTGCTGCTATCGGGCGGTCCTGAGTGACTATCTACCTCATTGAAGACCCTCGGACTATCTTTCATCAGACTTTACTGAACTTTATCTTACACAACCCATATTGGTACTCTGTGGATGGCTCGATTGTAATCATGTATAGTCTTTCCGCTGACTGGTTAGCATGCAACAAAAAAGCTTCACTGTACCTCGGTACACGTGACAATAAACTAAACAAAATCAAACTAATGGGTGTCAGGCTTCAGTTGGTAGAAGCGCCCAGCAGATCGTGTAGCATTGGTGGGAAGAGAAATAGAGTTCATGTTTCTAGTCAAGACACTTCGTTAGAAATGGGGAAGGGAGAGAAGCAAATTAGTAGCAGAAATGGTGAGCAGGATAGAAAGAACAAAGCGAATATCTGCTAGGGTGAGTCCAGGTTAAATATGGTTAGACGGTCCTTACACCTCACTGCTCTGCTAATTGATTACACAACTCCTGCACTGTTACGAGGCGGACAATACAAACTTGAGGAACAGCAGCTCCTCTGACTGGGCACTTTACAGCCTTCTGGTTTTGGTGTTGATTTTGGTCTAAAACTAGAGAGCATAGGTTTAAGGTAAAAGAGAAAAGCATTTCTCAATACAAAAGTATTGTGTTAGGTTTTGGTCACCCTACTTTAGGAAGGATGTCATTAAACTGGAAATACTGCACAAAAGGTTTACGAGGATGTTGCCAGGAACTCAATGGCCTGAGCTACAGGGATATGTTTGGCAGGCTAGAACTTTATTTCTTGGAGCGCAGGAGGCCAAATAGTTGTTTTATAGTGTATGCAATTTTAATTTATGAAATTCTATACACCTCTATAAAGTCATGAGGGGAATAAATGGGGTTAATGCACAGAATATTTTACCTAGAGTAAGAGAATCTGGAACTAGAAGGCATGGGTTTAGGGTGAAAGGGTAGAGCTTTAATAGGAACCTGAGGGACAACTTTTTCCCACAGAGGGTGGTGGGTACATGGAACGAGCTGTCAGAGAAAGTTGTAGAGGAAGGTACAATTACCACATTTAAAATACATTTGGACAGGCACGTAGATAGGAATGATCTAAAGGGACTTCCGGTGGCGCTATGGAGGGCTAGAGAGCAACGCCAGCCAGCTCCTTGAAAAAAACGGTGAAAAATCGGGGAGAAAGAGACCTCAGGTAGGACGCTATCCCAAGAAGATGTGTCGAATAAAATGATGAAAAAATCGGAAGGTGAAGATCTTACAACTTTTATTGCAAGTGAAATTGCTGGCTTAAAGGAGGAAATAAAGCTGGAACTAAAGAGTGAACTGGCAAAAACGAATGAAGAATTGAAGAAGATGAATTTTGGGGAAGAAATAAAAAAAATCAAGGAGGAAATGAAGGAGTTAAAGCTTGAAATTAATACCACGGCTAAGAATACATCGGATGAACTGAAGAAAGAAATTGCAGAAATATTGACTGAACAAACTGCAAGTTTGACAAATGAGACGAATGTTAAAATCAGAAAAGTGAAAACTGATCTTGAAGAAAGGCTGAATCCTGAGGAGGTGGCACTGAATCAACAGACGGTAGCCATTAAGGACCTTGAAGAACTAGAACAAGTGCTCAGACCACGGCAAAGCTTATCACAGAAAACCAACGTCTAACTGAATTACTGGGCAAAATAACTGAGAAATGTACTGAATTGGAAGGTCGCCAGAGAAGACAGAACCTAAGAATTGCGGGTATTCCAGAAGGGAAAGAGGCGGATCAAGATCCCCGAGAATTCACTGCTAATCTACTGCAAAAAGTTTTATCTCTGGATCAAAAGCCTTTACTTGCTCGAGCACACAGAGTGATGAAACGCCAGACAAGACAAGGCGCTCCCCCAAGACAAATGATAATAAAAGAGCAGTACGACTATGTCCTGGAGAGAGATGAGACTATCCAGCAGAGGTCTCCAGGAAACGAAAAGCATTTAATGAGACCAAAAGAATCTTGAGGGAAGTGAAGAATTTGAAATATGGTCTGAGATAACCAGCTACCCTAAGAGTCACTTACAATCAGAATTAACACTTTTTCACCAACCCTGTGGAGGCACTGGACTTTGCCCAGGAAGATTAAGGTTCGAGAATATGCTTGAATAATACTTTTAAAACTGAACTTCATCATTGAATAAACTGACTTTGCAGGACTGGATGGAACCAAAGTCGTGACTAAGGAACCTGGAGAAAGATGTGGATCAGAAACTCTCCCATGGATACTAATAATTAGTACAACTGCACTACTAATACAAATAACTAATAAATACTAAAATTATAGCGTGGTATCTTTACTAATCAGAGTTAATAATTATTACTAATGACTAATACTTACTTATAATGGAATGATTAGAGTCAAATATAGTTTGATTTCATTTGCCCTCTTTGGCAATCCTTTTTTCTTTTTTATTATTAATTTTTTTTAATTTTCTTTTTTCCTTTCTTTTCGTTTTTTTATTATATTTTCAAACAAGTTTTAAATATATGTATCCTCACATTTCCGACTATTGAAACCCGAATATTTTTAAATCCAATATCCCCGGTTAAATACTGCTATGGAATAAAAGTTCCAAGAAACCAAGGAGCTGGTTAAGTTGGTAACATCAACTACGGAAGTCGGTAGATGGTTAGCCATGCTAGTATGGCTAGCACTAACTACACTAATACTAGATGTAGTTTTTTCCTTCTTTGTGCACAATACTAATTTCTTAACCTGTCCTCTTTTCTTCTCTATTATAATCTATCATTATTATTTTCAGTTTGAATGGAGTTACAAATTGGGTCAAAGGAGGTACACTCGTGAGAGACATTCAAGGGTCTTAAAATTCGTCTATTCGGAGTTCGGGTGTAAGGTCGGGTCTGTCGAACTGAACCATTGGCTCTATTATAGACCCCCATAGACAAAAGATGCAAGATTTAAAAATGAATAAGGGGAATGAAGGAATAACGTTTTGTAGCTGGTACGTTAAAGGTATTAATGAACCAATTAAGAGAGGTAAAGTACTAGGACATTTAAAGGCAATTAAAGCTGATTTGATTTTTATTCAAGAAACACATTTAAAAAAAGATGTCGAGCATAGGCTGAAAGCTGAATGGATAGATAAAACATAAGATTCTTCTTTTACACACAAATCCAGAGGCGTAGCAATATTATTTAGTAACTTTATTCACCTGTACATAAAACCTATTCAAGAATAGATTATTTTTTGGTTGACGCTAAACTTATCTCACGTACTTATAATTCAAAATACCATAATATTACAATCTCAGATCACGCACCTTTAACATTTATGATTAAAATAAATGGTAAAACGGAAAAACAGGGACAATGGAGATTTAACCCACAAATTTTAAAAGACAAAGTAACTCAGGAATATATTATAGAACAGATCAAGATTTTCTTTGGCATAAATGATAAACCGGAAATATTTTCTTCCCTATTATGCAAAACTTTTAAAGCATATGCTCGTTGAATTATCATTTCTTCTCAAGCATTTTATAATAAAGAGAATCGGAGGGAACAACAAGAATTGGAAAAGGAGATTAAACAATTAGACACAGAGAATGCTGCTAATCCATCCATGACAAAACATAACAAAATCGCTGCACTGAAATATAAATAAAATAAAATATAGTCAGATCAAGTTGTAAAACTCTATCAATATACTAAACAATTACAATTTGAATTTGGAGATAAACCCCAAAAATTATTGGCTTGTCAATTATGGAAAATGGAGGGAGAAAAAATAATCCATAGGATTAAATCATACAATGGTGAACCATTAGTACAACCCAAAGATATTAATGAAAGATTTTTGCAATATTATAAAAATTTATATTCAACCAAAATGATAGAAAACAGGATAGGAATAGAAGCATTAAAAAAAATGTAATCTGAATGGGTTGGATTCAGAAAATAGAGAATCACTAAATGCTGAAATATCAGTAAAAGAAATCGAAGAATCTATCAGATCATTAAACAATGGTAAAACACCGGGACCAGATGGTATTGGTTCGGAATTTTATAAAACATTTTATGATCTGATTGCACCACGTTTGAAGATACTCTATGAATACATCTATACCTAAAATGGACAAAGAAACGTTAAATGAATCTATTATAACACTTATACCTAAAATGGACAAAGATTTGGACGACCCAGGATCATATAGAGCTATAGCTCTTTTAAATACTGATCAAAAGATACTAACCAAAATATTAGCACAAAGAGTAAGCACAGTTATCAATAAATTAATTCACCCGGATCAAACAGGATTTATACCAAAACGATATTCCCCATATAACCTGAGGCGATTATTCAATATTATATCTTTGAAAAGAGGTACTAATAAAGATCTAGAAATTACATCGTTAGATGCGGAGAAAGCCTTTGACCAGGTGGAATGGTCTTATTTGTTTTCGGTCATGGAAACTTTTAAGTTGGGAGAGAAGTTTATTACTTGGGTTAAATTATGATACACTAATCCAACAGCCAGAATACTAACAAATCAAATGTTATCAACTAAATTTAATTTATTCCGAGGCTGCAGACAAGGTTGTCCTTTATCCCCGCTATTGTTTGCACTTGTAATAGAACCATTAGCTCAACGTGTGAGATTACATCCTGAAATTTATGGGTATGACACCAGAGATGCTGAAAATAAAATCTCCTTATATGCGGATGATGTATTACTTTATATTACAAAGCCGGAAATTAGTATTCCAAATTTATTAAATTTAATAACTGAATTTGGATTATTTTCAGGATATAGTATTAATTTAAATAAAAGTGAACTTATGTCAATAATGGTAAATAACTTACATATATTACAACAATTCCCTTTTAAGACAGCAAAGGAAAAAATCAAATATCTTGGAATTTATGTAACAAAAGATTTGATCCTTTATTTAAATTTTATTTTCCACTTTTACTGAATAAATTAAAGAAGAATATTTTATATTGGAAAACATTGCCTATTTCAATGCTAGGTAGAATTAATGCAATAAAAATGATTTTTCTCCCGCAATTACTATATCTCTTCCAATTGATTCCGATATATCTTCCTAAAAATGTTTTTAAGAAGGTTGATTCTATAGTCACCAACTTTATCTGGGATTATAAGAGTTATAGAATAAATAAAAAACATTTTATGTAAATCAAAAAGAAATGGAGGTCTAGCACTGCCAAACTTTATGCTTTATTACTGGGCAGTTAATATTAAAAACATGAATTTTTGGTTAGTAGAGACAGATAAACAACCAATCTGGTTAAAAATGGAAAAAGAAGATTGCCTTTTGAAATTAGCTCGATTTTATTCGCTAATATTAAACTAGGTAAGAAAATCTATAGTGAAAACCCTATAATAGAAAGTGGGATATGTATCTGGAAACAAATAAAGAAAACATTAAAATTGGAATGTATACCATTAGCCCTTACCATTGTAAATAACGTTACATTTAAACCTTCAATTATGGACAAAAGTTGTTTACAATGGAAAAACAATGGAATTAATAAGTTGGGAGACCTCTACAGGGAAAACTATTTCCTGTCATTTCAAGAATTACAACAAATTTATGGATTACATTCAAAAGATTACTTTAAATATTTACAAATTAGAGACTATGTAAAAGCAAATACACAGGAAATAAGAAAAAGAAAGACTGAAATTTTAGATGAATGTCTAAATAAACACCCGAACACAGAAAAGTTGATATCATATATTTATAACATTTTATTGGAAAACGATGTCCCAATGACAGAAATATATAGGCAAGCGTGGGAAAACGAATTAGGTCAAATAATCAGACTAGAAGTATGGGATGAAAGTTTACAACATATACACCACTGCTCGTTAAATGCTGACACTCTCTTAGATTACAAGTATTTTTCCAAATGTATCTGTCATATGTGATAAATGTCAGCACTTAGAAGCCAACTTAACGCACTCATTTACAAATTGTATAAAAATTACTAAATTTTCTGTTGTTAATAAATTTGAACTCAAAATTAATTATTTATTAGAAACAGATCAATTTAACGAATCAAAGGTTTAATAATTGGGAAAAAATTAATATTGAAATTCTGGAAAGGTCCTACATCCCCCACAATCAAAATGTGGATTACAGGAATGTCGGAGACACTTCATCTGGAAAGATTAGGGCTTGTCCTACTGGACAGGTTGGATCTTTTCAGACGGATATGGTCTCCATTTATTGAATATTTAAAGGGTCAAAATGGCTTGGTGCGAGAACCTGACTGAAGCCTGAATAAAGGAATGGATGAAGAATCATACATAACAAATCATGGATATATCTCCAACGATGGATAACCTGTTTAACACTCCACTCATTTTTTTTGACTTTCTATTTTTATTTTATTTTTCTCTATCTTTTCCTATCTGCAATAAAAACAAAAAAATGTATAGAAAGACAAATAAGACATACCTGTTAATATTAATATTAAGAATGTATGTGACAAGTATATTCTTTTAATATGTACTTGCGTCTAATAAAAATATTTAACAAAAAAGGAATGATTTAAAGGAATATGGGCCCGGCGCAGGCAATTAGGACGCTCTCAGGGCGGCAACCTGAACGGCGTGGATGAGATGGGCCAAAGGTTTTCCGTGTTGTATGGTTCTGTGTCACAAAGACGTGTATTGTTTCTCTTTTCACAGGTGCTGTGAGTCCTCAGTGTTTTGAGGATTTGCTTTATATTTTCAGAGACTGAAACATTTAGGAAATGACTAAAATATATACCTCTCCACCTCCTACCCTTCCTTCCACCTCTATGTTTTTACCTCTAATACTATTTTCCCTGTCAATTATTTTTGCATTTTATTTTCAAGCCACTCACTCTGCCGAGGCTGAAGGTGGACACAAAATGCTGGAGTAACTCAGCGTCAGGGTCAGGCAGCATCACTGGAGAAAAGGAATAGGTGATGTTTTGGGTCAAGACTCTTCTTCAGACTTTAGAGTCAGGGGAGAGGGGTCCAAGTAAAGGTACATAGAACAAATTAATGGAAGACACGCAAAAATACAAATCAAAGCCAGCATCGAAGATCAAGGAAAGGTGGAGCCCACAATGGTCCATTGTTGGCTGTGGGGAAGGTGATAAGGAGTGGTTATAGTAAGACTCACCAGGAGATAGTGAAACTAGTAGGGCGATTGGGATGGGGGGGGGACAGAGAGAATGAGGGGATGCAGGGATTACTTGAAGTTAGAGAAATCAAAACTCATACCGCTGGGCTATAAACTGCTCAAGCGAAATATGAGGTGCTGTTCCTCCAATTTGCGTTTGACCTCACTCTGATAGTGGAGGAGGTCCTGCATTGGAGAAAGGTCACCATTTCCCCCTCTGCCTTTTGTTTCTGGCGAGGTTGGAGCTTTTACAGCGTGGTGGAGTGCGGGGCCGCAGTCCCTCCGGCGGCCGCTGGGTGGGAGCAGAGAGCGGGATGGGAGGGGGAGGTGGGGGAGAGCTAGGAGGGGAGAGGGGCGCTGAAACCCAGCCTGCAAGCTGGAAGAAGGACGCACTCGCTGCTGAGACCTTGCTCCACAAGATCAAGAACTCCTCTCTCTCTCTCTGTCTCCGGCACCCAGCAGAGGGCCAGGCAGCATGCAGGAGGGGAGTGGGGAGGTGATGAAGGAAGGGGTGTTGCAGAAGAGGAGCGAGGGTCTGCTGCAACTGTGGAAGAAGAAACACTGCGTCCTGACCGAGCAGGGTCTCTTTCTGCTGCGTCCCAGGAAATACCTGGAGCTGTCCCAGCACCAGCCAGAAGCCAGCGGCAACGGGGCCAAGCAGCTCCGCTTCGACGACATGAAGACGGTGGACAGCGTGGAGAGGAAGGGGAAGTATGTGTATTTCACGGTGGTGATGACGGACAGGAGGGAGCTGGACTTTCGGTGCCCGCAGGACGCTGGCTGGAACGCCCTGATCACCCTGGGCATGGTGCAGTATCAGAACCGGCGGGCCATGGAAGCGGTGCAGAGCAGCCGGCAGAAGCTGGCACAGCGGGGCATCGGTGTGGGGATCCACAACGCGGCGTGAACCTGCCCAGCAGTCACCCCTTGTAGAGGTGAGGCAGCCCCTACCCACAGAACAATAGTAACCCCGACCCTCCCCACTCACCCTCTCCTCTTTGTCCTTGTCCCATCTTCTTAGGAGAGATGCAGAGAACGAGGAACCGCAGATGTTGGTTTGCAAAAGAACAAGACCCAAAGTGCTGGAGTAACTCAGCGGGTCAGGGCAGCATCTCCGGAGGACACGGATAGGTGGTGGTTCCTTCCAAACGACGCCTTCTCCGTGTCCTCCAGGGAGAGGAAACAAGGAACTGCAGATGTTGGTTTGCAGTTAAAAAAAAGGCACAAAGTGCTGGAGTAACTCAGCGGGTCAGGCAGCAACCCTGGACCCGTCTTCAGACACAAGACTCCAATGGCCTTGACAGAGTAGATATTGATGAAAACACAAAGTGCTGGAGTAGCGCAGCGGGTCAGGGCGGCAGCCCAGCCCTGGGGGACAGGGATAGGTGGGGTTGCCAAACGTCGCCTGCCCATGTTCTCCGGAGATGCTGCCTGGTCCGCTGAATTACTCCACCACTTTGTGTCTTTCTTAGGAGGGATGTGTTGGGTTGGGAGGGCGTGCTGGAGCGGATGAAATCTACCACAGTTGTCGACAGCAGCACAGAACGACCTGTATTCCACGGGAAAAATGACCAAAAAGAGTTTGACGATGACAGGGGCAAGTGTTTTACGCAGAGGGTGGTGGGTGCCTGGAACGCGCTGCCAGGGTTGGTGGTGGAGGCAGATATCATAGTGGCTTTTAAGTTATAGCGGATAGGTACATGAAAATGCAGGACAATGGGGACATATGTGCAGGCAGATAAGGGTTGGTTTTGGCACCATGCTTGGCACAGAAATGATGGCCCGCAGGGCCTGTTGTTCTGCTTTACTGTTCCATGTTATATTTATTGTTTTTATATATAATATTATCTGACCTGTTTGGAGAGCATGCAAAACAAAGCTGTCCACTGTACCTCAGTACAGGTCACCATAATAAACCTAAACCTCTGAGATGTTCCATGCTGTTCCTAGCTAAAGCTAAAATATGTAATTGCTAGGAATTTAGGTTGAGGAGTTATTAGCTATTAAACTGACAAATGGCTTTAAGTGTTATAGAATCAGAATCATACAACATGCCCTCCAGCCCAAGTCGTTCATGCCACTCAACATGCCCAATGTAAGCCAGTACCATGTACCCACATTTAGCCCATATCCCTCTAAACCTTTCTTATCTTTGCACCTGTTCAAGTGTCTTTTAAATGCTGTTATAGTACCTGCCTTAACTATTTCCTCTGGCGGCTCATTTGATAGACCCGTCACTTTTAATCGATTCTATTTTTAATGGAAATTACACTTGTCAAACGTAAAGCGGGGAGGAAGGAACTGCAGATGTTGGTTTACACCGAAGATAGACCCAAAATGCTGGAGTAACTCACCGGGACAGGCAGCAACTCTGGAGGAAAGGAATAGGGACGTTTCGGGTCGAGACCCTTCTTCAGACTGACTGAAGTGTTAGGCAGAGATTGATAGGTAATTGGATTAAGTCTAATTTCGTTTACGACTCTGGGCAAACCAGTTCAAAGATTAAAAGCCTGTTAGGAGGGAAGTTGGAAACACTTTTGCAAATTAGGAGCACTCTTCCTCACACATCAAACAATACCCATGCTACAGTACCCAAAACATTAAGTTCTGGATTAACTCAGCGGATCAGGCAGCTTCTCTGGAGGACACGGATATGTGACGTTTTGGGTCGGGACCCTTCCCCAGACTGAAGACTGCAGTCTGAAGAAGGGTCCCGACCTGAATCGTCACCTATTCATGGTCCTTCAGAGAAGCTGCCTGACCCGCTGAGTTACTCCAGCACTTTGTTTTTGTAAGCCAGCATCTGCAGATCCCTGTGTCTACATAATACCTAGGCAATGGCTAATTCATAAATTGATATTGATAGATCAAATTAAGGGATGGGGAACAACATTTGGATGTGTCGTGGTCTCATTGATTAGAAGAGGATTCAAGAGCAGCCCCTCTCAGGAACAGCTTATTTCCGTCTGTTTACAGGCTTCTGAACTAGGGTACTGTCTGACTAGGGTTGTCTCCATAAGCTAGGGTACTGTCCGATTCACCTCTACCCCTTTGTAGACATTGGACTCTGGAACTGGGGCGCTACAATGCTGAACTCTATATTCTGCACTCTGTATCTTCCCCTTTGCTCTGTCTATCGTTTGACTTGATTGTGTTTATGTATGCAGGCTCGTATGATCTGATCTGTTGGGTTCGCATGCAAAACAAAGCTTTTCACTGCAATTTTGTACGTGACAATTATAAACCTAACTCTAAACCTAGCGGACCAAATAGCCCACTCAAATTCCTATATTCCTGTGTTACGCAGACTTGAGGAAAGGGATCTGCTGTAATGTATCATTCAGCAGAATTACAATGAAGACATGGTCGGAATCTGAATCTGATCAGACATCATTCAGTCTAGGAGTGCAGGAGAAAAGACAAAAGAGTTTGTTGGTCAGTCTTTAGTGTTATTCTCAGTGCACGGGTTAGAATGTGTGTGTAGCAGTTTGCATGTGTTCTGTTAGCTAAGCATGGGTAGGTATTTTACAGGGCATACTGTTTGCTGAGATCTCACCCTCTGTATTAAATCAGGGTGCAATGGTTGGAATGTGTGCAGTGACTGGAATGAAACAGACTTGCATCCTGATGGAACGATAATCATTTTACATCATCTAATTGTGTCATAGAATTCAAGATAAGATTATGGGCTTTTAAACAATTATTTATTCAATTATACTTTAATTCAATGATACTTTATTGTCACATGTACCTAGGTACATTGAAATGCTTTGTTTTGCAGACAACCCAGTAAAATAATATAGCAGACCTCACGGAGGCAGTAAATACGCCGGCCGTCCTAATTCTTGGTTAGTCTGACTTATGTGCAGATTATAAATATGTAAACCGAAGATAGACTCAAAATGTTGAAGTCACTCAGTGGGACAGCAGCATCTCTGGAGAGAAGGAATGGGTGACGTTCTGGGTCGAAACCCCTTCTTTAGGCTGAGGGTCTCGACCCGAGACATCACCCATTCCTTCTCTCCAGAGATGCTGTGTGTCCCGCTGAGTTACTCCAGCATTTTGTGTCCATCTTCGGTTTAAACCAGCATCTGCAGTTCTTTCCTACACATTATAAATGTGTAAATCTGTGTTCACGCCTTACAAAAACAATAGGGCTGCAGAGGGGCGCAGCGGTAGAGTTGCTGCCTTGCAGCTCCATAAACCTGGGTTTGAACCTGACTAAGGGTGCTGTCTATATGGAGTTTGCACGTTCTCCCTGTCACTACGTGTGTTTCCTCCAGCTGCTCCGGTTTCCTCCCACATCCCAAAGACGTGCAGGTTTGTAGGTTAATTGACCTCTGTAAATTGCCCTGAGTGTGTAAGTAGTGGATGAGAAAGTGGGATAACTAGTGTGAACGGGTGATTGTTGGTCAGTGTGGACTCAATGTTTCCATGCTGTATCTCTAACCTAAATAGTTTTGCTGAACCCTTTTATCATGTGCAATGCCATTCTGAGTTTAGTTTTCACCTTGTGCTTTCTGAGGTGTATCTGTGCAAAGTATCTCTTTCTCTTGCGCATGTATATAACACATCATATTAGTCATCTACAAATGCAAACCCCAGTGGCTTTTTGATATGCGGTTTGTGAGGCATCTGCAAAGACTGTGCAGACCTTTAATGTCCTTGGTGCTTATGCACCTCTCCAACTGACCATATGGGATGCACACATTCCTGATAACAAGATGGAGGTATATCAAGCAAAACGCACAGTGCTGGATGAGCTCAGCAGGTCAGGCAGCAATACGGGGAGGAAATAGATAGGCGACCTTTTCTCCAGGTCCGTTTTTCAGACTGATGGAATAGGAGGGAGACCGCTGCAAAAGAGAGGTGGAGGCAGGGTAAACCTTGACAAGTGATAGGTAGATACAGGTGAGGGGGGGTGGGGGTGTGTGATAGGTAGATGAGTGGAGTAAGTGACAAAGACTGGAGGTGAAAAGGAGACAAAGGGATATCAGAAAAGGCGAGAGAAGGAGTGAAAGGTAAAGCTGGAGGGAGGGATGTGGGTGGAAGGTGACGGGGGTGGGGGGGATAACTGGGAAATGGGGGAATCGGGGATGGGAGTTAGGCTTACGAGGAGTAAGGAACAAGGTGGCTGGGGGGGGGGGGTGTTGGAGATGGTTGGAGAAAAGTGAGTGCACCGAGGTGGGTGGAAGGCATGGGATAGAAAGAGGAGCTAGAGGAGTATGCATTTAAGTTGGAGAATTCAATGTTCATATCATTTGGTTATAAACTACCCAAGTGTAATCTGGGTGTACATCACCACGATTAGAGTTCTTCTGAAGTCCATGTCCATAGATCATAGGAGCAGAATTAGGCCATTCGTTCCATCGAGTCAAATCTGCATCCACACTTGCCAAGTCTAAAGGAGGAAGGTTGGCAGATATATTGGACCAGTTAATAGAGAACCTGGGGTGTTCCTGTAGAGAATGTTCTGGAGAGATTTAATATTATGAACACTGAGTAGTCATGCAGAAAAGAATGATAAACTATTCCCACTGACAAGTGAGACTGTAACTAGATTAACAATGGGAGAGGTGAAGGGAGACTACTTTTTACACACATTCAGCTGTCGTGATCTGTAAAGAGCTGACTTGTTGGTGAAAGCAGATTTCAATAGGGAATTGCATTAGTATTTAGAAAAGACATAATGTACAGGTTTGTGGGGAAAGCCAGCACATGCCAAATGGCTTCCTCCATAACAAAGGTTCCGTGTCCACTCTGATCTGGACACCCATTGACAGTAAACAGTGTTTAGTTTAATTTAGAAATATAGCATGGAAACAGGCCCTTCGGCCCTTCGAGTCCAAGCCGACCAGTGATCACACAAGTTCTAAGTTATCCCACTTTCTCATTGACTCCCTATACACTAGGGACGATTTACAGAGGGCCAAATAAACTACAAGCTAACACATTTTTAGGAGGAAACTGGAACACCCCGAGGAGACCAACGTGGTCACAGGGTGAACGGGCGGCGCTGTCGTGCAGCGAGATGTTGCTGCTTCACAACGCCAGAGACCTGGTTCGATCCTGTCTATGGGTGCTGTCTGTACGGAGTTTGTATGTCCAACCATGTGGGATTTCTCCAGGTGTTCCGGTTTCCTCCCACACTCCAAAGACAAGCAGGTTTGTAGGTTAACTAGCTTTGGTAAGTTGTAAATTGTCCCTAGTGTGTAGTGTTAGTGTACGGGGTGATCGCTGGTCAGCAAGTAACTAAAGTAAGACTAACGTGTAAATGCCACTCAGACAGCACCCGAGGCCTGGATGAACCCCGCGCCGCTGGCGTTGCGAAGCAGCGGTTCTACCCGCTGCGACACTGTGCCGCCCCTTAGATACAGCGATTCTATTCATTTAAAAAAAGTGTGTTAACCTGTATGATGTTGCAGAAATTTATAAAGTCATTCTCTGCTTTTTTTCGCAATTACCCACTGCCAAAGTCTGCAGTCCGCTCTCCATTATTTTAATGTACTGCACTGAAATGGAACAAGTCAGGGATATATATATTTTTTTGGACTTTTTCTCCAGAAGAATGAACTTCAATTATATCAGTAATACAATACAGAACATCATTATTCTGAACCTAGCTGCTGAATAACTCTCACATATCTTAACTTGAGGCAAAAATGTAAGCCGATATGATAATTTATAACTACAATGAATGCACAGTAATGTACATGTAGAGTTTTATTTACATTTTTTTCCTTCTGAAGTTATTTATTTAGTGTCCAGTTCTAATTTGACATTATATTTTTTAACTGCAGTGTAACCATTAGGAGACATATTAAAATGTTAGAACAAAGGACTGTTGATGCTGGTTTATACCAAAGATAGACACAATGTGCTGGCGTAACTCAGCGGGTCAGGCAGCATCCCTGGAGACAAAGGATGGATGATGTTTCGGGTCGGGACCCTTCTTCAGACCAAAATGTTACCTCTTGCCATCGGGCTTGGATATCACTCAGTTTCTTTTAGCATCCAATAATTTTTAAAACATGATTAGAATCGTTCACTTAGGGTAAAACACAAGACTTGTTCCTTTGTCCATTTCTTTTAAAATAATATATTGTTATCGTTTTTGGCCCCTTATAGGTTCGAGAAGGAGGGTACACACAGCGGAATCTAGCACACAGGAATGAAAAATGGAAATGCAGAAAACTCTGTCCATTGCAGATATCAGATTAGCTTATTAGACGCTGGAATGGTTTAAGCTGTAAACCCAGCAGACTGAATCGCCAAGAAACATTCAATCAATATTCTCCAGGACGAAGCTTTTAATGAATTCCATTCCTGGGCAGCTTCACGTGGATGTTTTAACATTATTTATAGCAGACTGTGTTTCTTTACATATGCTGGACGGGCCATTGATACGAAATATGTAATTATAAATTATTGACTTTTGTTTTTTTTGATTTTCATAATTGTTGACGTTTTAATTTAGTGCCTGATGTTTTTTTGAATGTTTGGGGTTTGTCAAAAAGGAACCAGAAGACTGAAGAGTAATGAGAGTGGTCGAAGTGAAAGTGAATAGCCCCTTTATTCTGCAACAGTACGTAGAACAGAATGGGTCTATATTCTCTGGTTTAGAAGAAGGAGCTGTGATCTCATTGCCAGGGCATGTAAGAATTTTATATTATTCATAGCGGGTGCCAAAAAGCTCCTTTCGCTGGTTGGTGAGTTTAGAATTTAGGGTTGGCGGTCTCAAGATAAATGAGATTGTGTGAAAATCCCTTCGCTCAGTGGAATGAGTATTTATTGCCCTGGGGTGGAGTGGCTGAGGGGGCTGTATGAGAGGGCACTTAAAGGAGATGCAGAATTACAGTAAACTCTGGATGATCAGCTATTTATTCCAAGGAAGGTGATCAGTAGATACCAACAAAATCAGGAGAAGCTGGGTATTGTTTAGTTTTAGCTTAGTTTAGCGATAGAGCACGGTAACCGGCCCTTCGGCCCACCGAGTCTGTGCTGACCAACGATCACCCCGTACGCCAGCCCTATCCTATACCCTAGGGACAATTTACAATCTTCATCGAACGCAATTAACCTACAAACCTGCACGTCTTTGGAGTGTGGGAGAAAACCGGTGAACCCGGGGAAAACCCACGCGATCACAGGGAGAATGTACAAGCTCCGTACATTCACCACCAGGATCGAAGCCGGGTCTCCGGCGCTGTTAGGCAGCAGCTCTACTGCTGCGCCACCGTGCCACTTGTGCTGATGCATTGCTTCCATCTGCATCAGGAGTAAACTATTTTTTATTTGATTATGTTTGACTTGCATCATGAGAAATCTGTTGTGTCCACACTTCAAGGAATTATCAGCCATAAACCTGCCTTTCGTTTTATACTACAGAGTTTCTGGTTTCTAAAATGCAGTTAAATTATTATTACATAAATACTGTAATATCATGAGCAAGGATTTTGTCTATAACTCAACAGGTTATGTAACAGTTTGTCACAGTGACCTTTTATTTCATAGCCAGGGCACACCACTGCATGTCACCCACAGAATTTTAGGCCACTTGATGCCTGTTTTAGACTATTCTGAGTGGGTAGCATCTGTAAATGTGCAATTCCTAATGCTCTAATTTAGTAGAAGTCTAACCATCAAGATAGTGCAGATACAACTCACTCGAGACAGCATTCAGTTAATCATTGAAATGTATGCACAGTTTGTGGTTGCATGTTATATTTTTTCCCCCAAATCTCTTAAGCATATTATATAAAACTGGAATGCTTAAAAATGCAACACTGTCCATAATGTTATCTCAATATCGTCCGGGAATATTACATTATTTGTCCATCCAGTTTTGCACGTTCCATATGGATTTGTGCCTTTCCGCGGATCACCAGATATAAATAGAAGGGCCTTGTGGTTTTGTTCCTTTGCACGATGCCGGTGTCAGGGCCGTGCCTTTGAAGCCAGCAGCTCGCTGAAGCCTGCTGTGAAGCTTCCGCTGTGCTGGTGTGACGAGTAACATGGTGGGTTTATGTCCCTAAACGACAGCTGTGAACCAGATGGGTCGTTGGGGCTATCCTGTGTAGATTCATAGAGGCGTAGCATGGAAACAGGCCCTTCGGCCCAACTTATCCATGCCCACCAAGTTGCCTACTCAGCGACATAGATTCATAGTCATACAGCATGGAAACAGGCCCTTCAGTTCTACTTTCCCACACCGATCAATGTGTTCCATCTACACTAGTCCTACCTGCCTGTATTTGGCCCATATCCCTCTGAATCTATCCTAAACATAAAATTATTAAGGGATTAGGCAGGCTGGATGCAGGAAAAATGTTGGAAGAGTCCAGAACCAGTGGTCATAGTTTAAGAATAAGGGGTAGGCCATTTAAGACTGAGATGAGGAAAAACATTTTCACCCAGAGAGTAGTGAATCTGTGGAATTCTTAGCCACAGGAGGCCAATTCACTGGATGTTTTCAAGAGAGTTAGATTTAGCTCTTTGGGCTAACTGAATCAAGGGATATGAGGAAAAAGCAGGAACGGGGTACTGATTTTGGATGATCAGCCATGATCATATTGAATGAAGGTGCTGGCTCGAAGGGCCGAATGGCCTCCTCCTGCACCTATTTTTAATGTTTCTATTTATCTATCCATGTATCTGTCTAAATGTTTCTTAAACATTCAGAGATAGAGATGGAGACAGCGCAGAAACAGGCCGTTCTGCCCACCGAGTCCGTACCAACCAGTACATTAGCACTATCCCACACACTAGGGACAATTTACAATTTTTACTGCAGCCAACTAACCTTCAAACCTGCATGTCTTTGGAGTGTGGAATGAAACTGGAGACCCGGAGAAAACCAACACGGTCAACATACACACTCCGTACAGACAGCATCCGTGGTCAGGTTCGAACAGGGTCTCTGGCGTTGTGAGGCAGCAACTCTATCACTGCACTACTGTGCCGCCCTAAATGAGGAAATGTTCAGTATCTTGGATGCTTCACTGTAAATACCTGCACATTTTAATTGGTGTACAACAATCTCAAATTCACCAGAATTGCCTTTTTATACACAACTCTTGTGGGATTCTCCCTTACGTGAAATGCTTTATGGTTAATTCCAAAAAAGAATTACATTGCCAAGAACCCAACTGTGTGTAACCCGGTGTGTGAGCTATAGTCTGGCAGCTAAGACAGTGAAACTATTCTTACTGATATAACTAGATACAATTAATTGTGAATGTTAATATAAAAGGTACCTGGCCCTAGCTTGTATACATAGAGTGGGAAAGAATGGAGGTTTAGACCTCCATTTGGCACAGTGGCACAGCGGTAGGGTTGCTGCCTTACAGCGCCAAAGACCCGGGTTCGATCCTGACTACATGCACTAACTGTACGGTGTTTGTACATTTTCCCTGTGACCTGTGTAGATTTTCTCTGGGTGCTCCAATTTCCACCCAAGCTCCAAAGATGTGCTGGTTTGTAGGTTAATTAGCTTCGTTATAATTGTAAAATTGTCCCTAGTGTGTAGGATAGTGCTGGTGTACGGGATGGTCGCTGGTCAGTGCGGACTCGGTGGGCCGAAGGGCCTGTTTCCCCGCTGTATCTCTAGTCTAGAGCCTGCTAAATCCTTCCTATCCATAAATCTGTCCACGTATCCTCTACCCTGAGGAAAAGGCTGTGAGCGTTTACTTTAATCATGCACCTCACCATCTTGTACACATCAGTCAGGTCATCCCTCGGCCTCCTACACTCCAAAGGAAAAAGTCCCAGCCTATCCCACTTCTCCCTTTAACTCAAGCCCGCAAACCCAGGTACATCCTGATGAAAGGCACAATATGCTGAAGTAACTCAGCGGGACAGGCAGCATCTCAGGAGAGAAGGAATTTTTATTTCAAAATAGACTTTATTCAGGTAATAAATATATACATGAACCCTGCAAAAAATTAATCCGGCATTTCCGGAGGCTATGCAAAATATTCAATACAGTCAATAATATTTCACAAATGTGTCCCCCACCTTCGCCACTCATGTGGCCCACAGGCGTGGGATCGCTTCCCTTGTTTTGAGGGGCGTCTCCACCACACCCTGCCCCCCATGTCCAGCAGCGGAAGGACCCTAGACTGTGGCCCTCCCCCACCGAGCCTTGGCATTGGGTGCACCGAGCTTCAGTGCGTCCCTCAGCACGTACTCCTGCAGTCTGCAGCGGGCCAGTCGGCAACATTCCCCGATGGACATCGCGCTCTGCTGGGTGGTGAACAACGCTCGGGCAAACCCAAGGGCGTCTTTCACCGAGTTGCTGACCTTCCAGCAGCACTCGATGTCAGCCTCTGAATGCGTCCCTGGGAACAGTCCGTAAATCACCGAGTCCTCTGTGACGGAGCGGTTCGGAATAAACCGTGACAGGGTCCCTTGCAGGCCTCTCCAGACTCTCTTGGCGAATCCACACTCTGGAAGGAGGTGGGCCACCGTCTCCTCTACAAAGCAGCCGTCCCGAGGGCAGCGTGACGGGTGACGTTCCGAGTCGAGACTACCTTCTCTGCGCCCTTTCCAAAACCATTTTTCATTTCAGGTTCATTTCACTGCACCTTTGGGTGCAAGTGACAAATAAATTTGACATTGACTTTGACTTTAACCCTCGACATCCTACCTGCGCACAACACTCCAAATGCAGCCTAAACAAAGTTTTATGAAGCTGCGATGTGACTTCCTAACTCTTATACTCTACGCTTCTATGCTTTATACTAGAGTTACAGCATGGAACCAGGCCCTTCAGCCCACCAAGTCTGTGCCGGCCATCGATCACCCGACCCGTGCACAAGCTGAGAGGTGATCTCTTTGAGGTATGCAAGATCATGGACAACTTGAACGCTCACAATATTTTCCCTAGGGTAGAAGGTACACGGACAAATATATGCATAGGGCGGGATTACAGTTCTATGGCCCCAATACACATTTTCACAGTTGTCAATTTACCTACAAACCTGCACGTCATTGGAGTGTGGGAGGAAACCGGAGCGCCCGGAGAAAACCCACGCGGTTACAGGGAGACCGTACAAACTCCTTACAGACAGCACCCGTAGTCGGGATCAAACGTGGGTCTCTGGCGCTGTACGGCAGCAACTCTACCGCTGAGCTGCCCACTAGCTACTGTTGAAACTGAGCAAATAAGCTGAAGAAAAATCCTTTCCAACCACCTGCAGGTTCTGTCGGTGAGCTTTGCCAGAGGGAATGTTGCCACCCTCTGGGAGCCAAAGTCAGGAGTGTGATGGATCACCCACTTGCCTGGTTGTGTGCAATGCCAACAGCACACAGGCAACTGGAAACGTCGAAGGATAAGCAGCAGGTAGTGCGTACCATCTACAAACTCCATCTGAAGCCACCGCCCAAACTGGTGAAAGGCGAGAACAGCAGGAACAGTGGAATACCAACATGTGTAGGCAGATACAGTGGTGGTGTTTAAGACGTATTTAGATAGGCACATAGTTCTGCAAGGAATGGAGGGGTATGGATCACGTGCAGGCAGAGGAGATTTGGTTATCTCAGCATCATGTTCAGCACGGACATTGTGGGCCGAAGGGCCTGTCAGTGTTCTATGTTCTGTATTCTCCCTACGTTGCCAAGGACAATACTCACTCTTCTAGCCAACATTTAGGGCGGCACGGAGGCGCAGCGGTAGAGCTACTGAGACCTGGGTTCAGTCCTGACCATGGGTGCTGTCTGTGTGGCGTTTGTATGGTCTCCCTGTGACCTCGTGGGTTTTCTCTGGGTGCTCCGGTCTCCTCCCACATTCCAAAAACGTGCAGGTTAGTAGGTTAATTGGCTTCAGTAAGTTGCAATATTGTCCCTAGTGTGTAGGATAGTGCTAGTGTACGGGGTGATCGCTGGTCAGCATGAATTCAGTGGGCTGAAGAGCCTGTTTCAGCTCTTGGTGGGGCCTCAGTGGGAGGATCGCCCTGTACACGAGGACTGTCTTACACACTAGGGACAATTTACAATTTTTTTTACCAAAACCGATTCCTCTACAAACCTGTGTAAGAAGGAACTGCAGATGCTGGTTTAAACCGAAGATAGACACAAAAAGCTGGAGTAACTCATCGGGACAGGCAGCATCTCTGGCGAGAAGGAACGGGCGACGCTTCAGGTTGAGACCGTTCCTCAGGAAGGGTCTCGACCCGAAGCGTCACCCTTTCCTTCTCTCCAGAGGTGCTGCCTGCCCTGCTGAGTTACTCCAGCTTTTTGTGTCAATCTACAAACCTGCACGTCTTTGGAGTGTGGGAGGAAACCAGAGCACCCGGAGAAAACCCACGTGGTCTCGGGGAGAACGTGCACACTCCGCACAGACAGCACCCACAATCAAACTCGGGTGTCTCGCGTTGCAAGGCAGCCAAGTCTAGTCAAGTTTATTCGTCACATACACATACGAGATGTGCAGTGAAATGAAAAGCGGCAGTGCTGGCAGATTGTGCAAAAAGACTACAAAACAGAATGGAACAGAAACACATATTAGAAACATAGAAACGTAGAAAATAGGAGCAGGAGTAGGCCATTCGGCCCTTCGAGCCTGCACCGCCATTCAATATGATCATGGCTGATCATCCAACTCAGTATCCCATATTACATATTACATATTTGCGGGAGGAAAAAAAAACCCAGCAATTTTAAAAAGACACCACACAACAGTAAAAAGCTACAGTAAAGTTAGAACCTGGAGAGATAGGAGTTTACTGTCCTGATGGCCTCTGGGAAGAAACTTCTCATCCTCTCTGTTCTCACAGCATGGCAACAAAGACATTTGCCTGACCGTAGCAGCTGGAACAGTCCGTTGCTGGGGTGGAAGGGGTCTCCCATGATCTTGTTGGCTCTGGAGCTGCACCTCCTGATGTATAGCTCCTGCAGAGGGGCGAGTGTAGTTCCCATAGTGCGTTCGGCCGAACGCACTGCTCTCTGCAGAGCCTTCTTGTCCTGGGCAGAGCAGTTCCCAAACCAAATCGTGATGTTTCCGGACAAGATGCTTTCCACAGCCGCTGAGTAGAAGCACTGGAGGATCCTCAGAGACACTCTGAATTTCCTCAATTGCCTGAGGTGGTAAAGGCGCTGCCTTGCCTTACTCACCAGTGCGGCAGTGTGTGATGTCCATGTCAGATCCTCTGAGATGTGGACTCCCAGGTATTTAAAGCAGCTCACCCTATCCACAGTTTCCCCATTTATCTTCAATGGTGTGTACGTCCTCGGATGATGTGCCCTCCTAAAGTCCACGATCAGCTCCTTGGTATTTTTGATATTCAAGAGGAGGCTGTTGTCCTGACACCAGAGTGCCAGATCAGCCACCTCCGCCCGGTAGGCCTCTGCAAAGCCATTGGCAGCATCTGTGGAAGGGATAGACCAAGGACGTTTCTGGTTGAGGCCCTTTGTGAGACTGATTGCAGTTTGGGGGAAGAAAGCTGGAAAAGAGAAGTGGCGGTGGGCCAAAGTCTGGCGCGCGATAGGCGGATACAGGTGAGGGGGGTTTGATTGGCAGATGGGTGGACAGAGGCTAGTGATGAAAAGGAGACAAAAGGGCCACAGATCAAGAGAGCAGAGGAGTGAAGTGTAAAGTCAGAGGGAGGGATATGGGTGGAAGGGGGCAGGAGAGGTGGGGGAGAGCCAGGGAAGAGCGGTGAAATAGCAGGAGAAATGCGTATGGGAGGGGCACAGGATGGAGAGAGGGGGAAGAGGGGTTGTTACTGAAAATTGGAGGATTCAATGTTCATACCGTTGGGTTGTAGGAAGCCCAAGTGGAATATGAGGTGCTGTTTCTCCAGTTTGTGTGTGGCCTCACTCTGCTAATGGAGGAGGCCCAGGACAGAAAAGTCAGAATGGGAATGGGAAGGGGAGTTGAAATGAGTTAGATGCAGCAAACCTCGGCGAGTGCAATTGTTCAGCAAAATGGTTGCCCATGCTGGGAAATCCATAATGGAAGGGTGATGGGCAGAGGGAACCGGTCGGGGAGAAGTCCGGCTGATGTAGGCATTACCACCGGTATCCTCATCCAGTGAACGAGTAAACGTTTGATTTGATTTCCTCGCATGTTATCCCTGTCATGAAAATGTGTTCATCCACACAATGTTTAATTTAGTTTAGAGACACATCGTGGAAACAGGCCCTTCAGCCCAACGAGTCCCCGCCGAACTTCGATCACCCGTTCACACCAGTTCTATGCTGTCCCAGTCTCGCCCCACTCCATTCACACTCGGGGCAGACAACCTACAAGCCTGCACGTCTTTGTAGTGTGGCAGGAAACCAGAGCACCCGGAGTAAAACCCACACGATCACAGGGAGAACGTACAAACTGCACACATGCAGCACCTGTAGTCAGGATCGGATCCAGGTCTATGGCATTGTGAGGCAGCAAGTTTACCGCTGCACCTCTGCGCCGCCTAACATAATGTTCTGAAACGCTGACATATGGACCTTCCTCTACCTGAGTGGGGCTCTGCATTTTGACACACTGCTTTTATTCTGATCGCCCCTTGCGTGAATGCCATTTGAAAGAAAAATGCAGACAGTGTAAACATGAGTGACGACGATGAGGCAGATATGAAGAACCAGGCCTGTTTGATGAATAAACCTTTTGTATCTTCGGCACAGACAGGAAAGACTTGTGTTTGTTTTGCCAGCAGTTTGAAAAGTCATTAAGGGTTTCGTCCCGAGATATTTAGCCCAGAATTGGCCAAATGGAATTTTAACTACTTTTATCTTTGAGCTTTAGAAATAGTGTGTCTTGTTGGAATAAATAACTGTTCTATTCATAATCTATCACGAGGACTTCATAGGGAAGATGCAGCCAATTCCAAACCGCTCCCTCCTTCACATCTCTGTAAACTGCTGGGATGTCGGAGTTAGCGGGCATTTTGGTTCCTGTTTACATCGTCTGTGAGGCAAACATGAGGGGAAAGGTCTTGAGGGATATGGTCCACACACGGGCAGGTGGGACTAGTGTCGATGGGGCATCATGGTTGGCATGGGCAAAGTAGTTCGAAGGGTCTGTTTCCGTGCTGTATGACTTTGTGACCTTGTGACTGAGTGGTGCAGCGGTAGTTACTGCCTTACAGCACCAGAGACCAGGGTCCGATCCTACGTACTGTATGTACAACGTTTTTTACGCTCTCCCTGTGACCGCCTGGTTTTCTCCGGATGCTCCGGTTTCCTCCTACACTCCAAAGACACACAGGTTTTTAGGTTAATTGGCTTCATTTAAATTATAAAAGTAAGCTCCCTAGTGTGTCTAGGATAGTGCTAGTGTACAGCTGGTCGGCGCAGACTCGGTGGGCTGAAGAGCCGGTTTCCACGCTGTGTCCAAAGACTCCCTGCTGTAGGAATTCAGCGGATCAGGGAACATCTGCGGTAGGACGTGACAGTCAATGTCTATAGACAGAGTGAGTCATCTGTCTATCCCCTCCACAGACACTGCCTGACCCCCTGAGCTTCTCCAGCACTTTGTGTTTTGCTCGGGATTCCAGCATCCGCAGTTCCCTGTGTCTATCCTGAACAATGAAACTAATTATATAACGTTAGTGCAGACACAAGAGACCGCAGATCTTTGAGTCTTGAGCAAAAAAAAACAAGTGCGGGAGGAACTACGCGGGTCAGGCAGCATCAGTCATCCAGCACTGTTTGTTGCTTAAAATTCGAGCAAGGTGGCACAGTGGCGCAGCAGGTGGAGTACCAGTGAACCGGTTTCGATCCATGCTGATTATCCATGCCATTTACGCTAATCCCATTTGCCCACATTAGGACTGTGTACGTTTATGCCTTGCCTATTTTAAATAAATGATGAGATCCATAGATAGGATAGATCAGGGCCTTTTGAATGAATCCAAATTTTGTAGAACAAATCCTTTTATTTTTATTAGTATGCGTTTGTTTGTCTTTTATTATTTTTATTTTAATCTTAAAATGAACGTATTTAAAATACTAAAGACTAAAAGAAGATTCAACAAAATAATCCTCCCCGACTGACGGCCACAATTAAAACATTAGTAAGTCATGAGGGCCATTTTAACAAAATAATGTACATTTTGAAGTATGTCTAATTGAAGTTTCTTGGATGTGCCCTTATTAGATTACAGCTAACTTAATGCGGCATTCCAACATGAAAAGGTTCCCCACCCCTGGGATAGATAGTCTTTTCCCAGAGTGGAAGTGTCAAAGATTAGAGTTTGTGTCTTTAAGGTGAGTGGGGGGAAGTTTAAAGGTGATTTACACAGAGAGCGGTGGGTGCCTGGAACATGCTGCCAGGGGTGGTGGTGGGGGCAGGTACAATAGCAATGTTTAGGATGCATTTAGACAAGCATATAAGCAGGCAGCGATGGAAGGTTATGATCATGTGCAGACAGGGACTAATTTAGATTGATAGTGCAGGGAATCTGTCTGAAGAAGGGTCCCCACCTGAAATGCCCCCATATCCATTCTCCCCAGAGACAACGCCTGACTCTGGCATTTTGCATTTTGCTCAAGGTTCCAGCAGCTGCAGTTCCTTGTGTCTCCAAGGATTGTCTTCTTGGATGAGCCCAGTCTTAGACCCAGGGTGAAACCGGCAGCAAGCGAAGGTTTGCTCCTCAACAGCCCCAGCACTACCCTCTGACTCTGACAAGATTCTAAAAGATTCAGGGACAGTTTCTTTCCAGCTGTTATCAGGCCTACCACCAACCACCCTATCCTATCACCATCCTATCACCAACTAGAGAGCGGTCCTGACCTACCATCCACCTCATTGGAGGCCCTCGGACTAACTTTAATCAGACTTCACACCGGACTTTATCTTGCACTAAACATCATTCCCTTTATCCTGTCTCTGTACACTGTGGGCGGCTTAATTGTAATCATGTGTAGTCTTTCCGCTGGATGGATAACACGCAACAAGAAAGCTTTTCACTGTACCTCGGTACATGTGACAATTATAAATTAAATAACTACAAGACCAGTCCCAAGGAGATATAATGGCAAATTGTGCCAACAACTCCCACAGCCTTGGCAGGTTAAATAACTTGAGAATCCTTTCCACTGAGGCAGACTCAGCCATTGCTCTGGTGATCTGTACACCAGTGCAATTGAGATTCCTATCCACAATACAATGGCCTCACATTCTCCTATAATCATGAAATGCGGGCGCTCACCCTAGTATACTGACCATGCGTATACTCTAGAGTCATAGATTCATACAGCATGGAAACCACCAAGTCTGTGCCGACCAGCGATCACCCATGCACTAGTACTATCCTACGCGTGAGGGACAATTTACAGAATCCAATTAATTGACAAACCCGCACGGCTTTGGAGTGTAGGAAGAAACACGAGCACCCGGAGAAAACCCACGCTGTCACAGGGCGAACGTACGAACTCCATACAGACAGGATCGAACCTGAGTCTCTGGTGCTGTGAGGCAGCAACTCTACCGCTGCGCCACCGTGCCACCCCATCTATTCACAAGAGACATTGGACAAGTCCAACAGCACGGTGTACAGTTGTGCATCCTCACTCTATTGCTCTGCAACACAAACCCATTACTTCCATTAGTCGCTGATTTGATTTGTCGAGATTCATACAGCCGGTACATGAAATTAGAATGAATTATGAACAGTCAGAGTAATCGGTGACATGATCGCAATCAGTTGAGTGTATGTCAGGAACTAAGCACAGACTTGAGCTATCCCGAGGGCAGATCACAGTTCGGACAAAAGCGGGGCTATTTCAAGCTTCAGTGGCAATTAGGGACCGTGTCAAATCAAACCAATTAATCAGAGGATTGATGAAGAAAGCCAGTATTGTGTGGCAGGGCTGCTTCTGACTGCTCCATTCAACTAACATTGTTTTTAATGTCTGGTTACGTTGGGGGCTGTGAGTGTCAGTCAGATGCACTCTCAGCTTACACTCACAAGTCGTACTCTGCTTCAGAAGCTCCCGGCGAGCCCCGGCCACACCCCGACAGCAGGCCTGGCTCACCCGCCGGGGAACAGGGAGATGGTGGCAGACCCTGGACAAGGGGCCAGTAAGAAGAACCGGGAGTCTTACCTTCCGCTGCAGGAGACGCCCCCGGGGCACGAAGGGTGAAGAGCAAAGATCATAGAGTGGAGCAAGATACTGAGGCTCCGCTCTATGATCTTTGGTGAAGAGGGCCGGGCGAGGAGAGGGACGACGGTTCACGGGACAACCAGAACGGTGGAAATGGCTGCAATGGGCCTTGATGGCCAACTGCAGCCTGGACTGTGAAATAGTGCCATTCTATACTAAACCAGGGATTGAAGTTATGGAGGGCAATTATCTTATGGATCTGTCAGAAACAAATAATCTCACTGTACCTCAGTACATGTGATAATAAAGGAACTGTTGAACCAATTAAGGGGATCTCTAGGCTATCGCAATAGGCTGATCTGTCTAATCCCACTTCTTGCTCTTGTTCCCAACTGTGCGGGACTGTTTGAGGTGCAGGGGATGAATTAGACGTTAAATGACCCCTCTCTGCCCCCTCAGCTAGAATGTGTAAAACTGGGCCTCCTCTGTTGCCAGAGTGAGGTTACTTGCAAACAGGAGGAACAGTGGCACACTGGAGGGCGGCACGGTGATGCAGCGGTAGAGTTGCTGCCTCACAGCGGCAGAGCTCTGGGTTCGATCCTGACTACTGGTGCTGTCTGTATGGAGTTTGTACGTCCTCCCTGTGACCTGGTGGGTTTTCTCCGGGTGCTCTGGTTTCCTCCCACACTCCAATGATGCACAGGTTTGTAGGATAATTGGCTTTGGCAAAATTGTAAATTGTCCCTAGTGTGTCGGATAGTGCTAGTGTACGGGGTGAATGTTGGTCGGCGCAGACTCAGTGGGCTGAAGGGCCAGTTTCCATGCTGTATCTCTTAAGTCTAATGTCTAAAGCACCTCAAAAAACTTAAAGCTTAAAAAACTAACAGTATGAACATTGAATGTTCCAATTTTTGGTAACCTCTAATGTACACCCCTCACCCCCTTCCCCCCCACACCCTCCCCTCTTTTGTCCCCCCTCCACCCCCCCCCCCCCCCCCCCAAAGTCTCTGATTGGAAATATTGACTGATTTATCTTCCCACCGATGCTGCCTGACTGGCAGAGTTGCGCGCTAACCTGTCAGCCGAAAAGGATATTGCAGAAAAGGATAATCTTCCAGCATTACTGCTTTTGCTCCAAATTCCAGCCTCTGCCGATTTCTTTCTTTCCCTTCAGCTCAGCGTCTCCTCGCCACTCTCCCGCTGTGGGAGCTTCTTTCCTGCAATCCCACCTTCAGAAGCGCTAGGAAAAAACTGCAGATGCTGATTTATACCAAAGATAGACATAATGTGATGGACTAACTCAGCAGGTCAGGATAGGTGATGTTTCGGGCTGGGCCCCTTCGTCAGACTTAAAGTTGGGGGAGGTGATGAGCTGGAGACCAGAAAAGACCAGGATAACTCTTTGCCCGCAACAAATGACCTCAGGCAGGTTGGTGTCCTGGAAGGCCCATTGGTGGCTGGGGAAGGTGCGATCTCAAGAGGGATGTAATGTGGTGAACTGTGGAACTGGTAAAATGACCAGAGTGGAGGTAGGGGGCAAGGGGGGGATGAGGGAAGTGTTAGTAGAAGTTATTTCACTGGCTGCGGAGTCATAGAATCTTATAGCGTGGAAACAAGCCCTTTGGACCAACTTGCCTACGCCAACCAACATGCCCCATCTACATTAGGTCCATCTTCCTGCTTTTGGCCCATATCCCTCTGAAGCTACCCTATCCATGCACCTGCCTCAACTACCTCCTCCGACAGATCGTTCCATACACCCATCACCCTTTGTGTGGTAAAGATACCCCCTCATGTTCCTATTAAATCTTTCCCCCTTCACCTTAAACCTCTGTCCTCTGGTTCACGGTTCCCCTACTCCAGGCAAGAGACTCTGTGCGGTTACCCGATCTCTTCCTCTCATGATTTTGTATACACTCTCAAGATTTCGTACATGCTCTTTGTGACAAAAGTGCATGGCGCTACTGAAACTTAAGTTTATTCTTTTATTCTCTTCATGAGCTGGCAATGGTACAAAGCGCTGGGGCGGTGATAGGATTGTTTCAGGAGCCCGTCATCTCCTACTAACTGGAGGAGTCAATGCATCTTTCAGCATGATAAAATACAGCTCACCAACTATCAATCAAGAACGTGTCTTGATAAAGCTAATATTTATCACCTTAATAATCGCACCAGATTTATTTTGATTTCTCTTTTGCTCTCTGAATAATTCAGTTGCAGCAGCTGGGGTAAACCGCATGAAAAAACTAGCATTTATTCAATGTTTCTTCATGTCTGTAGAAGTGCTGGTGAGTGCAGATGGCCACAACCCCAGAGTTTTCACAGTGGACTCTCACAGCTGCTCCATGCTTTGTTCACTCAATGAATGGAAGGAGAAAGTGCTGGGATTAGTTTGACCAAAGCCCCTATGGACCCGTCGATGCACAGCACCTCTCTGCTCTACAATACTCTCTCATATTTTGCTCCCGTAGGGCAAAAGATACAGAAGTGCGAAAACGCGCACCTCCAGATTCAGGGACAGTTTCTTCCCAGCTGTCAACAGGCAACTGAACCATCCTACCGACACCGGGAGAGCAGTCCTGACCTCCTATCTACCTCATTGGAAGCCCTCGGCCTAGCGCGCAACAAAGGTTTTCCACTATACCTCGGTACACGTGACAATAAACTAAACTAAACTCAACTTTACTTTTAGAATTTAGACTTTAGAGATACAGCGAGGAAATAGGCCCATCGACCCGCCGAGTCAGCGTCGACTTGGAGTGTGGGAGGAAACCGGAGCACCTGGAGAAAACTCACGCAGTCACAGGGAGAACGTACAAACTCCATACAGACAGCACCCGTAGTCAGGTTCAAACCCGGGTCTCTGGCGCTGTAAGGAGCAACTCTACCGCTGCGCAACCGTGCCACCCTGGATTAGGAGGAGGCCATTTAGCCTATTGGGCCTATACTGGTTCATGGATCACCTGCTTTAATCCCATTCCACCACCAGTTCCCCTGAAACTCTTCTATGCACCATAGAAGGCATACTGCCAGGTTGTATCACAGCTTGGTTTGGCAACTCTCCCTGAGACTGGCGCAGTGGCAGAGTTGCTGACTTACAGCGCCAAAGACCCGGGTTCGATCCCGACTAAAGGTGCTGTATGTATAGAGTTTGTACGCTCTCCCAGTGACCGCGTGGGTTTTCTCCAGGTGCTCTGGTTTCCCCCCACACTCCAAAGAAGCACAGCTTTTTCGGTTAATTGGCTTCTGTAAATTGTAAATTGTCTCCAGTGTGTAGATTAGTGCTAGTTTATGGGTTGATCGCTGGTCGGCACGGACTCAGTGGGCCAAAGGGCCTGTTTCCACGCTGTATCCTTAGTCTAAAGACCAATTGCTTCAATTTCATTCCAGGTCACTTCCCCCTGCAACCTGTTTTATGCACCATAGTAAGTAAACTGTTGGGTTGCATCACAGCTTGGTTTGGGAACAGCTCTGCCAAGGACCACAAGGAATTACAGAGAGTTGTAGATGTAGCCCAGTCCATCGCACAGACCAGACTCCCCACCGCTACACTTCACCCTGCCTCAGAGAAGTAGCCAACATAATCAAAGATCTTTCCCACCCCGGTATTTCCTTATGCTCCCCTCTTATCGAAACATAGAAACACAGAAAATAGGTGCAGGAGTAGGCCATTCGGCCTTTCGAGCCTGCACCGCCATTCAAAATGATCATGGCTGATCATCCAACTTGGTATCCTGTACCTGCCTTCTCTCCATACCCCCTGATCCCTTTAGCCACAAGGGCCACATCTAACTCCCTCTTAAATATAGCCAATGAACTGGCCTCAACTACCTTCTGTGGCAGAGAATTCCACAGATCCTGTCTCCTGTCGGGAAGGAGGTATGGAAGCTTGAAAGTACGCACCACCAGCTTCTTACCGAGGTCAGGATTGAACCGGTGTCTCTGGAGATCTGAAGCAGAGGCTCTACCCACTTCTCCACTGTGCCAATGTTCCATCTTGAGAAGCATTCATCTATTCCTGTGTAGTGAACTTCATTGGTAATTCCTGCAAAATCTGGCCATCCTGGTGTATGTCTGACATAGCAAATGATTTCTACTGCAATTATAAATGATTCATAATTATTATCGGAAATATAGTAGCTGCTCCTCAGGATTTTACTGCATAGCACACCTTATAAGCCAGGTCACACTGTATGTCAGGGGTATGTCAGTTAAAGATGCAGCAGAAGATAGTGTTACAGATACAGAGAAAGTGCAGATTAAAAAAAGTCCAAAGACTGTGAGGAAAATAAAATGAAACATTTTTTTGCTTATTTTTCTATTGAATCCCCACTGTTTGATATCAGATTTATCAGATACTGATCAATATATCTGCATTATGTTTAAAGGATTGTGGATTGATCAGTTCCTGATCAACGTCTCTGCATTATGTCACCTGCAACCTGAGTTCATGTTCACAATTCAAAGGAGCAGAATTAGGCCATTCGGCCCATCAACATCACTCCTCCATTCAATCGCGGCTGATCTATCTTTCCCTCTCAACACAATCCTCCTGCCTTCTACCCATAACCCCTGACAGCCTTAACGATCAAGAATCTGTCAATCTCTGCCTTAGTGAGATCCATTAACGGCCTCCACAGCTTTCTGTGGCAATGAGTTCTGCAGATTCACCACCCTCTGACTAAAGAAATTCCTCCTCATCTCCTTTGTAAAGGTACGTCCTTTTATTCTGAGGCTGTGACCTCTTGTCCTAGACTCTCCCACTGGTGGAAACATCCTCTCCACATCCACTCCATCCAGGCCTTTCACTATTCAATAGGTTTCAATGAGATCCCCCCTCATGCTTCTAAACTCCAGCGAGTACAGGCCCAGTGCCATCAAACAGGAGGGTCCATTTACCTTGGCAGACTCTCCGGCATTTTCCGCAGTGGTTTCCGAGCCTGGCAGGAAATGGGAAGCAGGTTCGGCCTGGGCGCCAGCTACAGAGGTGTGCCAGGTGGCTTGGCATGGGGTATCTATTTATGGAGGAACCACCAAACCATAGCTGCCCCAGAGTGGGTCCTCAGTCTTCGGTTCCTGCTTCCTCTCCAATGTGCTCACATCTCTCATCGGCCTTGTACTACCATTGGCTACAAATCCCTGCAAAATCCTGGCATGGCTGTTATATAAACATATCCAAGAAATCACACAACGCCTCTTCTTCCTCAGAAGTCCAAGGAAGTTCGGCATCTCTCCAACAACTCATACCAAGGTCTACAGATGCAACGTTGAAAGCAAACAAACACTTGATGACACTGGGCCTGTACTCGCTGGAGTTTAGAAGGATGAGGGGAGACCTCATTAAAACTTACTGAATAGTGAAAGGCCTGGATAGAGTGGATGTGGAGAGGATGTTTCCACGAGTGGGAGAGTCTAGGACCAGAAGGCACAGCCTCAGAATAAAAGGATATACATTTAGAGAGGAGAATTTCTTTAGTCAGAGGGTGGTGAATCTATGGAATCCATTGCCACAGACCGCTGTGGAGGCCAAGCCTTTGGGTATTTTTAAAGCAGAGAGTGACATGTTCTTGATTAGTAAGGGCCTCAAGGGTTATGGGGGAGAAGACAGGAGAACAGGGTTGAGAAGGAAAGATAGATCGGCCGTGATTGAATGGTGGCATGGACTCGATGGGCCAAATGGCCTAATTCTGCTCCTATGACATGAACATCCTAAAGACTTTTCTCTGGGTATCTTTTTGGGATAACTAATGCCTCAACTTCCTCCGAAGATTACGGAAATTTAGCATATCCGCAACAATTCTTACCAGTTTCAGTTTCAACAAATGCACCTTAGAAAACATCCTATTAGGGTGCATCACAGCTTGGTTGTAACCCAGCCCATCACACAGACCAGATTCCCCACCATCGATTCCATCTATACTTCACACCACCTCGAGAAAGCAGCCAACATAATCAAGGACCACTCACACCCTGGTCATTCCCTCTTCTCCCCTTTCCCATTGGGCAGAAGATTCAAAAGCATGAAAGCACGTACCACCAGGTTCAGGAATAGTTTCTTCCCCTCTGTTATCAGATTATTGAACGATCCTCCCATGAGCTAGGGTGTCATCCCGATCTCCCAACCTACCTCATTGCAGACCTTGTACTTTTTCATGTATCTGCACTTTTCTCTGTAAGGGCAGCACCGTGGCGCAGCAGTAGAGTTTCTGCCTTACAGCACCAGACTCCCAGGTTCGATCCTGACCACGGGTGCTGTCTGTGTGGAGTTTGCATGTTCTCCCCGTGACCGCGTGGGATTTCTCCGGGTGCTCCGGTGTCCTCCCACATTACAAAGACATGCATGTTTGTAGATTAATTGGCTTTGGTTAAAAAAAAATTATAAATTGTCCCTAGTGTGTAGGATAGTGCTAGTGTATGGGGGATTGCTGTTCAGTGCAGACTAGGTGGGGCAAAGGACCTATTTCCGTGCTGTATCTTTAAACTTAACTAAACTGAATGAAACTAAACTGCAACGCTATGTTCTGCACTCTGGTATTTTTCTCTTTGCACTACCTGTTGTACGTGTGTGTGGCCTGATTGTACTCATGCATAGTATAATTTGACTGGATGGCATGATAATAGGCTTTTTTGCTGAACCTCGGTACATGCAGCGATGATAAATTCATGCCTTCGTCGATGCTGTCCTGGCAGCCAATTTAAAAGCGTAAAAACTGCAGAGATCGACATTTGGCACCTCTTGAGTCTGAAACCCTCTCCCGGTTTCCAAACACTTTAACATCCCTTTCCATCCACACACTGACCTTTCTATCCAGCGCCTCTTCCACTGCCAGAGTGAGGCCACACGCAAATTGGAGGAACAGTACCTCATATTTTGTTTGAGCAGCTTACAACCCAGCAGTATGAGTTTTGATTTCTCGACATTCATGCAACCCCTACATTCCCTCTCCCCCTCCCCCACCCTAGTCATCCTATCAGTTCCACTTTGTTTTGCCTGCTATCCGATCAGTGGCGCAGCTGGTAGAAACACTGCCTGCCCAGCGTCAGACACCAAGGTTTCATCCTAACCACTGGTGCTGTCTTCGTGGAGTTTGCACGTTCTCCCTGCGACCGCACAGGTTTCACTCAGGTGCTCCGATTTCCTCCCACATCCCAAAGCCGTGTGGGTTTGATTAATTGGTCCTCGGTAAATTGGCCCCAGTGTGTAGGGAGTGGATGAGAATTTGGGATAACATAGAACGATTGGTGGATGCTCGGACTTATTTTCAGAGCTCACGTCATTGTGGCCTGGGAGATAACCGAGGCAATCACTCGTACACTAGTTCTATGTTTCGCATCCTAAGCATTAGGGCAATTCACAGAAGCCGATTAACCTACAAACCCTGCATGTCATTTGGACATGGGAGGAAACCGGAGAACCCACGCGGTCACAGGGAGAATGTGCAAACTCCACCCGAGGCCTCTGGTGCTGTGAGGCAGCAGCTCTACCGCTGTGCCACCATCTCGCTCACTATTAAATCTTTCCCCACGACTGATGTAGCGCTTCGTGTCTTTGCCTTTTGAACGAGTCACTCATTCATTCGGGGGGGCACGGACATCATTGGTGAGGTGTCCTTTATTGCCCAACCCTAATTACACTGGAGCAGAGCTACCGAGCCATGCCCTTGAATTCCCATCATCTGTGCACTGAGGATGCTGAACCGACACCAATTCATTTCCAGGCTGGCTTGCCACTCAGAGGGGAACCTGATCATCTCTGGAAGCTGTTCCCTAAAGATATTAATAACATTGTCAAAAACACAATAAGGCAGAACACAGGGGGAGATGGACTGCTGAGATGGGTGATATATTATTTCAGATGTGACAGTATATTATCAAAGTGTCCTCTGAATAACCAGAAACAAAGGACCTTAATTGACAATTGTGTGGAAAATCCATTATTCTGTCAGTTCCATTAATCACTTCAGCGCGTCCAATTTTTAGGAGGTCTTTTGAAAGGTTAAATCTTTAAAGGGGACCGGGGCCCTTTCCTTAGAACAATTGAATGTGAAACATCTTTCCTTTGAGAGCAGGACAGAGGAGCGGCGGTAGAGTTGCTGCCTTACATCGCCAGAGACCCGGGTTCAATCCTGACTACAGGTGCTGTCGTTCTGCACGTTCTCCCTGTGAACGTGTGGGTTTTCTCTGGGTGCTCCAGTTTCCTCCCGCATTCCAAAGACATAATGGTTTATTGGCTAATTGTCCCTAGTGTGTAGGATACAACTGGTGTACGGGGTGATCGCTGGTTGGCATGGTGGACTGAAGGGCCTGTTTCCACATTGTTTCTCTAAACTATAATAAACTAAGCTAATCCCTCCTTCCCAAAGATTGATGGTTACACGACATAGCTCTTCTTCTCAAAGCGAACATATGACATCCAAGGTGATATTTCACCCCTAATAACTTCTGCTGGAAAGGGTGCAGAGAAGATTAACGAGGATGTTGCCAGGACTCGAGAGCCTGACGTCTTGGCAGAGGTTTAGAAACATAGAAACATAGAAATTAGGTGCAGGAGTAGGCCATTCAGCCCTTCGAGCCTGCACCGCCATTCAATATGATCATGGCTGATCATCCAACTCAGTATCCCGTACCTGCCTTCTCTCCATACCCTCTGATCCCCTTAGCCACAAGGGCCACATCCAACTCACTCTTAAATATAGCCAATGAACCGGCCTCAACTACCCTCTGTGGCAGAGAGTTCCAGAGACTCACCACTCTCTGTGTGAAAAAAGTCTTTCTCATCTCGGTCTTAAAGGATTTCCCCCTTATCCTTAAGCTGTGACCCCTTGTCCTGGACTTCCCCAACATCGGGAACAATCTTCCTGCATCTAGCCTGTCCAACCCCTTAAGAATTTTGTAAGTTTCTATAAGATCCCCTCTCAATCTCCTAAATTCCAGAGAGTATAAACCGAGTATCCAGTCTTTCTTCATAAGACAGTCCTGACATCCCAGGAATCAGTCTGGTGAACCTTCTCTGCACTCCCTCTATGGCAATAATGTCCTTCCTCAGATTTGGAGACCAAAACTGTACGCAATACTCCATGTGTGGTCTCACCAAGACCCTGTACAACTGAAGTAGAACCTCCCTGCTCCTGTACTCAAATCCTTTTGCTATGAAAGCTAACATACCATTCGCTTTTTTCACTGCCTGCTGCACCTGCATGCCTACTTTCAATGACTGGTGTACCATGACACCCAGGTCTCGCTGCATCTCCCCTTTTCCTAATCGGCCACCATTTAAATAATAGTCTGCTTTCCTGTTTTTGCCACCAAAGTGGATAACCTCACATTTATAGCACGTTTAGCAGGCTAGAGCTTTATTCCTTGGAGAGCAGGAGGATGAGGGGTGATCTTATAGAGGCGTACAAAGTCATGAGAGGAACAGATAGCGTGAACACACAGTTTTTTGTCCAGACCAGTGAAATGGAGAACCAGAGGACATGGGTTTAAGGTGAGGGGGCGGAAAGATTTAATGGGAATCTTCACGGTTCTTTTTTACATAAAGGATGGTGGATGTATGGAACGAGCTGCCGGAGGTGGAGGTGGAGGTTGAGGCAGGTATTATCGCAATATTTAAGAACCCGGAGAAAACCCACGCGGTCACAAGGAGAACGTGCAAACTCCGTACAGACAGCACCCGTAGTCAGGATCGAACCTGGGTCTGGCGCCATGAGGCAGCAACTCTAGCGCTGTGCCACCTCATGCTGATGGAGTTTAGACCTCCTCTCTTCCACTCAGCCATTTCCCGTATCCCAGCACCACTCCAGGCACCAGAGGCACAGCAGGAATGAGTTCAGTAGGTCAGTGAGGGACTCAATGGGTCAGGCAGCATCTGTGAAAGGAAATGGACAGACAACATTCAGTGACAGGTGGATTTAGGTGAGGACAGGTTGAACGGCAGATAGCGATGTTTTAAAGACATTTGGATAGGTATGTGGAGAGGAAGGGTTTAGAGAGATATGGGCCAAATGCAGGCAGGTGGGACTAGCTCAGCAATAAAAACTGGGCAGAATGGATGAGTTGGGCCTGTCTCCATATTCCATTACTCTGTGACTCTGACACGGAACAAGTAAATTATAATCACATCTATCTCCCATCCAACTGTTCTACAACTGATTAACTGGCCATTCACACATCACTGCTCCTGGGAGCTGGCTGTGCACACATTGGCCACTTTACAGCAGGATCTCCGCTTCCACAGTACTTCACAAACTGGGGAGCGCTCTGTGAGTCCCCGGGTATCTGACAGGCTCTTTACAACTGCAAGTCTTTACCGCAGATTCTCATGGTGCCCCCTTCACACGCACGCGCGCACACACACACACACACACACACACACGCACACACACACACATACTCACGCACACTCACTGCAATCACGCTCACACTTACACACACCTTCACACACTGACACACAATGACACACACACGCGTACAAATAAAATCACACTGACACACATAGGCAGTGTGTGACTCACACAATCACACACACATTCACACACACACACACACGCACACACACACACACACACACACACACACACACACACACACACACACACACACACACACACACACACACACACACACACACACACACACACACACACACCTGCCAAGGGAGATGATCAGAGGGTAAATGCAGTTTCCGTGCCACTGCTTTGCCCGAAAGGAGCAGATTAAGAGCGAGTGACACCTCAGCCGGAGTTCCATTCTCCTCTGCACAAGTAATAACTTCCTGATTAGAATATCTCCTGAGCTTGCATGTCTGGTCTTTTGCAAGCCCAGCTTTCCTGCAATGAAGTGTGAAATTGCGAGATGCAAAGCCTGGTATTACCCTAATGAATACAGCCGAGAGCCTCATAAAACTCCAGAACATCCAGCGATCACTCAGAGCTGACCCTGAGATGGAAGGAAGCCTTTTGATTCAAATCACAGCCTTTATCCATTTCATCAAGAAACAAAGTATTAACACCCACAGATTAATTTAAGCTAGTAAGTGTGTAATAGAGGAATAAAGACAGGATTTGAAAGCTGAAAACAAAGCATTTTGAAGGGAAGTTTGAAGATGCATTCTGGTGCTTCAGAAACAATGGACTTTCTGGCGAAATTACAAAAAAAAAATCATTAAAAAAACGCTTCTATTTGTTGTTTGAAAAGATGCTAATTTGGAATGCTCCAAATCTGTCAAATAATATTAAGGACTTTCCTAACACACGCTGATTTCTATAAAATGCATGGCCGACTACTGACATAAATGCAAGAATTAACATACAGTAAGCCATTCATGAATAACCAATCACACTAATACTTAAGCATCAAAATTATTATGGGTGATCACTAATTCCTGAGCTTCACCGAGAGATTTTTAAAAAAAAATGCATTATTGTTTTTCATTAGTTCATAAGTCTTAGGAGCAGAATTAGGCCATTCGGTCCATCATGTCTCCTCCGCCATTTGATCATGCCTGTTCTATCCATCCCTCTCAACCCCATTCTCCTGCCTTCTCCCCATAACCTATGGCACCTGTACTTACCAAGAACCCATCAATCTCTGCTTTAAAAATACCCATTGACTGCAGTCTCTGGCAATGAATTCCACAGATTCACTACTTTCTGACTAAAGACATTCCCCCTCATCTCCTTTCTAAAAGTATATTCTTTTATTCTGAGGCCTTGCCCACTGGTCCTGGACTCTCCCGATAGTGGAAACATCCTCTCCACATCCACTCTATCCACGCCTTTCACCATTTGGTAAATTTCAATTTGTTCCCCCGTCATCTTTCTAAACTCCAGCGGGTACAGGTCCGGTGTCATCAAACGCTCATCATAAGTTAACCCTGAAATCTTTCTCGTAAACTGGATAGTTTTTTATACACGATAAATAGAAGTACTGCAACAGAAGGTGATCTCACATGTTAAGGTGTGGAAAGATACAGTTCTAATGTGGGCAGATGGGATGAATGTTTAATTAGCATGAACCCGATGGGCTGAAGGGCCTGTCTGTGCTGTACAGTTCTATGACATTCACAAACTCAGATCCTTCACTCCTAACCCCACCCATGTTGCAGCCTACCTCCCCACTATCCTCCTAGTGTAGTGATACAAAGAGTAATGGCCAGAGGAAGGTCAACTGTCTAGAATTAGAACTAATAAAATATAGAACAGTACAGCACAGGGACAGGCCCTTTGGCCCACAACATCTGTGCTAAACCTGATTCCAAGATGATCCAATCTCCGCTGCCTGCACATGATTCATCCCTCCATTCCCTGCATATCCATGTGCCCATCTAAAAGCCTCTTGAGCACCACAATTGTATCTGCCTCCACCCTGGCAGCGAGTTCCAGGCACCCACCACCCTCTGTGTAAAAGAGGGGGAGAGGAAGCTGCATGAGCTCCAAACCCAACATTCACACCAATTAGAGAAATATAAAGGACTTAAGATGGACACAAAATGCTGGAATAACTCAGTGGGCAGGCAGCATCTCTGGAGATAATGGATAGGTAGTGTATCAGGTCAGGATCCCGACTCGAAACATCGCCTATCTATTTTCTACAGAGATGCTGCCTGACCCGTTGACTTACTCCAGCATTTTGTGACTTTCTTTGGTGTAAACCAGCGTCCGCAGTTCCTTTTTGTTAAATGGAAAGGACTTAACTGGGAACCATTTCTAACCCAAGGATTCCCCAGCTACTAAATGCTGCCTCCAGATTCAGGGACAGTTTCTTCCCAGCTGTTATCAGGATACCGAACCATCCTATCACCAACTAAAGAGCGGACCTGACCTCCCATCTATCTCATTGGAGACCTTCAAAATATCTTAAATCGGATTGTGCTGGACTTTATCGTGCACTAAACGTTATACCCATTTATCCTGCATTTGCACACTGTGGGCAGCTTGATTGTAATCATGTGTAGTCTTTCCGCAGACTGGACAGCACGCGACAAAAAAGCTTTTCACTGTACCTCGGGTCACGTGACAATAATAAACTAAACTAAACTAAACTACAGAACACATTCAAAGCCCAATGTCGACGGCACATTCCATGATCAAAGGACTCTATTTTATTAACATTCACGGCATAGTTCAGAGGATTAAGTAGAGAAAATTAATGTTTTAAATTTCCCATTCGGCTCACTACGTTTAAACAAAATATGTCCAAAAATAACAGGCTAAATTTCCCTTGGCAAGGCATTGAGCATACGGCACAGGACGATGGTTAAATATGGACTGAATCCAACTCTTTCCATAACAATCCAAATCCCTGGACAAGATACTGTGTACCATTCTCAGCGCCAGAGACCCAGGTTCGATCCTGACTGCGGGTGCTGTCGTACGTTCTCCCCGTGACCTGCGTGGGTTTTTACCTGGTGCTCCAGTTTCCACCCACACTCCAAAGACGTTGGCAGGTTTTTAGGTTAATTGGCTCGGTAAAAATTGTAAATTGTCCCCAGTTATGGAGGACAGTGCTAGTGTACGGGGTGATCGCTGGTCGGCAAGGACTCAGTGGGTCGAAGGGCATATTTCTGCGCTGTGTCCCTAAACTAAACTAAATTAAACCCACGCGGCCACAGGGAGAACGTGCAAACTCCACGCCAAAACAGAACCCAAGATCAGGATAGAACCCAGGTCTCAGGCGATGCGAGGCAGCAACACTGTCTATAGTTATAGGTTTACAAAGAAGACTAAATGTGGTCATGGACTTAGAGTCATACGGTGTGAAAACAGGCCCTTCAGCACAACTTGCCCACCGACCAACATGCCCCATCTACACTAGTCCCACCTGCCTGCGTTTCACCCACATCCCTCTAAACTCTGTCGTGTCCATGCAACTAATTGCTTCTTAAACGTTGCAATAGTCCCTGCCTCAACTACCTCCTCCGGCAGCTCGTTACACACCCTCCATCCCGGGAGATGGGAAGATTAGGGTTTTCTCCTCTGAGGAAGGTTGGTGGGTGGCCAGAATATTAACAGCTCCACCACTAAGCCCTGGCGCGAAGGAGTGAATGGAACGGCAGAAAGGATCTTTTCAACTAGATTCTTGACAAGACGATTAAGGAGCAGCAGCCTCACGCCTCGAACAAAGCCGTACTTGATCACACCTGCTCGTCCCAACAGCACGCATCCGATAGCCGGTTGCTATGGCGACGGGTGATAAATTCCCACCTCCTTCTCGGGAGATCAAGTGCGGGGAGCGGAGGGAGAGCCGGGAAAAGTCACTCACTTCCCCGGGGGTGGAACACCTCGGATGTCAACGACAACCCGTGACTCCCGCAGGAAGAGCCAATGGCAGCCCAGCGTCCCCCTTCCCAATCACGTGCCGGCCTGACTCCAGCACATCTGCAGAACCCAACCTCTGGAATGTGTGGGAAGGAACTGCAGATGTTGGTTTACACCAAAGACAGGCACAAAGTGCTGGAGTAACTCAGCGGGTCAGGCGGCATCTCTGGAGAAAAGGAATAGGTGACATTTCGGGTCTAGACCCCTCTTCAAACTCTGGACTTGGCTTCCAACATCTGGAATTGCAGCTGGCTGAAGGATAGCAACTTGGAGCCGTGGCCTTTCTTTTAGAGATACTGCATGGAAACAGAGCCCATGCCGACCAGCGATTACCCATAAGCTGTTTCTATTGCGCACACTAGGGACTTTCACAGAAGCCAAATAACCTACAAATCCACACTTCTTTGGACTGTGGGAGGAGACAGCACGCTTGAATGTCCTTTGCACCCCCTTTTCCCTCAGGATCTCCAGAGGACTACATTGGGCCCAGCAGCTGGTAGAGCGGCTTCCTCATAGCTCCAATGTTCGATCCTGACCCCAAGTGCTGTCTGTGTGGAGTTTGCACGGTCTCCCTGTGACCACCTGGGTTTCCTCCGGGTGCACCAGTTTCATCCTACATCCCAAAGACCACCGAGTTTGTAGGTTAATTGGCCACTGTAAATTGCCCCTATAGTGTAAGGAGTGCCTGAGAAAGTGGGATAACATAGAACTAGTTTCAACAGGTGATCGATGGTTCGCATGGACTCGGTGTGCTGTATCTCTTTCAAAAACAAACTTCTTGTTTAGGAACGTTCCATATTAGTGATGACTGGTTTCCCTTTGAGAGATTCAGATGTTACTAAACGTCATTCCCTTCATCCTGTATTTGTACACTGTGAATGGCTTGATTGCAATCATGTATAGTCTTTCTGTTGACTGAACTTTTTTTGCACCTTGTTTCAAGTGACAAATAAAGCAAAACTAAACTAGACAAGGCAGTTGAACAATTTTCCATGTAATTTGTGTATCATTTAGTGTCAAAGAGTCATCCAGCATGGAAACAGGCCCTTCGGCCCAACTTGTCTGCACCAACCAGCATGTCACTTCTACACTAGTCCCACCTGCCTGCGTTTGGCCCATATTCTAAATCTGTCCTATCCATGCACCTGTCTAATTGTTTTTTTAAACTTTGCAATAGTTTCTGCCTCAACTACCTCCTCCGGCAGCTCGTTCTCTGCACTCACCACCCTTTGTGTAAAAAAGTTACTCATCAGATTCCTATTTAATCATTCCCCCTTCACCTTAAACCTATGTCCTCTGGTTCTGGATTCCACTACTCTGGGCAAGAGCCTCTGTGTGCCTACCTGATCTATTCCTCTCATGATTTTGCTTTTTGTGTGTGTGTGTGTGTGCATGCGTGCGTGCGTGTGTGTGTGTGTGTGTGTGTGTGTGTGTGTGTGTGTGTGTGTGTGCGTGTGTGTGTGTGTGTGTGCGTGTGTGTGTGTGCGTGTGCATGTGTGTGCGTGTGGCAATAAGCTGGAAGATCGGAACTCTTTGCGTTGAGAAGGTCAGCAAAACATCAGGTAAGCCCACGCAAGGTGTAAAATATTGGATAAACTCAGTGGCATGTCTCACAGATATTCATTTACCAGATAGACAGCACGGTGGCGCAGCGGCAGAGTTGCTACCTTACGGCGCCAGGGACCTGGGGTCGATCCTGACCACGGGTGCTGTCTGTACAGAGTTTGCACGTTCTCCCTGTGTGGGTTTCCTCATGGATGCTCTGGTTTCCTCCCATACTCCAATGACGTACAGGTTTGTAGGTTAGATGGAGTGGTATAAATGTAATAATTGTCCGTAGTGTGTGCATAGCATAGTATTAGTGTACGGAGATCGCTGGTCAGCGCAGACTCGGTGGGCTGAAAGGCCTGTTTCCGCGCTGCATCTCTAAACAAAACTAAACTAAAGATAGTGATTTAACGGCCTGTCCATTAGCCAGGAGACTGACCTTCCTATGAATATTTTGTGGCAGCTCTTTACATTTCCAGCTTCACCTTTACTTTCTTCAAAGGCAAATGAATCGCAGAGTTGCAGAAAACTGGCCCAGGTCCTTTCTCAAATCCCACATAGAGAGTTATTTATAATGCTTAATCCTGCTTGCAAAAGCCATTCCAAATATTCCCACATCCTTTTCCTGATTGGAGCTGCAACAAGGTAGTTTGGTGCATCAACGCAAGTCTTTGCCAAATTGTGTTTTAACACATTTGGGCTAATCACAAATAGCTGGCGGAACTGAGCAAGTCAGGCAGCATCTATTCAGAGATACAGCACGGAAACAGGCCCTTCGGCCCACTGAGCCCACGCCGACCATTGTTCACTCATTCAATCTGGTTCAATGTTATCTCACTTTTGCATCCACTTCCTACATGCACGGGACAATTTACAGAGGGCCAATTAACCTGCACCCCACCCGCACGACTTTGGGATGTGGATGGAAACTGAAGCACCCGGAAGAAACCCACGCCCTCACAGGGAGAATGCACAAACTCCAACACAGGGAGCACTGAGGTCGGAATCAAACCTGGGTCTCTGGGGCTATGAGGCAACGGCTCTCCCAGTTGTGCCACTGTGATGCCCATATCTGGATTGACTTCCAGATACTTGTTTAAGAAGAGTGTAGAAGGTGCTCCAATAGACAAGGCACTGAATCATAGGGTCGTAATGTGGGCAAAATGTTAGTTTAACTCAATTTAGCTTAGTTTAGAGATACAGCGTGGAAACAGGCCCTTCGGTCGACCGATTCCACCGACCAGCGATCCCCGCCCACCAGCACTATCCTACACACACTAGGGACAATTTGCAATTATGCCAAGCCGATTAGCCTACAAACCTGTACGTCTTTGGAGTGTGGGAGGAAACCAGAGATCCCGGAGAATACCCACGCAGGTCATGGGGAGAACGTACAAACTCCCTACAGACAGCACCGGTAGTCAGGATTAAACCCGGGTCTCTGTCGCTGTGAGGCAGCAACTCTACAGCTGGGCCACCGTGCGCCACAATTGGGATTAGTGTAGGCGTGGATAAGGCTAGCAGGGGTGAGGTGGGCCAAAGGACCGGTAAGCGTGTACGGCTAGTACAGCATAGAAACGATACAATACACCATGTGTGTGGTTCAGTGATCAAGGCCAGTGCTGCTTCTCCACACCCTGGCTGAAGCAGTTTAATGTGAAGCTCACATCCTTCACTATTCCTGGGAGCCCAGAGAAGACTACAGTCACCATATGGGAAACTATAATTGCAAAATCACCTACTGCCAACACACACCCCACTGCATCCCTGAACAAACAGCCTCTGGTACCAGGGCACCTTGAACCAACACTGCCAGTTTAGGATAAATATTTACCCTGCGAGGAAAGCAGGAACTGGAGGGACTTGGGAATAAATGATTCAGAGACAAATATCAGACAAAGTTAGTTGAAACTATTGGCAACGGATGATCAAGACAGTAGAAGTTGTTTGGAACCAATGAGAGAAATATAAAGGACTTAAGATGGACACACAGTGCTGGAGTAACTCAAGGGGTCAGACAGCATCTCCAGAGCAAAAGGATGGGTGATGTTTCGGGTTGGGACCCTTCTTCAGACACCCGACCCGAAATGTCACTCACCCTTCTTCTCCAGAGATGCTGCCTGACCTGCTGGGTTACTCCAGTACTTTGTGTCTTTCTTTGATATAAACCATCATCCGCAGCTCCTTGTTTCAACAAAGTTAATGGAAAGTTGGTCTTTATCTCGAAAGGATTGGAATTAAAAAAGAGACACAAGGAACTGCCGACTGGGAATTTTTTTTTGTCTCCAGAGACTTACCAACTTCTACAGATGCACCACAGAAAGCATACTGTCGGGTTGCATTGCAGCTTGGTTTGGGAACAGCTCTGGCCAAGACCGCAAGAGTTTACACAGAGTTGTCGATGCAGCCCAGTCCATCACACAGACCAGACTTCCCAGCGTTGACTCCATCTACACTTCACTCTGCCTCGTAAAGCAGCCGATGTAATCAAAGACTTGTCCAACCCCGATCATTCCTTCTTCTCCCCACTCCCTTAGAGCAGAAGGTTCGGAAGCGTGAAAGCACATACCAGCAGCCTCTGGAACAGCTTCTTCCCCTCCATTACTGGGCTTCTGAACTTGATCTGATTGGAAAGCGTGCAAAACAAAACTTTTCACCGTACCTTGGTATATGTGACAATAATATGTCGAAACCTATGATGCTGCAATCTTGAACAAAACCCAAAGTGCTGGAGGAACTCAACAGGTCAGGAGAGGGGATCTGATGAAGAGGGGATGTTTCAAATCAGGACCTTTCTTCAGTCTGAAAGCACAACCATTCCCTCCACAGATGCAGCCTGACCTGCTGAGTTCCTCCAGCACTTTGTGTTTTGTTCTTTAGGTTTAGGTTTATTAATTACTATCACGTGTGCTGAGGTACAGTGAAAAGCTGTGTTTTGCATGCTATCCAAACTGATAGTGGGCTGCACAAGATGGGCCGAAGGGCATGTTATCCTGACAATTGATTGGCCGGACTCCCTCAGGGACGAGTCGTAAATGGTTCTCTCCAAGGTTTCACCGGGAATAAAGTGGGAAATTGGGACATTGTTATAATTCTACTCAGCCACCATCTGGCCAGAACCCATTTAGTTTAGTTTAGTTTTAGTTTATAGATACCACGCGGCAACAGGCCCTTCGGCCCATCGAGTCCATGCCAACCAACACACTGGTCGGGCCGACCAGTACACTCGCACTATTCCACACATGAGGGACAATTTATAATTTTTACCAAAGCCATTTAGCCTACAAAGCTGTACGTGGGAGAAAACTGGAGAACCCGGGGAAAACCCGGACTAAAACCCACATGGTCACAAGGAGAACATACGAACTTCATATAGACAGCATCAGTAGTCAGGATCGAACCTGGGTCTCTGGCGCTGTGAGGCAGCAACTCTACCACCGCGCCACCATTCTAACAAAAAAATTATCAAGCTGACACAAGGAACTGTAGATGCTGGAATCTTGAGCAAAAACTAAAGTATAGAGTAAGTCAGCAGGTCAGGCAGCATCTATGGCAGAAATGGATAGATGATGTTCCAGGTTGGGACGTTTCTTTAGATAATTATTAATAATAACCATTATTAGTTTTACTTATTCCTTTTGTGACCTTTCCCTCCACCCCCTGTCAGCGTCCACCTATATTCTTTCCTCTGGCTTCACATTTCAAGCCTCTTCTAATCTTAGACACATAGACATAGAAACATAGAAAATAGGTGCAGGCGGAGGCCATTCGAGCCAGCACCACCATTCATTGTGATCATGGCTGATCGTCCCTCATCAATAACCCGTGCCTGCCTTCTCCCCATATCCCTTGACTCCACTAGCCCCTAGAGCTCTATCCAACTCTCTCTTATCTCACACCTTTTGTGTCCACACCCACCCCTTTCAATTGTATCCACCCATCACTTGCCAGAGGTTCTCCCTCCCCATCCTCTCTTCTGGCTCTCTCGCTCCCCAAATCAGTCTAATGAGTCGTGACCCAAAACGTCGCCTATCCCTGTTCCCCAGAGACGCTGCATGACCCGTACTAGCTCCAGCACTTTTGTCTTTACTCTGTGAAGTAAAGGGCCTGTCCCACTTGGACGACTTTTGTGCGTAATTTACGCGACATCATTTACGCGTAACGATGCACGCATGGTGCGCATTACGCACGCATGGTGCGTGGTGACGTAGGCAGGGTTGCGCGCAGCGCCCCTGGATTTTGGGATTCACAAAATCTTCGCGCGCCATCTGCGTGACACGCAAACGACGCCCAAGTGGGACAGGCCCTTAAGGACCCTTACATAACTCTGTCTAATGCATTCACTGTGTCGTGGTTGGTTGCATTAAAAAGACAAGATGTTGAAAAGAGGTGGGAGATTAAGATAATTTCAGTTAGACTATTGTCTGCGGAATTGTAAGAAGAATTAAACAAAGCCATCAATTAGCACTAATGACAAACGAGGATAGGCAATGTTAGCAGCTAAGTGGCGGGAGATATCTTGTCAGTGTTGGTGTTGTCATCGAACCATGAACCCATTAGACAACTCTATGGAATGACAAGATAATTCTCTCATTATTGATCACCACTAATGTTCGTTTTTCACTTGCAGGGAAAGGTGCCTTTGCACAGAGTATTAACAATGAGAGACAGGTGCAAGGGGATGGTGAGTGGTGGGGTGAAGGGAGGGGGGCACACATTGGGGTGTATCGATAGTACAGTGCATGGCAGTGTGGACAGACCACAACCCAGATCGGTGAGTCTTCCTGTTTAATCTGGCAGTGCACAGTTCAGTTTAGAGATACAGCTTGGAAATAGGCCCTTCGGCCCACCAAGTCCATGCCGACCATCAGTCACCTATACACTAGTTCTATGTTATTCCACTTTCTCATCCACTCCTTGCACATCAGGGGTAATTTACAGACAGCCAATTAACCCATAAACTTTGGAGTGTGGGAGGAAACCGGAGGTTTTGTAGGTTAATTAGCTTCAGTAACATCATAAAACCTGTCCCTAGTGTGTAGGATTGTGTTAGCATATGGGATTTTGCTGGTCAGCACGGACTCAGTGGGCCGAAGGGCCTGTTTCCGTGCTGTATTTCAAAGTCTAAAGACAATTAAACACATTTGACTTCCCTCTTGACGACTTAGTCACTTACTCCACCCATCTGCCAATCAACCATGCCCCCCCTCACTTATATCCACCTATCACTTGCCTGTTTTTGTCCTGCCCCCACCTCCCTTTTCCAGCATTTTCCTCCCTCCTCCAGCAGTCTGAAGTAGGATCCTGACCTGACCTGACGAGGTAGAGTCACTGTGGATTGAGTTGAGGAATTGTAAAGGCAAGAAGACATTAATTGGTGTTATCTACAGGCCCCCAAATAGTAGTCCGGATGTAGGGCGTAAGTTGCAGCAGGAGTTAAAACTGGCATGTAACAAAGGTAATGCCCCTATGGTGATGGGGGAGTTCAATATGCAGGTAGACTGGGAAAATCAGCGGTTCAGGACCCCAAGAAAGAGAGTTTGTAGAATGCCTCCGAGATGGATTCTTAGAGCAGCTTGTACTGGAGCCGACCAGTTAAAAGGCAATTCTGGATTTAGTGTTGTCCAATGAACCAGATATGATAAGAGAACTCGAGGTAAAGGAACCGCTTGGAGGTAGTGATCATAATATGATTAGTTTTAATCTGCAATTTGAGAAGGAGAAGGTTAAATTGGTAGTGGCAGTGATGCAGTTGAACAAAGGGGACTATGAAGGCATAAGAGGGGAGCTGGCCAAGGTAGACTGGAAAGGGATCCTAGCAGGAATGATGGTGGAACAGCAATGGCAGGAATTTATGGGCATAATCCAGAAGACGCAGGATCAATTCATTCCAAAAAGAAAGATTCTAAGGGGGGTAGGAGGCAACCATGGCTGATAAGAGAAGTTAGGGATAGAATAAAACTAAAAGAAAAGATGTATAACACAGCAAAGAGTAGCCGGAAGCCGGAGGATTGGGAAACTTTCATAGGACAACAGAAGGAAACAAAACAGGCAATACAGGTTGAAAAGATGAAGTATGAGGGGAAGCTGGTCAGGAATATAAAGAAGGACAGTAAAAGCTTCTTTAGATATGTTAAGGGAAAAAGAGTAGCAAAGTCAAATGTGGGTCCCTTGAAGGCAGACATGGGTGAAATTATTATGGGGAACAAGGAAATGGCAGAAGAGTTGAATAGGTACTTCAGATCTGTCTTCACTAAGGAGGACACAAACAATCCCCCAGATGTACTGGAGGACAGAGGATCTAAGGAGGTAGAGGAACTGAAAGAAATTTTCATTAGGCGAGAAATAGTATTGGGTAGGCTAATGGGACTGAAGGATGATAAATCCCCTGGGCCTGATGGTCTGCATCCCAGGGTCCTCAGGGAGGTGGCTCTAGAAATACTGGACGCATTGGTGATCATTTTTAATGTTCAATGGATTCAATATCAGTTCCTGTGGATTGGAGGATATTTAATGTTATCCCACTTTTCAAGAAAGGAGCGAGAGAGAAAACGGGGAATTACAGGCCAGTTAGCCTGACTTCGGTGGTGGGAAAGATGCTGGAGTCAATTATTAAAGTGGTAATAATGGGACATTTGGATAGCAGTAAAAGGATTAGTCCAAGTCAACATGGATTTATGAAAGGGAAATCATGCTTGATTAACCTTCCGGAATTTTTTGAGGATGTGACAAGTAAAATGGATGAATGGGTGCCAATGGATGTCGCGCATCTAGACTTTCAGAAAGCCTTTGATAAGGTCCCGCACGGGAGACTGGTGACTAAAATTAGAGCACACGGTATTGGGGGTAGGGTGTTGACATGGATAGAAAAGTGGTTGGCAGACCACTAGCAAAGAGTAGGAGTGAACGGGTCCTTTTCAGAATGGCAGGCAGTGGCGAGTGGAGTGCCGCAAGGCTCGGTGTTGGGGCCGCAATTGTTTACCCTATATATTAATGATTTGGAAGAGGAAATTAGGAGCAACACTAGCAAGTTTGCGGATGACACAAAGCTGGGAGGCAGTGTGAACTGTGAAGAGGATGTTAGGAGGTTGCAGGGTGACCTGGACAGGTTGAGTGAGTGGGCAGATGCGTGGCAGATGCAGTATAATATAGATAAATGTGAGGTTATCCACTTTGGCGGCAAAAACAAGGGGCAGATTATTATCTCAATGGGGTTAGGTTAGGTAAGGGGGAGGTGCAGCGAGACCTGGGTGTCCTTGTACACCGGTCACTGAAAGTTGGCTTGCAGGTACAGCAGGCAGTGAAGAAAGCTAATGGAATGTTGGCCTTCATAACAAGAGGATTTCAGTATAGGTGTAAAGAGGTTCTTCTGCAGTTGTATAGGGCTCTGGTAAAACCACATCTGGATTATTGTGTACAGTTTTGGTCTCCTAATTTGACGAAGTACATCCTTGTGATTGAGGCAGTGCAGCGTAGGTTCACGAGATTGATCCCTGGGATGGCGGGACTGTCATATGAGGAAAGATTGAAAAGACTAGGCTTGTCGTCACTGGAGTTTAGAAGGATGAGGGGGAATCTTATAGAAACATATAAAATTATGAAAGGACTGGACAAGCTAGATGCAGGAAAAATGTTCCCAATGTTGGACGAGTCCAGAACCAGGGGCCACAGTCTTAGATTAAAAGTGAGGTCATTTAAGACTGAGGTGAGAAAAAACTTTTTCACCCAGAGAGTTGTGAATTTATGGAATTCCCTGCCACAGAGGGCAGTGGAGGCCAAGTCACTGGATGGATTTAAGAGAGAGTTAGATAGCGCTCTAGGGGCTGGTGGAGTCAAGGGATATGCGGAGAAGGCAGGCACGGGTTTATTGATAGGGGACGGTCAGCCATGATCACAATCAATGGCGGTGCTGGCTCGAAGGGCCGAATGGCCTCCTCCTGCACCTATTTCTATGTTTCTATGTTTCTATGAAACATCATTTGTCAATTCCCTCCACAGATGCTGCCTGACTCACTGAGTTCCTCCAGCACTTTGTGTTTTCCTCAAGTTTCAAGCATCTGCAGTTCCTTGTGTCTCTGGACACTTGCCTGTGCTTTTTTTTGTATGAAAGTAGTACAGAGTTATTGATGGAGGCTTCGTAATCCTGTCTCTTCCCTTCAGAGAAACAGTCTCCAATATTGAAACATGCATAATTGAGACAAATGAATTACGGATGTATTATTATTAATAAACAGTGATTTGATTTCTCTTGAGGAGATATTTAATTGTGAAGGTGTTACAAGACTACTTGTGCTTTACTCCTGGGTGGAATGATGACGTGGGATGTTTTGCTTGTTGGAGCGGCATAGAATAAAGTCTGACCATATTGAAAACATTCAACAGGAATTCACATCCAACGTCTCTGACAGATCCCTTCAGTGGTGGGGAGGCCAGTGCCCGGGATGGACAGGGCAGTGTCCAGCACGCTCTGTAACCTCTTTTGTTCCTGGGCGTTCGAGATGCCGAGCCAGGCTGTGATGCAACCAGTCAATATGCTTCATCCCCTGCACCTGCAGAAGTTCAAGAGAGTATTAGTCGAAATACGAATCTCCTCAGTCCAATACCCGAAAGGAGAATGGGGGACGCAAGGAACTGCAGATGCTGGAGTCTTGAGCAAAACACAAAGTGCTGGAGGAACAGGTTGTAACGGATTTCAGTTATAGCGAATCGAATCTGTTGTAGACCGAGTTTGTTGTTTCTCAGAATGATCACGGAATGCGGTGCTGGCTCGAAGGGCCAATTGGCCTCCTCCTGCACCTATTGTCTATTGTCTATTGTCTATTGACCGCGAAGTGGATGGAGCAAATCTTAGTTTAGTTTAGTTTTACAGATACAGGTACTGTACATTGATGTCACGTTGTTTAATATCCTGTCCTTACTACTGTACTAATAAAAGTGTTTTGAATACTTTGGAGAATTACACATTGGAATAGTTTTTTGTGAACCATTTTAACAGTTTAGTGTAGAGATTCAGTGTGGCCACACCGAGCTCACGCCAACCAACGATCACCCGTTCACCAGTTCTACATTATCCCAGTCTCCTAACCTACACACTCGGGGCAATTTATTGGACAGAAGCCAATTATCCTACAAACCTGCACGTCTTTGGAGTGTGGGAGGAAAAACGGAGCACCTGGAGAAAACCCACGCAGTCACAGGGATAACGTACAAACTCGGTGCAGACAGCACCCGTGGTCAGGATCGAACTTGGGTCTCTGGTGCTGTAAGATAGTAACTGTACCACAGTGCCACCGTGCTGTTCCAAGGTGTGTGTTTTGTTCCCTTTACTGTTTATTGTGTCATGTTAGTTGACTGGCTGTTTTTCCAATAGTACTGTATTGCATATATGAACCCCCTTATTCAGAAATAGCAGACAATCCGCAAAAATGGACACCATCACACACAACCCTCCCATGTGGTCCGTTATAGCGAGGGTTTACTGTTCGATTTTTTTTCTCACTACTTGCGTCCCAAAATGACAAAGGCATCAGGCAGCAGACAGTTCCAATGGCCTCAGGGATAAGGCATCTGCAGGCTATTGTGAGCAGCTGTTTAAGTCGACACTTGTCATCCAAATTATAGTGCCTGCTGTAGTGTATAAAATGAGCAGCGTTAATGGAAGCAGACAAAGACTGTGCGGCTGAAAGATTAGGATTGTCACTGAACGAATGGGAGAGATTAGCTATTCTGTTCACCTTATGACAGCAGAGAACATCGTTTGCATGGTGAAATATACTTCACGGAGCTCTCAAAAGCATCGCGCTGATGTCCCCACTTTGTGCACCCTAACTTTATTGTTTAGTGGAGGAGAAAAAAGCAATCATCTGTCACAGGGGTTACTATATTCCCTTTGTAACATTCCAATTATTTAATTTAGAGAGAGTGTACAGCGTGGAAACAGGCCCTTCGACCCACCGAGTCTACGTCAACCATTGATCACCCATTCACGCTAGTTCTACGTTATCCCACTTTCACATCCAAACCTTACACACCAGGGGCAATTTACAGTGGGCCAATTAACCTACAATCCCGTGTGTCTTTGGGATGTGGGAGGAAACCGGAGCACCCGGAAGAAACCCACGCGGCCATAGGGAGAACATGCAAACTCCAAACACAGGCAGCACCCGAGGTCAGGATTGAACGCGGGACTCTTGCGCTGTGAGGCAGCAACTCTACCGCTGCGCCACCTTTCTGCTTCTTCTGTTTTTACCTGGAAATAATCACTTGGGCGACCTAATCCATGAGTTAACATGAGTTTCTTCGACCTTTGGTTGCAACCGCGCGCTGGATGGACCAACACACACACACACACACACACACACACACACACACGCGCACACACACACACACACACACACACACACACACACACACACACGCACACGCACACGCACACGCACGCACACACACACACACACACAGACAAGGCAGGGCCAGGGAAAGCGGGGGAGCCTGAAAGTCACACTCGCGATGAAGAGGAAGGTAAAACGGCTGCACAGTAACAGTAAGTCCTTTACAGAGCGCGGGGGGGGGGGGGGGGGGGGGGTGGGGGGGGGGGGGGGGGGGGGGGGGGGGGGGGGGCGGGGGGGGGGGGGAGAGAAGGAGGGAGAGGAAGGGGGGAGAGGAAGGGGTAGAGGAAGGGGGAGAGGAAGGGGGAGAGAAGTGGGAAGGTGGGGGGGGGCTTGAAGGAGTGGAGACACTTTAAAGAAGTAAATAATAAAGTTTAGCGGGCATTTTACCTACCGGTCGGTTTTCCTTGGTCCTGAAAACTCCAATGAGCCAATCAAAATGCCCGGTCAGCGAAGGAGATTGCCTACGGCTGCCCTCGACCGGCTGTAACTAAATAGCGACCCCACTGCACAGCGAGTTCAAAAGAACCATGACGACCAAATTTTACTTGCGGAAACTTTTTCAACATGCGGAAACATTTTCTGCGACCTAGCTGAGACCACGAGTATTCAGGAACTTCCCTCAGGCATGACGGAGAGTTCCAGCGACCTCATAGGACCTCCTAGAACCACGTGTCGACCATGCTGTGAGTTTGAAGGTCAAAGACACTCTTCTAATCTCGCAGATTAGGTCGCCCAAGTGGAACAGCCCCTTTAGTGCATGGAACATGGTACAATACACAACAGGAACAGGCCCTTCGGCCCATTTGTCTGCACTGATGCCGATTTAAACTAATCCTTTCTTCCTGTACATGCACTACATCGTCTCCATTCCCTGCCCTGTAACCTGGTGCCAAGAGAACAATCTTTCCCTCCACATCAACATGACAAAGGAGATAGTGATGGACACACTCGTATATATTGTGACTCAATGATACTGTGATCTACGGCATACATTACTGCAGCACAGCGGCAGTTGCAGCCTTACAGCGGCAGAGACCTGGGTTCGATCCTGACTACAGGCGCTGTGTGTGTGGACTTTGCACGTTCTCCCTAAGACCACGTGGGTTTTCTCCAGGTGCTCCGGTTTCCTCCCGCATTCAAAGATGTGTGGGTGTGTAGATTAGCATTGTAAATTGTCCTTAATGCAACTTGTATATGGGTGATTGCTGGTCAGCACAGACTCAGTGGGCTGAAGGGCCTGTTTCCATGCTATATCTCTAAGTTAAACTAAACTAAACTAAACTACACTAAACATCCGAGTTCAGTGAATTTTATATTGTGGGAAAAAACCATAATTTGCTACACTGGAAGCCGCGCTCCCGTATTTTGACGCGCTCATGTCCTTAATGCCCTACTGTAATATTACTACCAAAGGTAGAACTCTTTGCGCGCGCATCATGATCCTCCCGGAACACTGCCACAAATAGAGGAGAAACCGAAGCATCTTAATAACGACTAATACTAACAAAAGACTCAAAATGCGAGTTCAGTGATTTGGAATTAAACAATCACGCCATCATAAACTGCATTTGTCATTTCGCAGGAGATCAGAAATTAAACAGTACTACACATCAGGCATCATCAGGTATAGAATCGTGACTGAACTCACTGAATAATATTTATAAATCGCAAAATCGTTAGTAGTGTGGTGTGTGTGTGTTATGTGTGGTGTTGTGTTGTGTTGTGTGGTGTGTTGTGTGGTGTCGTTGTGTGTGTGTGCTGCTGTGTGTGTTGTGTGTGTTACATGTTGAGTATGTGGTGTTAGAGTGTGTGGTGTGTGTGTGTGTGGTGTGTGTGTTGTGGCACCATTTTAGTAATCAGCCATATCTCTGCATGCACATGATGCTGTTCTGATATTTGATACATCTCCAATCTCAGCAGAGATCCCTGTAAACCTTGCTACATACCAGTTCATCAGGTGCAGGGATTAGTTTTATAATTTGGCTATCACATAGTGGGCAAAAAACCAACTGCTTAAACTGGTCTTGGTTCTGTGCTGGTAATTGGATTGTGTGTGTGGTCAGTGTTTATGTGCATGTGTGTGCGCCTTATCGTAAGTGCGTTGTTTCTATGCCATGTGGTATTATAGAATCTGGGGAGGATGGTGGTAATGGGAATAGAGGGAGATGTATAAAAATAGATTTGGTGTAAATGAAAGGTTGATGACTCAGTATTAGTTGACTCAGGTGGGCTGTAAAGTGCCTGGGTTTTCCATAACTGTGTGGCTGTGACTGTGTACTACTGGGACCCCTCCCTAGGCCATCTTCTCGTTAAATGGCCCCTCCCCAAATGGTGCCTCGCCTGTGCTGTCCAATTTTGATGAGTCCTGGTGGGGGAGGTATTCCTGATAAGAAAGGTAATTTTGCACACCTTCGCTATCTTGGGCAAGGTATACAATCCCATTTCGGTGCAGCCTGCCCCAGTTTTGGAAGGGGCGAAAATTAACCTGCCCACTGCCGATGCAATAAAGTAGATGTTTTCTAACTTGAAATGTCAAACATGGGCTTGGTGGTGCCCAGCTCTGAGAGCTTTGCTTAATTGGAATTGATAAGTTCATAAGCCAACGCAAAGAGATGAAAATTCCAAAGGATTATATAACAAAGGAAAAAGCATCAGCGAAGTAACATGAAAGAAACTTCTACCAACCATTAGCCAGCGTCCATCAGAGACACAACAACTACACCACCCCGGGCCTCACTGCAATTCAGCACTCCTGCCCATCGGAGACACAGGTACAGGAGCGTGGAACAAATCTGTTTACTCCTGAATTCGAGGACAAGCAGCTTTCCTTTTTCTCTACACACATCATCAGGCTATATTATAACACTACTACAATCCTCCAAATAACCTACAAACCTACATAGACCTGGGGCATTGGTTTTTGTTCTTTTTATTATTGTTTGTTTGTTTGTATTTGAAGTATGATGGGATATGTATGTATGTATGTTATATTGTATATATTTATATATATATATTTTTGTGAGTTGTATATGTATCTATATCTATATATATAATATATATATATATATATATATAATAATATTTTTTTATACCTATTTTATTGACATACTCACATATATGTAGACACAAGCGCATAAACACACGCATATGCAGCACACACAATCAACACACATACACACACCATCTCTGGAAAAAGAATATTTAATGTTTTGAGTCAAGTTCCCTTCTTCAGATTCCGATCCATTCGGGTCGAGATATAGTACACCAGCATATTATACTGAACTTTTTTTCCGATTATTATATTTTTTACATTAGTTCTGTCCGAGACCATTATGACAAAAGCGCGCGCGAATAACACTCCTCTGACTCTTGACTCCTGAAACCTAGCCAGAGTCTATCATCGTGGGTTGCCACCACGCTGCTCCTGACACCCGAATGGTGTCTGTGAATCCGTCAATCACACTGATAACCATGTCACACTAGTTGACACTAAACAGGGATTGTTAGCAATCTTGTGACATTTCTCCAAGAAAGTGACAATCAAACAAAGACAATCTCCTTCTCCCCTTTCTTCACAGCCCGAATTCCAATGCAGAAAAGTAACAGATCTGGGGAAACAATTCCACCCTGCGAATAGACCAAAAGTGTTTAGTATTAGTTTAGAAATACAGAGAAGTAAACAGGCCCTCTCGTGGCCCCACTGAGTTCGCTCCTACCAGCGTCCCTGTACCAAGCGACTATCCTGTACGGCTAAACACTTAGCATATCGCTAACACCATGGACAATTTATATTAATTAATACCCAAACCCAAATAACCTGCAACTCTGTACGTCTTGGGAATGGTAGTAGGGGAATCTGAGATTCTGGGTCCCCGCACGCGGTACGAGGTGAGTAAGAGTGTAAATACCCAAACGCGGTCACAGGAGAAGATATCACAGGGTACAAACTCCAATACAATGTTACAAACAGAACACCGTAGTCAGGATTTGAACCTGGGTCGCTGACTGCGCTGTCAGGCTATAGTGACAGATTATCATATATTGTACAAGAAATCTTTCCTCTAGTCACTGTGATTGATTGAAGACAGGGGGTTCCGGAGATAATCACGAAAACGCACTCACGAGCTCTCTCCACTAGACATTCAATGGCCGTCGAAAGATAAATCCTTCCATCCAACACTTGTCTTTTAATTAATATTTTTCTTTATTGTAGCAGTAAAAACAGTAAGTTATTCACATCCAAACCTCTTCTTGTATAAGTACACTTTTGATCTCTGCTCAATGGTCAAACTCGTGCAATGGATGAAAGCCTGTGACCTCTCCCCTATGCATCGTCAAATAACTAAACTAAACTACTTACTTGAGAGTCTTGAGCAGAATCCAGACTCCAAACACAACCTCAGACCTACGTATTATAATATCCCGCCCACACATAATTACAGGCAGATAAAAATTTTAAAGGTAACTGGTTATAGCATATACTGAGTTATAAGCTAAATGTATATTACAAGGGCCAGCAGCTCAGGTGTTGCAAACCCTCCGTGCCCGACCCCGAAATGCTGAAGTAACTACAGCTGGTAAGGCAGCATCCATGGAAAGAAAAAAGGAATGGGTGAAACTCCCGACCCTGACCCCGGATATCGTCACCCATACCCTCTTCTCCAGGTCATGCGCTTGACCTGAACGCCGCTGAGTTACTCACCAGCGCACGTTTGGTGTCTTATACCCTAATAACCCTTGTTGTTTATTATTTTTCCTTTGCGATTTGTGCGTTTTGAAGTTCTAACGTAGGATCTCGGAGCCCAGGTCTCCTACTTCCCAGGTCTCTCTCACCCGCATTTTCCCCAAGGAAATTTGCCTTTTGATCCTGGTGAAAGGTCATCAGCTTGAAACGTTACCATTTACCTCTCGTTACAGGGAAGCTGCCTAACCTGCTGAGTATTGCCTGCATTTCCTGTTATTTTAGGTGTCAGCAATCGGCAGGTTTTGTGTTGCTTTCACAAGTTCATAAATTATAGGAGCAGAATTAGGCCATCGAGTCTGCTCCGCCATTCGATCATGGTGGGGGATTCAATGCCAGGATTTATACATACATGTTCCAACAGAGCTGGATTTTTTGAAGTGACATTTACAGAGCCCACGTTAGCACAGTTCACACTTGGCATCAGCTACAGAGGACATGTTTCTACCCCTTTATTTCTGCACAGTCTGCTCTGTCACACGTTGAGCGAAGATGAAATATCAATAAGGAGCTTGGTTCTAATTTGACTGAACAGGAAACACGTGTATCCGTCAGGGAGATTGATCTGGTCTTGTGATTAAGTGTCGGGCATGTCACCATTGGAGACAGGAAAGTGCGGACAGCTCTTGTGATGAGCAACTCCCAGATGAGGGAGCTCAGTGTAAAGGGACCGGAGGGAGCTGGCGTTTGCCCAGTGCAGCATAATCAGCCTGACTTTAGAGGCCCTTAGTACTTGAGAGATACCAGTGTGAGGATAAAAAAACAGTGTGTAGTTACACCAGCGTTGATCCCACAACACTTACGGACGGACTACGGATTAACAATATTAACCCGAAGGAACCAATTAACCAGCAAATCTGCACGTCTTTTGGAGTGTGGGAGGGAGGAAACCGGTAGTCACCCCGACGAAAAAACCCCAGCTGCAGAGGTGGAAGAAAGAGAGAACGTACAAACTCCGAACAAGGACAGCCAGCCCGAGGGTCATGATCGAAAAAACCCGGGTTTTCTGGCACCGTTAGAGGCAAGCACTCTACCGCAGCCATATGCCTTGATAGATAACAAAATGTTGGAGTGACTCAGCGGGATTAGGACAACATGCGATCGGGGTTGAAAAAGGAGCAGGTGACGTTACGGATCGATGACCCGTCTTCAGACTAGAGAGTCAAGTGAGGGAAGAGCAACGGAGTAAAAGGTACAGAAATAATCCAGAAACAAGACACCGATGGACCAAGGAAAGTCATCCCATTCCTTGTGGGAAAGGTCCACTTCCTACCCAATTATGCTTTCACGTGGGACTTTTACATCCCAATAACGTGAAGCATTAGATGAATGATTGCTATTTTACTGCCACAATGTACCAAGGTACCGTGTGAAATCTTTGTTATTTTGAGGAGATACAATAATAACAAAAGAGAACAACCATAATGCGCAAACAAAGTTACAAGATAAGTTACTCATCCCTTTCATTCACATTCCACCCTTCGTTACCCCACTACGGGGCCCCCTCCTGTTGATTCTCGCATGCATGCAGCCTCGTCCCACCCTCAGCCCCAACACTGGGTACTGACCTCAGGCCCATCCTCAAGGACTTTGAACCGCCGAACTCCAAATGCTGGAGCAAATACCAACCTCGGCCCGGGCCCGAGGGTCCCGGGACTGCCACCATCGCTCCGGTGCCCGCTCATGGGCGTTTGCCCGTGGCTTCTGAAGATCTCAGGCAGCCGTTAGCGGCCAACAACCAAAAGTCACAAAGTTTAAAATGAGGTCCTTTCAGGTGAGAGTCCAACCCTTGGAGAGCCCGTATCCGAGCCTCTCTGTCCTGGGCCCATCCTCCCCAATGACAGAGTGAGCAGCACACCGCAAATTGGAGGGAAACAGCAACGCTCATAGTCCGCTTGGGGATTCCTGCATCCTCTGGCCATGAACATTCAATTATTCTCAATTCTGTTAATCCCTTGCTGTCTCCTCTCCTTCCCACTCTCCCTCAGCCATTGGGCTTATCCTACTTTTTTTCTTTCTTCCATCCCCCCACCCCCCCCACCTCAATCATGTCTGAGAAGGGTTTTTCGGCCGAAACTTTTAGCCTAATCTTCCTCCGCTCCTTTAGTGCTGCTGCTTTGCATTGCACCCCAGAGTTCTCGCCAGTACATAAAAACATAAACAACCTAAAATAAAAACTAAACCTATAATAAAACTCCCCGGGACAAGAAAGCTAGCATTACCCCGGGACTGGTGCCTGGTATTATTTACCTTTTTAGAGTCAGGAGAATCCGTGTGCGAAATGTGGCCGGACAAAATATGGCACGTGTGATCTATGCACGAAGAATTTCAAGCTCATGCAATTGCACACACGTGGACAATAAAGAGAACACATTGGTGCCATTGCACAACACACACAAGAAACAGCCTTGGGCTAACACGGCTTATACTGCACAAGATTGCCCCATCCTGAAAGTTCACCCTGCCACATTTAGCCCATATCCATCCCCCCTGAACGCTTCATATCAATGCAACCTGGCCAATGTCGTGTTGTTGTAGGTACTGCCTCAACTACCTCCTCCAGGCAGCTTCTTCCATACATCCCACCACCCTCTCTCGTGGAAAAGTTGGCCCTCAGGTTCCTGTTTAAAATCTTTCCTCCCCTCACCCTTAAAAACCTATGCCCTCGGTTTCTTGATTCGCCCTATCTCTCCCCCCTCATGAAGAAAGTGATGTGAACCCCTACTTGAACCCTCAATGAAGGTGCTCGTGCAGGCCCTTAGATAACAAGAATACATAGATAATAGAATTAGTGCAGGGCAGCCAGGCCCATTCGGTCCCTTCAGGCCTTTGCCACCGCCATCATATATGATCTGGCTGATCATCCAACTCAGTATCTCTGTCATCTGCTTCTCTCCATCCCCCTGATCCCCTCAGCCACATGGGCACACATCCAACTCCTCTTAAATATGGCACACGAACTGGACTCAACTACCTTCTGTGGCAGATAAATTCCACAGATTCCCTCTCTGTGTGTGAAAAAACGATTTTCTCTTCTCGGTCCCTAAAAGACTTCCACTTATCCTTAAACTGTGGACCCGATTGTCCCGGACTTCCTCCCACATCGGGGGAAAATCTCTTCCTGCATCTAGCCTGACCATCCCCCCTAAAGAATTTTGTATAAGACTCTATTGAGATGCACCCTCAACTTTAATTATTCCATAGGAAGTACAAGCCAAGTCTATCAGTCTTTCTTTCATATGGAAGTCGTGGCCATCACCCAGGAATCATTGTAGGTGACCCTTTCTCTGTACTCCCTTCATTATGGCAAAGAATGTCTTTCCTCAGGTTTTGTGAGACAAAACGTGTACGCAATACCCCAGGTGTTGCCTCACCAAGACCCTGAAACTGCAGTAGAACCAGCCCTGCCGTGTACTCCAAATCCTTTTGCTCTAGGAAGCCAAAGCATACCATTCGCTTTCTTCACGAGCTTTCAGCAACCTGCATGCCTTCCTTTTATCGATGCTGGTGTACTTTGACACCCAAGGTCTCGCAGCATCTCCACTTTTGCCTAAATCTAGGTCACCATTCAAATAAATTTTTTTAGTCGACCTTCCTGCTTGCCACCAAAGTGGTTCGCACTCATCCTCACATATCTGCGGACCACATTATACTATGATCATGCCATGTCAGGGACCATACATCTTCGTGCCCCCCCCCCCCCCCCCCCCCCCCCCCCCCCCCACCCCCCCCCCCCCCCCCCCCAAAAAAAACAACAAAAAAAAAAAATCCCCCCCCCCCCCCCCCCCCCCCCCCCCCCCCCCCCCCCCCCCCCCTCGTTGGTGTCATGTTGGGAAAGCACTACAGATCACACCCATACTATCCAAGTCATCCTGCAGCCTCCTAGCATCTCCTCACAGCTAACATGCACCCAGCAGTGTCAATCTGCAAAACTCGAGATGGTTGCCATTTTAATTCCCTCGTCCAAATCATTAATTTGTAGATTGTAAATAGCTGGAGGTCCCAGCACTGAGCCTTGCGGCAACACCCACTAGTCACTGTTCAGCCATCACTGAATGAAACCGTTTCACTCCTACTCTTTGCTTCCTGTTCCTGCCAGCCATTTCTCTATCACATCAATACTGGAACCCCCCAATACCGTTATTTGATTGCTTTAAGTTTGTATACCAATCTCTAGTGTGGGACCTTGTCGAAAGCCTCTCTGAAAGTCCAGAATACTAAACTGACATCCACTGCTGTCTCCCTTATACACTCTACCTAGTTACATCCTTCAAAAAAATTTCGATAAGATTCGTCCTAGACATCGATTTTACCCTTCTAGTAAATCCTATGCTGACTTTTGTCCAATGATTATTTCACAAACCTTAATGACCAAATGCGCGAGCGCTATCCCAATCTGTTAATCATTGACTCTAGCAGTCCTTCCCCACTACCGATGTTAGACTAATGGGTCTGGTAATATCCCTCCCCGTCTCTCCTCCCCTCCTCCTCCCTAGCTTTTTAAAAAAGTGGTGTGGGTTACATTAGCTAGCGCCATCCTCTTGAGTACAATCCTCAGGAAAGCGCTACTCCAGAAATCTAAAGAGTTTTGCAAAATTATCACGTAAGGCATCTGCTATTTCTGGGGGGGGCTACTTCCTTAAGTACCCTGGGATGCAGCCTATCTGGCCCTGGGTTATTTAATCGGCCTTTAAATCCATTCAATTTAAAATTAACACCCACTGTTCCGGTAACCTGGATTTGCCAGCTCATTTCCTCCATCTCACATTATGAGACCCACCGATCCCCTTGCTAATTTCTCGGCAAATTATTATTCTTCCTTAGTGAAGACAGAACCCAAAAGTTATTAGTTATATTCAATTGAATTGGTCTGCCATGTCCTTGTTCCCCATGATCAATTCACCCGTTTCTGACTGCAAGGGACCTACATTTGTTTTTAACTAATCTTTTGCGCTTCACATATCGATAAAAACTCTTTGGCAGTCAGATTTTTTTATGTTTCACTGCCAAGTTTTCGTTTTTCCATACTTCTTCTATTTTCCCTTTCCTAAGTAAGGGCCCTTTAGTCCTCCTCTGTTGGTCTCTGGAATTTCTCTCCCAGTCCCCTGGTAGGCAGCTTTTCCTGGCTAATTTGTACACTTCATCTTTTTTCTTTGATACTATCCCTGATTTCACCGTCGTTATCCACGGATGCACCACCCTTCCCTGATTTATTCTTTGCCTACTGGGATGACCACAAATTGTGTGTAGTTAATCAATGCGATGTAGTCTTTAAATGCCTTCCATTGCATATCCACCGTCAACCCTTCAAGAATCAATTGCCAGTCCATCTGGCCAATTCACATCTCATACCCTCAAAGTTACCTTTCTTTAAGTTCTGGACCGTGTTTCTGAATTAACAATGTCACTCTCCATCCTAATGAAGAACTCAACCATATTATGGTCACTCTTGCCCAAGGGGCCACGTACAACAAGGCTGCTAACTAACCCTTTTCATTACTCAATATCCAGTCTAGAATAGCCTGCTCTCTCGTTGGTTCCTCCACATGTTGGTTTAGAAAACTATCCCGCATACATTCCAAGAAATCCTCTTCCTCAGCCACCCCTGCCATTTGATTCACCCAATCTATATGTAGATTAAAGTCACCCATTATAACGGTTTTACCTTTGTTGCACGCATTTCTAATTTCCTGTTTGAATGCCATCCCCAACTCCACTACTACTGTTAGGTGGCCTGTACACAACACCCACTAGCGTTTTCTGCCCCTTAGAGTTTTGCAGCTCCACCATATCGATTCCACATCCTCCAAGCTAATGTCATTCCTTTCTATTGCGTTATCTCCTCTCTAACCAGCAACGCTACCCCACCTCCTTTTCCTCTCTGTCTACCCTTCCTGAATATTGAATATCCCCTGTATGTTCAGCTCCCAGCCTTGGTCACCCTGGAGCCATGTCTCCGTGATCCCAACTATATCATAATTATTAATAGCTATCTGCACATTCAACTCATCCCACCATATTACGAATGCTCCTCGCATTGAGGAGCACAAAGCCTTCAGGCTTGTTTTTACAACACTCTTGGCCCTTTTACTAATTATGTTGAAAAGTGGCCCTTTTAGATTTTTGCCCTGGATTGTTTTCCTGCCACTTTTCACCTCGTACCTATTGCTCCTATCCTCATTTTACACCCCTCTGTCTCTCTGCTCACACATTTAGAAACCCTCCACTTCTTATTCTCGTTTGTTATTTTTTTCTTCTTTCCTCCCTACGTGTGCGCCTGACTGCTTCTCTTCTCTGCCTCCTGCCTCACAAACGGACTACTTGCCTTCTCTATTTGAGTCCCTCCCCCCAACCGATCTAGTTTAAAGTCTCCCCAGTAGCCTTTGCAAATCTCCCCCGCCAGGATATTGGTTCCCCTCGGGTTCAAGTGCAACCCATCCTTTTTGTACTGGTCACACCTTCCCCAAAAGAGGTCCCAATGATCCAGAAACTTGAATCTCTGCACTCTGCACCAGTTCTTTAGCCACGCATTTATCCTCCACCTTGCTCCATTCCTACTCTCACTGTCGCGTGGCACAGGCAATAATCCTGAGATTGTTACCTTTGCGGTCCTTCTCCTTAACACTCTTCCTAACTCCCTAAATTCGCCTTTCAGGACCTCCTCTCTTTTTCTACCTATGTCATTGGTACCTATATGTACCACGACCTCTGGCTCCTCTCCCTCCCATTTCAAGATATCTTGGACACGTTCAGTCACATCCCGGACCCTGGCACCAGGGAGGCCATTGGGGAGATGGTTCTGCAAATCAGACACTATGTGCTGGAGTAACTCAGCAGGCCAGGCAGCATCCCTGGAGAACATGGATAGGTGACCTTTCAGGTTGGGGTCTGACTAGAGAAGGGTCCCAACCAGAAACGTCGCCTATCCATGTTCCCCGGAGATTCTGCCTGACCCGCTGAGTTACTCCTGCACGTTGTATCTTTTTTTGTGAACCAGGTTCTGCAGTTCCTTGTTTCACTACCCTTTCCCTCTAATTTCATCCAATTCCCAATCCCATTCCCCCCAATCCTCTCTCTCTGCCCTATCCATCCCAACTATTCCCGACCCTCTCGCGCCATTTCCAGACCTCATTCCAACATTTCCCATGAATTTTCGACCCTTTCCCATCAACTGCTGCTGCTTTTTCCACCATTTCGTATCCCATTCCATCAAATCTACCAATTCCCTACATTATTCCTACAAATCCCACAAACCTATCCACAGGTGCTGATCAATAGACCCAACCAGCACTGCCCCAAGACAGCAGATGTGTTAAATAACGGCTTTTTGACTCCTTACACTTGTACTTGATCCACTTAGATGTGCTTATGTAAAGTAATGCTTAATTGAAGAAGTATGAGGATGGGTCCCAACCTAAAACATCACCTACCCATATTCCCCAGAGATGCTGCCTGACCGCTGAGCTACTCCAGCACTACCTTTGGTATAAACCAACATCTGCAGTTCTTTGTTAACGAAGAAACTGCAGATGCTGGAGAATCGAGGGTTACACAAAAAGCTGGAGAAAACTCAGCGGGGTGCAGCAGCATCTAAGGAGCGAAGGAGATAGGCGACGTTTCGGGTCGAGACCCTTCTTCAGACTGAAGAAGGGTCTGAAGAAGGGTCTCGACCCGAAACGTCGCCTATCTCCTTCGCTCCTTAGATGCTGCTGTACCCGCTGAGTTTCTCCAGCTTTTTGTGTAACCCATCTGCAGTTCTTTGTTTTTACTTTCTAGTCTTTAAATGTTCCCTTTTTGTTCTACAGATTCTCGGATATGTTCTCTGCTCTAAGCACTCAAGGATAATTAGTTGCAAAAAGAATTCAGAATGAATTAAAACCACACTGGAACTACTTTTCAACGCGACAAACCATCTTGAGTAAAATTATTTTGGGGTATTCCATTTTTTCTCTAACAAATCTTTTAAGCAAGTAGTCTGATGTGTAAAAGATTTAACATGAAGTAATAAGAATCGAGAGTCAAACACATTGAATGTATTAACACAGCAAATAAAATATAATAAACAATGAATGTGCAATAAAGGATCAGTTATACTTGATAACCAGACCATAATAGTATGTAGTCTATTGTAGGTACAAGCAACTGCAGATGTTGCTTTACAAAGAAAGAAAGTGTTGGAGTCAGGCAGCATTTTTTTTATTTCAAAATAGACTTTATTCAAGTGATAAATATATACAATACATGAACCTTGCGGAAAATCCATCCGACATTTTCGGAGGCTGTACAAATGAATCAATACAGTTTTAGACATTTTCTTTTCCCAAAATTTCCACAAATCAGTCCCCCACTCGTGCCACTCATGTGGCACAATGGCGTGGGATACCTTCCCTTATTTTGAGGGGGGTCTCCACCATACCGCCGCCCCCCATGTCCAGCGGCGGAAAGGCCTTAGACAGTGTCCCTCCCCCACCGAGCCTTGGGCGTTGGCTGCACCGAGCTTCAGTGCGTCCCTCAGCACGTACTCCTGCAGTCTGCAGCGGGCCAGTCGGCAACATTCCTGATGGACATCTCACTCTGCTGGGTGGTGAACAATGCTCGGGCAGACCAAAGGGTGTCTTTTACCGAGTGATGACCCTCCAGCAGCACTTGATGTCAGCCTCTGAATGTGTCCCTGGGAACAGTCCGTAAATCACCGAGTCCTCTGTGACGGAGCTGTTCGGGATAAAGCGTACCAGGGACCCTTGCATTTTTCTCCAGACTCTTTTAGCAAACCCACACTGTGAAAAGAGGTGGGCAACCGTCTCATATAACCATATAACCATATAACAATTACAGCACGGAAACAGGCCCTCTCGGCCCTTCCAGTCCGTGCCGACCATTTCTTTTCCCCTAGTCCCATCTACCTGCACTCAGACCAACCTCCATTCCCTTCCACGTCCATCCACTTTACTTTTAAATGTTAAAATCGATCCTGCCTCCACCACTTCTGCTGGAAGCTCATTCCACACAGCCACCACCCTCTGAGTAAAGAAGTTCCCCTCACGTTACCCCTAAACTTCCATCCCTTAATTCTCATGTCATGCCCTCTTGTTTGAATCTTCCCTACCCTCATGGGAAAAACTTTTCCACGTCAACTCTGTCTATCCCTTTCATCATTTTAAGACCTCAATTAAGTCCCCCCTTAACCTTCTGTGCTCCAAAGAATAAAGACCTAACTTGTTCAACCTTTCTCTGTAACATAGTTGCTGGAACCCTGGCAACATTCTAGTAAATCTCCTCTGTACTCTCTCTATTTTGTTGACATCCTTCCTATAATTAGGCGACCAAAATTGTACACCATACTCCAGAATTGGTCTTACCAATGCCTTGTACAATTTTAACATTACTTCCCTACTCCTATATTCAATGCTCTGATTTATAAAGGCCAGCACACCAAACTTTCTTTACCACCCTATCTACATGCGATTCCACCTTCAGGGAACTATGCACTAGTTATTCCTAGATCCCTCTGTTCCACAGCATTCTCAATTCCCTACCATTTACCATGTACGTCCTATTTTGATTTGTCCTGCCAAGATGTAGCACTTCACACTTATCAGCATTAAACTCCATCTGCCATCTTTCACCCCACTTTTCCAATGGCCCAAATCTCTCTGTAGACTTTGAAAATCTACTTCATTATCCACAACACCACCTATCTTAGTATCATCTGCATACTTACTTATCCAATTTTCCACCCCATCATCCAGATCATTGATGTACATGACAAACAACAGTGGACCAACACAGATCCCTGAGGCACCCCACTGGTCACCAGCTTCCAACCTGACAAACAGTCATCCACCATTACTCTCTGACATCTCCCATTCAGCCACTGTTGACTCCATCTTGCTACTCTGCCATTAACACCCAAAGATTTAACCTTCTTAACCAACCTTCCCATGGGGAACCTTGTCAAAGGCCTTATTGAAATCCATATAGACAAACATCCACTGCTTTACCGTCATCAATTTCCCTAGTTACCGCTTCAAAAAATTCAAGAAGGTTTGTCAAACATGACCTTCCAGGCACAAATCCATGTTGACTGTTCCTGATCAGACCCTGTTTATCCAGATGCTTATATATATTATCTCTAAGTATCCTTTCCATTAATTTGCCCACCACTGACGTCAAACTAATAGGTCTATAATTGCTAGGTTTATTCTTTGATCCCTTTTTAAACAATGGAACAACATGCCAAATCCTCCGGCACAATTCCCATTTCTAATGACATTTGAAATATTTCTGTCATAGCTCCTGCTATTTCTACACTAACTTCCCTCAATGTCCCAGGGAATTTCCTGTCAAGACACGGAGACTTTATCCACGTTTATATTTTTCAACAGTGTCAGTACTTTCCTCCTCTTTGAATCTCATAGTTTCCATAGCTACTCTACTTTTTTCCCTTACCTCACAGAGTTCAATATCCTTCTCCTTGGTGAATACCGAAGAAAATAAATTGTTCAATATCTCCCCCATCTCTTTTGGCTCTGCAGATAGCTGTCCATTCTGGTTCTCTAATGGTCCAATTTTATCCCTCGTTATCCTTTTGCTATTAATATAGCTGTAGAAAACCCTTTGGATTTTACTTTCACCTTCCTTGCCAAAGCAACCTCATATCTTCTTTTAGCCTTCCTAATTTATTTCTTAAGATTCTTTTTACATTCTTTATACTCCTCTAGCACCTCATTTACTCCATGCCTCCTATAATTATTGTAGATATCTCTCTTTTTTCGAAACAAGTGTCCAATTTCCCTTGAAAACCATGGCTCTTTCCAATTTTTACTATTTCCTTTCAACCTAACAGGGACATAAAGATTCTGTACTCTTACAATTTCCCCTTTAAATGTCCTCCATTTCTCTTCTACGTCCTTCCCATGAAACAAAAGTGTCCCAATTCACACCTTTAAAATCCTTACGCATTCCCTCAAAGTTAGCCTTTCTCCAATCAAAAATCTTCACCCTAGGTCCAGTTCTGACTCTCTCCATAATTATATTGAAACTATTGGTATTGTGATCACTGGTCCCGAAGTGCTCACCAATGCATACCTCCGTCACCTGTCCTGCCTCATTTCCTAACAGGAGGTCCAGCACTGCCCCTTCTCTGGTCGATACCTCTATGTACTGCTGCAAAAACCTATCCTGCCACACATTTTACAAACTCCAAACCATCCAGCCCATTTACAGAATGTGTTTCCCAGTCTATTTTTGGAAAATTGAAATCTCCCACAATCACTACCTTGTGCTTACTACTAATATCTGCTATCTCCTTACATATTTGCTCTTTCCAATTCTCGCTCCGCATTTGGCGGTCTAATAATACACCCCTAAAAGTGTTGCTACACTGTTTCCACTTCTCAGTTCCACCCAAATAGCCTCCCTAGACGAGCCCTCTAATCTATCCTGCCAAAGCACTGCTGTAATATCTTCTCTGACAAGCAATGCAACACCTCCCCCTCTGGTCCCTCCAATTCTATCACACCTGAAGCAACGAAATCCTGGAATATTTAGTTTCCAATCACAGCCGTCCTGCAACCATGTTATTTCACTGATTGCCACAATATCATATTTCCAGGTATCAACCAGGCTCTAAGTTCATCCACCTTACTTACAATGTTCCTAGCATTAAAATATACACATTTTAGAAACCCACCATCCCTTATTCTCTGTCTATTATCTTTTTCATCTTTCTCGCCTACATTTTGGGTCCGAGTGCTTCCCTTCTCTGCTCTTGCCCCACACCCTGACCCCAAGCCCCCTCTACCCGAGTCCCTCCCCCCAGCCTTTCTAGTTTAAAGTCTCCCCAGTAGCCTTTGCAAATCTCCCAGCCAGGATATTGGTCCCCCTCGGGTTCAAGTGCAACCCGTCCTTTGTGTACAGATCATGCCTTCCCCAAAAGAGGTCCCAGTGATCAAGAAACTTGAATCCCTGCCCACTGCACCAGTCCCTCAGCCACGCATTTATCCTCCACCTCTCACTGTCATGCAGCACAGGCAGTAATCCTGAAATCGTTACCCTTTTGGTCCTTCTCCTTAACTTTCCCCCCCAACTCCCTAAATTCTCCCTTCAGGACCTCGGCACTTTTTCTGCCTATGTCATTGGTACCTATGTGTACCACAACATCAGGCTCCTCTCCCTCCCTTATCAGAATCTTTTGGACACGTTCTGACACATGCGAGACCCTGGCACCAGGGAGGCAAACTACCATCCGGGTCTCCCGACTGCGTCCACAGAATCGCCTATCCGACCCCCTAAGTATAATTACAATTGCCCTCCTCTTTTTGCTACCCTTCTGAGCATCAGGGCCGGTCTCTGTGCCGGAGGCCCGGCCGCTGTTGCTGCCCCCAAGCTAGGCTGTCCCCTCCAATCGTACTCAAACCCGAGTACCTATTTTCCAGGCGTACGGTCACAGGGGTACTCTCTAGCCCCTGCCTCTGCCCCTTGTCCTTCCCTAACCGTGACCCTCTTGTCTGCCTCCTGTGGCCTGGGAGTGACTACCTCCCTGTAGCTCCTCTCTATGACCTCCTCACTCTCCCTGACCAGACGAGGTCATCGAGCTGCTGCTCCAGGTTCCTAACACAGTCCTTTAGGAGCCCCGACACACCTGGCGCAGATGTGACGCCTGGAGGGCTATCAGATTCCCTGACCTCCCACATCTGACATCCAGAACAGTACACTACCCTTGCCTTCATACTCCCCCCTTACACAGGATGCAATATCACCTCTCCATAGCAGCCGTCCCGAGGGCAGCGTAGTCAGGCAGCATCTCTGGAGAATGTTGTAATGTGCTGGAATAACGTGGTATGTACTGGAATAGGTACAAAGATAAGATGACATGGAGTCACAGATCACACAGCACAAATACAGGCCCTTCAGCCCAACTTGTCCGTGCTGACCAAGATGCCCCATTTAAGCCAGTCTCAATGGCCCACGTTTGGCCCAAATCCCTTTAAACCAGGGTATTGATCCAAAACGTCACCTACCCATGTTCCCCTGACCCGCTGAGTTACTCCAGCACTTTATGTCTCTCTAAACCTTTCCCATTCATGTACCCGTCCATGTGTTAAAATGATGTTATAATATCTGCTCCAACTCACTCCTTTGGCAGCTGGTTCCATGTACCCTCCACCCTCTGAGTGAAAAGGTTACCCCTCAGGTTCATATTAAATCTTGTCCCTCGCACCTTAAACATTTGTCCTCTTGTCTTTGATTCCAATATCCTGGGTGAAAGACATACCTTGTCAGTGTTTTTTGAAACACACAGGAATAATTTAGCACATACTTTCAGGGTAATTAGAATTTCCAAAACGTACAATGGGGAATGATTGCAGCTGCTCTTATGCCCGTAATTGTCTTTGCACGATTAAATCTCACTTATAATTAGTCACTGATCTGGTGAATTGCTTCTATCTGCAGATTAATACTTGCGCAAAACAGCTCAGGAAATCTGCCAACGATTCTCGATCTGCCAACGATTCTCTCCATAGATGCTGCCGCACCCCCAGAGTTTCTCCAGCACTTTTGTCTATTCTCGATCTGGTCTTCAGTTCCATTTTCCTTGAGAGGACCTGTCCTTTACTCAAAATCAATTCAACAACTTCCCCATCACCTTGGAAGCCATTATTTCTCAAAATAGCATTTGGTAAATTGAATGAAACTGCAATTGCTGGAAGTTTGAAATGGAAAGAAAAATCCTGGAAGGACTGTCTGAAGAAGGGTTTCGGCCCGAAACGTTGCCTATTTCCTTCGCTCCATAGATGCTGCCTCACCCGCTGAGTTTCTCCAGCATTTTTGTCTGTCCTGGAAGGACATTATTGCTATTGAGGGAGTGCAGCGTAGGTTCACCAAGTTAATTCCCGGGATCGCGGGATTGACATATGATGAAAGAATGGATCGACTGGGCTTATATTGACTGGAATTTAGCAGGATGAGAGGGAATCTTATTGAAAAATATAAAATTCTTAAGGGATTGGACAGGTTAGATGCAGGAAAAATGTTCCCGATGTTGGGGGAGTCCAGAACCAGGGGTCACAGTTTAAGAATAAGGGGTAGGCCATTTAGGACTGAGATGAGGAAAAACTTTCTCACCCAGAGAGTTGTGAATCTGTGAAATTCTCTGCCACAGAAGGCAGTGGAGGCCAATTCACTGGATGTATTCAAGAGAGAGTTAGATATAGCTCTTAGGGCTAATGGAATCAAGGGTTATGGGAAGGAAGCAGAAAGGGGATACTGACTTTGGGTGATCAGCCATGATCATATTGAATGGCGGCGCTGCACATTATATCTGTGTTTCTAAACACTCAGCTGGTCAGGCAGCATCCATGGAGAGAGAATCCCAGCGAGTGGAGCGTGGTGAAAGGACTCCAGGCCAAGCTCGCCTGCCATGTAACCGCCCGAAAAGGGAAGCAGCGGAGAGGACGATGGGGGGAGACGGTGTTGGTTGCTAGACAAGAGGTCCGGTAAGATGAACTGGGGGGTGTTATCTTCCGCCCTCAAGGTCGGCCGCGGGAGGTGCCCCCCCCCCGGAACAAGGGCTGAAGAGGGCCATGCAAGGAGAGGGACGACGGTTCACAGGGGGCGACCAGAATGGCGGCAACGGCTGCAATGGGTTTCTGTGGCCCGCAGCAACTGGGACTGCAAAATGGTGAATCTTGTGTAGGCCCCAGTGGGCTGTTCTGTACATTCTGCACTGACCGAGGGATGGTGCTTATATGCGGTAATAGTCTTGCTGATCTGTATGCAGAAAATGTATTTCACTCCACCTTGGTACATGTGATAATAAAGAAACCATTGAACTGTTGTTAATGTTTCAGGTCCAAAAACTGATGGAAGTTGAAATACCACCTTGTATATCCCTCAATAGACAATAGACAATGGGTGCAGGAGTAGGCCATTAGCCCCTTCGAGCCAGCACCGCCATTCAATGTGATCATGGCTGATCATCCACAATCAGTACCCCATTCCTGCCTTCTCCCCACATCCTCTGACTCCGCTATCTTTAAGTGCCCTATCTAGCTCTCTCTTGAAACCATCCAGAGAGCCAGCCTCCACCACCCTCTGAGGCAGAGAATTCCACAGACTCACAACTATCTGTGTGAAAAAGTTTTTCCTCATCTCCGTTCTAAATGGCCTACCCCTTATTCTTAAACTGTGGTCCCTGGTTCTGGACTCCCCCAACATCGGGAACATATTTCCTGCCTCTTGCGTGTCCAAACCCTTGATAATCTTATATGTTTCAATAAGATCCTCTATCATCCTTCTAAATTCCAGAGTATACAAGCCCAGCTGCTCCATTCTATCAACATATGACAGACCCGCCATCCCGGGATTTAGCCGCGGACTCCGGTAGGAAGTGGCCGATTCGGATGTCCAAGCCGTTGAGGTGGTCCTCCCGTTCTGACGTCGGAGTTCCAACATCCCGGCGAGAGGGCCTGAACATCGGGCCGCCTGTAGCGGCCACTGCGAGGGGTTTGGGAGCCTCCCGACCACGGGTGAACAACAGAAGACAACAGAGGAGGATGACTTAATTTTGGAGCCTTCCCTCACAGTGGGAAACTTTGATCCCGCTGTGTGGGGATGTCTGTGTTAAAGACTTTTGTGTTCTGTGCTCTTTATTATTTGGATGGCGACCACAAATTTCACTGTACCAATTAGCACATGTGACAAATAAATGTCTCTTGTATCTACCCTGGTGAACCTACACTGCACTCCCTCTATAGCAAGAATGTCCTTCCTCAAATTGGGAGACCAAAACTGCACACAATACTCCAGGTGTGGTCTCACTTTGGGCCCTGTACAACTGCAGAAGAACCTCTTTGCTCCTATACTCAACTCCTCTTGTTATGAAGGCCAACATGCCATTTGCTTTCTTCACTGCCTGTTGTACCTGCATGCTTACTTTCATTAAATAATGTTTTCCTCTTCACAATCCTCCTTTATGTTCTTGGCTAGCTTACCATCGTACCGCATCTTTGCTCCACGTATTGCCTATTTAGTTATCTCCTGTTGCTCTTTAAAAGTTGCACATTCCTCTGGTTTCCCGCTCATCTTTGCTATATTGTACTTCTTTTTTATTTTTATACTGTCCCTGACTCTCCTTGTCAGCCACAGTCACCCCTTACTCCCCTTGGAATCTTTCTTCCTCTTTGGAATAAACTGATTCTGTATTGTTCCTAGGAATGCCTGCCACTGCTGCTCCACTGTCATCCCTGATAAGATATCTTTCCAATCAACCTTGGCCAGCTCCTCCCTCATGACTCCACACTCCCCTTTGTTCAACTGTAACACTGACAACTCCGATTCACCCTTCTCCCTCTCAAATTGTAGATTAAAACTTATCATATTATGGTCACCACCTCCTAATGGCTCCTTTACCTCGTGTTCCCTTATCAAATCTGGTTCATTACACAACACTGAATCCAAATCTCAAGTGTCAAGGGTGCTTAATTGTCATATTTAGCCACAACAGAACGATTAAATTCTTACTTGCAGCATCACAGCAGGTCTGTAAACAGGGTACTCAATCAGTAACATAATAAATTAAATTTGAAAATAAGCTAAATAAATAGAAAAGGCAATTTTCAATGTGCAAAACAATACAAAAGCCCGACGTCTCAAGTGCAACTAATTTAGTTCATAGTTTAGTTGGTATTTGTAGTTTTAAATAGCCTGATGGTTTAGTTTAGAGATACGCCATGGAAACAGGCCCTTCGGCCCACCGAGTCTACGTCAACCATCGATCACCTGTTCACACGAGTTCTACGTTATTGCACTTTCAAATCCACTCCCTACACACTTGGGGCAAATTACAGAGGCCAATCAACCTACAAACCCAGCTTAATTACTTTAAATTAAGTCCAATTACCCATTTGCAGGGTAGAAGCTGTTCCTGAACTGCAGGCCATGTTTACTAACTCTTATACCTTCTTCTCGATGGCGGGACTGAAGTGACCGGGTGATGTGGGTCCTTGTTGATGCTGGCTCTTATAGATCTTTTTGATGTTGGGATGAGAAGCTGTGAAGGACTGGGTAGTTAGTGTTCATGGATCCTGTGCTGCCTGCTAAGTGTTTCAGCATTGTCTGTTTTAATTTGCCAATTCTGCAATTGAGAGACGAGGTAAATGTATCAAGTCTTTTCCCCAGAGTAGGGGAATCGAGAACCAGAGGACATAGGTTTAAGGTGAGAGGGGAAAGATTTAATAGGAGCCTAAGGTGAGAGGGGAAAGATTTAATAGGCGCCTGAGTAACATTTATTTACACAAAGGGCGGCAGGTGTATGGAATGAGCTGCTGTAAGAGGTAGATCCTATCACAATGTTTAAGAAACATTTAGACAAGAACATGGATATTGGTCAAGTTGGGCCTGCTTCCATGCTGTTTGACCAGGGCCGGTCAGACAGATGAAGAGAGGCCCTAAGCTATTTCACTTATGAGGCCCTCCCCTCAAAATCCCCCACCCCACGACTGGAGGACCATGACTACCCGACAGACAGTGTGACACTTTTAGATCCTCTGTATGTTGTCATTAAACAGTTGGTTTTAAAATACATATTGAATTCACCGCAGAGCGGGCGATGCCTTACCTAGATCGCCGTTTGAAGCTCTGGAGTGATGGGGCTGCTGCTTAGAAACATAGAAAATAGGTGCAGGAGGAGGCCATTTGGCCCTTCGAGCCAACACCTCTATTCATTGTGATCATGGTTGATCGTCCCCTTTCAATAACCCGTGCCTGCCTTCTCCCCATATCCCTCGACTCCACTAGCCCCTAGAGCTCTATCCAACTCTCTCTTAAATCCACCCAGTGATTTGGTCTCCACTGCCCTCTGTGGCAGGGAATGCCATAAATTCACAACTCTCTGGGTAAAAAAGTTTTTTCTCAGCTCAGTCTTAAATGACCTCCCCTTTATTCTGGTGGTTCTGGACTCACCTAACATTGGGAACATTTTTCCTGCATCTAGCTTGTCCAGTCCTTTCATAATTGTATATGTTTCTATAAGATTCCCCCTCATCCTTCTAAACTCCAGTGAATACAAGCCTAGTCTTTTCAATCTTTCCTCATATGACAGTCCCGCCATCCCAGGGATCAATCTCGTAAACCTACGCTGCATTGCCTCAATCACATGGATGTCCTTCCTCAAATTAGGAGACCAAAACTGTACACAATACTCTAGATGTGGTCTCACCAGAGCCCTATACAACTGCAGAAGAACCTCTTTACTCCTGTACTGAAATCCTCTTGTTATGAAATCGCGGGCAAAGAGTAGGAGGTCCTGGTGGGCGGATGGTCGGTGGGGCGGCGAGGTTCGACGGGTCCGGTGAGGCAGCGAGGTGAGTAGGCCCCACCTAGATCTCGAGGCCCTAAGCTTAAGCTTGTCTAGCTTATACGTAAATCCAGCCCCGTGTTTGACTCTATGACTCTGAATGCATGGACTGGGCTGGGATTTTAATATCACATATTGAAGCACTAACTCTACATCTTCAGAGTGGCAATGATACACAAGGTGGGGGGCTTCCCCTTTAGAAAGGATTAGATCAATCAGACAAAATGGCACCTTTAGTTTGGAGATACAACGCAGAAATAGGTCCGCCCCGACCAGCAATCCACGACCACTAGCACTATCCTACACACTAGGGACAATTTACAAATGTCAATTTACAATACAAATCTGTCCATCTCAGGAGTGTGGGAGGAAACCCACGTGGTCACGGGGAGAACGTACAAACTCCGTACAGACAACTCTCCCGCTGCACCACTGTGCTGCCCTCTTGCATATGGGCTGTTGCAAATATTCTGTACTAACTGGGGATTGTGCTTGTGTATGGAGATAGTCCTGCTGATCAACATGCATTATTGAATTAAATTATCATTGAATTAAAACATTATTAAATGGATTCATTTAATATGTCACTGTACCTTGCTACACCTGATAATAAAGAAATCTTTGAACCAAATCCTTCAACAACAAAAAAGGGCATGACCCCTTTAAATGTTAAGTCGCTTTACCTCTGAGCCTCACCCCTCCTCTATTGGTGATTTATGGATGGTGGGCCTCACCTGGGTTGCTCCGATAGTCCGCCCTAGGAGGGAGAGAAGGTCGCCGGTCTCTCGCTCAACATGTTGCCGGGGGGCGGTGGGAGTCTGGCGCTGCTCATCGCCACCATTCTGGTACCGGACGCCCCGACAGGTAATGCAAACCACCGCTTCCAATGGTCCGGGACAAGTCTGGAATTGAGACAAAGGATAGTCACAAAATGCTGGAGTAACTCAACGGGTCAAGCAGCATCTCTGGAGAACATGGACTTCGGGTCGGGACCCTTCTTCATCCCCCCCCCCCGGAGATGCTGCCTGACCCGCTGAGTAACCCAAACATTCAATGTTACATTGCGTGTCTAACGTTGGCATAAACCAACATCTGCCGTTGCTTGGGTTGAGACCTTGGTTTCCTCCTGAGAGTCTCCGAGGGTGTCCGGGAGAGCGAGAGACCCCCCCCCCCCCCCCCCCCCCCCCCCCCATTGCTCTCAGTCCTTGGGGTGGAGCAGATGATGTGCCAACTGCGTGGCTCCCATGAAGATGCTCTTCCGATCTCCGCTTCACCCCAACCTGGGTGGGCTTGAGACCTGCGGCGTTCATGCTTTGAAGGGTTGACGATGGAGATGTCCTTCCCTGGTGGTCGGTCAACTGGAGATTGCAGCTTAATTTCCCGAATGGGGCCATTGACCGGTTCAAACCCTTTCCCCCAGGAGCCGAGGGTTCGATTCTTGCTCCTGCCCTTGGGGATTCCCACTGGCAGCAGACTGGAGAAGGGGTTTTTAGATAGAAGCAACAATTGCTTAATTTCACAGGAGGGAAGGGACAAATAGCAACCGACAAAAAAAAAAAAAGGTTAATATGCAAGGAGAGGTGGCTGATTAATCAGATTTTGTGGGTTTTTTGTAATTAATAAAAAGAGCCTCCTCTGTGCTGGAGGTTGAGCAGATAGGGCGAAGGCTCCCTCTGGCGGCGACGGACGCCACTACAGGAGCGCACCGCTAAGAGTTTCATTGTTCCATCAAGTCTTACAATGTGGAAACGGGCCCTTCAGCCCAACTTGCCAACACCGACCAACATCTCCTCTCTACACTAGTTCCACCTGCCTACTTTTGTCCCATACCCTAAACCTACCCTATCCATGATGTACCTGTCTAAATGTTTCTTAAACGTTGTGATAGTACCTGCCTCAACTACCTCTTCTGGCAGCTCCTTCCATAAACTTTTGTGTGGAAAAAGTTACCCTTCGGGTTCCTATTAAATATTTCCCCCCCTCACATTCAACCTATGTCCTCTGGTTCTCGATTCCACTACTCTGAATTATTCCTCTTGTGATTTTATACACCTCTACACAATCACCCCTCATCTTCCTGCGCTCCAAGGAATCGAGTCCTAACCTGTCATACCTCTCCCGATCGCTCAGGCCATCGTGTCTTGGCAATATCCTTGTAAATCTTGTCTGCACCCTTTGAGTCCAATTCCCAACCTTGATGGGTTAGTTATGTCTTGTGTATCTGGATGTTGGTTTTGGAGATCATGTATCTTCCTCTCCTCCTCTTTTACATGGAGGCTGGTGGAGACCTGGAACCTGAAACTTACAAAATTCTTAAGGGGTTGGACAGGCTAGATGCAGGAAGATTGTTCCCGATGTTGGAGAAGTCCAGGACAAGGGGTCACAGCTTAAGGATAAGGGGGAAATCCTTTAAGACCAAGATGAGAAAGACTTTTTTCACACAGAGAGTGGTGAGTCTCTGGAACTCTCTGCCACAGAGGGTAGTTGAGGCCAGTTCATTGGCTATATTTAAGAGTGAGTTGGATGTGGCCCTTGTGGCTAAGGGGATCAGAGGGTATGGAGAGAAGGCAGGTACGGGATACTGAGTTGGATGATCAGCCATGATCATATTGAATGGCGGTGCAGGCTCGAAGGGCTGAATGGCCTACTCCTGCACCTAATTTCTATGTTTCTATGTTTCTATTGCCAGGGGTAATGGTGGAGGCAGATACAATAGCGGCATTTAAAAGGCTTTTAAATAGACACATGGTAGTGGAGCGATATGGATCATGTACAGGTAGATGAGATCTTTTTAACTTTGCATCCTGTTTAGCACCAACTTTGGTGGTCGGAGGGCCTCACCTGGGCTGTACTGTTGTTTGTTAAAACCAAGAACTGCAGATGCTGGTTTATACCAAGGATAAACACAAAGTGTTGAAGTAAGTCAGTGGGTCAAGCAGCATCTCTGGAGAAAAAGGATGGGCGATGTTTTGGGCCAGGATCCTTCTGTAGATCCGAAACATCTTGACCTGCGATACTCAAACACTTTGTGTCTGTACTATTCGATGTGCTACATCAAATAAGTGGTCAGCATTCTACCTGTGGACTGATCAATGTTTTAAATAATTCTTGCATTATCTCCCTGATCGAACACTGCAAAATTCTTTCTGAGGGTAATATTTTTGTCTTGATTTTTGAAGGGTCAGCGTCAGTAACCTGTGGTACTGTTTCACTGTGCTGGAATATTGCATCGAATGTCACTTTCACTGGGTAAGTCCATTTTCCGAGGATGGAGAGGGTCCAGAGGAGGTTTACGAGAATTAACCCGGGGGATTACTGGGTTAACATATGATGAGTATTTGACGGCACTGGCCTGTATTCTAGAGTTTAGAAGGATGAGGGTGGGATCTCATTGAAACTTACCAAATAGTGAAAGGCCTGGATAGAGTGGATGTGGAGAGGATGTTTCCACTAGTGGAAGAGTCGAGGACCACAGAGCATGGTCTCAGAATAAACGTACGTACCTTTAGAAAGGAGATGAGGAGCAGAGGGTGGTGAAGCTGTGGAGGCCAAGTCAATGGATATTTGTAAGGCAGAGATTGACAGATTCTTGATTAGTATGGGTGTCAGGGGCTATGGGGAAAAGGCAGGAGAATGGGGTTAATAGGGATACATCAGCCATTGTTGAATGGCGGAGTAGATGCAAATGTCTTAATTCTATGCTAATATATATTTCCTCTAGTAGGAGTATATCCTTTTGTTTAATTTTTCCACCACAAGTTTGAGTTGAAGGGGAGCACTTTATCTGAAGGACGGCTTCTAATTCAAGGGGCTGGAAGGGTGTGGAATTTAGGAGGGTTAAAACAGGTCATTCAGCCCAGATGGACTAACAACCAATAGTCACAGATTCAGCAGGTGAGACAGCATCCCTGGGGAACATGGATGGGTGAAGTTTCGGGTCGGGACCCTTCCCCAGACGCTTATAGTATTGCGGAGATGGATATGCATCCATCATACAGACCATTAAGGTTGGGTAGCGATAGAGTTCTTGCCTCACAGCGCCAGAGACCCAGACTCGATCTTGACTACGAGTGCTGTCTGTGTGGAGTTTGTACGTTCTCTCTGTGACCGCGTGGGCTTTCTCTGGGTGCTCTCGTTTCCTCCCACATTCCAAAAATGTGCAGGTTTGTATGTTAATTGGTTTCTGTAAATTGTCCCTAGCGTGTCAAATGAAACTAGTATGAATGGGTGATTGCTGGTTGGTGCAGACATGGTGGGCTGAAGGGCCTGTTACCATGCTGTATCTCTAAAACTAAATCTCCATGTAGATGGTTAGACGCCAACATCTTGGGGACAAATGTCTGGCCATCAAACGTTGGCCACATACTAAGAATCGGGTTTTTAACACAAAAAAAATTGATTGTGTTTGAGAATTGGGTTTTATTGCTTTGTTTATATACTTTTAATGACTTTATTACTGTTTTTGGTAGGAAACTTTATTTAAACCACTACGATGTCCTTAAGGCTGGTGGGATAAGAAGATCAGGGTCCTGGTTATTGGAACAGAGGGAGGAACACACTCTACACTTGATGTACCCGGCCCAGTCACTAACCTGGAGAATCTACACCATGTGTAGGTTAAGCTGCTGGTTACAGTGTGCCTCGCCCTATACCTTCCACTTCTCGATTACCTCAGTACTAATGTATATAATTAATGCTAGTTGTTAGATGGCTCATAGTCACTAGATGGTTCGTTACTAGATAATCACTAGTTACTAGATAATTGCTGCTTATGAATTGCTAAATAATTACCAGTGACTGATGGCTAGATAAGTACCAGTTAATACTTGCTAGGTAATTACTTGTCACAAAATTACTCTGCTGCTGCTTCTTGCGTATGGCGTGCACAGCCTAAAGTTGTAGGACAACTTGTTCTATTTGATCTTATTTAATTGTGCACGCCGGGTTGATTGCATTTGTCGAAACAGGGCGGACCACCTCAAGGTTGCAATCTCCCTCCCCACAAATTTACTAAATTACCAGTTAGCAATTGCTCATTGTTAAATGTTAGACAATTCTTAGTTACTAAATTACTAGTTACTAAAGAATTACTAGTTGCTAAATAATTATTAGTTACTAAATTCTAATTACTAAATATGAATAATGTATCTAATTAGTACTAATATTGCCTCCAGTACTAGTTTATCCTCTCGTTGAGTTTATCCATCACAAGCACCAGTTGAAGGGGAATGTTTAATTGAAGAGACTGGGAGGATGTGGAATTTGGGAGGGTTAAAACAGGCCATTCAGTCCAGATGGGCTAGCAAGCATTAGTCTCAGATTCGAGGGAATTGAGGGAATTCATTGTTGAACCCAAGAAGCCGTGGAGGTCTGGAGATGGCTGTGAAGCAGGAGTGTTTTTTTGAATCTTTAGTCTAATTCCAATTTTCAGACAACGAGCTTGAAATTGGAATTTGACTAGACAGCTGTTTAGCTAGTATGGAGCTTATGGGCCAAATATGGTCATCTTAAAATGCTGTAATTTTCTGATCTTTGTGCTCCACTTTCCACCTCTTGTACTGTAAAATAAGCCAAAATGTAGTTGTTAAAATGTGTCTTGGGTGTGTCAAACGTGCATTTTATTTAAAGTTTAAATAAATGTCATTTTTCTTCTTTTCCTGTGACAACATTGAGGTCCCCCACGTTTGGAAGAATTGTCAGATGGAAACGTTACAAAAACTCATGACTTGGTAAGTGGTGAGTCGTTTTGTGTGTGCTCCACACTTTAGTTTAATGCGGGACTTCAACTTGGAAACAGCTGCAATTGTTATTTTGCCCAGCAGGGATTAGACACTGTACAAAGCCTCCTGTTCCAAAGAAAATCAAAAGTAGGCTGTGAGGGAGAAGTCCTTTACCTTTCAAGGATAAATGTTTTGCTATTGACAGTAGGTGAGTCATGCTTTTTTTTTTTTTTTTTTGCAAAAGAGGGTGGCACAGCGGTAGAGTTGCTGACTTGCAATGCCCGGGTTTGATCCTGACAACGGGTGCTGTCTGTATGGAGTTTGCACGTTTTCCCTGTAACCCCATGGGTTTTCTCCGGTTTCTCCTCCACTCCAAAGACGTGCAGGTTTGTAGATTGACACAAAAAGCTGGAGTAACTCAGCAGGACAGGCAGCATATCTGGAGAGAAGGAATTTCTGGGTTAATTGGCTTTGGGGAAAATTGTAAATTGTCCCCAGTGTGTAGGATAACGCTAGTGTATGGGGTGGTTGCTGGTGAGTGCATTCATGGTGGGACCAGTACAGACAGCACCCGTAGTCGGTATTGAACCCGGATCTCTGGCGCTGCAAGGCAGCAACTCTGCCATTGTGCTGCCACTGTGTCACTAGGACTAGCTCAGATATGGCCTCATGGGCGCATTGGGCCGAAGGACCTGTTTTCTGTGCTGTAGGACCCTCATTGCTAACTTTTAAAATCTTTCTCAGTTTCTGTAGATGGCTTCCCTTTGAAGATGGATACCACTCCCACTGTGCTGAGCTTGTCTCTGGACTTTGGGGTGCGTTTCCTTAAGGATCACCTCTGCACCCTTCTGTTGTCTGATGTGGAAGGCAATGAAATGCAACAGATGTTCGTCCAAGACTCAAAGCTTGACATCGCCGGTTTAACACCATGTAAATCCTATATTGTTTGCCTGAACATTATGGACCATGGTGTCTGTGCTAAAACGATAACAGGTAATGTATGTGTACTTGATGGCATTTCCTCGTCTCCAGATATTAACAAATACTGTACCACTTGTCCAACAAACCCATTGTCGCATTTTTTTAATCAACATTGACACTAACAAATGCACCAGAGACCCGGGTTCCATCCTGACTACGGGTGCCGTCTGTATGGAGTTTGCACGTTCTCCCTGTGACCGCGTGGGTTTCCTCCGGGTGCTCTGGTTTCCTCCCACATTCCAAAGACATGTGGGTTTGTAGGTTAATTGGCCTCTGTAAATTGTTCCTAGTGTGTAGGCTAGAACTTGTGTAAGGGTAATCGTTTGTTGGCGTAGATTTGATGAGACGAAGGGCCTGTTTCCATGCTGTTTCTCCAAAAGACTAACTGGAGAAGTCTTTAACGACAACTCAATAACTTAATTATTACCTTATTAACTCCTTCCATTTTCACATTAGAGTCACACAGCACAAAATCTGGTCGTTCAGCTCACCATGCTGATTTTCAAACACCAATTTACACCGATCCCCATGTGTTCGCTCCATGGTCCCAGATCCACCTGCAATTTGCAGTGGCCAACTGTCCTACACGTCTTTTAGGATGTGGGTGGAAACCATATTTGGTGTTTGCTGTTCGGCACGGAGTCGATGGGCAGAAGGGTCTGTCTTCGTACTGTATCTGAAAATAAAAAAATCCAAAAAATGTTAAGACGGTGATATTTTTATTCATCTAACAACTGTTCTCCAGTATTTTTAGGGATGGAAATGTACTGAAATCTTGCTGTAGCATCAATGTAGTTGGATATTGGAACCTTGAGTTGATTTTTAAAGAATTATCTTTTGCCTAGATTCCTTGCCAGCCACCAACCTTGGCCTAGTGATGTCCAGTTCCAGTAGCCTCACCATTTATTGGGAGAAGCCAGCTCTGGGGGACGTGCACTGGTTTCGGCTGGATGTCGCCTTGCTTGGACAGGCCGGAGAGGTGGCAGCGTCACAACTTTGGTCCTACAGCTTAATGCAGAGTGGGACTGCGTTCCTCATCCAGGGCCTGCCTGCTTGCAGGAAGGTCCACGTTTCTCTCGTGAGCGTGTGCGAAGGGGCCACAGTGACGGAGAGTGCAAGGGTGTCTTTGGTGGCCATCACAGGTGAGCTGATTAGCAGCAGCAAGCACATTCCACCCTTGAGAGTAGATGGGCAACTAAAGCGTTTGATTGTGATATGTTCCCAACACAGAACAATGGAAATCTTTCTTGCAGCAGCACCAGGGTTTAGTTTGGGTTTAGGTTTGGTTTATTGTCATGTGTGCTGAGGTACAGTAAAAAGCTTTTTTTGTTGTTGTTGCCTGCTATCCAGTCAGCAGAAAAACTATATGTGATTACAATCAAACCATCCACAGTGTACAGATACAGGATAAAGGGAATAACGTTTAGTGCACGGTAAAGTCCGATCGAAGGTAGTCCAAGTCTTCAATGTGGTAGATGGGAGGTCAGGAGGTAGATGGGGTGGTTCAGTTGCCTGATAACAGCTGGGAAGAAACTAATAAACAAAAAACGTTCCGTATATATTTTTTAAAACAAAACACCCGTGCAAAGACAAAACCAATATCCAAAATCGATGTAGTTTGGAGCTTATTTAGAGGTTGTAGTGTTTGATAACCGGATGGTTGTTGGGAAGAAGCTTTTCCTGAACCTAGATGTTAGTTTTCTGGCTCCTATATCACTTCCCCAATGGCAGGAGTGAAATGAGAGTGTGGCCAGGGAGGTGTGGGTCTCTGATGATGCTGGCTGCCTTTTTGAGGCAGCAACACCTGTAGATCCCTTCGATGGTGGGGAGGTCAGTAACCGCGATGGACTGGGCCGTTTTCACCACTTTTTGCAATCTTCTTTGTTCCTGGGCGTTCGAGTTGCTGAACCAGGCCGTGATGCAACCTGTCGATATGCTCTCTACTGTCCACCTGCACAAGTTCCACAAGAGTATTCACCGTAAGGAGAAACTCGACAAAACCTCACCAGAATGCTGCCTGAATTAGAGCGGTTCAGCTGCCGGGAGAGGTTGGGTAGACTTGGGATTGTTTTCTCTGTGACGTCGGAGGTTGACGGTAGAATTGATAGAAGTATATACATTTATGAGAGGGGTACTTGGAGCCTTTTACCCAGGATGAACATGTCCAACATGAAAAAGCGCAGGTTGGTGGTGAAAGAGGGAAACTTTAACTGAGATGTGTGGAGCAAAAGGTACAGAATGTGTGCACCACCAGACTTGGGAACAGCTCCTTCCCCTCTGTTACCAGGCTTTTGTACGGTTCTTCCCTAAGCCAAGGTGCTGTCCGATTCACCTCCACCCCATCGTGGACATTGGACTTTGTCTCTGGAACTGACGTGCTATAATGTTGAGATCTATATTCTGCACTCTGTGTCTTCCAACTCTAAGCTAGAACCACACAACATAGACGAGCTCACACACACACACACACACACACACACACACACACACACACACACACACACACACACACACACACACACACACACACACACACACACACACACCCTTTTATGTTGATACTTGCTAAAGCTATTTAATTCTATTCCCTCGACCACTGCTTATATGGTTACGCTTGTTTATAAATGAAGCGCCTTCTACTGTTCTCAGCCCCGGTGAAGTTTGTGAAGCTTGCCCAGACGGCTGCTGCTACTGATGGATACAAGGTCTCTTGGTCAATCTGGGGTGATCCTTCGGACGTCCTCTTCCAAGTCTACAGAAATGGAAGCCTGCAACTGACCCTGCAACAAGCAGAGTTTGCCTCCACAGGACTCGAACCCTGCACCCGAGAGACATTCACACTGGAGGCAGTGTGCAGGAATGGAGTCGTGGCCGACAGAGGGACAATCGCTGTGGTAAACAGGTCTGTGCTTTTAATTGGAGTCATTGAGTCGTACAGAGTGGAAATGGGCCCTTCGGCCCAACTTGCCCTCGCTGCCCGACACGCCCCATCTACACTAGTCCCACCTGCCATTTGGTCTCATTTGGCCCATATCCCTCTTAAACCTGTCCTATCCATCAAGGGGGGGGGGGATGTGGTGGGGGGGGTTGGGGGGGGGGGGGGGGGGGGGGGGGGTGGGGGGGGGGGGGGGGGGGGGGGGGGGGGGGGGGGGGGGGGGGAAAGAAAACCTGAGCACCTGGAGGAATCAGGTCACAGGGCGAGTGTGCAAACTCCACACAGGCAGCGCTCGATGCACCGATTGGACCCCGTTATCGAGAGCAGAGAGGTAGCTGTGCACGCTCCAATTTTCTGTTTCCTGAACACCAGGTACTTCAATGACTATAAAGTGCTTTGGGGATTCAAGTGGATACGACACGAGGCGAGAATTTTGTTTGTTGTACGTGGAGTCGGGAAGCAGACCCTTCAGCCCGACTTGTCCACGCCGACCACGATATCCCATCGACACTCGTCCCACTTTCCCATATCGTTCTAAACCTTTCCAATCCGTGTACCAGTCCCAGTAATCTTAGCTTAGAGGTACAGCATGGAAACTGACCTCTTGGCCCACCGAGTCCGTGCCGATCAACAATCTCCCGTTCACTAACACTCTCCTACGCACCAGGGTCAATTTACAATTTTACCAAAGCCAATTAACCTACAAGCCAGGATGTCTTTGGAGTGTGAGGGGAAGCCGGAGCACCTGGAGAAAACCCACACGGTCACAGGGAGAATGTACAACCTCCGTACAGACAGGACCCGTGGTCTGGGTGGAACCCGGGTCTCTGTTGCTGTAAGGCAGCAACTCTACTGCTGCGCCACTATTGTTATAGTACCTTCCTCAACTACCTTCTCCTTCCAGCTACCCACCACACTCTGTGGAAAAGTTGCTCCTCTGGTTCCTATGAAATCTTTCCCACTCTCACTTCCTATGAAATCTTTCCCACTTCGCCTCTTGCTTCAGGTCGTCTAACGGTGCCACCATTTTAAATGCCCCTCTTTTCCCCCAGCTCCAGACAAGATCACTGACCTGATCTACAAGCAGACTGTTGACGGGGGCTTCTTCTCCTGGCGTTCCCCACCAGCGAGCCACGGGACCCTTGTCATGGTTAACAACATTTCGGTGGCCTTCACCAAGAGGAGTTACTACCAGGTTTTGGGTTTGTCGGCCTGCACGCGGTACCTGTACACCTTCCGAGCAAGCTGTGGGCAATGGATGAGTGAAGGAACCTCCTGGGCTGCTGCTACAGGTACCTGCGCGGGCGAAGTTAGCTTTAAGTCATTTAATAAGAAGGCCAAGGTTCAACGGTTTGGGCATCTTAGCATGCAACTGAAGAAAGGTCCCAACATGTAACATCACCAGTCTGAGTTCTCTAATGTTAAGTTACTCCAGCATTTTGAATTTTGTGCCTTTCCTTGGCAATCCAGCATCTGCAGTTCCTTGTTTCTAAGGTGCAAAAAGACATTGGTGAACAGAGGGTACATACAACGGTAGGCAGGACTTTCTTCAGACTGTGTATTGGGATTCGGGGACAGTTGACAGATGTAGCACCATCTTGTTGTCACATAGCATGGAAACAGGGCCAAGGCCCCATCTAAGATAATCCCGCCATAGAACTAATGTAAACGGGTGATCGGTGGTCAACATGGATGTGATGGGCTGAAGGGCCTGTTTCCATGCTGTTTCTTTAAAAACAGAAACTCTGACTAACTCTAGTCCGCACCATATTACAATCTACATTCTCACATGTCCAAATATTAGGATCTCTGCAACTTCCTGTTAATGAAATGAGTGGGAAATTTCATAGGAACCAGAGGAGGTAATTCATGGAGTTATACATAGAAATCGTCTTCTGGCCCAACTCATCTATGCCGACCAAATTACCGCACTTGGCTTCTATCCTTCTAAACCTTTCCTATACATGGGCCTGTCCAAATGGCCTTTAAATGTTGTCATAGCACCTGCCTCAAGCACCTCCTCTGGAAGACGTCGTTCCATACACCCACCACGTCTTTGTAAACATCAGACATTTTAAAGGCCAGGGTCTGTTGCCCAGACAGACCAATGGTGTCAGAAATATATTTATAACGTTGTGGCAATCAACTGCAGAGGGAAAAGGTCCAGTGTCTGCAATGAGGTAGGTTGGAAGATCGGGACTACACCCTAGTTTATGGGAGGACTGTTCAGTAATCTGATAACGGAGAGTGTTTCTGTGATACTGTAATAGCAAGGAACTGCAGATGCTGGATTATACCAAAGAAAGATACGAAGAGCTGGGATAACTTAACGGGTCCGGCAGCATCCCTGGAGAACATGGATAGGTGACATTTTGGGTTGAGATCCATCCTCAGAAGGTCTGAAGCAGGGTTCTGACCTGAAACGTCATCCATCTATGTTCTTCAGAGATAATGGCAGTGAACAAATAGCCACCAACACAAGGGGAAAGAGGTTGGGACTAACTATCTGGACAGTTGTATTGGAGGGGTACTGGCTTGAGTCAGAAAATCTCTCTGGAAAAGTTGGGATAAAGAGGAGGAAGTTTGGGAATGGAAGGTAAACGATATCCACAGTGGGTCTGCTGGGTGGAGATGCCTCTCCTTTGACCTCCACTAATTTTGGGAATTCCACAGGCTGCCCAACTGAAGCCCAGCCCTCCGACCGTAGGAGAATTATCACACTGCCTGAAACGTTGCACATCAGCATTCGCTTCCCCTGGAGGTTTGAGGACTACATGAATGATCCCAGTTCCCGAACTTATCTGAAGCTGGCAAACATCGCCAGCTCTAAGGTGAGATGGAGGTGAAGGGCCCAACGCTAGCTGAAGAATGGGTGCTGGGGGATTGTTGATTGATTGAGGGATACAGCGTGGAAACGATCCCCTTTAGTTTAGTTTAGCGATACAGCGCAGAAACAGGCCCTTCGGCCCACTGAGTCCACATTGGCCAGTGATCCCCGCACACTAACGCTATCCTACACACACTAGGGACCATTTACAATTTTACCAAAGCCAATTAACCCACAAACCTGTTTATCTTTGGAGTGTGGGAGGAAACTGGAGCACCCGGAGAAAACCCACGTAGGTCATGGGGAGAACGTACAAACTCCACACAGACAGCACCCGTAGTCATCTTCTTCAGGACTGTTCTGCAGATTGAGAGGAGTTGCAGAGCTCTCGTCACAGAGAAGAGGAGAAGTTCTTCAAAGTAGGCACACCTTGAGGAGATTTTGCAGCGGAGTTGGTGTTAAAGAAATTATCTCGGTCTGAAGAAGGGTTTTGATCCGAAAAGTCACCTGTTCCTTTTCCCCAAGATGCAGCCTGACCCGCTGAGTTACTCCGGCACGTCTATCCGCGGGGAGTTGAGGTTGGGGCTTGTCGGGTGATGATGTGCTTGCCAAGTTTCTCGCCCAGACTGCGGCTCGTTTGGGATCTTTAACGTGCGGACTGTGTCCATGTGACAGATTGGGCGGCTGCTCCTGGAGTCGGGCACGTTCACCCGTGCAGAGGTGGAGATGCTGTACCTGGTGGAATCCGGCGACGCTGTGGAGATGAACACGGCGGCACAGGTCCAGCTCGGTAACTCGCCGGCCAACCTCCGGCAGCTTCTCTCCGACCTCCGGTACTCCCACGTGTCTGTCGAGGGAGATGACGCTGTTCTGGAACGGTAGGTGACGTACCTCCTCGGTCACCCCATCCTGACCTTCTCCCCTCACTCCCAACTACACCCTCCTCCCCCAGTTGAGGGATCAGGCTTTGGAAGAATGGGTGCAGGGGTATCTTTCATTGAAAGATACGGCATGGAAACAGGCCCTTCAGTCACACGTTCATGAGACCTTAAAGCCCTGTCCCACTGTAGGAGTTCATTCAAGAGATCTCCCGAGTTTGCCCTGATTCGAACTTGGAGATTTACGGTAATGGCCGCTCGTAGGTACTCTGGGCTCTCGTGGACATTTTTCAACATGTTGAAATATCTTCACGAGTCTTCCCGAGCTTACTTTCCCGAGTACCTGCCGCTAGCGTTACAAGCCGCTAAGAGACGTCCCCGAGCCCAGACGTACCCGCTACGTGCTTCCACGAGCTTGATTTTTTTTTAAAACTTGGAAGAGCTCTTGAATTAACTCGTACTGGGCTAATAGGAGCAGAATTAGGTGTTTGGCCCATCAAGTCTACTCTGCCATTTAGTCATGACCAATCTATTTCTTCCCATCTCAACCCCATTTTCGCACCTTCTCCCCATAACCTTTGAGTCACACCCTTATTAATCAAGAAGCTGTCATCATCCGCTTTGAAAATACCCAATGATTTGGCCTCCACCACTGTGAGCGGGAGTTTGAGGGGGTTGCTGTGTGTCTGGAGGAAGGAAGGAGACCCTCTTCACCAGATGGACAAGAACCAACCCAGAGCATGGTGGATAGACACAAAATGCTGGAGTAACTCAGCGGGCGAGGCAGCATCTCTGGAGAGAAGGAATGGGTGACGTTCTGGGTCTGAAGAAGGGTCTCGACCTGAAACGTTGCCCATTCCTTCTCTCCAGAGATGCTGCCTCACCCGCTGAGTTACTCCAGCATTTTGTGTCTACCTTCGATTTAAACCAGCATCTGCAGTTCTTTCTTGCAGAGGATGGTAGGCATACGGAACAAGCTGCCAGCGGAGGCAGTTGCGGCAGGTACTGTAACAGCATGTAAAAGACACGGTACATAGGTAGGAAAGGTTTAGAAGGATATATGTGGGCAAATGGGGCCAGTGTGGATGGGGTATCTTGGTCATCATGGACAAAGCAGAGGTGGTGTAATTCATTGCCGCAGACAGCTGTGGAGGCCAAATCATATGATGTATTTAATGTAGAGAGCGATAGGTTCTTGAACGGCATCAAAGGTTTTTCACACATGGAGGGTTGTGAATCTGTAGTTCTCTGCCTCAGAAGGCAGTGGAGGCCAATTCTCTATGCTTTCAATAGAGAGTTAGATGGCCTCTTAAAGTCAGGGGATATGGGGAGAAGGCAGGAACGGGGTACTGATTGTGGATAATCAGCCATGATCACATTGAATGGCGGTGCTGGCTCGAAGAGCCGAAAGGCCTCCTCCTGCACCTATTGTTACAGGGAGAAGGCAGGAGAATGGAATTGAGAGGGAAAATAGAGAAATGATCGAATGGCGGAACAGACAGTGCTGAATGACCCAATTGTACTCCTATGTCTAATGACAAGTTGGGCCAAATACCCTATTTGTGTGCAGTATGGCTCCATGACATAATTTGCATTGTGCTGGTTGTTTGGGAACTGGTTTATTTGTGTTCCAGATGAAGATGAATGTGACTCCGCTGAGAATGACTGTCCTGAAGCAGCTGACTGTATCAACACATTTGATTCATTCACATGTGTCTGTCACCAAGGATACTATGACTCTGATCAAAGTCGAGTTTGTAGAGGTTGGTTTTCTCAAATTATTATAATTTTTTTTTAAATTGTAACGCTACCTCCTGTGTTAGAGCTGATGTCCCACAGATCCAGAGACCCGGGTTTGATCCTGACCTGGGTGCTGACTGTGTGGAGTTTGCACGTTCTCTTGGGTTTTCAATGCTTGCTCCAGATTTCTCCCATGACCCATAGATGTGCCAGTGGGTTAATTGGCCTCTTTAAATTACCCCTGATGTAGGTAAGTGGGTGAACGACTTGTAGATTTGGATATATGGATGGATTTAGAGGGTGATGAGGCAAATGCAGGTAAATGGGTTTAGTTCAGTGGCCTTTGGTTTAGCAGAGTGACGTTTAGTTTAGTGTCGTGTCTTTTAGGTTTTTTTTAAGTGTCAAACTTTGTTATGTGCTATCCCATTAGTGAAAAGACGGGGTGGGAGATTGCAACCTTCACGTGGTCCACCCTGTTTCGATGAATGCAATCAACCTGGCGTGCACAACCAGAAGATCATACAGAACAAGTCTTACAACTTTAGGCTGTGCAGAAGGGCAAGCAGAGAAGTGAACAGACTATACATGATTACAATCGAACTGTCCAGTGTGCAGATACAGGATAAAGAGAATAATTTTTTGTGCAAGATTCAGTCCAGTAAAGTTAGATTAAGATAGTCTGAGGATCTCCAAGGAGGTAGATGGGAAATCAGGACTGCTCTCTAGTTGGTGATAGGATTCTTCAGCTGCCTTATAACAGCTGGGAAGGAAGTGTCCCTGAATCTGGCCATGGACACATTAGGCCCTAAGGGCCTGTTGCCTAACTCTATGGCTCTGAGTTGTGGCTTCTGCACCTTGCCACCTGTTTTGTGCCCTAGGATTGTAATGTTATCTATGGGAACCTTTTATTTCCATGCTAGATCAAGGGGTGTTCGCAAACTGCGGGATGGATTCAATGAAAATTAGCGTATCAAGAGAATTCCTGGCGGAACAGCTGTCGACGGGATTAGATCTAGTCTTGAACGACGGGGAGTGCGGAGTCGAAGAGGACACAGACTTCTACCTGTTCACTGTCACCAAAACCAGGGCTTACTGTGGAGCGCAGCTCCTGGTGAGTTCGCAAGTCAGAGGAGCAAAATAGGCCATTTGGCCCATCGAGTCTACTCTGCCATTCAATCATGGCTGATCTACCTTCCCTTCTCAACCCCATTTTCCTGCCGTATCCCCATAACCTTTAACAGGGTGGCATTTTGATTCAGCAGTAGCGTTGCTGCCTTACAGCGCCAGAGACTTGGGTTAGATCCTGACTGCAGGTGCTGTGTGTATGGAATTTGTACATTCTCCATGTGAGCACATGGGTTTACACCAGGTTCTCCAGGTTCCTCAAATACTCCAAAGACGTTCAGGTTTGTAGGTTAATTGGATTCGGTAAAAATTGTAAATTGTGTAGGATAGTGCCAGAGTACGGGAATCGCTGGTCGGCGTGGACTCAGTGGCCTAAGGGCCTGTTTCCATGCTGTATTTCTTTCTAAACTAAACTTTAAAAAAAAACTAAACCCTTGGTAATCACAAACCTGTCATCCTCTGCTTTCAAAATACCCAATGACTTGACCTCCACAGCCGTCTGTGGCAATGAATTCCACAGATTCACCATCCCTCTGATGAAGAAATTGCTCCTCATCTGGTACATTCTTTTATTCTAGGCCCGCTGGTCCTAGACTCTTCCACTAGTGGAAACATCCTCTCCTCATCCACTCTCTCCAGGCCTTGCACTATTTGGTAAGTCTCAATGAGGTCCCTCCCTCATCCTTCTAAACTCCAGTGAGCACAGGCCCAGTGCCGTCAAACATTCACCGTAGGTTAACCCAATCATCCCTAGGATTGTTCTTATAAATCTTGCAATACATTTAATAGATGTAGCACGAGTAATAAAAGTATCGATCCCCTGTTATTTTGTGTAACTGTGGTTGTCTCTTATTTCTCTCTCCCCCCCCCCCCTCCCCCCCCCCCCCCCCCCCAGATGAATGAGACTCACCAAATATTCAAACATGTGATTGTGAATGAGCATCATTCTGAATCTCCCGTCATCAGGGAGCCTCCCCTGACCCTCTCTGTGATCTGCGCCTATTCGCGAAGCTCCTCGGCAAAAATTCCTATGGATGTAATCCCACAGATTAGGTACGTTTCAAGTTTGACCTTTGGTCTGAAGGTTCTGTGAAGCTGTGTGTGTGTGGCAGTGCGTGCACAAGTGTGTGAGAGGAAGCATGTGTGTGTCTCTTTCCATCCCCTCCCACCACTTTATTTCTTCTCGCTCCCCTCCCCCCTCACCCATTTATCTCCCTTTATTATTAAACTTCTGAAATTAACGTATTTGATTTGTTTTATTATTGTCGTCTGCTTGTTGCTGCAGAAGTCCTGATGAGGTTGAGATCGGCCGCCTCAACATGCCTAGGCGCCACATTTTCGGGGTAACTTCCGAGGGGGTGGATTTCAAGTGCACTCATAGTTTTCTCCGGATTGAAGGAGACATCCGGATTATCAGGGGGTGGACCTGTATTATTGAAATGGCCAAAGCCTCCTAAACCGTTTTGTTTCTTTATTGAAGGATGTTTGAACCGATCGTGGGATACAATAAAGACCCACTCCAGCTCACTATCATTCTCTACAAAGATGACACCTTCTCGCCAGACGCCATGTATGAAAAGGCACCAACCATCCAGCTTAACGATGACCTGTACTTGGAGGTGGGACCGTCGGTGGCTGGGAGCGCCGGAACGCCGTTCACCACAGAAGTGACCTCGTGCTGGGCCACCGTGTTGGCGCACTCGCTGGGAAGAAACGCCTACTACTTCCTCCGGGATGGGTGAGAATCTCTTTCCCAAAAGGAGGAGGTCGCATATTCCGATGCTGGAATGGGCGGGTTGTCGAGGAACGTTTTTCACAGGCTGCTGTTTGCTAGTAGAACACAGAACAGCACAAGGACCGGCCCTTTGGCCCACAACGTCTGTGACCAACATGATGCCAAGACCAACTGTTATTTGCGCATAATCCATATCCCTGCATAACCTCTCCCTGTAGTTAATACCCCTGATCCGATCATAATCCATGAATGAATGAATTAATACGTTTATTGGCCAAGTAAGTACACATACAAGGAATTTGCCTTGGTGCTCTGCTCACAAGTAACAACGCGGCATACAGTAACAATTAAGAATGACACATAAAATATTAAACATTAATAATAACATTATTCCCAAGGTGCCCAAGCCGGGCGACTCTTTGTGTGCTTAACTCAACTATGAAAAGTGTAGGATAATGCTAGTGTGTGGGGAATTACTGGTCAGCATGGACCAATTGGAAGTTGATTCCAGTTTATTCTCCCCGCGTTCTCATCAACTATCCCCAGATTCTACTTCTCACCCGCACACTCGGGGCCATTTACAGCGGCCGATTAATCTACCAACACGACCACTTGTGGCTTCTGCATAATAATGCATGTCAAGCTGATGGTCTCTCTGACAGTGCAGTTCTCCCTTAGTTCTGCACAACTGTCCACTGTGTGTTCGTTGCTGATGAGATGGATTTGGTGATACAAGGAACTGCTGATATTGGTTTACAGCAAAAAAAAGACAAAGTGCTGGAGTAACTCAGTGGGTCAGTCGGCATCTCTGTGGAACATGAATAGATGATATTTCAGGTCATGACCCTTCGCACTGTTTGTGTAGGGGTGGTAAGCTGGAAGAAAGGTGGGGGCAGGACAAAGCCTGGCGAGTGATGGGTGGATACAGTTGAGGGGGGGGGGTTTGATGGGCAGATGGTTGGACAAAGGCTAGAGATGAAAAGACAAAAGGTGTGAGATCTGGATAGAAGAGGTATGAATTGTGAAGCCAGAGGAAGTGACATAGGCAGAGAGGGAGAAATGGTTGCAAATCCAGGTGGGGCACAGGGGGGAAGAAAACATGATGGTAGGGAGGCTTTAGATTGATTATCTAAAATTGGAGAATTCAAGTCTGAAAAAGGGTCCCGACCCAAAACCTCACCTATCCATGTTCCCTGGCGATGCTGCCTGACTTGCTCGGTTACTCCAGTACTTTGTGTCTTTGGTAAACTAGCATCTGCAGTGCTTGCTATTTCAAATGGAGAATTAATTGTTCATAGTGTTAGGTTTAAGCTACCTGAGGTTGTTTCTTACTCTGCTCCACTCTCTCCTCCTCTGTAGCTGTCCTGTGGACGAGACCTTCCGGTGGCATTCCGTGAACGGGATGAACAATAGTACTCGATTTGCCATCAAAATGTTCCACTTCACGGAAATGGAGAAGCATCCTGTTTACCTGCATTGTCAGATAAAAGTCTGCAACGTTGAAGCTAGGGCAGATTGTTTGACGGTAGGTTGGCCGTTTAAATGTAGTTTAGTTTATTGTTACGTGTGCTGAGGTACAATGAGCAGCTTTTTTGATGCGTGCTGACCAGTCACCTGAAAGACTGTACATGACTTAAATCGACTGTCCACAGTGTACAGATACAGGATAGAAGGAAAAATGTCCAGTGCAAGATGAAGATAAATTAAAGATAGTCTGAGGGTTCCCAATAAGGTAGATTGGAGATCAGGACCGCTTGCTAGTTGTTGATGGGATGGTTCAGTTGTTTGATAACAGCTGGAAAGAAACTGTCCCTGAATCTGGAGATGTGCATTTTCACACTTCTGTACCTCTTGCCTGATGGGAGGGGAGGGGGGAAAGAGGGTGAGACTGGTCCTTGATTATGCTGGTGACCTTGCCGAGGCAGCGTGAAGCGTAGATGGACTCGGCATACGGAGGAAAGTCAGCATGTCTCAAATGACTCATCAGTTTCTACAGATGGACCATAAATTATTTCCTTTCCTTCCACTCCTTTCTATTTTGTGTTACCTGTTGTATGTATGCATGCATGGTTTTATTGTAATTATGTATGGATAATTTTTCTGGATTGCAAGCAGTGTTTTTCATTTATCTTGGTGCACATGACCAGTAATAAACAGTACCAATACTGTCAATATAACACCAGTGATTTTCAAGGTTTATTTGACTGATAACAGCTGGGAAGGAACTACAGTATAGTACAGAATCTGCAGTACATTCTCATTATTACAAACCTCTTTATAGTGGATTTTGGTTAGAGCGGACTGTCTTGTAGGCAACTAGGAGTATGGATGCATGGAGGATCTATGGGGAATGAGGAAGGAGTGATTTGGTTCTGCGTTTTATGGTATGTCGTCTCAGTGATGAAATGTCAAGTTTGGTGTTTAGTTTTTGTTTTGTCACATGTACCAAGATACAGTGAAAAACTTTCTTAGTTTAGAGATACAGCATGGAAGCAGGCCCTTCGGCCCACTGAGTCCATGTTGACCAGCGATCACCCAGACAGTTCTATCCTATGTACTAGGGTCAATGTACGGAAGCCAATTAATCTGCAAACCTAGACGTCTTTGGAATGTGGGAGTAATCTGGAGCACATGGAGAAAGCCCAGGTGATCTCTGGGAGAACATAAAAAAACTCCGTTCTGACAGCACCCGTGGTCAGGATTGATCCTGGGTCTCTGGCGCTGTAAGGCAGCAACACTATTGCTGTGCACTGTGCCACCTCTTTTGTTTGCATGCTTTCCATTCAAAGAAAAGGCACTACAGGTACATAATTACAATCAAGCAGTCCACAGTGAACAGATAAAGGATACCACATTTAATGCACGATATAAGATTGAAATTCATTGCATAGACTACACCGTGTGTGAGGGTGGGACTTCATGTTGGGGCGAGGTGGTGGGACCATAAGATTGAGTTCTTTGCTCTTTAAAATTGCAATGTCTCCTTGTGTTACACATCGATAATCAGAATGTCTTATTTCTTCACCCAGATATGTCCCAGTCCACAGATTCTTAAAAAGCAAGACCAGAAAATGGAGGCAGTGCCTCCCGAGCCCGGGACTGATATGGTTTCCACTGGTCCCCATCGCACTGCACGGTTCTCCGAGACAGCCGACAGATCCGGGAGAAACGACCACACACTGTGCGTACCAGGGAACTGGCTTTGCTATGACTTCTCTATAAAAACTCTGGCTTGTAATTAAAATTAAAGGTCCACATTCATAATGGCAAGTCGAGGGGCAAGGTGTTTCAATGTACAATTCCAATGCCAATTATGACCAGAGTTTTTTTTTTGTGTGGTTTTGGTCTCTATGTTGGAATATCCTTAATAGCGATGGTGAACCGATTAAATACAGGTGAGAGTTCACTCCCTCCCATAGCTTGGCTAACGCCTGATGGTGTGTCTACACTAGCATGTGCATGCGAGCGAGTTTGGAAGATTTGAGCTTTAATTTTTGACACAAAGCCTCTATTAAAAGGTTAATTTGTACAGCACCTTGGTATAACATGTTGGATGCAGAATGTTGCTGGTGGGGCGTGGGGGGGGGGGGGGGGGGGGGGTGCACACCACAGTGGCTCAGCGGTAGAATTGCTGCCTTACAGCCCCAGTGACCCAGGTTCGATCCTGACTATGGGTGCTCTCTGTACAAAGTTTGTATGTTCTCCCTGTGACCGTGTGAGTTTTCTCTGGGTGCTCTGGTTTCCCCCCACACTCCAAAGATGTGCAGATTTGTAGGTTAGTTGGCTTGTCTCTAGAGTGTAGGACAGAACTAGTGGACAGGGTGATCGCTGATCGGCGTGAACTCTGCCTGTTTCCACGCCGTATCCTAGAGTCGAAGAGAATTATGGGATAGTAAAAATGGTAGAATATTCAAATGAAGCAGCAAATGGTGGGATATCAATTAGCCACAGATATGGGTGGAGAAATGGCAGATTAACTTTAATTGGAACAAGTGTGAAGTGTGGTACTTTGGGAGGATGACTATAAGGGAAAGTATACAGTTAAAGCTGGGCCTTGGATCACCTTGTATACCAGCTCTATCCTAGGAGGAGGCTATTCGACCCTTTGAGCGTTGCTGGCTCGAAGGGCCTCCTCCTGCACCTATTTTCTATGTTACATACTAGTATCAATTTACAGAGGCCAATTAACCTACAAACCTGCACATCATTGGAGAGTGGGAGGAAACCCGTGCGGTCACAGAGAACGTACAAACTCCGTACAGACAGCACCCACAGTCACGATCGAACCTGGGTCTCTGGCTGTGCGGTAGCAACTCTACCACCGCACCACTGTGCTGCCCCCACTGTCATGAGTGTGGGCTTCAATCATCTTGGGGAGTGAATATCTAAGCCTGTGTTTGTTATTGCACTGCAGGGCGTGACATGAAAGTTCTCCTCTGGATATCCGGCGGCATGACTGGAACGTCCCTGCTGATGGTGGCTGCAGTTGTTGCAATGAAGGTTATGAAAGACCGTGCACGGTTTAGAATGGCCGCCAGATTGATTGAGGGTCACGCAAGTTCTGCTCTCTGAGAACTGCTTAGACGTTCACTCTCTGGGAGCGAGGTGCATTCCGAGGGTCTGCTGCTGTGGGTGTCCAAAATAAAAGTCAATTGTCCCATCTTGGGCGTATTTTCTGTCTTTTTTGCTTCTCGTTGGAACAGAAGAATATGAAACGTGTGGATGGAGCAAGGGGAGGAGACGTTCTCATTCTCACTGGCATGGATGGGGCAAGTACCGGGGAGCTGCGTGATTGGTAAAGGTAATTCACTGAAGTTTAGAAGGATGAGGGGAAATCTTATAGAAACATATAACATTATAAAAGGACTGGACAAGCTAGATGCAAGAAAAATGTTCCCAATGTTGGGCGAGTCCAGAACCAGGGGTCACAGTCTTAGAATAAAGGGGAGTCCATTTAAGACTGAGGTGAGAAAAAAACGTTTTCACCCAGAGAGTTGTGAATTTGTGGAATTCATGGCCACAGAGGGCAATGGAGGCCAAATCAATAGATGGATTGAAGAGAGTTAGAGCTCTAGGGGCTAGTGGAATCAAGGGATATGGGGAGAAGGCAGGCACGGGTTATTGATTGGGGATGATCAGCCATGATCGCATTGAATGGTGGTGCTGGCTCGAAGGGCCAAATGGCCTCCTCCTGTACCTAATTTCTATGTTTCTATGACAGTGTTACATGGAAAAGCTCGATGTAACAAGTGGTTTGGGTCTGGATACATTGCTGGGAGGTGCAGTAGCGCAGCAGTAGAGGCACTAGTTCACAGAAACCCAGGTTGAATCCTGACTACAGGTGCTGTCTGTGTAGAGTTTGTACGTTCTCCCTGTGACCGCGTGGATTTCATCTGGGTGTTCCGGTTTCCTCCCACATCCCAAAGACATGCAGGTTTGTAGGTTAATTGACCTCTGTAAATGGCCCCTAAAGTGTAATGGGATAATGCGTGTGAATGGGTCATCAATGGTTGGTGTGGACTCTGTGGGTCAACGGGCCTGTTTCCATGCTGTATCTCCAAACTAAAAACTGAAGTAAGTTTATGTTTATTATTGTCACGTGTAGAGAGGTACAATGAAAAGCCTCGTCTTGCATGCAATCCGATCAGATAATACTGCACATAAATACAATCAGCTCACACTGTAATATAATAGGTAGAGCAAAGGGGAAAATACAGCTGATGTTGATCAGCTGCCCTCAAACTAATTTGATTGTGGTGAAACCATTCATGTCAAACAAATGTGAGTTTGCGCAGTGTACACATACAGTGATGGTGCTGGAGTAGAGATCATTGATCTCCCGGTTGCTCAGCACTTCAACTCCCCCTCCCCATTCTGACCTTTCTGTCCTGGGCCGCCTCTACTGTCAGAGTGAGGCCCAGCGCAAATTGGAGGAACAGCACCTCTTATTTTGCTTGGGCAGCTCACACCCCAGCGGTACGTACATTGACTTCTCTAACTTCAAATAGCCCTTGCTTTCCCTCTCTTTCCTTCCCCCTCCCCCCTTCCCAGTTCTCCCACCAGTCTTGCTGTGTCCGACTACATTCTATCTCTATCTCGCCCACTCCCCTGACATCAGTCTGAAGAAGGGTCTCGACCCGAAACGTCACCCATTCCTTCTCTCCAGAGATGCTCCCTGTCCTGCTGAGTTACTCCAGCATTTTGTGTCTACCATCGATTGAAAACTTTAAGTTCCAAGGAGTAAATATCACCAGCAACTTGTCCTGGATCAACTGTAAAAAAAAACAATGGCCAAGAAAGCACACCGCTGCTTCTACTTCCTTAGAAGGCTTAGGAAGTTTGGTACATTCCCAACAACTGTCACCAACTTCTATAGATGTGCTGTAGAAAACATTTTATTGGGATGCATCACAGCTAGGTTTAGGAACCACTCCATCCAAGATCAAAGGAATTGTGGACACAGCCATCACACAAACCTATTTCCCTTCCATGGACTCCAATTGCACTTCACGCTGCCTCGGCAAGACCGCTAGCATAATCAAGGACCAGTCTCGCCCTCGTCAGTCCGTCTTCTCCCCTCTCCCATCAGGCAAGATGTAAAGAAGTATGAAAATGCACAACTCCAGATTCAGGGACAGTTTCTTTCCAGCTCTTATCAGACAACTTGTGAGATATAGGTTGTGCTCACAATCACTACTCACAGACTAAATAATGGAAACAAGAAATGCTTTATTTGCGAGTTTGCAGAGTCGGGTGGCTCTCCAAGTTGAGACACACCAAAGTCAGGAAAGTAAAGCCCCTTTATACACACAATTCTACATTTAACCTCCCCTTCTGGCCCTCTCCAATCAGGGCACTGAGGTGCACAGTCTATAGGTACGTCCCCCCAGTACCTCCCACATCATACATTGCATGTTCATACATGTGCATGGTAATGAGTAGTTTCTTGACCAGGGTTGTGTTAGTAATATTCATTTATTTCATTCAGCATGCTCAGTTGTAAATGACCTGCCCCAGTTTTCTCACCTCCAACTGACCTCTCTCAGCTCTCTTGTATCTGAATCAAAACCTAGTTTCTAATGACATCCATCATTCCCTTCTACCGCTATACAATGCCATCAATCCTTACTCAAGGACAGTTCTGGTAACTTCATCCACAGCTGTGTCAGAATCCCCTCCCTGGCCTCTATCGGTTAGAATCCTCTCCTGAACCCTTACAATAGTGGGGTTTAATCACTTTATCCCTCACAGACTGAACCATTCTATCACCTAATAGAGAGTGGTCCTGACCTCCCATCAACCCCAGTGGGGACTCTCGGACTATTTTTAATTGGACTTCACTGGACTTTATCTTGCACTAAACGTTATTCCCCTTATCCTGATTTTGTAAACTTTGGACAAATGGATTGTAATCAGTGGTGGACTGGTCAGGGTGTCAGCTTGCCCTTTGCCTCCTGGCAACCAATATATTTGGACCCAGTCCGCCACTGATTGTAATCATGCACAGTCTTTCCGCTGACTGGACACCATGCAACATAAACGCTTTTCACTGTACCTTTGTACATGTGACAATAAAAAATAAACTGTGTGTGTGTGTGCACCCTCCGTCCCTCCGCCCGCCCTCAGTGGAGGGCGATGGGCAGGCGCTGTTTGGGGCCGCGGCCTGTGTGAGGGTCGCCGTCCCGGGTGGGGGGGGGGGGGGCTGTGACCCTCACCATGTGCGCGGCCCCGGGGGGTTGACGTCACCATGTGCGCGGCCCGGGGGGTGACGTCACCATGTGCGCGGCCCCGGGGGTGACGTCACCATGTGCGCGGCCCCGGCGGGGGGTGACGTCACCACGTGCGCGGCCCCGGCGGGGGGGCGGTGACCGTCACCATGTGCGCGGCCCGGGGGGGGGGGGGGAGGCTTTTCGCCGCTGCACCGGCGGAAGTGGCCGTGGGGGGCGGCATGGCGGCGGCGGCCACAGGCGGGAAGAAGCGGAGGAAAGACGAGGGTAATGGCCGGCCCGGGGCTGCGGGGACCGGTGTCTCCCACTGTCAGCGGCACGGGGTGGAGGCGAGCCCCGGATCTGGCAGGCCGCCTTCCACATCTCCCTCCTCTCTCCCCCGCCCCCTCTCTCTCTACCCCCCCTCACCCCCCCTCTCCCTCTTTCCTCTACCCCTCTCTCTCTACCCCCCCCTCTCACGCCCTCTCTCTCTCCCTTTCTCTCTCTCTCTCTCTCTCCCCCTCTCTCTCTCTCCACCCCCCCTCTCTCCACCCTCTCTCCCCCCCTCTCTCCCCCCTCTCTCTCTCTCCCCCTCTCTCCCCCTCTCTCCCCCTCTCTCCCCCTCTCTCTCCCCCCCTCTCTCACCCCCTCTCTCTCTCCCCCCCTCACCCCTCTCTCTCTCTACCCCCCCCTCACCCCCTCTCTCTCTACCAACCCCCCTCACCCCCTCTCTCTCTACCCCCCTCACGCCCTCTCTCTCTCCCTTTCTCTCTCTCTCCCCTCTCTCTCTCTCTCCCCCCCTCTCACCCCCCTCTCTCTCCCACTCCCCTCTCTCTCTCTCCCCCTCTCTCCTCCCCCTCTCTCCCCCCTTCTCTCCCCCCTTCTCTCTCACCCCCTCTCTCTCTCTCCCTCTCTCTCCCCTCCCCCGTCCCCCTTCCCTCCCCTCACACTCTCTCTCCTCCTCTCTCACGGCCCCCCTCTCTCTTCTCCCCCCTTCCCCTCTCCCTCTCCCACCCCCTCTCCCCTCATCCCCCCTTCGGATGTCTGTACAGGTAGCAGGAATGCAAATGTTTACATTGTGAATGGGCAGATGTTAATTTTGAGGATTTTTCTACAGTGGACGAAAGTGAGCTGTTGACTGTACCGGAGGGGTGGAAGGAAGCACCATTTACTAAAGAGGACAATGTCCATGGTCTTCTGGAAGAGAGCAGCTTTGCAACGCTCTTCCCCAAGTACAGGGAGGCATATCTGAAGGAATGCTGGCCTTTGGTGCAGAATGCGCTGAGTGATCACGTAAGAAACTTTGATCATCAATGAATGCTACAATGGCGATTTAAACATTAAAATATTCCAGAGCACCTGACAGTGATTTTCAGGTTAATTTTGACTATGATGATGTGAGGGATAGGGATTGTAGAAGGAAGGAAGGTGCAGGAAGAAACTGCAGATGCATGTTTACACTGAAGATAGACACAAAATGCTGGAGTAATTCAGCGGGTCAAGCAGCATCTCTGGAGAAAATAAATCTGTGATGTTTCTGGTCGAGACTCATCTTCGGATTGAGAGTCAGGGGAGAGTGATATTGAAGGTACATAGAACAAATGAATGAAAAATATATACAAAAAGCAACATTGATCAAGGAAAGGTGAAGCCCACAATGGTCCTCAGACTGTGAAACTCAGCAGGATGACAGTGAAACTAGTAGGATGACAAGGCCCAGAGAGAAAGGGGATACAAAAGTTACTTGAAGTTAGAGAAATCAATATTTACTTGAAGTAAGAGAAATCAATATTTACTTGAAGTTAGAGAAATCAAGTTGAGTCAAGAGAGTTTTATTGTCATGTGTCCCAGGTAGGACAATGAAATTCTTGCTTGCTGCAGCACAACAGAATATGTAAACATAATACGGATCAAGAGATAAAAGTTCAGTGTGTCTATATACCAGCGACCATATATATATATATATATATATATATATATATATATATATATATATATATATATATATATACACAATAAATAAGCAGATAGTGCAATATTACTGTTATTGTTCAGAGTTTGTTTGATGGCGAGTTTAATAGCCTGATGGCTGTGGGGAAGAAGCTGTTCCTGGACCTGGATATTCCAGATTTCAAGCTCCTGTACCTTCTTCCCGATGGCAGCAGAGAGATGAGTGTGTGGCCAGAATGGTGTGGGTCTTTGATGATGTTGGCTGCCTTTTTGAGGCAGCGACTGCGATAGATCCCTTCGATGGTGGGGAGGTCAGAGCCGGTGATGGACTGGGCAGTGGTCACAACTTTATGAAATCTTTTCTGCTCCTTACCGAACCAAGCCACGATGCAACCAGTCACTATGCTGTCTTCTGTGCACCTGTAGAAGTTCGAGAGAGTCCTCCTTGACATACCAACTCTCCGTAATCTTCTCAGGAAGTAGAAGCGCTGATGTGCTTTCTTTATAATTGCATCAGTGTGCTGGGACCAGGAAAGATCGTCGGAAACGCCCAGGAATTTGAAGTTCTTGACCCTTCCCGGGATAAACGGGATTGTGGGTCCCTGCCACGAGTTCCTGCCCCTTCCAAAGTCCTCAATCAGTTCCTTGGTTTTGCTGGTGTTGAGAGCCAGTTTGTTATGCTGGCACCATTTGGTCAAATGGTCGATCTCACTTCTATACTCTAATAATCAATAAGGAAGGGTTGGTTTAGAAATCTGCCGATATCAAAGATCTGAAAAACGAGAATGCAGCTTCTGAACAGTGAGGTTATAATGATCCGGGAGAACACCAGCAGTGGAAAGGTGATGGGGAGAATGTTACCACAGTCGATTGGAGCATTGACTCGGAGGTTGCAGTCTTTACAAGATGACTGATCTCCATTAAACCTTGACCTCTGTCATTCAGATGCACCTCTGAGCACCAGAGAACATCAGGATTACAAAGTCAATTGCTCCACCCTAACTTTCCCCAACAAAATCCTGGAACTCCTGAACCTGAAAATGGGCGGCACGGTGGCACAGCGGTAGAGTTGCTACCTCACAGTGCTTCGGGTTCGATCCTGACTACAGGAGCTATTTGTGACCGCGTGGGTTTTCTCCGAGATCTGCAGTTTCCTCCCACATTCCAAAGACGTACAGGATTGTAGGTTAATTGGCGTGGTAAAAGTGTAAATTTGTCCCTAGTGTGTGTAAGATAGGGTTAATATGCGGGGATCGCTGGTCGGGACTCGGTGCGCCGAAGGGCCTGTTTCACCGCTGTATCTCTAAACTAAACTAAGCTAACCCGATATTTCATCTAACTCCCAATTCAGATATTTCCTCCATCAGTAGTTCCTTCCTATACATGGACATGTGATGTTTTGGGTCGGGACCGTTCTCTAGCCTGAAGAAAGGTGCCTACCTGAAACGTCACCAATCCATGTTCTCCAGAGAAACTGCCTGACATGCTGAGTTACTCCAGCACTTTATGCCTTTTTTTCTGTAAACCACCATCTGCAGTTTCTTGTGTCTACTGGTTATTTCCAGCATCTTGTTTTTATTTCATATTTCCAGCATTTTAAGTTTTTTTTAAATTATCATTTACGATTGAGTTTAAAGTATTTGGTATCTTCTCTGAGTTCTACTGTTTTAAATTTGCTGAAATAAGCTATGCTTATAATATCTCTTTAATTTAGCACATTACAGGAACGTTGGATTTGATAGAAGGCAGCGTCACTGTGTCTACCTCGAGGAAGACATTTGATCCGTATTCCATTGTGAAGGCGCGAGACTTCATAAAGCTTTTAGCAAGGAGCGTTCCGTTTGAGCAAGTGAGTAGCAAAATAGCAAAATAAATCTCCAGTGAAATCACATGTTGTTTAGTCTTTAGAGATGCAGCGTGGAAACAGGCCCTTCGGCCCATCGAGTCCACACCGACCAGCGATCACCCCGTACACTAGCACTATCCTACACACTGGGGACAATTTACAATTTACAGAAGCCAATTAACCTACAAACCTGCATGTCTTTGGAGTGTGGGAGGAAACCGGACCACCCGGAAAAAACCCATGCGGTCACATGGAGAATGTACAAACTCCATCCAGACCCGAGGTCAGGATTGAATCCGGGTCTCTGCTGTAAGGTGGTAACTCTATCGCTGGGCCACTAAATCGCAAAATGTTGATGCGTAGAATTTTGTGCACAGTTCTGATCACCCAGCTGTAAGAAGGATGTCATAGAATCATGCAGTGTGGAAACAGGGTCTTTGGCCCAACTTACCCACACCGACCAACGAGCCCAGTCTACACTAATCCACATCCCTCTAACCCTGTTCTATCCATGTACCCGTCCAAATGTTTGTTAAATGTTGTGATAGTAAGCTGGAAAGGTTTCAGGAAAATGGTTACTGGGACTGGAAGGTTAGGAGGAGTGGCTGGAAAGGCTGGATTTTTCTTTCTGCAGTGTAGGAGGCTGAGGGGTGCCCTTATTGAAGCATTTAAAATGTGAGGGGCATGAATACGAGGGATAGTTGTAAGGATAGGTTGGTTTAAAACTAGAGGGCATAGAGGGGATGGAGCGGTTACTTGAAATTAGAGAAATGTTTTAAATACTTTTTTGGATGATTGGTCAGTCAATAGTAATGTTTTAGTGTGATACGGGCCAAACAGGCAAACGGGACTCGCATTGCTAGGCACCTTGGTCGGCAAGGATGAGTTAGCCCATAGGACCTGTTTCTGTGCTGTGTAACTCTTATGACTATGAGATGAAACTGCAGTTCACTTTTCAAATCATTGGGCTCGGGGGAGAATATTGGAAGAAAGATTTTCACTTGTTCTGCCCCTCAACACTACTGACTGTCACTACCTCCATTACAAGTGGTACAGACGTGTGAAAACGCATGCTCCATATTTCAGGGACAGTTTCTTCTTCCTGAAGAAACTGTTATCGGGCAACTAAACCATCCTATCACCTAGAGAGCTGTCCTGGCCTCCCATCTACCTCACTGGAGACCCTCGGAGTATCTTTAATCGGACTTTATGGTGAACTAAACATTATATCCTTTATCCTCTATTTGCTCACGGTGGATGGCTTGATTGTAATCGTGTATCATCTTGATTATTGTCTGAAAGCTTTTCATTGTACCTCAGTACGCGTAACAATAAACTAAACTAAACTCGGCAATTTATGCAGGAAATGGTCAAGACAGACTTGTGAAATAACCCCTGCATTTTTGGTTTAGAATTCACTTAGGAGGTTAAATGTGGTGACCAGTGTCAGATTATAACTTCTCTTGCTTCCTATTCAAGGCAGTTCGCATCTTCCAGGATGACGTGGCATGTGACATTATCAAGATCGGGTCACTGGTGAGAAACCGTGAGCGATTAGTGAAGAGGCGAATGAGGCTTATCGGCCCAAAGGGATCAACACTTAAAGTAACGTGGCTGCTAGCTTTGAGTCGTTAAAGAATGCAGTCACCTTGCGTGGAATTGTAAATCTTTCTGTGAAAGCAACTAGGAAGACACAAATTGCTGGAGTAACTCGGCGGGTCAGGCACCATCTCTGGAGAACATGGATAGGTGACGTTTCGGGACGGGGTCCTTCTTCAGGCTGCATTTTGGAGACGCAAGGAATTGCTGACTGATGCTGATTTACAAAAAAGACACAAAGTGGTGGAGTCCTCATCTGAAACGTCGCCTATCCATGTTCATAAGTTTGTACGTTTTCGGAGCAGGATCAGGCCATTCAGCCCATCAAGTCTTCTCCGCCATTCAATCACGGTTGATCTATCTTTACCTCTCAACCCCATTCCCCTGCCTTCTCCCCATAAACCCTGACACCTGTACTGATCAAGCACTTTACTCACTTATCTCAAGCACTGTTACTCCAGCACATTGTGTTTTTGTTGTAAACTGCGATTACAACAAAAATCACGATTCCTATCCACGTTCTCCAGCACTTTGTGCCCTTTTAACTGCATTTTGATGTCACAGTCAGACATTTTACAGTGAAACGCGATGATGTACTGCCTGATTTTCTGTGGGTCAGGAGGGTATGTGGATGTCACTTTGATGTTCTTTCTGTTTTATCTTCTATTTGCAGGCCTTGGAGCTGTTGACAAATTGCTATATAATGGTGCAAGGGAATACCGTGTCTGCACTGGGCCCGTACTCTGGACTGAAAGAGGTGAGTACGTCAAGGTTGGGGCACTCGCTCTAAGACCTTACCGAATAGTGAAAGGCCTGGATGGAGTGGACATGAAGAGGATGTTTCCACTAGTGGGATAGTCTAGGACCAGAGGCCATGGCTTCAGAATAAAAGGACGTACTGTTAGAAAGGAGATGAGGTGGAATTTCTTTAGTCAGCGGGTGGTGAATCTGTGGAATTCATTACCACAGATGGCTGTGGAGGGCAAGTCAATGGATATATTTAAGATGGAGATTGACAGATTTTTGATTAGTATGGGTGTCAGAGGCTATGGGGAGAAGGCAGGAGAATGGGGTTGAGAGGGAAAGATCGATCACCCATGACTGAATGACAGAGTAGATTTGATGGGCCGAATGGCCTAATTCTGCTCCTAGAACCTAAGATCGGTAACTTGCTCTGTGTGCAGACTAAAGCATATATATATAAGACCAGCGGGCTGTGGCCTGTAGAGGGAGCTGTCGAGACCGGCCACTGTTTGTTCCCTGAAGACCAGAGAGGAGGACGGAGGGCGACGGTGAACTCAAGAACAAGGGTTGGTTGGATGGATGAACCAGGATCTCGCTTTCCGTCTGCGTGAGGCATCCCCAGGGCATAAAGGCTGAAGGTGGCCAGGTGAGAAGAGGGATGACGGTTTGCTGGCCGATCCGGATGAAGGTGACGGCTGGAGGTCCTGCAGCAGCCTGGAACTCGCCTGGATCATGTCTCCAGAAGACCAAGTGCGCGGACCGGACTGGACTTTGGAATGGTGCCAAAACCTGGCAACTCTTGCATACAGTCTCAGTGGACTATTTCTGTACACTTTGCTAATCAGGGATTGTGGTTAGGTACGGCAATACTGAACTGGATGCAAAAAAAAATCCACTGTATGTTTCAGGCATGATATTCTTCCGATTTAAATCGGAATTCCGATTTAAATCGGAATTCCGATTTTTTTGTTTGCCTAGAAATTAATCTGATTTTTGGCTTCGACTAAACCCCTCGATTTGGCTAAACCTCGCCTCAACTACGAGACCTGGCCTCGACTAAACTTCACCTCACACATAAATCTCAACTCACTAAACCTCGTCTCGACTAAACCTCCCATCTACGACTAAACTCCACCTCACACCTAATCACCGCCTCTCTCCCGCTCCTGCGGGGAGGGGCTGTGGGCGGGGGAGCGGGTCTCGGGCTCGACGTCAGTGCGAGTGCGCCCCCTCACCTGCCACTGGCTCTCGGGCAGTGTGCCTGCGTCGCTCTCCGTGCTCGGCCCTGCCCCCCTGGGTGGAGCCGCCAACGGCCGGGGCAGGGCCAGAATAGCAGGAACGGGTGAGAGACGGCGATTAGTCGATGCGCGGATTAGGTGTGAGGTGCAGTTTCATCCGTGAGGTGGGAGGTTTAGTTGAGGTCAGGTGTGATTTAGGTGTGAGGTGAAGTCTAGTAAGGTGTGAGGTTTATTTGAGGGGCGAGGTTTAATGAGGTACGGTTTAGGCAAGGTATAGGTGTAAGGGGAAGTTTGGTATTGCGGCATCATCGAGGCGAGGGGTTTAGTGAGGCAAGGGGATTAGTCGAGGTGTAGGTGAGGAGAAGTGATCGTAGGTGAGGTGAGAAGTGGGTGTCTGAGCTCAGGAAGGGAGACCGAGGTGCTGCTGAAGGAGACGAGACCACTGCCTTCTGTGGCAGAGAATTCCACAAATTCATAACTCTCTGGCCGAAAAAGTTGCGTAAGTGGGACAGGCCCTTTAGCTATTTAGAACGGAGACGAGAAAAAACTTTTTCACAGAGAGTTGTGAATCTGTGGTATTCTCTGCCTCAGAAGGCGGTGAAGGCCAATTCTCCGGATGCTTTCAAGAGAGAGATAGATAGAGCCCTTAAAGTCAGCAGAGTCAGGGGATTTGGGGAAAAGCCAGGCACAGGGTATTAATTGTGGATGATCAGCCATGATCACAGTGAATGGTGGTGCTGGCTCGAAGGGCCGAATAGCCTATGCCTGCACCTATTGTCTATTTCATGAAATATATATATCTTTTGGGGTTTATTTTACTGGTTATGTGTTAGAACAATTTTAAGCTTCTGTTATGTAAACTACCAGCAGAAAACTTGGGAATCACTTTCAAATTATTGAAAATGCAGGAGCTTTTGGACCCCGCCGGGGACCTAGCTGGCCTCCTGGACCCCCGGCCAATACTTTCTCCTTTATATTCTGGAGGTGACTATCATGCCTGAAGTTTGTACATGCAATATTAAAGAACCAGTAACTATTGGCAAGACAGTTAATCCAGAGCCCAACACCACATGTTCAGATTTGGCCTGAAGAAGGGTCTCGATCCAAATAGTCACCCATTCCTTTTCTCCATAAATGCTGCCTGTTCCGTTGCGTTACTCCAACATTTTGTGTCTATCCAGTGTAAACCAGCATCTGCAGTTCCTTCCTACACATGAGATGTTGTCAGGACTTGAGGGCCTGAGCTATAAGTGGAGGTTGTGCAGGCTAGGAGTTTATTCCTTGGAGCACAGGAGGATGAGGGGTGATCTTTTAGAGGTGTATAAGATAATGATTAACTCAGCGGGTCAGGCAGCATCTCTGGAGAACATGGATTGGGGATGTTTTGGGTCAGGACCCTTCTTCAGAGTGATTGGGGAGAGTTAGGAAAGGTTTATTTCTCCCCCTCCCCCACAATCAGTGTTTCGGGTTGGGGCTCTCCTCCTTTAGACAAGTTCCCGTGCAATAATATTTAATTGTTTTCTTAACTTTTCCAGGCTAGAAAAGTAGTGATTGATACCATGAAGAATATTCACCCGATCTACAATATCAAGGTATGATTGATTTAAATAAGAAACAAATAATGTTGGCAGGGTGTGTCAGTACTACTGGCCAGAAGAGTTGCCAACAAGTACTGAGATTTTAATACTCTGTAATTATAACATTGTAACACTAGATACTGCACACTAATATTTACACCAGTAATTTTCTCTTTGCACTACCTATTGTACTTGTGTGTGGCTTGTTTGTACGCATTTATACTATTTTGATTTAACCAGATAGCATGCAATGTTCATAAGTCCTATGAACAGAATTGGGCCATTCGGCCTATTGAGTCTACTACACCATTCAATCATGGCTGATCTATCTTTCCCTCTCAACCTCATTCACCTGCCTTCTCCCTATTACCCATGACATCCTTACCAATCAAGAATCTGTCAACGGTTTTTGCTGTATCCCAGTACATGTGACAATAACATACCAATAGCCCTATGTTTAGAAACTCACACTGACTCCCAGTTAAGGGCTGCCTTCATTTTAAACTCCTTATGCCGATTTGCTTTCATTTCACTCACCCATATTAAAGATCTGAAACTTTTTTAATTCCATATTTTACTCAGAATTAACTTTGTGTAATGAATCAAAAATGCACAAAAGATAGGAAGAACATTTTTCACGTTGCAACTTCAACATGTGTTGGAAGTATATACGTTCATAGGTTCTAGGAGCAGAATTAGGCCATTCAGCCCATCAAGTCTCCGACATTCAGTCATGGCTGATCTATCTTTCCCTCTCAACGCCATTCTCCTGCCTTCGCCTCATAACCCTGGACACCCTTACTAATCAAGAATCTATCAATCTGCGCCTTAAAAATATCAATTGACGGCCTCCACAGCCGTCTGTGACAATGAATTCCACAGATTTACCACCCTCTGACTAAAGAAATCCCTCCCCCTTTCTAAGTCAGAGAATCCCAATAGTGGAAACATCCTCTCCACATTCACTCTATCCAGGCCTTTCACCGTTCCTAACAGAACTTAAAGCAACATATTTGTTCCCTATGTTTAATTCATTCTAATGCTAAGTGTCTCTAAAAGTTTAAGGATTGTGCATGGCTCATATGTATGATACTTATGTGGGCTAAACTTTTACCTTTTCGAAGACATTGATGATTAAACGGGAATTAGCAAAAGACGAGGAGCTAAGAATACAAAATTGGGAGCGCTTTCTGCCTACGTTCAAATCCAAGAATCTAAGCAAACGCAAAGTACCCAAGAAGAGGAGGATTAAGAAGGAGTACACACCTTTCCCTCCACCACAACCAGAAAGCAAGGTGGGTACTCTTTGCTCTCAATCTGGCAATCTAGTCATGGTAGGATAGTTGCTTTGTATCTCTGCTGCATGACTGAGAGCCACAAACACAGCTACTTTGCAAGTACCCACAGATGTGTGAAGACCCTTGTGGTCACTTTCTAATATTCAATCCCAGATGCTGAGATTTCCTTTAGAACCAGCAGTAGGCATGATAGAGAAAATCTTTGTGCCATAGGCAGTGGTTTAATCTGGCGTGGCTTGATCGTTCTGTTAAAAGATAGAAAAAGAGCACGGACACAAACCCTGTGGCCCATCGAGTCAGGGGCGGAAATCACTATCAAAACATGGGGATGGACACAATTTTTTTTGGGACGCGTGCGCGAGGCTTTGGAGGCTTCAACCGTAGGCCCTGTGGACCGTAACATTGGGAGCTGACCTGGTTGGTGACCGACTCCGAACTCCAGCCACAGCAGCTTCGTCCGCCTCGAATCGTCGGGCTCCAATCGGCCCGTTCGCGGGGCCTTTCATCGCCCGGCGGGGGCCTTCAACATCAGGAGCCTCGATCGCCTCAACGCAGCGAATTAACCGGGGGGGCGATGGAAGATCCCGCGGCCGATTTTAAGCCGTGCCAGGCGATGAAAGGCCCCGCAAACGGACCGATTCAAGCTCCGCTCGATGATCTTTGCTCCACCGGGACGTCTCCCTCCTCCAATCACCGTGCTCTATCCTCAGTCCCAGCCCCCTACTTCTGCCTCTGACCGACACCTCCCTCCTCCAATCATCGCGCACAATCATCATGTCCCATTGCCCCCATTGCCTACTGGGCATGTCCCCCCACATTCCCCCCCCCCCCCGGGATTTCCGCCCATGCAACGAGTTGATGCCGACCATCAATCATTTTAGTTTAGTTTTAGTTCAGAGAAACAGTGTAGAATACGGGTCCTTCAGCCCACCGGGTCCACACTGACCATCGATCATACATACACTAGTTCTATCCCACACACAAGGGACAATTCACAGAAGCTAATTAACCTTCAAACCCTACGTCTGGAATGTGGGAGGAAACCGGAGCACCCAGAGAAAATCCACGTGGTCACAAGGAGAACATACAAACTCAGTACAGACAGCAGCCGTAGTCAGGATCGGACCCAGGTCTCTGGCGCTGTGAGGCAGCAAATCTACCGCTGCTCCAATGCCTCTGGTATGTTCCTCTGCGTTAAAAATTGTGCGCAAATGCAAGTTGTTAATGCTTTATAGAGATGGTTAAAGGCTCATTTTAACATTGAAGGGTTTGGGATTGATAAATTAAAGGAAAATATACATCCCCTGTCTGCTGACTACCACCAACCTATATTGCTGTTGTTATTTATCTAGGTGGACCAAGAACTGGCAACTGGTGAATACTTTCTCAAGGAGAAAGACAAGAGGAAGATAAAACTCCATGAAACAAAGGTCAGTCTTTAATGTTTAATTGCTACAAATTTGATGAGGGGAGTGGGGAGGGAATGAGTGAAAGCTGAATAATCTATTTGCTTATTTATTGATCATTTGTCTCAGTTTGATGACCAAAGGGACTGGAAGTATTATTCCCGATGAATCTTTATAATTGCCTAACATTTTGTATTTGTATCACCAGGCGAAAGGAGCAGAGGCAACAGCTAGACGAAAGGAAGAAAGAAATAAAGCATTTATTCCTCCTAAAGAGAAACCCATGGTGAAAGCAAAGAAAGGTAAAATCATTTTGTTTTTACAAACAAGTAAAATCCCACTACATAAAACCTGTTCAAAGGCTTCTTACCAAGTGCTTGTGTTTTTTATAGTTCAGTGTGGGGGGTTGGTATTGTGTAGTTGAAATTATATTTATCAGGACTTTGAAAAATGCTTGGAGTTAAAGGACTATATAACCATATAACAATTACAGCACGGAAACAGGCCCTCTCGGCCCTTCCAGTCCGTGCCGACCATTTGTTTTCCCCTAGTCCCATCTATCTGCACTCAGACCATACCCCTCCATTCCCTTCTCGTCCATATACCTATCCACTTTACTCTTAAATGTTAAAATCGATCCTGCCTCCACCACTTCTGCTGGAAGCTCATTCCACACAGCCACCACCCTCTGAGTAAAGAAGTTCCCCCTCACGTTACCCCGAAAGTTCTGTCCCTTAATTCTCATGTCATGCCCTCTTGTTTGAATCTTCCCTACCCTCAATGGGAAAAACGTATCCACGTCAACTCTGTCTATCCCTTTCATCATTTTAAAGATCTCAATCAAGTCCCCCCTTAACCTTCTGCGCTCCAAAGAATAAAGACCTAACTTGTTCAACCTTCTCTGTAACATAGTTGCTGGAACCCTGGCAACATTCTAGTAAATCTCCTCTGTACTCTCTCTATTTTGTTGACATCCTTCCTATAACTAGGCAACCAAAATTGTACACCATACTCCAGAATTGGTCTTACCAATGCCTTGTACAATTTTAACATTACTTCCCCTACTCCTATATTCAATGCTCTGATTTATAAAGGCCAGCACACCAAAGGCTTTCTTTACCACCCTATCTACATGCGATTCCACCTTCGAACTATGTTCCATTCCTGGCTAGCAACTTCACATGGCTTGACAAAAACAGTGGAGGTCCCTCATCACCGGCTTCCAAACCTCCATTCTATCCCTCTTTTGGCGGGTATTCCCGCCTTTTTAATTATCCCCATTTGCCGGGCCCTAGTGGCCGGCGCCGCAGTAGGGTTGCTGCGCAGCAGAGATGCGCCGCACTTCGGATTTCTTCTACGGAAAATTGGCCAAATTACGGGCGGTTACGATTTTCATATCGTAAATCCCGGATTTTGCCGATTTTAAGTTAGCACATATACGCAGAGGGACGCGACGACGTTCCAGTTTCCAGTTTTCCATCCTGTGCATGAATTCCAGCTTTAACATCGGACAGATCACTGAAGAGGTTTTCTCCTCGCTGGGTACACAAAAAGCTGGAGAAACTCAAGCAGCATCTAAGGAGCGAAGGAGATAACGGGTTTCATGAAGAAGGGTCTCGACCCGAAACTCGCCATCTCCTTCGCTCCTTAGACGCTGCTGCACCCGCTGAGTTTTCCCCCTCGATTCTCCAGCATCTGCAGTTCTTCTTTTAAATATTTTCTCTCTGTGCACGTGCAGGCTATCGCCTGCCGGAGAGACTGCTTGTCAGAGGAATCTACTTCATTATCTCACAACACCACAGCAAATTATCTTAGTATCATCTGCAGATCATACTTATCTTTGCTGCAGATCAGGCATGATATTCTTCCGAAGTTAAATCGTAATTTCGAATATTTTCGATTATTTGGTGCCCCGACTGTCTCATCATCCAGAATCAATAATCGGTCTCCTTGCCCAATGTCTGCTTTGTGTCCCAATCACATAATGCGCTGTCACTTGGCAGCCAACAACAGTCTGGACCTTTTGACAACAGGTCCCTGAGCACCCCACTGGTCACTTCGGAGGGTACACAAAAAGCTTCAGCAGCAAGCATCTAAGGACAAGGCGACGTTTGGGGGCAGTTCCTTCTTTAAAACCAGCTTTCCAGTTACCTTAGTTTCCTAAACACATACGGAGTGTGTGTGTGAGTGTGTCTGTGTGTGTGAGTGTCGTATTATGTGTGGTGTGGTGTATAAACTCAAGACATATTGATAATCTCCCAGTCTTTCAGCCACTGTTGAACTCAGGAGATGTTAAAGTTAAAATTATGCGCTATACTGCTGGCGCCATTCAATTTGCCAACTTGCGCAGGCGCATACCGCCGGCCAACCCCCTTCATTTTAAATTAATAGAATTTTGACATGGGGACCCCGAGGGCCCGCACATTTATAAAATATGAATTTTGAGGGGATATATTACATTTTAAAAATATGAATTTTGAGGGGAAAATATTTGTCAAGGTCTGTCTTCCCATTCAGCCACCTTGCTACTCGCATTAACACCCCAAAGATTGAACCTTCTCCATGGGGAACCTTGTCAAAGGCCTTACTGAAATCCATATAGACAACATCCACTGCTTTACCCTCATCAATTTCCCTAGTTACCGCTTCAAAAAATTCAAGAAGGTTTGTCAAACATGACCTTCCAGGCACAAATCCATGTTGACTGTTCCTGATCAGACCCTGTTTATCCAGATGCTTATTATATTATCTCTAAGTATCCTTTCCATTAATTTGCCCACCACTGACGTGAAACTAATAGGTCTATAATTGCTAGGTTTATTCTTTGAACCCTTTTTAAACAATGGAACAACATGCGCAGTACGCCAATCCTCCGGCACTATTCCCGTTTCTAATGACATTTGAAATATTTCTGTCATAGCTCCTGCTATTTCTACACTAACTTCCCTCAATGTCCTAGGGAATATCCTGTCAGGACCTGGAGACTTATCCACTTTTATATTTTTTCAAAAGTGTCAGTACTTCCTCCTCTTTGAATCTCATAGTTTCCATAGCTACTCTACTTTTTCCCCTTAACTCACAGAGTTCAATATCCTTCTCCTTGGTGAATACCGAAGAAAAAAAATTGTTCAATATCTCCCCCATCTCTTTTGGCTCTGCAGATAGCTGTCCATTCTGGTTCTCTAATGGTCCAATTTTATCCCTCGTTATCCTTTTGCTATTAATATAGCTGTAGAAACCCTTTGGGTTTACTTTCACCTTTCTTGCCAAAGCAACCTCATATCTTCATATCTTCTTTTAGCCTTCCTAATTTCTTTTTACATTCTTTATACTCCTCTAGCACCTCATTTACTCCATGCCTCCTATAATTATTGTAGATATCTCTCTTTTTTCGAAACAAGTGTCCAATTTCCCTTGAAAACCATGGCTCTTTCCAATTTTTACTATTTCCTTTCAACCTAACAGGGACATAAAGATTCTGTACTCTTACAATTTCCCCTTTAAATGTCCTCCATTTCTCTTCTACATCCTTCCAGACCTCCCAACATTTGATTGTCAAAATTCATAATATTTCCCCTGAAAATTCATATTTTTAAATGAAAATTCATAATATGTCGCGGCGCCCTATTCGGGGTCCCATGTCACAAATTCTAAATTGTGAAGAAGTATTTTAAATGCCAAAATGTGAAAAAGGTACATGTATGCTGAAACATTTATAATTCTTTGTTTAAACTTGGCACTAGACTCACCTTCATTTCTCTCACTTGGTTGTTGCCGGCGGCTATGCGCCTGCGCATGGTGCAGATCAGCGGGCTGCCGGCGGGGCGGGTGCGGCACATGCGCACTTGCAAGGTTGCCCGGCGGTCTGTCTGCGCGCACTGGGTGGGGGTGGGGGGGAGGCCGGTGATGGGGCTGCCGCGAGCGGCCGGCTGCCGGCAAGAAAGTGCCGCTGATCGCACGGGCCGGCGCCGCCCGGCTCTGGCCGGGCATGGCATGGCTCGAAATGGCGCCAGGCCCGGCAACCCTCCCCACTGGGGCGCACCCTCCCCAGCGCGGCCACTGGGCCCGGCAACCCTCCCCCACTGCGCACGCGCGGCCCACTAGGGCCCGGCAACCCTCCCCCACTGCGCACTTCGCGGCCACTGGGGCCCGGCAACCCTCCCCCACTGCGCACGCGCGGCCACTGGGGCCCGGCAACCCTCCCCCACTGCGCACGCGCGGCCACTAGGGCCCGGCAAAGTGCCGATGATCGCGCGGGCCGGCAAACCGGGGACACGTGGCGCCGGCGTTCTCCACGGGAGGAACAATTTAGCGGGATAATTAGGGTACAAATCGGAATGGCGGGAAGGGAACCTAAAAAGCGGGAATATCCCGCCAAAAGCGGGATAGTTGGGAGGTCTGTCCTTCCCATAAAACAAAGTGTCCCAATTCACTCCTTTAAAATCCTTACGCATTCCCTCAAAGTTAGCCTTTCTCCAATCAAAAATCTCCACCCTAGGTCCAGTTCTGACTCTCTCCATAATTATATTGAAACTAATGGTATTGTGATCATTGGTCCCGAAGTGCTCACCAACGCATACCTCCGTCACCTGACCTGCCTCATTTCCTAACAGGAGATCCAGCACTGCCCCTTCTCTGGTCGATACCTCTATGTACTGCTTGCAAAAACCTATCCTGCACACATTTAACAAACTCCAAACCATCCAGCCCATTTACAGAATGTGTTTCCCAGTCTATTTTTTGGAAAATTGAAATCTCCCACAATCACTACCTTGTGCTTACTACTAATATCTGCTATCTCCTTACATATTTGCTCTTCAATTCTCGCTCCCCCATTTGGCGGTCTATAATACACCCCTAAAAGTGTTGCTACACCGTTCCCACTTCTCAGTTCCACCCAATAGCCTCCCTAGACGAGCCCTCTAATCTATCCTGCCAAAGCACTGCTGTAATATCTTCTCTGACAAGCAATGCAACACCTCCCCCTCTGGACCCTCCCAATTCTATCACACCTGAAACAACGAAATCCTGGAATATTTAGTTTCAATCACAGCCCTCTGCAACCATGTTTCACTGATTGCCACAACATCATATTTCCAGGTGTCAATCCAGGCTCTTAGTTCATCCACCTTACTTACAATGCTCCTAGCATTAAAATATACACATTTTAGAAACCCACCATCCCTTATTCTCTGTCTATTATCTTTTTCATCTTTCTCGCCTACATTTTGGATCCGAGTGCTTCCCTTCTCTGCCTCTTGCCCCACACCCTGACCCCTAGCCCCCTCTACCCGAGTCCCTCCCCCCAGCCTTTCTAGTTTAAAGTCTCCCCAGTAGCCTTTGCATATCTCCCTGCCAGGATATTAGTCCCCCTTGGGTTCAAGTGCAACCCGTCCTATGTGTACAGATCATGCCTTCCCCAAAAGAGGTCCCAGTGATCAAGAAACTTGAATCCCTGCCCACTGCACCAGTCCCTCAGCCACGCATTTATCCTCCACCTCATTTCATTCCTACTATCACTGTCACGCGGCACAGGCAGTAATCCTGAAATCGTTACCCTTTTGGTCTTCTCCTTAACTTTCCCCCCAACTCCCTAAATTCTACCTTCAGGACCTCGTCACTTTTTCTGCCTATGTCATTGGTACCTATGTGTACCACAACATCAGGCTCCTCTCCCTCCCTTATCAGAATCTTTTGGACACGTTCTGACACATGCGAGACCCTGGCACCAGGGAGGCAAACTACCATCCGGGTCTCCCGACTGCGTCCACAGAATCGCCTATCCGACCCCCTAACTATAGAGTCCCCTATTACAATTGCCCTCCTCTTTTTGCTACCCTTCTAAGCATCAGGGCCGGTCTCTGTGCCGGAGGCCCGGCCGCTGTTGCTGCCCCCAGCTAGGCTGTCCCCTCCAATCGTACTCAAACCCGAGTACCTATTTTCCAGGCGTACGGTCACAGGGGTACTCTCTAGCCCCTGCCTCTGCCCCTTGCCCTTCCTAACCGTGACCCTCTTGTCTGCCTCCTGTGGTCTGGGAGTTGCGATTTGATCAAAACTGCCTAAATTACATTACTCAGACCCGTACATTAGCGTTGTTGGATTTGCAGATAATAGATAATAACATCACGCACAAAGAAACAATCACCCCCTTCCCACCTCTCCCTCAGCCCCCGGGCCCTGGCATTCCCCTCTCTTCTGTCTCCCTCCCCCACCGTGGTCACACTAGCTTCTCATTTTCACACCCCAAACAGCTTACAATGGCCTGTTCCCTTTATCATCGATACTTTTTTGCATATCTTTCATTCATTCTTTATCTCTCCACATCACCGTCTATATCTCTCGTTTTCCCTGATCCCTGACCAGTCTGAAGAAGGGTCTCGACCCGAAACGTCGCCTATCTCCTTCGCGCCTTAGTGCTGCTGCACCCGCTGAGTTTCTCCAGCTTTTTGTGTAAACCCTCGATTCTCCAGCATCTGCAGTTTTTTTGTTAAAACCAAATATCTGTACACAATGCTCAATCATTCAGCCAAGTCTTCCTAAATTCTCACAATATGTCACAGGGTAGACAAAGAGTAGAACAGAATTGTAAATGTTTTCTTCTTAGATTAGTTATTAAAAAAAAATGTTGTTATATTTAATCTATGGTATTTACATTGTGGAAAAAAACCCTCTTGTTTCAGCTGTAGAAACCAAAGTTGACATACAGGTTTTAAAAGAAAAAGTGAAAGCAGCCAAGAAAAAGAAGCTAGGAGCTCCAGCAGCAGAGGAAGTTTGCACAGAAGATGGCTCAGAGGGAGAAGAAGAAGAAGAAATAAAATCACCTTAAATCTTCCATATCTCCCTAATGTGTTTTGGACAAACACCATTGAATACTGGAACAATCAGATGACTGGAGTTCTTCTCATTGAGGCTGTGTCGTGTTTTCTCGCGACAAACCCAATGGTCAAAGTAACAACAGGCAAATGAATCGTGAAAGATCTATGGCCACCAGTTGGAGCAGAAAGAGTTCAGCAAATTGATGATTGACAATGGGGCTGGACCTGGGTTGAGTACGTGATTTCCTCCAGCTATGTACACTACCTCGGAATGGTTCAACTGGTTTAGATTCTTTTGTTAATCCAGAATGTTGACAGTTCTGAACACCAAGTGCTGTGAGGTGTGTTACCAACAGTTAATTGTGATCAGGACGGGGACTTTCTATAATTATATTTTATAGTGGAGGGTAGGGGAAATACAGTTTGTGTTGGATTGTATATTTCCACCTGATACTGCATTCAAAAATGTAATCTGTAAAATTGTGCAGATCACAACAATCCTACATGTGTCCATTCTGTATGCGAGCTATTCTCAGTCTGGCTGCTGTCTGTCAAGATAAAATTGTTTTTCAAACAGTATTGAAATTGAAACCTTCCATGAAATTTCAAAGACAGTAAAATATGTTTAATGTGCACTCTTGAAGATGGAACGAGTTTATGGTTTGATTCGTCAGAGAGACAGAGTACTAGCATTGACACGATAACAACGTTCTGAAATTCCTGTTGGTTATTTCATACTTCGTGCCTTGTCGCAAATCTAAAATAAACTATATTTCCTTTAATTAAATGTTTTCTAATTATACATCTGCTGTGCAAGTGATGTTGCAAAGTTTGATCAGGTGTTAGAGTTAGTTAGTCTATGTATCACTGGAAAATGGGCCTTTCAGGTTCACACTTGCCCACCAAATATGTATTTCATGTGTTAGTATCGACATTGACCTTGGGTTTTTGCCCATTTAATCTCTAAATACTTGCCATGACCATTGCTGTCCAAAACGTTTTTTTTCAATATTAGTATTGGACTTGACTTATAGAGTTTCGCTGTGTTGTTGTTGTGCGATGAATTTGGTAACGTTGGAAGAAGATCGAATAGTTTGAAGTTTCAATTACCACTGGCCAGGAACATATTAAAGAGCTCTGAGCCATCCATGGCAAAGTGTGACGTCACTCAAATATTGAGTCACACAGCAAAAAACAGGCACTTTAGGCATCAACTCATCATTGCCGACCAAGATTCGCTCCATCTGAAGCTAGTCCATTACCTTGAGTTGGCTGATAAACGTTAAAACCTTTCACCAGTGTTCCTTTTTCAGATCTGAGAAGGAAAAATGGGAATGCTAATGTAAAGAAATTCTGAGAGATGAATTTATAGTTTTGTCAGCTTAAATTTTACAGGACACAGATCCAAACAAGGACTAATAAATAGAAAATTGTATATGCATTGGCATGTTTAAGTAGATGTCATGGTAGATGTCAAGTGTACAGCTCAGAGGTCTTGTTATCTTGCAGTTTCCAGCAACAAGGATTCAATTCTGATTTTCTTTTCTTGCTCTGGTCTTTGTGGAGTTTTGCATGTTTCTCCGTAGATGTTTGGGTGCCTCCTCCCACTTCCTTAACCAGTCGTAGCTATATCCATGGAAAACATGACCTTCTGCCCCCTTTCGTCCCCTTGGCCATACAAGTCTGGGTATTCTGTGGTTAATCCAATTGAGCCCACATTTGCACGTAATCCTTGTGAATTCTTCTGATCTCCTTATGTATCCAAATGTCTTGGTTGGATTTTTGCAGTTTGGGATTGGCTTAAATCTCATAGTGTAGTTGATGAGTGATAGATATCTGTATAGGGATGGGGCCTTGGGAGATGTGGGAATAAATAGGTTGGGAATTATATTAGTGTAAAAATTGGTGGCGTGATGTACCAAAAGTATGCTGGAGAAGGGTCTGTTTCACTTTATCTCTCTTACAACTGCGATTGGATAAGTTAGACTAAATTAAGAATAATAAAAAACTTAAACCTGGGAAGCACTGGCACAACAGTGGTAGAGCTACGCCTTACAGCGTCAGAGACCCAGGTTTGATCCTGATACGGGTGCCGTTTGTATAGTTTGTGAGCACTCGCCCGTGAAATCGCAAGTTTTTCTCAAGATGTTCAGTTTCCCCCATACTCCAAAGCCATGCAGGTTTGCAAGTTAATTACTGTATAAATATAATAAAATTCCTAGTGTGTCGGTGTCGTGTTAATATGCGGGGATCGCTGGTCGGAGGTGCAGTCCCGCGGGCTGAAGGGCCTGTTGTTTTTTTTGTGCTTTATCTCTAAACTAAACCATTCAAGAATATTTCCTCCTCTAACTTGTCTTAAAACCTTTACATTGACAGGTTTTGACTGACGTGACGCAAAGTAGATCCAAGGAACTCTGCCTCATTTTATCAGCTTTCATGTTTGATTAATGAAATTTTCTTTTATTGTTTACTGTTGTAGAGGTCAGTGTTGTGTAAACACTCAGTTTAATAATTAACCGAACAGGTTGAGTAGGTTTACAGTGAGGCGGCCTGATCTCGTGTACCACATTGTGTTCGGGGTCGCAGAGTTGAGGGCAGTTGTGGTCGTGACGTGTATGCCCTCTACGGCGGGGCTGTGCCACCTGCAACTGGTTGATCAATGACCAATGTGCCGCATAAGACGGTCACGGAGACAACTTGTGCCTGCCGCCCATGTTGATGACAATAAGTTAGGTGCCTTGTTGTGGCACCTGGAACGGTCCCTCGTAAGGCCTTTGCAGCGCGCGTAAAGTCAGAAATCGCGGTAAAGGAAAACATACTGCATCTTGAGGGCGGGTGGGGACGTACAGGCGGATGAGTCCATGGCGGGAATGTCGGGACGGAGAGAGAGCGTGCCCACCTCCCAAAGGCACGTCAGCATGGTCATAGACAATAGGTGCGGGAGAGGGCCATTCGTTGCACACCCCGTTCCTGCATCTCCCCATATTCCCTGACTTCTGCTATTTTAAGAGCCTATCTGCTCCTTGAAAGCATCCAGAGAACCTGCCTCCACCACCCTCTGAGGCAGAGAATTCCACAAACTCATCACTCTCTGTGAGAAAAAGTGTTTCCTCGTCTCCATTCTAAATGGCTTATTCCTTATTCTTAAACTGGCCCCTGGTTCTGGACTCCCCCAACATCGGGAACATGTTTCCTGCCTCCTAGCATGTCCAAGCCCTTAACAATGTTATACGTTTCAATGAGATTCCCACTCACCTTCTAAACTCCATGTACCAAGCACAACTGCTCCATTCTCTCAGCATGACAGTCCCGCCATCCCGGGAATTAACCGTATAACCTACGCTGCACTCCTCAATAGCAAGAATGTCCTTCCTCAAATTAGGGGGGGACCAAATCTGCACACAATACACCAGGGTGTGGTCCCTAGGGCTCTGTAAAACTGCAGAAGACCTCTTTGCTCCTACATTCGATTCCTCTTGTTAAAAGGCCAACATACCATTATGTTTCTGCTTCCACTCCTCTGTACCTGCTTGCATGCTTTATTCATAGATGATGTACAAGGACCCCCAACTTCCTGTTGTACTTCCCCTTTCCCAACTTGACACCTTTTAGATAGTAATCTGCCTTGCTACCAAAGTGGATAACCTCACATTTATCCCCATTAAAACTTCAGCTACCATGCATCTGCCCCACTTCCCCCCAACCTGTCCAAGACTCCCTGCATTCCTCATATAGCATCTTCACAGTTCACACACTGCCACCCCAGTCTTTGTGTCCATCTGCAAATTTGCTAATGTTACTTTTAATCCCTTCATCCAAACCATTGATGTATATTGTAAATAAACTGCGGTCCCCCAGGCGACCGAGCCTTGCGGTACCCCACTATCACTGCCTGCCATTCTGAAAGGGACCCATTAATACCTACTCTTCTGTTTCTGACTGCCAACCACTTCTCTATCCATGTCAGCGCTCCTACCCCCAATGCCATTTGAGCCCTAATTTTGCTCACTAATTCTCCTATTTGGGACCTTATATCAAATGCTTTCTGATGTCCAGGTACACTACATCCACTGGCTCTCTCCCTGTCCATTTCCTAGTTACATCTTCAAAACAATTCCAGAAGATTAGTCAAGGCATGATTTCCCCCTTCTAGATCCAAGCTGACTAGACCCGATCCTGTAACTGAGTAACTCAAATGTTTGGCTATCTCACTTTTTATAATTGACCTCCAGCACCTTCCCCACCACCGATATCAGTGCTAACTGGTCTATAATTCCCTTTTATTCTCTCTGGCCGCCCTTTCTTAAAAAGTGATAACATTAGCTACCCTCCAATCCACAGGAACTGATCCTAGTCTATAGAACATTGGAAAGATTATCCACCAATCATCCACGATTTCTAAACCTCTTTCCTTATGCACCCTGGATGCAGACCATCAGGCCCTGGAATGTATCTGCCTTCAGTCCCTGCAACACCAATATCCTGCCTAATGTGGGATTTCCCTTCAGTTCCTCAGTCACCCCAGATCCTCTGGCCACTACTATATTAGGAAGATTGTTTTGTGTCCTAGTGAAGACAGATCCAACATACCTGTATCCTCTCATCTGCCATTTCATTGTGTCCCATAATAAATTTTCACCTTTTCGGTCTTCAAGGGTCCAACTTTGTCTTAACTATTTTTTTTTCCTTTTCACATACCTAAAGCAGCTTTAATATCCTGCTTTATATTCTTGCTACTTACCTTCGTCACACTCATCATTTCTCTCTCCCCGTATTGTCTTTATTGGCTATCTTCTGTTTTTTTCTTTAAACATTACCCAACTCCTCTTATCTTGCCAATCCCCTCATCTTTGCTACATGTACCCCTCGCTTTACTTTTTATACTGTCCTGGACGTCCCTCGTCAGCCATGGTCGTCGTCCCTTTCTCTCCTTGGAATCTTTCTTCTCCCTAGGAATGAACTGATCCTGCACCTTCTGTATTATTCCTAGAAACACCTCCCATTTTGTTCCACTGCACCCTGCTAGTGTATCTTTCCGACCATGGCCCTCATAGTCCCCCTTTATTCAACTGCAACACGACATCTCCGATCTCTACTCTTCTCCCTCTCCAAATGTAGATTAAACCTGACCAATGTTATGGTCACTGCCTCCCAATGGCTCATTAACCCCGCGGTCTTTTATATCAAATTCGGTTCATTAGTTTTAGTCTCATTAGGTCTTTTTACCCTGAAATTCCTTAGTTCTATCCATACTGAACTCCACATCTCCTGTTTTCAATGTCACCCCTTGCAAGGACTGAATTTCAATCACCAACAGTGCAACGCCCACCCCCTTCTGCCCACCTGTCTGTCTTTTTCGATAGGCTTTGCTGGTTTCTGATGTCCACGTGCTGCCGGGATAAAATCCCCTGGGACTGTAAGCGGGGCCCGTAACTACAGTTCGCCGAGGAAATTGCCAGGTCCTCGTTTTGGGGCATGCTTATGCCCAGCAGGACCCACGGCAACTCGTCCATCAAGTCCGTGCCTGTGAGACGTGCCTTTGAGGATGCCTCAGTGACGGAGACAAAGCTCCACTAAGCTGGCGCGCTTGCGGTGTTGGTAGGCTGTAGTGTGGTTCAGCTGAGCAGTAAGCACCGGGCCATTGCTTGACCACAACTTTACATGTGAACTCTGCACCTCTGTCGGAGATGTCCACAAGCAACACCAAAATGTGGGCGACAATCCAGTTCAGCGAGGGCACATGCACACATTGCAAGTGGAGGTATCCGAGAGCAGGACGGCTTCCAGCTTCTCGTGAATCTGTCCAGATCGGTGAAGAAGATGAGTGACACCGTCTGGATGGGAGCAGCTGTCCCACGATGTCGACGAGGATCTGGTCGAAACGCCGGTGTGGCAGGGTTACAATTCATGCAAGGGCGCCTTGAAGTGGACCAGAAACCTTTGAGGTTTGACGGGATTTAGCCCTGGCGCAATGCCGACCTTCTATATTGCGCAATCCAGTGCCGACATGAAAACTTGGCTCCCACCAGAGCGTTGTTGCCACGGATAGAAGGGTGAGCCAAACCATGAGCCATGTATTGAATATCAGGTGGCGCCAGCAGCAGGTATGAAGGGACTTGGCCTGTCCTGAAGACACGTCGCAAAGAAGTCGTGGTGACAGCGGCCCGAAACGCACATCCTCTCCAACAACCGGCTTGAGATGGCGGTGCGTAGGTGAGCATCTCCTCATCCTCATCGCGGTGCGGCCGCTAGGGGCCATCTAGTCGTCATCTGGGGGCCAAAGCGTGATGGCATTGAATGCAGTGCGGTACAACGTATCTCGACCAGTTTTGCTCAAGCCGCAGATGTGCTGAACCACAAGTCTGTACTCGGAGATGTAGGGCCAAATGGACGCTGCTGGCCGGTTGACTAGGGATCAGACACCTTTCGCCAAAGGCAAACAAGGCTGGCTTGTGATTGATTGAATGCTGAGAAAACACCTGCCTTGAGGAAGTAGCCGGAAATGCGGATGGCCCAACGTATAGCGCAAGGTGCTCTCTCGGTTCGAAAGCGCTGTACTTCTTCTCTGGGGGAGACGACTGAAGGGGCTCTCCATCATCAGTTTGTTCCCAGTGCTCACCCACCCCACACTGGCGCAGATGCGTCCACCGTGAGCGCGGTTGGCCCGGGATTGACAGCATAGTCGCCGTGCCAGTGCCTCTATGGCATTGAAGAAAATGGACGTGGCTGCGTCATCCCAAACAAGTTCTCTCTGCTGCCGATGACCTAGAAAAGCAGTTATGTCAATGAACCTGACGGCTGCTGCAGGAAACGTGGGATAAAAATTTACCATGCCGACAAACTCTGGAGTCCCTTCACAGTAGAGGTCCACAAGTTGTGTAAACATGGTTTAATAATTAACCGATTCAGCCCATCCGCGCACGTGACGCCCAAAACATGAGTTTCAACTTCCAACTGACAATCCTTCGAACCCAACTACCAATCCTTCGAATTCAAACTACCACCTTCTCCACGGCCCGACCCAACCATGTATTGATCGGCTGTGATCACGGCCCGTCTCCACATGAGAGTTCGAACTCGTTTGAGATATAAGTGGCTAGACCAAAAAACTGCGCACAACTGTTTTAAACATTTGGTCACTGATACAGCAGTCTAATCATAATGAAACATCACCATGAACAAATGTGAGGAGCCCAACCGGGAACCATCGCCTGTCCATATCCCTCCCACAGATATTGCTTGATCAGCGAGTTTCCTCCGGAAGCAGTCATAGCTTATGCTGTGTTTCCAGCAATGCGGTCTTGTGTGTCTCCCATGTACTAGCAGTGTGCTGTAATCCCAACTGACTAGAATGTCTGATTACAGGGAGGTTGTTACCATGTCAATTATTTTTTTGCTTAAATTTATTTAAAAACATAATTTAAAGCAAATGAACACTACTTTGATATCACAAATATAAATTTTGTCCAGTATCCAAATGACGTTTTCTGGTTACTGAATTTTTTAGAAATAGAACATCTTCCAAGAAAAAATGCTGAGCAAAGTTTCCAAACAAAAAGCTAAATAATGAAGTTGTTGAAAGATGAAAACCAAAAAGTATTCAAGATACAGATTCTTCCACATTTCAACAAATATCACATTTTTGAAACTGCTAAAGTGAAAGGTTTTGATTTGTTGCTGAATAAGCACTTATTTGCTACAGCGAAGGTATATGGGAAAATATTTGAGCCCATTAAACACCAGATCCATTAAAACAAGTTAACATTTAAATAATTTTGGGTTCAAAGAGGGGCTGTAGAAATGCTACAATGACTTTAAATGGAAATAAAAAATAAGCAACGTGGCTCTGATCTGGCATGCGAATATTTCTGATGAATATTTGCAAGTTTTCATCTTGCAAAACTTGCTTTTCTGATTATTGCAGCTTATACAGGAAACAGACTGCTTCGATCTCCTACCATCCATGTAATCAGTTTGATAAGGATAAACATTTAACAAAGAACTGAAGACATGATAGAATTGTGACTGAAGCTCTTTTATTAATACATTTGAAAGACTTTTAACTATTTTTTGGTTTAGCAATTTTGAAACACAAAGTTAAAAGTTTTCATAAATAACATCCGTAACCCAATTTCCAAAAGTACTGAATTTGGACAAGATATTTTAAAATATTTTTCCGCAAAACTCAAGTCAAAAAATTGATTTTTCAATAAAATTGTTTTTAAAGTGGTGCACATAACTTGAAAGAATCAATTAATCGGGGCAGTGTTTAGAACAGCAAAATGTACAGACATTAAATTTCATTTTTTATACAAAGCAAATGTTTGGATTGCAAACAGTTCCAGCACCTCACTTCATGCAATTGAAATGTACATTAAATGTCAATTTGACTAATCTTGTAAACAATAGTGACTGATGTTAAATGTGATTTTTCAGTTGGGTTCCTGGTTTGAAAACATTATAAATGGAATTTTACTACTCAGGCAAAGAGAATAATACCCATCAAAATTTGAGTCTTTATGATTTGTCAGGCCTGACTGTTTTTGTTAATCTTATGAAAATGTTGGGATGTAATGGTAAGGCCTGAAACAAGAGGTCACTACTCTGTTAGGCAGAGTATCAATTTGTAAGGCTTTTGGAATAATAGTTTGAGCATTACAATTTTCTGACGTGTACTTGGCAAGGATCAACAGATCCTAATCTAACAGAGCTTTGATACACGTATCATAGCTCGTGACAAAACAGAAACGGAGGCAATACTTATCAAATCAGTGGTACAAGAAATAGTTAACATTCTTGGGTGATCTGAAATGTTACTTTAAACCTCAACTAAGGTTGCTGTCGATCTGCTGAATACATCTACCATTTTGTGATTCTTTCCAATTTTCAAGTCTCTGTGGTGTTTTGCCTTAAAACAGACAGCAATGCTGCCATTAATTATTTAACCTGAAGGATCTTGTGGAAAAAGTTGGCAATGTTTATTTTGCAGGTGTGGCTATTGTAACTAGCAATGGATCCTTATCACTTATTTTCCACATGCATGACGTTAATACAAACAAAAAGTCTTGCAGATGCTGGATTAAATTCCAAGTATAAATGGACAAATGAAAATATTTGCAATCACTCACTGTTAAATAGAGGCATCATGTAATGTTTGAACTAAAAAATGCTGTAAATGGCAAGAAATCTGAAACAAAACAATTATTTAAACATCCAAATTGTCAATGCTTAATGTCAGTCTTGTTATATTTGCCACAACACTGAATTTCCCAGCATTTTACTGTTTTTGTTTTCATCAACTGATCTCCTTAAGATGAGTAAAATGAAGTTTAGCAGTGAATCAACCCTTGTTAAAAGCAATTGGAACTCTGTCACTACGGAGCTAACAAAAAGCCTGCAAAACGCAGTCAAAATTTGCAGGTAAGCTTTTCTCAAGACATTTTCTGTCTATAATATTAGTTGGCCAACTGGAATCAATTTTTTTTTTTGTCAACTTGTTTGCCACCATGGATTAAATACCAGCATTACGTAAATGCCAACATATTATACGTAGTCACAAAAATCATTATTACTCATGAATTAATTATTTGGCCCTGAGATTCTGATGAGAAGGCTTACAATCTTAGTAGATAAGATGGAGGAGTTTTTTGGGGAAGATGGCAGGTGCAATTCCCGAACAGCTTCGTGATCAAATAAAATCAACCATTTAAATCTCTGGTTTAGCCTTCAACCAGTTATTTTTTAATTTTAATTGTTTGTTTTGTCAATATTTGATTTGCTCACTAGATTGAGTGGGCTTTAATACTATCGGGTCTATGAGAATTGCTCAAAGCAAGTCCGACTGTAAGAAAAAAGAATTGTTTACAGAAACCAGAACCTTTGCATTCTCTCATGCTTCACCTCAAAAAAATCCTGTCAAGAGAAATTACATTTTAAGCTAAATAATTGGTAGAATATATATTAAAATAATAGTGATTAAGAAATAGTTAGGATATCATTGTAAAGAGGAAATGGAAGCTGCTTCCAAAATCTGGCACCTCAGTTAGGTACTACTGACTCTGGGCCACCATAAATTATGGAAACATTTAATGACTTTGTACAACAACACAACAAACAAGATAATTATAATCAAAAATTACATACTTGTTGTTTATCGCTGGTTGCATCACTAAAAATGAAAGAGAAAATTGTAAATGTAAATTGTAAATAGCTTGACACTTCACTTGTACAATAACTTCCATGCAATTATGGTACACAGAAAAAATAAATTTAACTTACTGCCCATAACTTGTCGCTACACGTACATGCAACTGAACAATTTTGATGCCGTTTGGCAAATGGTGAATTCTTCCAGCATAATTTCCACTGCATGAAAACAAAAAAGAGTTGGATGAAACAAATTATTGTAGGTAGAATTCTCATAATCGGTCAAAATGCTAGGAGCAAATTAGCCTTTCGGCCCATCAGTCCTACTCCACCATCGATTCATGGTCTGATCTATCATCTCATCCTAACCCCATACCCTGCTCTCTACCCATACCCCTTGACACTCTCAGCATGTAATCTTAGAATTTACCATGGAAACGGCCAAAATAAAGTTCTATATCAGAAGTTACATTCAGGGACAACGTCCAAAATGTGCAGCTCCAACTCACCTCCACGTGCCCACCCTCTATCCTTGAGACATGACCACCTACAAACACTGGAAAGACACCAGCAAAACTGCCTCTGACAAAGTGCCCCATAAGATGCGCAAACCAACAACACTGTCCTCTTAAGTAGAAAAAACACCTGGTCTGGTAGGATATGACTTGTCGGAAGGGCAATATGCAGCAGCTTTGTGAAGACTCAGTGTTTGACTGTGGGATGTGGAGGGATATTTTTTTATTCAAAATTGACTATTTTTATTTAGCCCACCTTTCACAGTGAAATACAATCAGGGTTTTATAAACATCCCATCAGGAAAGACATAAAGGTTGGGACTGAGGAGGTCGAGGGGTAGCTCAGTTGATTAAAATTAAAATCAGTCCCTTAGTGAGGGATGACATAAGATCAGATTGGGATGGCCATTAGAATAGAGCGGAGAAATAAATATACTGGTAAAAAGACTAATGGGAATTATTTACAGGCCCCCAAACAGTGCCCAGGATATGGTGAACAATTCACATCAGGAGATAAAATCTGACTGAAAAATGGCAATGGCAAAAGAAGATTTCAATACGCAGTAGACATGGGAAAATCTGGTTGGTACCTGACTCGCCAAGAAAGGGAATTTGGTAGAGTGCCTCCAAGATGGAATTTTCGAGTCAAGCATGTAGTGGAGCCTACCAGCGAAAAGGCAATTTCGGTGATTGAGTGTTTATTGTAAGAACTGGATTGATAAAGGAACTCAGGAAAAGGAACCATTCTAGCAAATCTTCTTCTATCACATACCAACTCAGGATTTTCACAGCTCATCTGGAGCCACCAACTTGTTTTTTCGAAGGTAGACCTGGTCCGTGGCTACCACTCTAGATACCCTTCACTAACCAGACGATGTCCTAAGAACCCGCACCATCACCCTTTTTAGGCTTTTCGGAGGCTGCGAATGCCATCAGTTGAAAAAACATGCCGAGCATAGATGTCGAAGCGCTCATGGACATGGGGGGAAGGGGATTGGACTATATATTCATCTTCTTAGATACATCCTGGTTGCAAGCCGCTCCAACAGGAACACTACACCACCTCGGGCGCTGTTCCATCAGCTCCAGGACCATGGACTGGTAGTACAATCCCGCCAAATGCCAGTTCAATGCAAAGGCCTTCGATCAATATTGCACATTCTTGGCATCAATGTTATCTCGCAGGGCGCAAACCCCGTTACCCACCAAGGTAGAGCCCCATCCGTCAGTTTCCTCGGCCGCTCACTGTCAAAGGCGCTGCAGGAGGTTGTCGCAGGTGAACTTTTTCACCCATAGTTTTGTGCTGGCAACTGCCAGGATCATCCCCTCTGTTCTAGTGCCTTCGCCAGTAAGCCACGGAAACCACATGTGGGTCCGCCGAGGCTTGAAGCCTGTTTTTGACGTCGCGAAAGAGGCCTGGCCAAAGGCCACCATGCTACACACATCACGTGGGCGACACCTTCGATTGAGCCTCACGGGTAGATGCCTCTACCGATACAGCCTGGAGGGTGCTAGAGCAGCTCTGATGCCTCTGGCCTTTATTCACAGTCATCTGCGACCCCCAAGCACAACTACAGCGCGTTATCCTTTCCGGGTGCTCCACTCCCTGTACCTAGCTATCCATCACTTTCGATATTTTTCTGGAGGGCTGGCCGTCACAACTGATCACTGACCAACAAGCCCTTAATGTTTGCCCTTGGCCAAGCTGTCAGACCCTGGTCGCTTCGACAACAGCGACAACCTGGCCGTTCGTGTCATAGTTCGGAAGCGGGAAGAGCCAGGAAGTTCAACACACGGTTGCTGACCTGCCCCTGTCCCCGCGCCCGCCTTCCCCGCTGTGAGGTTTCTGCAGCACAGCCCTTCGGGATGACGAGATGGATGCCAATTCTGGTTTGGCGTGTGCTGACGTTCCTTTCGGCCCCACGGAGTGTTGGTCCTTTGCGACGTGTCCACGGGCGGCCTACCCCTAACTGCCCCCGTGGTTGGTGCCGCAGGATATTCGACGCCATCCATGGCCTGGCCCCACACCCTTTCCAATCGGGCGACTTCGCGCTACAAATACGTCTGGCAGGGCCAGCGCAAGCAGTCGCGGCTTGGGCTAGAGCCTGCATCCCTGTCCAGAACATCCCAAGGTTAGCGTCATGTAGGGTTTGTGGTTCTCTCAAGGCCGATTCTCTAGCAATCCATGAGTGGATATGAGTGGTCCGCTACACACCGTCTCGCTGTGCCATGACATCCCTTCAAATCCGTGATCGGTTTACGGGTGGCCTGAGGACTACACCGCTGCGGACACCTACGTCGTGTCCTTGTTCTCGGCTCATGTGGCCCATTAGGTATTGCTCCATTTATGGGGAGTGCCTGCAGACATTTCCACCGACGGTTAATTTGCTGTTTTAAAACAGTCCCGGGGTAATCGCTTTATTTTCGTTATAAATAAATAATTTTATTGTACCCGCTGTGTCGCCACTCGCCAAACCATTAGGAGGTAGCGATCACATATAATATAGCTTTAATCTGTAATTTGAGAGGGCGAAGGTGAAATCAGATGTGTTCAGTAATTGCAGTTTTTAAAGCTGAGCAAAAGAACTACAGAGCATAGGGAAGGAGACTGCCAAAGTTGAACTGAAAAGGGCCCTAGCAGAAGACATGCAGCAATGTCAGGAACATTTCTGGAATAACCAGAAGATGCAGGATCTTTCAATCCAAAGAGGAAGAAAGATTCTAGAGGAGAAAGAGCGACCGTGGCTGCAAGATAGAAGTCAAGGACAGTATAAAACTATAAGAGAAGCATAAAAATCACATAGCAACGATTAAGAGGGAAGCCAGAGGATTAAGCTTGTTAAGACAGAAGGTAACTAACAAAAGGAAATACGGGTAGAAAAGGTGAAATATGAAGGTAAGCTAGCAATAATATAAAGGGGGATAGCAAGTGTTTCTTCAGTTTACATAGAGTAAAGTAAGAGGCTAGAGTGGAGTTGGACTGTGCAGATGATGCAGAAGTGATAATGGGAATAAAGAGATGGCAGAAGTAGTAATACTTATTTTGCAAAAATCTTGCAGTGAATATACCAACAAACGTGCTGAAATTCAAGAGTCAGGGGGTGGAAATTACTGGTAGTGGCTGTTACTAGGGAAGGTGCTTCGGAAGCTGAAAGGGCTTGAAGCTTACGTGAACCAGATGGGGACTGCACCGTAGGGTTCTGAAAAGAGGTGGCTTTAGAGATTGTGGAGGCATTGACAGTGATAATTCAGAAATCACTAGAGAAGACAGGGGAGAGGTCCCGATAGAACATTAGAAAAATAGGGAGCAGGAGTAGGCCATTTGGCCCTTCGAGCCTGCACGCATTCAATATATGATCATGGTGATATCAACAGTCTCCTTACTGCCTTCTCTACATACCCTGCACAGTATGATTGGAAAAATTGCCATGATATCCTGCTGCACAGATGGGAGCAAAGCAGGATAGTTCGGGAAGGGTAGTTGGGAACTGTAGGCGGTTAATCTGACTTCGGTCGGTTATGGTAAGTTTTAGGAGTCATTATAAAGGAAGGAGTGGCTTATGGAGGGAGTACTTAGAATTTAACGATAGAATAGGCTAAGTTAGCATAGGCTTTGTGTAAGGGGAGGTTTGCATGACAAATTTTGTGGAATTCTTTGATGAAAATAATGAGGCAAAGTCAGTAGATGTAGTTTGCTTAGATTTTCAGAAGCCTTTTTGATGGTGACACAATACATGAGGTGTTTAAAGAAAGATGAGAGCAAGGTATCAAAGGGCACTATAGCTGGATAAACAACGGGGTGAGACAGATGCCAGCGCGCACAGCTCCGCCCTTGAACTAGGCAAAGTTTCGGGTCGAGACCCTCTTCCGTGACGGGTCTCAAACAGAAAGTTGCCTCTTTCCTTCGCTCTAGAGCTGCTCACCGCTGAATTTCTCCAGCATTTTTGTCTATCAAGCTCTATACGGCTGGAGTTTAGAAGAATGACGGGGGGGACCTCATGAAAACCATTACAGGATAGTGAAAGACTTTGGATAGAGTGTGCTATGGATGAGGATTGTTTCAACTAGAGGGTAAGATTAGGAACGAGGTTCATATGCCTAGAATTAAAGGCTGACTTATTCTTCTAGATGAGTGCTACCAACAAAATCCGCTTGTGGTCCTGTTTAATCATTCAATCCCGCATATGTTCCTACCAACCGATTAACATTTACTTCATAAAAAGATATGATTAGAAATAGAACATGTCCGAGGTTAAATGTGATAAGGCATGTAGAGAATAGGGGTTGTGATAAGAACCGCAATGAAAGCTGTGGATTAGACTTGATGTTCTCTCTACTC